>JARDYJ010000001.1:127993121-129193121 GCA_029215755.1 Spea hammondii | reverse complement strand
TTTTTGTAAATCAAATTTTTATTGTATTTTTCAAACAATAGAGGGAGGGAGACACTGCATTCTAAACACAGACATTAATATGCAGTTGGTCCCCTTTTGCAGCTATAACAGCTTCCACTCTTCTAGGAAGGCTTTCCACAAGATTTTGGAGTGTTTCTGTGCGAAATTTTGCCCATTCGTCCAGCAGAGCATATGTATAGTGTTAGCGTCAATGTGTATATTATATATTAAAAATACACACTGACTCTAACACTATACATACCGTGTCTATTCACACACTATCTATGTACACTATATGGAAGCCTACAGGAGTCATCAAAGAGACTCCTCCCTGCATTGGCTGGTCTACAGACCAGCAATTGTGTCCCAGCTGCCAGAGGCAGCTTCAGGGACAGGGGGAGAGGGTTCTTCGGTCTCCACATGAGTGTGGAGACCAGCCCCAACCCTTCACCTGCTCCCTGATCGCTCCATGAGAGCGTTAGTGCAGCGTTTACCCCTTCAATACCACAATTGTGTATGACACATTTGTGGCATTGCAGGGGTTAACATTTGTCCCCACAAGCTTGTGGTGACTAAATATCAGTCAATGTTGTGCTGCAATGAAACATCAGCATTGAAAGAGTTAAAAAAGCAACAAAAAACAGCACTGATGCTGTCCAGGGTGCTTCCAGGTCAAATGCCATGAGTTTAGTAAGTGGGCGGATGATGATCAGATCACTCCTGACCAACTGTTAGTTTTAAAAAAATCCTGGCTCCTAACTTTTTTAGCTGGTGCCTAGATTCACAACAAATTTGTCAAGACCTGCATTAGACTGATACAGAAGAAGATGATCCTGCTCTTCTAAGCTTACAGTCTACTAGGAGGAATTATGGTTGCATCATGTGTAAGCCTCACAAAATTACATTTTAACCCCTTAACCCCTTCAATCCCAGGGGTTTTTGGTACCTCAAAGCCCAGAGCAATTTTGCCATTTTTGGGGTATGTCGGTTTAGCGATTATTCTCTGTTTCTGTGAATAGTGTACCCATATAAACTATATAGTGTTTTTTCAAGGAGAGATAGAGCTTTCGTTTGATACCATAGTTGGATGATTAGCTGAAAATTTAGAATGAGAAATTTAGTAAAAACTAGCGAAGATTAGAAAAAGAAAATTTTTTTTTTTACATTTTCCCTCTGAATCCTCACAAAATTAGGTAAAGTGATGGAAAATCCCCTCCAAGTTTATTAATTCAGGTGTCCTGATTTCAGAAATACCTAATTTATATAGATTTTCCAGACTTTCCCAGCACCAGGGAGCATACTATAAGGTGTACAATTTTGTATAATTTTTATGCCTATGGCTTAATGGGTTTGGGGGTTGTGAACGGGGGCAGAAGGGTTATACTGGCTAGATGTTATGCTAGGGCAATGGGAAGGAAGGTTTTTTTAATAATTTTTTTATTATTTTTTTATATATATTTTTTTATTTTTATTTTTTTTACATTTTTTATATATTATTTTTACACAGAAATGGTTAGAGGTCCTCCTAGGGACCTCCTGAACATGCCAGTGATGTCACAATGACATCACAGCTCACATTATAATTTTTTTTTGTATTTATACTATTATTTTAATGATTTATTTAATATTATTTTTTAAATGAATTAACTTTTTTTTTTCAGCTTTTCCGTTTCAGGATGGGAGGGGGAGTGAGAGACATGGTTTCTCACTCCCCTCACCGCGATCCCCCTGCACCGATCACACTGCTATCTCTATGCAAGTCCTCACAGACCTGCATAGAGATCGCAGCGTCTCTGTGCCTCATCGGAGGGCAGGATATCCCCGGGTTACGACAGCAAACTGTAACAGCTTACCGGCTTTCATGCCGGAAGCTGTTACGGGAGATCGGGCAGCAGAAAGCCGGCAATGCCTGGTCTCCTGTGCAGCGGCAGGGATGTGTCCCTGATGCTGCACGAAGGGCTGGACGTACCGGGACGTCCATAGGGGTTTCTTTGTGGGCGTTTTTTGGACGTCCCGGTACGTCTATAGGGGAATGAAGGGGTTAAGGACCGGGCTCATTTTTTCTTTTTGTACCCTGTGGGACCGAGGCTGTTTTAACACTTTTGTGGTGCTTGTGTTCAGCTGTAATTTTCTCCTCACCCATTTAGTGTACCCACACAAGTTATATATTGTCTTTTTCAGGACAAGATGGGCTTTCTTCAGATACCATTATTTTGATCATATCATCTTATTTACTATTAAAAAACAAACAAAAAACAAATTTTATGACTTTTATTTGAAAAATCTTTTACTCACCTAAAAAAGCAAGTAAAAAAACTAGCTAAATAGATTCTACTACTTGTCTTTAAAAATACCCAATGTTTTTATGTTTTTTTGCCGTTTTTTGTAAGTTATAGGGCAATAAGTACAAGCAGCGTTTTATGATTTCCAAACCTTTTTTAACAAATCTGGTCAGTCTGCCTCCATCTCCTCTTTGGAACATCTTTGAAGCCGGTTAACTCAATTTAACCCCAGGGTATTTCAAGTGCTGTTATTTTAACCCTTTCCATGCACCAATTATACAACCACACTTTGCCAAACTTTGTAATAGTAATTCTTTTTTTCACACAAATTGTAATTTAGTTATAAATATACAGGTCCTGGTATATGCCACTGTCAAACAACCCCCCAATGTGTGTTCAGCAACATCTCCTGAGTACAGAAATACCCCACATGCATGGGTTTGCCAGATTATTTGGCTGGTAAAAGGCTACTTTTGGGGCATGCGTAATTCAGGTGGTCATTTGGTCATTCTGCCTCCATCTCCTCTTTGGAATATCTTTGAAGCCGGTTAACTCAATTTAACCCATTCAAACCATATATTTTTTTAAACTAGACACCCCAGGGTATTCCAAATGCTGTTATTTTAACCCTTTCCATGCACCAATTAAACAACTACACTTTGTCAAACTTTGTAATAGTAATTTTGTAAAAATGTTTCCACACAAATTGTAATTTAGTTATAGATATACAGGTTCTGGTATATGTCACTGTCAAACAACACCCCAATGTGTGTTCAGGAACATCTCCTGAGTGCAGTGATACCCCACATGCATGGGTTTGTCGTGTTGTTTGAGATTTAAAATGGCACATTTGGGAAGTGCGCTTTTTTTCTCCATTTTGGTCAGTCTGTACCTACGCCCTATCTTTGAGCTCGGCCACTCCAATTTACCCCATCAAGCCATTTTTTTTTTATATTAGACACCCCTTGGGTATTTGAAGTGCTTTTATTTTAACTCTTTCTATGTTGAGATTTTTGAGAAATTTTAGCACTTGCTCAAAATAATAAACTTAATTTTTTAATTTTAATTTTATTTTTTACACATTTTGCTGGTACTGGATGGTTCCCCTGGTGACATCACTGCATAATTATTTTTAAATGTTAGCCCATTTTTTTTTTTATATTTTACTAATCACATTGTGATTAGAAAGCTGGGCTCCATTGACTTGCATGGTTGAATGCAGTACCTGTATTCAACCTGCAAGTGGAGCCAGAGTTCTCTAGAGGGTCTGGAGACCATCTAGCGAACTTTTTCAACTTGATTGTTTTTTTTACAGGGCGGCCGCCATCTTGCTGATGGTGAAGATCACCGGCAGTGGCGGCTGTGACCGTCCTGATCGAGGCATTCCAGCGACACCATTTAAGTTTAGGAGGTGATCGTTGATCGCCTCCTAAACACTTTTAAAACAGGCGTCCGCCACCATACAATGTATGGCGGATGTTGACGCCCCGGGGAGGGGCCAGATATGGCCCCCGATGCCGATCTCGGCGTTACTAAATGCCTTGACACCGCATCGATCAACAGCATCGTTGATCACTTTCTAAGCTTATTTAATTTAGTGACGGTTCAGGACAGTCAAAGGTCGTTAAGTGACCGTTTTTCCGTGACGGTCCTGAACCGGCAAAGGTCGCAAAGGGGTTAAAGATAACAGTAGTTTAGTTCACAGAGGTGTTCCACTGCAGTCTTCAATGTTTCAACACAACCCTGGATTATCTGGATGGATGTAATGCTAATTAACTTTTTGTTCCAGGTCTAGTGGTAATTTGTAGATGAAAGTTTAAGAATTTCTAGCTCGGTAGGCAATATGGAAAATACAGTCAGATATGCTATATATGTTGAACAGTTATGAGCATGACCAGACTGAGGATTAAAATTGACCCATGAACTTTAAGGCCAGTGGCTCATAAAATCACATTTGTGTGACCACCAGCTTGGTGCATGCAGCCACATACCACGCTGCTTTTTTGCACTGTGGCTGCATGTTTGTAGCCAGTAGGGTCACACTAAATGATGGGATCTAACACAAAAACAGTAAAAAAGGTACATGGGCTGTGCCACTGGGTACACAGTTTGGACCTTATTATGAGCACAATTAATTAAAAAAAATTAATAAAAAAAAAACACATCACAACAGACTAAGACCAGGGCATGTGGTTTGCAAGTGTCTTGGTTGCAGTGGATGGTTGACCTAAAGAGTCTGAGCGCTGGGCCAGACTAAGGTCTCTGGGACAGCTGGAATTTATTAATTATCCAGAATAAATAATGTTCTTTGTGAATCATTGCTGCATGGGCCCTTAAAAAGGTAAGTCATCCTTTTTTTTCTTTACAAATGGCACTCTTTGCAATGAACTATATATCTTCGATTTAACGTAACACCTCCATCCCCCACTCCAAACAGGAATTTTCTACCTTTTTTAAACCCCCCCTCACTCCAATGGGCAGGAAGTGCAGAGGGAAAGCATTGTTCCCGACACCTTGATTGATCCCAGGAACTCCCATATTTTTTTTTTGTATTTATTTTTCCCTTCTAGTTATCTTTCATGTACCGAGAGGGACTCGCAAGTCTCTTTGCAGCTGTCAGGGACTGGGTCCATACAGACGACTGTAATGACCCAGAGTGCCCAAAGATGGTGTTCAGGAGTTATTGCGCAGTAGCAGAGTTGGACAGGGCCTGGTGCAGGATGACAGCACTCTCCCGGATGGGCATCTGGGGTTGTGTGGCCACATACCAAGGCCCTGACATCGCAGTGGATGTTGTCCAGCTCAAAACAAAGTGATATCCTGCAGGCACCCTGGAGCAGGCATGAGACATAGCTCTCCAGACGAATGTGCAGGATGCTGCAGGCTGGGAGTAGGGAAGAGTAACAACAGAAACATAGCAAACAAGGGAGTCAGAGCAAGCAGGGGACAAGCAAGAAACATAGCCAGACAAGACATACATGATACAGGACACAACAAAGGAGAGGGAACAAGGAACACAAGGGATGGAGTGAGGAGCCAAGATTCTCAGACGCTTCTCCTTTAAGCAAGGATAGGATATCTTAATTGGGACATGGGGAGAGAGGAACCGAGATCCTCAGATGATTCAGGAAAAAGGTACATAAGAGACAGACACAGATGAATACAGGAACTAGCCAAGGACTATGTGATAACAATTCGAGATTCTGTCACATCTTATGGCCATAGTATGCTTAGCCCACCACTACGCCAAAGTACTCCAATATTTGGTGGGTCCTAACACTAAACCCTGCCTACTGAATTCTTAATAAGCTGAAACTAAACATTGAATATATACAGTGAACAGAGAAGGACATACCTTTAGACCCCAGACTGAGACAAACATAACAAACAGGCGGGGCACACCTTATAAAGGAAACAGAGCTGAAACGAAGAGCAGAACTAGAATCAAGGAATCAGAAGCACAGAACAGAGCATATCGAAATCCAGGAATGGAATACAGCAAAGGAGACGGGGGGGGGGGAATCTAGCGAGACGGGGAGAACAAGAGAGAAGCAGCTCCACAACCTGAATGGAGCCTGGCAGCAGCCCTCTGTGGTTGTGAGTGCTATAATGTAGAACTTGTGAATTGGGCTTTTGTCAAACTTGCATGTTTGCTAACTCACAAGCACTTGAACTTTAGTGAATAAGCCTGTGCCACAGATGAGCTTTGACGTTGAAGAACATCTTACATTTGGCACTGATGTTGACCTAATCTTTAACAGCTCCACCAACACCACCCTGCGCACCACAGTTCTTTCCGCTGACCTCCTGCATATGACATCATGTTCCGGCACTCTGCTATTTAAGTACACACAGCGCCGTGTAAATGAGATATGAAGTAGCACAGTCCCCTATAGTGTTAATGGTCAGTTGGGGGGGGATCAATCAATCAATAAACAATTCTTTAACTTAAATAAACCATACCCTATACATAGCTTTTGTATTATATTCCAGTTTCCTATAAGTCATAATTGCCATACATAACACCATTTATTTTGGCTGCCAATATTTGAAAAATAAGGTATACTCAACAACTGTTACATTTCCTTTCTGTTTATCCGCAGGAAGACCAAAAACATTACTAAATTAATTTCAAGCAACTCTAGTGGGAAATTAATTACTTCCTGTCTCCAAAAAGTAATCAGATTTTTATCTAGATCAACATCCGATCTGAGTTAAAATTAATTGCCATAACCTTGCACAGGCCTTTTTAATAGCTATCTTACCCTTTTTGGGAAACTAATTTCTATGGCAGCAAGAAAACTTCCTTTTCTAATTTATTGTTCATTAATGTAGAATCACATTTACTGTAGTATTGTTATATTATGTGAAAACCAGGACTGTTGAGAGGTATAAAATTCGAAGTAGCAACGCGTCTCCTGGGCAAGAGGTTTGCAAGAGATTCATCACAAATATTTACAAAAGTATTTATATTTATTTTAATGTTCTACAGCAAGGCAGCAATTTAAAACGCAATGTAGCACATTACTAAATAACAGAGGTCATTTTAATTATACTATTTATGTGAAAATAACAAAATGAATATGTTGTATGAAGTTGAAGGAATTACGATTGGGGATAATCTGTAAAATAGCAGTTTCCTCCCAATACAATGGATCATTTCTTAAGCCTAGTCAAGGGAAACTTGGAGAGAGAGGAAATTAAATATCTGTTGCTGTCCAGCATCTGTACAAGACAAACACATTTTTGTTCACTTCAGTATAAAGATATGGTCAGCCTTCCTTCCTCCTCACATTTTGTAAATATCAAGGCCTAGTTCCCCAATGTGACCTTTCTTGTAGTTTAGCAAGTATACCTGGAAAAGGTTACATTTAGGTTTTGTGTTCTGAATTGTTTTCAGAAACTAAGAACACTAATTAAATGTAATGAAACACTATGCATCATTTTGTTCTAGGAATAGATTGGCATGAAACATAGATAAATTAACATAATATTCTGATATGATGCTCTTAAATTTTTGTGACTATGCGATGCGTTCCAATCAGATTAAAGAATAAAAAACACCGGTTTCAAAGAAGGGGACATATTACTCCAGTAGGAGGAAGCTAAACACAAAGCAAAGGAAGCCAGAGACCAGGAAAAGCTGGAAAAGCATAGAAAATCTGGTGACAGAGATACCAGATCAGAGAAAGTATCTTCCTGTAAAAATTCTAGGTTTCGATGATCTATAGCTGTACAAACTAAGAGCAAACAACTACTGGGTCAATATGGGCTCAGTGTAAAGAAATGCCATCCCTTAATGGATTTGTAATACTCTCTGAAGTAGTCTTAGTATGCAGAGTATGCTTGCAAGTTTCTTTATCACAGTGTCACAACGTTGGGCATAAACCCTAGTGTGAAAATTACCATCCAACAACTAAACGATAATCGAGCCTAACCACTGAAATTTAAGTGGAGATTTTGGCAATTCAACCAAGTGAGATCCCAGACAAGCCTAGGACTTTGAACCTGGGATGGCATGCCCAAGGCCTGTTTCTTTTCAACTAACACAATGTTCCACACATTGTTCCAACATATGGTAAATAAGAATACATATGGTGGTAAAGAGAAAGAAATATTCTATCTTTAATAAAAAATGGTAAAAAGAAAAAAATATTCTATTGTTAATAAAACTGAACAGTCCTTAATAGTTCTAACCACATGAAATTTCTCTAGCTGACTTACTAAATGACTATGGAGAGGTGTAAGTAAAATCAAGAAGAGAGAATTGTCCTCTGGACACAGGTTAAAACCACTCCAATGACCAATGAGTATTGGCATTTGCCTAAAATGTTTTTTTTTATTTTTATTTTACCACTAATAATGTTTTTCTATTGAATGTTATAAACAACCACATTTTCCAGAGCATTAAATGTTGATTGCCAATAAATGTGTTCAGCGGTAATTGACTATTATGAAATGTATTGTTTGGGTGGTGTTTGTAAGACCTAAACACTGTATCGTATCTTGCAGCCTACAGACATGACATAAGCTTTAACTGTGCTTATGGCTACAAAGGGTTTACTTTACAGACCTTAACAGATTCTGCACATGAATAGTTAGCACTAACACAAACTTTAGGGCAGAAGGTGGACAAGACACCGATCCAAAAAGTGTTCGTTTTGTTGTCTATTCACTGATGAAAAAATGTGTAGAAAATGTTCTGACCATAGTGTCGATGCCAGTAATGTGAATAAATATATAAATATTTTTTTTGCAAGACTGCTTGCTATATGATATTTATTTGCACTGTGTCGTCATTGCTACTAATATTACAGGGAGACATTCCCACCCTTCTATGGCTCAAATATTGGCCCTGACCTTGGACAATGATGACAGAGAACGCTGTCATAGCATGTCACAGGCAAACATATTGTGTCACTGGCAATGCAAACAATACATGCAATAAAATCCCAATTAAAAATATTTTGTACGAGTGACTAATTATCAAGTGGTTTTTTTTTTTTAAACCTTTCAATTTTACAAGCCACTTATTTGGACTTTGGATATGATGTTCTTTGTATGGTAGTCGAACCTTAAAACCCACAGCTGCAACCTTATGTGGAACAAAAAATATAAAATAATATTATTGGGGTGCCCCAAGACTAGGCATGTTTCCTTTTAAAGTTATAGTTCCCCGTTATTCCTATATATCCTAAATCAATTACAAAATTCACTTATGGTTAAAGCTGTCTTACAATAATAATAATAAAACGAAACTGCAAAAGTCCCGCGCTTTTCATACACACAGTAACTGATCCAGAAATTGCAGATGGTATTAAACGCTGTCTAAACTGCATAATTTTAAGCAGGTGTAATCCTTCCAGTGATCTGATTGGTGAACTGGTCAACGGAAGAAAAATTATAACTCACCAATAACTAGATTGTGTATTGGGTCGCTTCTATTTGTCTTTGATTCTGATTGGTCATTTCAGTCCTTCAGAAGCTCTGCATGGGCAGAATGTTCCAGATTATGTGTAGGAGCTGCCACATGTTCTATCTAAACCTCAGTGTCCGTCCTTTGCATTAATTATATTGTCTTTAGAGGCTGTAAGTAATAGTTATTTTGTTCGTATTCCTCATTGTTTAATCTGCTTGAGTTTTACATATTCATTAATATGGTGGAATGTGTTGCAATGTCAGGACTCGGGTGATCAGGTCAGGTAGGAGCCCATGCGCAGGGGATACTTGGGGTTCAGTATGTAACCCACGGTGCATGATTATGCAAACAAAGACACCACAAACAGAAATCCAGGTAATGCAGTGTATTTCATGTATATAACAGGACCAGCAAATAAGGGTAATCTAGTCTAAGCAAGTAACCGGACGTATGGCAAAATAAAATACAGGTAATAAGTCTTTTGGCAGGGAGCCCGCTTGGAAGGGCGCGACAGACAGAGAGCCCGCTTGGAAGGGCACGACAGACAGAGAGCCCGCTTGGAAGGGCACGACAGACAGAGAGCCCGCTTGGAAGGGCACGACAGACAGAGAGCCCGCTTGGAAGGGTACGAAAGGCACACAGCCCGCTTGGAAGGGTACGAAAGGCACACAGCCCGCTTGGAAGGGTACGAAAGGCACACAGCCCGCTTGGAAGGGTACGAAAGGCACACAGCACGCTTGGAAGGGTACGAAAGGCACACAGCACGCTTGGAAGGGCACACAGCCCGCTTGGAAGGACACAAAGCAGGGAGTCCACTTGGAAGGACACAAAGCAGGGAGTCCACTTGGAAGGACACAAAGCAGGGAGTCCACTTGGAAGGACACAAAGCAGGGAGTCCACTTGGAAGGACACAAAGCAGGGAGTCCACTTGGAAGGACACAAAGCAGGGAATCCACTTGATCAGGACACAAAGCAGGGAACCAGGAACAGTACAGGTGCAGAGCCACAGCAGGAAGGTCCATAGACTTCAATACAAAGGCCCTCACTGAAGGGCAGGGCAGGTTCATAAAGGCAGGGCAATCCAGGTAACAAGGCCCAGCTGGATGTAGACTAGGGCTCAACCCAGGTAACAAGGCACACCTGAGTTCTGAGTGCTCCAGAGGGTGGAGAGTGGCCACTAGTGGTTGCAGATGTAAACACCACAGGTATAAAAAACCCATGGTTCAGGCAGCGAAAAATTGGTTCCTGACATGCAATGTGCCAGAACGCTAGTGCTTCAGTGGTATTTCTCCTGTTCCCTCCCATATGGACTGAAGTTCTTTTTATCTCAGTAATATTAACCAAGGATGATGCACTCCCTATTGCCATTTTTGACAGTGGCACTATACAATCTGATGTTATCAAGCCATTTCCCGCTTCATTTCTAGGTTGCTATTTCACTTTTGTACTTTCACTCCCACCTCCCAAATACACTGAAAACGAACGTCGCCATAACTACATTTCCTCACATTATGACCAAATCCTCATATAGCTTACAATTGTGCCCTTTTCAGGATACAGTCTCTTTTGGGACCCTGATCTTTCTGTCATCTCTTACCCATGTCACTATTATCTAAAAGCTCAGAATGTTTGCTATATACCGTATGTGTGTATATAAGTGATATATAACCCTAAAAGTTAAATTGATATTGTAAATGACAACAGGAATGTGTGTTTAAATTAAAATGTGATATAAATATACACTTTTACACCAGTAGCGCATATTCGGTTTCGGCCAGGTAAATGCTGCACTTTCGGTTTCAGTCCAGAATTCGTTTCGGTGCATCCCTACTACTAATGAAGTGGGAGGCCTACACCACATCAATGTTTGGCTTAGTATATAGTGATAGGAGTTATGCTGCACTATTGTCAATGTCTGGCTCAATGTATATTGATAGGGATTACGCTGTACCACCGTCAATGTGTGCCTCAGTATATAGTAATAGGTGTTATGTTGTACCACCGTCATTGTCTGCCTCAGTATATAGTGGTAGGTGTTATGCTGTACAATTGTCAATGTCTGCCTCAGTATATAGTGATAGGTGTTATGCTGTACCACCATCAATGTCTGCCTCAGTATATAATGATAACAGTAAGTGTTATGCTGTACCACCTTCAGTGTCTGTGCCGGTATATAACGGTAGAAGCTATGCAGGTGTGTGTGGGGGGGTGCCACATACAGGATCCGCCCCAGGTGCCAAATACTCTAGGTACGCCCCTGCCTGTATCCACACTAAGTGTTGTCACTTAGAAAAGTTGGGAGTTACTCGATCAGCATGGTGGAATGGTTATGTTTTGTCCTCCAGGTCTATCCCCTTAGCCATAAGCACATGCAGATACAATTATTAATAAACTTTACACATTTACAACCATAGTAGGCTAGTGTAATTTCTCCAGTGTTCTTGACAATAAGTACTCCAAAATGGACATGTTCTGGAAAAATATTCTCTGGAGAAAAGAAATGAAGGCCAAAATGTATTTTAATGTTTAGTGGCACTTTAATGACCCCCCCAAATCTAGATAGTCTACCATTTAAATTGCACCTGTCATCCTATAGATGATGGGTGGCATAAACTGGGGTAACTTCTGCTTTGCTTAGAAATGGTTAGGTAATATGTCTACCTAATAATTGACAGCTTGTATCGCTGTGCTGGCACAGGCAGGCGACATATAGATAAAAACTACAAATATGGTTACATGGCAGTAGATTAAAATCCTAACTTTCCAGAATAACAGGGCAGACATCTAGTCTACAACTCTGGTGTGACCTGCATGTTCACAATCGCATGCTTGTTAGTGACAACTTTCAACACCATTAATATCATGGGAGAATTTCATTTCTATCCAGCAGGCGGCGCTCCAGCACAATTCTGTGGAAATAGACCTTACCGTGTATTTCTGTATTTATTGGCATTTAATGGATTCATAGATAAGGATGCAGTTTCAAATACATGTTGGCTTTTTATATATTGTAAAATAGCTGTTTAGTGCCTGTGAATATGTTGAGCCAATAAAAAGCAGCACAACCCTGTGAAGACGCTTGTCATTTAAAAAATACATTGTGGTGTAAAATAGTAAAAGTTCATCTTTATGTTGTGTCCAGCCAGTTTATTAATCAATGTATAGAGCAAAAAGTCCATATGGCGAAAGGAAGATACAATTAGCTGGAATGCAGTTCTCAATCAAATACATTATCAATACTCAATGGAAAGAGGATATTTCTTTAATATTAATAATATTAGTAAATCTGATAAAGTTTGGGAACCTTGGAAATTAGCCCTTATAGTTGGTCTGGATTAAATTGTTAATTAAAAGGGGCTTAAAATATGAAATTTGTTAACTTTTCTCCTCTAGATGCTTCTCTCCTTATCCCTTTCTTTTTTTTTTTACTATTATTATTTTATTTTTTTTCCCTGGGCGGCACAGTTCACCTTACAGCAGACAGACAATTCGCCCCGATAGAAAGCCCTAGGCCCCCTCCATGAGGATGTTTGACGGTTGAATGGGTTAGTACGATTGTGTAATGTTAGTATTTATATATGTTTAACTCAGCAGGAATTTTACCACAAGACAGGAGGCTTCATATTTTGCATTATCCTTCTTTACTGAAACCTCCAGCAGCAAAGGAGTTAACAACAACAATAATGACAACCAATCAGAAAGAACAGGACCCTATAATAGTCCAGGCGTCCAGCAACTCCTCCTCTTTCTTTGCTGCTTGACCTCCAGGTGAGCACTTTTCAATTATGGATTATAACTCTTATTATTTGTATTTGGTCTATTTCGTTTTATTTATATGATTCAGGAGTTTTCTCTTATTTTTTCATTGGTGTTTACTGTCATTTTCAGTTTATTTTTTCCTATTTGTCTCTTTGACTGTGCTTTTGCTTTGTTTGGCCTGTATTATTCTATATCCTACCTGATTTTGTCTTTGCTCTTCTCCCTGCCTTCCACGCGGGTCCCTTCTGGCGCTGTCTGACTGCCTTTTTCTCCTGCTCGCCCCCTCCTCCGCTGGTTTTTTCCCTGCGTGCCGCGGGTCCGGCGGACCTCGCGGCTCTCCTTTTTCCCTGCCTCTGTGCCACGCGGCGGCTCGCCTTTGTAGCTGACCGCGTGCGCGTGTCTTTCGCGGGCGGGTTGATTTCGAGCTCCTGCTCGTGTTTACCGCGCTGGGGATTGTGAGCGGCGGTTCGCCGTGCGTCTCGTCGGTTGCACGGTACGCGGCGGTTTTCTTTGAAAGCCGGCCGCGTGCGTGTCTCTTTCATCTCGGCGCGGTGCAGTTCACCGGCCGAGAAATTCCTTGGATGTTTGTGGCGCGAGGGGATTTCTTCCCCTCTGCACCACGTGTCTCTCGGTCTCTGGCCGGTCGGTTTGTGTTTGGCCGGCCCCATTCAGCTTTACCGTTTCTGCTGGAGAGTGTTTGAGCAGGTTTAGAATAATATAAATAAAAAAAAAACAAAACAAAAAAAAAAACGACACACGCGCTTTGTATGGGGGTGAACCCCTCCTCATTGGTATATCAGCTGCTTGTTCGGGTTCTGGATACACCATGCATAGGTGTTTATGTGCTGCACTGGCCCCACTCTGAACCCTGGGTGAACCCCTTACTTATATTGAGGGTATCCCCCTCTACCTTGAGTTTGAGGGTACCCCCCTCTACCCTGATTGTGCCCTTTCTAGGGCCCCTTGGTGGGTGGTTTCTGAGGGTGTTCCCTCTCCACCTTTATTGTGTCGTACCTGCCTGGGCCTTGGGGGCGAAACCCCCTGCGGATTTGGTGTTACTGTTAGGCTTGGGTGAACCCCTCCTTTTTCAATAAACATCCGCTCATTTCTATCTATTTGTGTTTTTCAGAAACACAGTACTGACAGTATGGCTGATGAAGGTGAAACACCTCTTCCTGCGGCCCTACAGGCCTGGCTTCGCTCAGCCATCGCAGCTGCTATTCCTACCGCTTTGGCTGAGACCCAACTGGCCCGTCCGACACTGACCGTGTCATCTCTACCTGGGGCTGAGGATTCGGAGGCTGGTAGCTCTCCTCCCCTGACTGAGCAAGAACACCCTCGCAAGCGTCCTTGGAGCGAAGCCCCCTCGACATCGGGCAAAGGCAAAGCCCCTCTCAAGAGACACTGTGTCACCCTTCCCCCTGCGGGATCTGATCCCGACGCTTCGCCGTCCGGGGGACTGGTCGAAGAATACGAGGTTTTGGATGAGTATCGGGCTGGTTCTTCTGGCTCGCCACCTCCCACTGACTTCGGGCGAGATGCGACACCTGATTTCCCCAAGCCTACATCCTCGGGGCCCGACCAGCCCTTTGAGGTCACGGACGCACTCGGCTTCCCACTTTTCGATCCTCGGGCTCTCCGTCACCCACGATCAGCAGAGTGGACGCCGTCTGCTCACATCGCAGAATTCATGAAATTCTGGCTGCGACGTCCCCTGGACAAGGAGGTTCGTCAGCGTTTGCGGTCTGAGTGTCCTAGTCCTACCCTGCCTGCCAAAGTGTCGAATACGCCAGAATTCGATCAGTCATTTGTTACCTTCCTTTCTGGCACAGGAAGAGACCCTAGGAAGGGTATTGAATTGGGGCTTCGGGCAGCGCAGGATAAACTTCTGGACGCTACCGGGCCGCTAGCTCAGGTGTTCCAGATGGCCGACGAGGCCCTAACTGAAGGTTCTCCTTTGGACGCCCACCTGGTTCGGGAGTGGATCCAGAGGGCGTTTTGTCTCCTGGGCAATGCCAACTGCGCCATCTCGGCGGAACGGCGCAAGGCCGCCCTCTTCAAATTAGACGCGAAGCTGGCCGATCTGGCCCCGAAGGAGCTGGGCCCTGATGCCAACGGCCTCCTCTTCGGAGAGAAGTTCATGAAGAACTTAAGCCAGCATGTCAACGTCTTCACTTCACTTAATAAAGCGCAAACGTCCATGAAGCGTTTTTCCTCCAGGGCTGGCCGGCAGAGGGGTCGTGCCGCCAGCAGAGTCGCCTTCGGCTCCAGACCCCGTTTTCCCCACGCCTCGACGACCTTCCGGGCCCAAGACCGCGCCCCGTTCGGCCGTGGCTACGCTAGAGGCAGAGGCTCCTCCACCTACCGAGGGAAGACGCCTGCGGGTAAGCGTTTGTCCTCTCCTTCCCCTTATTCCGGTTGCGGGTCGGTTGGCTCATTTCTCCCATGCCTGGTCCACTCTCACCTCCGACCCCTGGGTTCTTAGCAGTCCGCTTGTTCCAGGACCTCGGCTTTATCATCAACGAGGCAAAGTCGGTCCTAGTCCCTTCCCAGTCTATTCAGTTCCTGGGTTTCGCCGTGGACTCGGTGTCGGCGGTGCTCCGGTTGCCACGGGACAAGGTTTTGGCCATCAAGAAGGAGATTCGGAGACTGCTCCAATCTCCGATGGTTTCCCTCAGGGCACTCGCTCGCGTGATAGGTCTTCTCTCGGCCTCTATTCAGGCCATTTTCCCCGGCCCCCTCCACTATCGGGCTCTCCAGCGTTTGAAGACTCGTCATCTTCGCGCGTCAGGCTCTTACGACCATTTCGTCCCGTTGTCCGACGAAGCGCGTTTGGAACTTCGTTGGTGGCTCTCGCACATGGACGCCTGGAACGGTCGGGCCATCTTCGGCTCGGTTCCGGATTTCGTCCTGGAGTCGGACGCCAGCCTGCTTGGCTGGGGCGCAGCGTGCGGGGAGACGGCGACGGGGGGTCTCTGGTCCGGCAAGGAGCGTGGACTCCACATCAACTGTTTGGAACTAATTGTGGGGTCTTTCGCCGTCCGCAGTTTTACCTAACAGGTTACCCACTGCTCCCTTGTCCTGCGCATGGACAACATGTCCGCGGTACGGTATATCAACCGGTTAGGGGGTACGAGGTCGAAGCTCCTTACGGAACTCACCAAGGACCTCTACCAGTACTGTTTGGACAATCACCTGTCCATTCGGGCGGAGTATTTGCCCGGAAAGGAGAATCTGGTGGCGGATTGGTTCTCGCGCCACTGGAGGGACGCCAGCGACTGGCGCCTCCTTCGGGAAGTGTTTCTGGCTCTGGATCAATCCCGAGGTCCTTTTCATCTGGACCTCTTCGCGTCCAGGTTAAATCGCCAGACCGATGCCTTTTTCAGCTGGTTGCCGGATCCACTCTCTCTGGCGGCGGATGCCTTTCTGCAGGTCTGGCCCCGCCGGGGCGCCTACGCGTTTCCCCCGTTCTCTTTGATCTTGCGCACTCTCCACTGCCTCAGCAGACAGGGGGCCACGGTTCTGGTGATCACCCCCTTGTGGAGGACGCAACCGTGGTTCCCGCTGCTGTTGGAGTTGTCTTGCGACGATCCCCTTCTCCTTCCCGCCTCTCCGGATCTGCTTCTGGACCCGGAGGGGAACCCCCATCCTCTCATTCTTCAGGATCACCTGTCGTTGGTGGCCTGGCTGGTTTCCGGGGATCCTGGGATGTGTCGGGACTATCGTCGGGGGCTAGGGACCTTCTCTGGGGCTCTTGGGCCCCGGGAACGCGTAAGTCCTATCTGCAGGCCTGGAATGTGTGGTGTCGCTGGTGTGTGGAACACTGTTGCGATCCCACTACGGCCCCTATTGTTGCCGTGTTGAATTTCTTCGCACACCTTTATTCCCTGGGTAAGTCTTATCGGACCATTAATCTGTTCCGATCGGCTATCTCCGCCGCCCATGTCCCTGTGGCGGGCCTGGGTGTCGGTAAGGACCCGTCAGTGTGCCGCCTCCTCCGCGGGATTCGGCTCGCGCGTCCCCCTGCTGCTCGGTACTCTTCTTTCTGGGACGTCTCGCGGGTCCTAGATTTCCTTGAGGCTTGGCCGGATAATGCCCGCCTTTCCTTTCGTCAGCTTTCTGCCAAAGCTGCTTTGTTGTTGTGTTTGGTGTCTTTTCGGAGGGTGGCTGACGTTCTGGCGTTCGATGTTGGCTCCTTTTCCTTTTCCCCTGTCGGGGTGTCGGTCTCCATCTCTCGGAGGACGAAATCTCAGTCAGTTTCTGTCTCCTACCCTTATTTCCCTGATAGGCCCAAGCTCTGCGTAGCGCAGTGCGTTCAAGCTTACCTTGCGGCCTCTCGTCAGTTTCGTGTTTCTTCTTCGGGTCCCCTCTTCATTTCCTATGTGCGTCCGTTTCGGCCGGTCTCCTCTCCTACGTTGGCCAGATGGATCCGCTGGATCCTTGGCCTGGCTGGCGTTGAGGCTTCGTTTGGGGCTCACTCGGTGCGGGGCGCCGCTGCTTCGGCGGCCTTGTCTCTTGGGAGCTCCCTCTCGGATGTCTTGTCCGCGGCAGACTGGTCGCGCGAGTCTACGTTTCGCACATTTTATTTTCGTCCTCTGCCGCATGCCTCCTCTGCGCTGTTGCGGCGTTAAAATTGCAAAATATGAAGCCTCCTGTCTTGTGGTAAAATTAGGAATTAATCTAGCCTTGGTGCTGTATTAATCTAAATTTTATGAAAGACAGGAGGCGAGTATTTTCCCTCCCTTTCTTTCCCTCCCTGTGTTTTGGGGGGTCCTTGTGGGTGCCGATTTGCTGTGCCTTTTTCATGCTTGTCTTTCAGGTGACAGGTTCATTCGCCTGGTATTGTCATGTTATCTCTGTTTTTTCAGGTCGCTCTGCTGCCCTGTGAGTGGTTTCCATTTCCTGGTTGTCCTATGGATTTTCTGCCTATTCTGAGGCTGCTGTTCCTGTCTTCGGTTCGTGTCGTTTGGCACACCTGTTCGGCGCCACTGCAAAGAAAGAGGAGGAGTTGCTGGACGCCTGGACTATTATAGGGTCCTGTTCTTTCTGATTGGTTGTCATTATTGTTGTTGTTAACTCCTTTGCTGCTGGAGGTTTCAGTAAAGAAGGATAATGCAAAATACTCGCTAGATTACTAGAATACCAAGGCTAGATTAATCCCTAATTATTCATAATCTTTCAAGCCGACAGAACAGTACTTGACATCTATTGTTCATCTTTACCTCTTTTTTTCTTTTTCTATGTCCAAAAACATATGTACAATGGTCAATACCTCAGATATGTATAAAAAAATGGCTTGTTCCTGAAATACAACGGATACATGCCGTTTAAAAAAAAAAAAAAAAAGAATCCCTAAAATGAACAGGAGGTGAAAATACCCCACGGGACAGATACAGTCTTCATAGACATGTCCATGATAAGTTAAAATGTGTGATATAAGCATATGTGAAATTTGACAGTTCAGACAGGAAAAAATAGGGTCTTGAATATGATTTGTTTGTAATGTATTCAAATTCTACCCTGTGGTCTATAATCTTGTTTCTGGTGTGTTCAGGACTGACACAGCCAGCACAAAACGCATGAACTTCCATTCTGCCATTCTCCGTTATTCCTGTGTAGCTAGCACATGTGGCGAGTTACACCAGATCAGCGGAAAGCTAGCGATGCTGCCTCCTGCTAACAGGGGAGACCCCAGGCTGCCTGATCTCACAGGCAAAACCCGTAGGATGCACCATTATGTCCTCTGTCATCTAGAGCTTGTTTTACAGGATGTAATGGTACGTCCTGTGTCACAAAGGGGTTAATGTTATCTGGAGCTAGTTTTTTCCCTTGTCTACAGATAACCATGTCTCTAGCATAACAAACCATACACCTTGTGTGGCTAGCCACATCCCCATGTGTGGCTAGCCACATCCCCATGTGTGGCTAGCACTCCCCCTTTCTCGAAGCTACTCCTCCAGTCAAGGGAAATCTCCGGTAGCCTACGCTGCGATAATCTCCAGTATGATTATTCCCAAATATATAGGACACTTTTTAATTCATCCCTTTCCACAATATATACAGTACATCATCTTCAGGGTAAAGTACATTACAGCTACTCATAAGATGTACAGTGCATACTTATGACCTGATATGAATTATAATCATATCATTATGAATCTGGAACACTTGTGAGAGATACTAAATAGATTATAATTTATAAAGAAACCAATGAACTCGAAACCACGTGAAATTTATGCCTAAGAATCTGTGATGGAATTGGTTATTTAAAGTGTTTACAACCACAGCTTTTTTTATTGCCTTAGTCATAAAAGTACATAGAATGTATATTTCACAGTTGTCTGACATATAATATTTCCCATTTCCTGGTAATGCCTTTTGTTTGGTTTATAAATCACCTGTATTATTGTTTGCATGCAAAATATGTATAAAATTAGCTTAAAATCATATATATATATATATATATATATATATATATATATTTAGAGAAAGAGTCATTTGTACTTTTGTTTTAAAACAGTATATAATGTAATATTTATTTAGCACAAGACATTACAATTATATGGAATATTTTTTACATTTGCTGAATGTAGCAATTAAAATCTCCAAAAAGTGTAAAAAAAAAAAAGTCCATATAGATATGGGAAACTAGCCACAGTAGTTACTTTAATGTAAGTAACTACTTTAGCTAGTTTCCTATACCTATATCAAATAAGTAATTATCTAGAATATCTATACTATATATATATATATATATATATATATATATATATATATATATATAAATATATATATAGATATATAATGAAAATATTGCTTTGTTATTACATGAGACAAATGGTTCTTCAGACAAATTCTGGTCCAAGAGGCAGAAACATCATAGGGATTCTCAGTTCGGTTCAAGATCTTTAATATAGTATTTTATACATGGTAGCTGTGTGTCACCTTTAAAATAATGTTTTTTTGTTTTTTTTTGCATAGAGTGATTTATCAGAATGCTCGCTGAATATTTGTGTGTGTGGTCAACGCTGACCAGGAGTTGCAGGTCTTTCCCCAGGTAAGTCTTTATTATTATTATTATTTTAAAGCTAACAAAAAAATGTAAAGTACTTACAAACTGTTCCCATTAATGTTATCCTCTTCATAGGGTGTACCTTACTTGAAATGATGTAGGTCATTATTATAGAGAAACTTCAGATCACCAACTTAATTATAAATTATAAAGCGCCATCCTGGTACGTTTCTCCTAAAGTTAAGGGTGAGCATGCCCTGCTTAGTACAATAAGTGACTTGACCAGTTCAGCTCATCTTGAAAGAGACCATCACTGGGGATGACCCCTTAAAATGCATTCTGAAGCTTGTGAGATGAATGATTTCTCTCGGGTGTTTCCTTGCCACTGGCTTCAAGCAGCCAATCATGGAAAAAATGTCAGACTTAGGAGGAGAACTACAGCTGCAGGACTGCAGTTTCAACCTCAGGTTTACGTTCCTGAATAAAAGCTTCTTTAGAAGCGCTGTCAAGAACAGAAAACTGTTCATTTTTAATGTATAAACCCCAAATGCCTTTCAGGTACAAAGAGGAAAACCCCAGCCAGACCAAGGTCATGGTCCTCATAAGAGGCAATATCCGCAATATAGTTGGAGCGAGTGAATAACAATACTCCTTACAATGCTAGAAGGAGTATATAAAATGCTGTGTACTATGTTATAGAAGAGTCAGCCCCAAGAGATTATGCAGTAAAAGCTGTGCCTTACCAACAACACAAAGAGACAAGTTTATGACACTGAAATACAGTCTCACAACTCAAGATCATCCTATTCACCCATGTTTGATAGAGACAAGCTTGCTCTAAACTGAGTCTTGGCTAATGAATGCAACCCTTCTAAGAGAAAGTGTGGTGCTATTTCAGTCAGTAGAATAGACAGGAGTCAAGATACTTTTTGTAAGAAATCACAAGTGGAGTGAAACAATACCTTTAAAACCTTTGAAAGCTTATGTTAAATACTTAAAGATATACGATTTCTCTTTTACTTCTTTAACCTTTTCTGAGCTTCTTATACAGGGTGGGTGACAGTTTTAGGGATGTATTATTGTGTATTTTTGCTTGGAGCTTTTTCTTACTGGGGCAGTGTGATTGGGACTGTAAGCAGTAATAAGACAATGGGATACTGTTAGAAATGAAACACCCTCTGTAGTAATTAACCCTGCTAATGTTGCTACTACATTAAAAACAGTATTAATGTGTCATGTGGATATGTCTGATCTTTTCACCAATTAAAAGGTTTTAATAAAACAATTGCCACAGTGTAATTAAGCTTTTATTGTTTTGTACCATCTTAAAGGAATTAACAGACCAGCTAGTATCTTATCATCTTGAATATTCAACCATTGTCTTAAATGTATATTCAAGTGTTATTGTTTGGGAAAGTTTACAGAGGTTTAAAGCTTTTAACTAAAATCTCAGCCAGTGTACATTGACAATATCATGATCCCCAGACATGAATCGAAAGTATTTTTTGTTATAATAAGTAATTGTAAGAATGTCTAGACATTACAAATAATTGTCACAACAATAAAGAAGACATTTATTTATGGTTTTATTTATTTTCTTCTCCACAGCCATGGTTGATAGAACATGATATTGATAGGACATGATAGGACATATGTAATTTCCTAAGGCCACAACGGATTAGGTGCCTGCTGGTTTTACTGAAAAATATTTAAATATATATGTTTAAATATTGTTAATTATGCTTGTTTTGCTGGTTAACAAAGTACCATGGCGCATAATACCCTTCAGTACAAGCAAAATATTATCATCATCTTACATACAATCCGGAAGAATACCAGGAGCCAGTCAACCTTGCCACTTTTACCGTCCAGCAATATTTGATGTTGATATATATACACAATATATATATATATATACACCGTATTTTCTCGATTATAAGACGACCCTGATTATAAGACGACCCCCCCAAAATGTAAATATTAATTTATGAAAAAAAGAAAAAGCCTGAATATAAGACGACCCTATAGGAAAAAAAGTTTTACCAGTAAATGTTAATTCATGTAAACTATGTAAACTATTGTTTGTTAATAATGATTGAGAAAAATATTTTGTTTTTATTTCCTCTTTTTTTCAACCTGCCCCCAGGCTTGCCACTCTGCCCCAGAAATGCCTTATACCCCCTATATGCCACTGTGCCCCATGATATGCCTTTTAACCCTCTAAATGCCACTGTGCCCCATGATATGCCTTTTGACCCCCTATGTGCCACTCTGCCTCCAGAATTGCCTTATACCCCTATATGCCACTCTGGCATTTAGGGGGTTAAAAAGCATATTATGGGGCAGAGTGGCATATAGGGAGGTATAATGCATTTCAGGAGGCAGAGTGGCGTATAGAGGGTTAAAAGCGATTTCTGAAGGCAGAGTGGCATTAAGGGGGTTAAAAGTCATTTTTTACAGAGCACTCTGCCTCCAGAAATGCCTTATGCCCCCCATTTAACACTCCCTCCTCCAAACTTACCGGTGCATCTGAGTCCCCGGTGCTTAGTCCGGGCAGCGTGTAGAGCTCTACACGCTGCCCGGACTAAGCACCGGGGAATCAGAAGTACCGGTAAGTGTGTGTGTGTGTGTGGGGGGGAGACAGGAGGATCCAGGTCCCCTGCATCACTGCGGGGGATCTGGATGTTAGTCTCATAGTCAGACCTATTTGAGGTCTGATTATAAGACGACCCCGATTATTAGACGGGTATTTTTCAGAGCATTTGCTCTGGAAAATACCTCGTCTTATAATAGAGCAAATACGGTACATACATACATACCCACATGCACACACTGTATACACGTAACTGTATAACTTTACTGATATTATGTTTACCTTTACCTATTGCTATGGCAAACCTTAAACAAAATTATTAATGGCAATTTCCATATTTAGGTAATATTCAGTGACTAAAGATAATTACCTCATTTGTTTTCAAGATAGACAATGTGTTCGGGACAGGAAACATAATAGACTATAAAAAGCTTCACATTACAAGTGGAAGCAACTTATTTGCAAAAAAACACACCAGGAAAGAGGGGTGTGAAAGTCCAGCATGTGTGTCACATGCAACGTTAGGGGATTTGTCGCTGCTTTGAAATTGCAGTAATTGGCTGAAGTTTGTTTAACTGATCTTAAGTTGAGAGAGGTGAATTAATTTCCTAATTGGGATCAGCAAACCAATGAGGGTTAAAAAAAATTCACTGGCTTTTTTATTGAATCTGAAAATCACAAGAGGATCAGGACAGAAGTGTGAAAACAAATATTTACTATACATGCCATAAGTTTCAGGGTCCCTGCTGCTATTCAATTGCTAATGCAAAAGTTTTTTCTTTGTTGTGAAGATGAAGAAACTTGCCATGCCAAAAAAAAGTCTAAGAAGTGGAAACTATCCTATGAAACTATTATATAGGAGCAGCAGATGAGTTTATGGGGTTATTCTCTAAACCATGATTTGCGAGGGTAGGGGGAAGTTATCTGTACACAATGCACAGTTAATATGGTATTAGGAAATATCGTACCTAAATGATTAAATGTAGTAGGCTGTCCAAGGTATATGTGAACTCAGTACAGTAAAATTCAAATATTTAATAACAATTTAAGGCAAGGTCTGCTAGTATTGATCATATACTCATTGCTTCATCCAGGACATCGGTGTATTTGTGTGATAGTCTTTATTAATAGGTGGAGTTCTGATTAGAGGTTGTATTAAGAAATATGAAGTGTTATTATCCATGATGTACAGGCATTGCACAAGTAGGAGTTATAGGGAGAGAATTTTGTGAAATAGTTAATGGAACTATCATAAATTATATGGGGCTGTGGACAGGGATTTTAATTAAGATTCCGTTTTCATTCATTATTTAATTTGGCATACGCTGGTTAATTGTTTTTCATGGGGGATTTGTACCATTATACCATATAATGTGACGCACAGTTTGCCTTAAACTAGGCATCGGTGAATAGCTGAACCTTGTTCTGAAAAACTGTTTTCTTAGGTAAAATGTAAGCTGTATACGGGTTGTCACCTAAGTCTAACTAAAGCAAAATGAGCAATAATATTCAAGAGACCAAAACTAGCTAGCACACTAGTACTGAAAATTATTGTGAAATTATCACCCCCTTATTACGTTAAGGGGAGAGCCTTATCTAGTCATAGCTGGACATGGGGAAAGGCTTCCCTGTCCAATAATATCTCCTCCAGAGTCACATTTGCCCCTGCGATAGAGGTGACAACAAAAAGTTTTGAGTATGCCACGAAGGAGGAATTGTTAACGGAGAGGTCTGTACTAGCAGCTGCAGAGACCTTTATTGAGCCCAGCAGGCCTCCACCTCTAGAACTTGGTGGCTGTTATAGAGGCCTACTGGACAGCTGCTAGAGACCCCTAAAGTAATCCTGGGTCCTTTTGCCTTGGACTGAGGACATCCCAAAAAACCCATTGCACAGAACAAAAGATAAGGGAAACTATGGGGAATGCATTTGTGTAGTGCCAGTAGATTCTGTAGTGCTGTTCCAATAGGGGGCAGTAAAAATATTTAACAAAGAAGAAAACCAAGGCATACTGGTACATAACGAGAAAAGGTACATAAGAGCTTGAATGTAGTAAGGGCACTATGGAGATCTTAGATGCTGAGATCTCGCAGATAGGGGTAATGAGTGGCATCTTTAGGAAGCAATTTGAGAGTACAAGGGGCCTAAGTGACATGATTCTCAAAATAGGTTAGTGTTTAAAGTTAGAGTCAGTAGGAGAGAGTCTGACAGAACTGGGTAGGGAATTCACAGAATAGGTACAGCAGAGATGAAATCCTAGAAATACAGCGATAAAAGAGAGACACAAGTCGTGAGAAGAACGAAGAGGGGAGTTAAAAGGGCATTTGAAAATAAGAACAGAGATATAGGGGGGTACAAAGTTGTTAAGGTCTTTGTCGGTCAGGAGTTTACATTTAATTCTGGATGTTATAGGAACATCCTCTGGAGGGACTGGCACAGTAAGGCAGCACAAGAACGATGACGTAGAATTTAGTCTGGCAGTGATGATCAAGATGGATTAGAGTGGTGAAAGATGACAGTGAGGGATATGCAATAATATATCACAAGGAAATGGATATCACCAGGGAATGGATTAGTATTTTGGTTGTCTGAAGGAAAAGGATGAAATGTTTCTTAGGTGAAGACAGCAGAATTTGGTCACTGACTCTATATGACAGATGGAGGGGGGAGAAAAGTCAAAAGTGACACCAATAGTGAACTTGGTCTGATGGGTGGGTTTTCTCAACAGTAATGG
The DNA here is from genome assembly GCA_029215755.1 of Spea hammondii. Lineage (NCBI taxonomy): Eukaryota > Metazoa > Chordata > Amphibia > Anura > Pelobatidae > Spea > Spea hammondii. The sequence goes on along the minus strand of JARDYJ010000001.1, from coordinate 129,167,824 downwards.
GAATACCAGGATTGCACAAAATATAAGATTGATGCACGTGAGAATCTGGGGAATTTGAATAGCATATGAAAATACATTATTATAGAGTGGAAGATGGCGGTGAGAATAGAGGTAAACACAAAGTGGAAAACATACAAAACTAAAGTTGAACAGCCTTTTACAAGTCATCAGTTGTGAGTGTATTGCACAAGTGTTCCTTGTGATGATATAGCCACTGTTTATATATATAAATATGAGAAGATATCTATAAAAATCAACTTTCACAGTCCGATTGAGCTCAACTCATAATGGTCACGGTGTGTTTATAAAGCTTAGATTTTTTTGTGTGATTTAATAAATGACCTCTGTTACTTTATTAGTGTGCTTTGTCAAGTGTGACATTGTACTGCCCTTTCACATGCTATAAATTGCTGAACTTCCATTAGGTATGAATTAGGTGAACAACATGGAGGTAAACTGTGATTTGAACGCAGCCTACTAAAACAGTGCACAACAGTGTTACAAATTGTGCTGCAAACTTTCAAAGGCACTCTACTGAGGGATTGTGAAAAATGGAGGTTTTTATATAGTATACTGTGTTAATTCTATTGGCTGCAGCCAATATGACTGATAACAGGAAGCGATAAATATGAATAACCTAAAAAAAATGCACAAGGATATTCTTATATATCAATATATCAACGATCAATATAACAGCGCTGACACAACTTTCTATAATGGTGTTTTAGCGGTGTTGTTTACATGGCAGGGATCCATGAATACTCCTATTAAGCTAGTGCATAATTTATGGACAATGCTAAGTCTTCACTCCTTCCCTCCAGCTGCTGCCTGATCTGACTTTACCTCCCATGGGCTCCTCTTGCTAATGATATTAAATCAGGTTGTTAAGTAGACATCAATAGCTCCCAGGAACCTTCCCCCTCCTAGGTGTGAATTCCTCTCCCATCCTGGGATCTAAGGCTGCTTTTATAGTATTTTGATCCCTTTACTAAACCCATGTTTGAAAAGCTGCTGATTTGGAAGCTAGAGGGCCATCAGAACAGCCTGCTGAGACAGGGAAAATGGGTCTAGGGAGAGATTTGTGGGCTCCCTATTCATAAAACATAAATGTCACTACTATGAATAGTCACATTCAGTCTTAGGTGTTTTTTTATAAAACTGTACTGTTTGTGCTGTGTAGAATTTTAACATGTACCATGTTACTATTTATTACTACTTGAGCACAGATGTACTGACTTAGTCTTTCTCATAGTGTGCTGACGCCTTGTATAGATTTTTTTACTGCCTTACCATTTTCTAAGCCACTACTGATGGCAGATAGTACCTGATGGCAGACTATGTGCCTTCATTTGAAGGGAAGGACTGCGCACAGAAAAGCATAACCTTGTCTTATAAATATCTAGCAAATTATCATCATACCACGTTATATTTTAGGAAATGTGGACTGATGTATGCATTTTTGATACCTCACTTCTTTGAGATCATAGCCTTTACCGTGGCTTTCTTGATTACTTCTAGAGGGAATGTTATTCCAGGTATCTACTGTACGTCCTTTTCTACTACATTGTGCTTTGCACATTCCTCTAATTTCACATTCTTTTTCCTGTCCTCTGTTTCAGTAAAATGCTTCCTTTTAATCTTGATAATTTTCATACATTTGAAGGTTTGCACTGTAGTTTCTCCAGTCTTTTCTTTCTTCAAATGCGTCCGTCGAATATGTTCTTACATACGTTTAATTGGAGTGAAATGTTTGTACCAAAACCAAAGTGCCGGGAAGCAGCCCATCAACAGTGTTTAATGTGTGGAGCTTGTGCCAGCCCATAAGTTATACAACACTATTTCATTCAAATGACAGTTTAGATAGAAGATCCAGCTCCACAAATAAGGGTTAAAAATTCAAAATTTAATTAGACCAGTTAAAACATGATAGACAAAAAAAGAGAAAAAAGAGAGATGTGCTCAAGTGATTGAGAAAAAATACGCCAACGCGTTTCAAACCTTACGGTTCTTAATCATGGCTTAAAAGCTTTTAAGCCATGATTAAGAACCGTAAGGTTTGAAACGCGTTGGCGTATTTTTTCTCAATCACTTGAGCACATCTCTCTTTTTTTGTCTATCATGTTTTAACTGGTCTAATTAAATTTTGAATTTTTAACCCTTATTTGTGGAGCTGGATCTTCTATCTAAACTGTCATTTGGATTAACCGAGGATATGGCTCGGCCTTCTATCCCGTGCTCCCTGCAATTTGAAGCGTCTCTGCAAAACATCTAAATGGTGAGCTGGAGTTATCTTTGTTTTTTGTTACATATTTCATTCAAAACCAAAATATCATATTGTTAGAATATACCATATATTTTTAACATAAATATTTTGTGTATCACTTAAAGCTATAATAATGTCCAGTAAACACTTACTCTGGTCATTTATAAATATGCCGCTGCTGTATTGCACATAGTACATAGTAGCATACATTGATTTGAAATTAATCCCAAATTTAGACATGGAGACTAAAATCATTCAGTGGTAAATCAAAGCCAGCTACACCAATTTCAAAAAGCACACTAGGTGGGAATATGTATATATGCCGATTTTGGGCATGGTTTTGTGGTGGCCATAGCTCATACATAATTAGGCCAAGTAAACATACTGATGCCCCAAATTGCACCGCATATTCAAGGTTTATCTTACTGGCTTTTGCAACCGCTGACTGGCACTGCACTTTGTTGCTAAGTCTATGGTCTACAATTATACACATTCTCTTTTTCTGCTTTCCCCAATGCATACCTGGGAATTTACGAGATCGTAAGAACTTAAGAAGTGTCGCTTAACTGGGTGAAACATGGAGAATCCCCAGATATTTAGATAATATACACTTACGCGTTCCTGCCCATACACATACGCAAACATGGATTCATGCTTGCCCTTACCATACACGTGCCCTACAGACACACTTTCTTGCCCTCTCTGAGACTCGCTTGCCCTTACAGACACACTTACCCTTACATAGAAACTTTCCTTCAAACCTTACTTTTCTTCAAACACCCACACTCTCTCTCTACCCACTTTCTCTTCCCCTTTTCTCTCTCTCTCTTCTCTTTACTGTCTTGTCTCTCTCCCCCTCACATTCCTGTTTCGTCTCTTCTACATACCACTTGGTGTAATCTATGGTGACTGTGTGGCAATAGTGAGAGGTTGGTTTCACTCCTCCCTTACAGAACATGCAGCTCTAGTTCTGTGATATGACATCATATTCTGACGCTGTGTATCAATAGGTTAATTTTAGTCCCGTTAAAAGGAAATCAATGATCTCCCCAACCAACCCTTCTCCTCTGGGCAGTCTTCCTCCAGAGGTCAGTCAGTCAGTGTTACCAGCTAACTTGGGACTGTATTTGAATCAGAAGTTATGAGTTATTGCACAAGGACCCTGTAAGATCGCTTGGTCACGTACATTCAGGCCTAAACATGTCTGGGCTTGTGCCAACATGTATTCATTGCTTAGTGTTTATAATCTGCGTTCCCAGCGTGAAACCTATAAACATTGGTATGGGCACCAAACTCCTCAATGCTTCCATTCTTTATGATTGTTATGTAAAATGGCGAATATCAGCCTTTGAGCAGTGTTTAGGTTACACTGAATAATGCATTGGAAAACTTTGCTTTTAGTGCCCACAAACCAAAAATATATGTACGTTTTGCTTTTCATGTTATTGTCCTACCTTAAAGACACTATCTTTTAAAGTGAATCTCAGAGTAGGTGAAACATTGCAGTTTAATAGAGGCGCTAAGGCTGCAATGAAATAATAATTTATCAATTACAAATGTATTACGTCCCTAATTATTCACCATTTATTAACACTGTTCATGTTGCTCTTATACATACATGCATCATATATAATAAGTAACTAAATTCATAGCAAAGAGATGAATGAATATGTATATGATATGGCCTAGCTCAACACTGCCATGCTTTTGTATAAGTGGTCACCGTAATAAGTACAACTGGATCGAATTCACTGTATTCTGTTATTTTCTAAATGTTCAGCTATTCTGCACTTATTTAAACATTAAAAGATATTACATTTCTTAAATACAGTTGTTTTCTTTACTATAATGCATGAGATGCACAATTTCCTAGTGTGATTATCTTGAGCCATAGGTAACAGGAAGATTGTAAGGAACAAGATGACATGGGAGAGAAAGGAAACAGGATGGAAGGATGATCCAGGAAGTAGAGAAAGAGGATTGACAGGACACAGAGGGGTGATGAGGGGAACTACAGGGAGATTACGGTTTAACAGGGAAACCGGGGGAGGGGTACAATGGGTTGTAGAGTCTAGCTGATGGGAGAGAGGAAATATATTGGTGGTCCGGGAATTCTCATGTCCCAGTTGCTGTTTGTTGCTGTTACTATGTTGTATTTATTTTGCTTATCTCTTATAGGTGTGTATGTGTATATAAATACACTATATGGACACCTGGCCACTACACCCATGGGGACTTTTATGACATCACATTCTTAATACATTGACATTAATATGTAGTTGGTCCCCCCCTTTGCAGCTATAACAGCTTCCACTCTTCTGGGAACATACATTCAAAGGGTATGAGAAAACTGGAATCGACCGACAAGGACAAACTGATTTTTTTTAATTATTACTGAAGTCCTGAGGTCATATGCAACGCCTTGCTTTTCTCCCTGGCCCGAAGACCTGTAGAAGGGCCAGATCTTTTTGGGCCCCTCTCCAACAGGAAGGGCCACGGAAATAGTTTTCCCTGCAAAAGTACCACACCTCCCCTACAAAAACACCTGGATCCTCAGGGGATCCAGCTTTTCCCTATCCATTTGTAGTGTTAAAAAACATTAAAAAAAGATGTTAAATAAAGTATTTTAAATCCTTAAAATGCACTCATTCACAAACCAAGAACAATATGCAACAAGAGAAACAAAGAAAATAGCGCCCAAGCATTTAGACTGCATTATAAAAACTTTTTACATCAAACACCATAAAGAAACAGGCAGCAATGTCACTGGAGACCAAAAGGGTCCGGAAAATCACCAACACCCACAGTGGGGGGACTGAGAATGACTATTTATTGCATGAAGCCACAACACAGGGGGGATACCAGAGGCAGGGAACCAGACGTGTTTCAAGCTGCACAGATCTCTTAATCTTAGAAAGACTGGGACTGGTGCCGTCTGAAAATTCAGCAAGAGTCCAAGGGCGTACTTAACATCCGTCTCAAACTAAGAATTGTGGCGCAACCCGTGCAGTTACCCTTATTGTGACGTGCGCCCAGGTAATGGACTAAGCTTACCCTCTCTCACAGATACCCCCTAATACACAAAGAGGGCCCTGCTTACAATCCAGAATAAAGAGATGGCTTTTAGTCTACCAATTCCACATGCAGTTAGTTATAGTTTAGTTCTAGTTGGTAATTCCTCCCAGTGAATTGAAAATGAATCTGCCAGTAAGAGTTAATATCTGTAGTTTAGGGCCCAGAATACTGTGATTTCAGGTGTTAAATGTTTTCCCTTCAATCTTGTTTTGTTTTTTGTCTCTGTCTGTCATTTAAGGGAACAACAACAATCTGAGGTTTATCTGAATGAGTGATGGAGACAGAGATAGAAGGGGGTGGGGATTTGTGGGGATTTTCCAAAGAGGGGCTTTTGGGTCACAAAAGTTTACAATCCTTACACTGTGGCATTGAACAAAAAACCAAACCAAACCACGAGAGCATGACAACAACAATGATATAGAGGAACGTAATATAAGAAAAAAGAATAAGATGTATGAAGTCATAGATCAGAAGGCTCAGAAGTGCTTCAATATGAATGGAACAAAGAGGGTAAAGGTGATAAAGTATCCTTTAAAAGCCACAATGGATCGCTGGACCCCCAAATCTTTATGTTCTGGGGCTGCTTTTCTGCTGTGGTCATTTCCAGTGACAGTTTTTATGCACAATAAAATTCAGTGCAGTCCCATTGGCACGTGTTCACAGTGAAAAAGAAAGAAAAGTGCATTTGCGAGGGCAAGAAACATATATAAACTGCTGTTGAGGTGATTTTGGTATCTGGAGTGAGCTATCGTTGGCGAGGGTTAACTTCTGGTCTACTAGGCCGTGTGAATTTGGATATCACATACATAAACATTGGAGTAAAAAGACTAATTCCAGTTGCCTCAGTATTATTTATATTATTGTTTTATTTTATTCCAAATCTCAATTTAGAATTGAAAACCATACAGTGCATTATATCAACACAATGTCTTTAGGCTTGCGTGTGAGATTAACTCTTCATTAATTATATTTTTTATTATATATAATAATTTTAACCAACTTTAAACAATTAATACCATTTCAATAAAAAGTGTTTCTCATACGTCATACGGCAATAATCAAGGTATATCATATATAAATGTGTCTAGTAATGCTCTCAATTTAATCAGAATACTGTATATGATAAAGGATATTTGTGTATTGTTCAATTCTACCCACACAATCATTCTAGAGTGGTCAAGAAGAGGCAACTACCTCCGATCACAGCTCCACCGGATGGAAGGAGGGGGACCCACCTCAGACGCCGAAGCTCTACAGGGCAGATCTTTAGTTACATTTGCGATTGTGAAATAAACTCTTATGGAATCAGGCAGAGGATTGATCTTGATATCAAGTAAGCAACCTGGCTCATGTCAGTGACTACTCATGTATTGTGTAAGTGGAGATCTATCAGAATAAGTCTATATTTTCTTCCTTCTGGGTGTGTGCTTCCTATTTTCTGGAGTAGAATTGGAATATAGTGAAAAGTGCGGCCTATAATTGGGCCAATACGGTATATATGTATATAAATATAAAATATATATATGCTGTTTGAGGGACATATCTGTTACTGATATTTACATGTGAATGAAGAGGTTAAGGACTGTAGGTAATTATAATAATATATAATAATATAATTATGGCAAGTAGGGCAGGACAGGATCACTTCATAATAGATAGTTGTGCTCACAACCAAAGAAAGAAACATGATGGTGTCCCTGCGGGCAGCGCACCAAGGATGGACAAGTGCCTCAACTTAATTGTAAATGCCTTACTAATGTTATCTGTAACTGCGTGTGTTCATATGTTTCTTGAAATTCCCAAGACACATTGCTTTCATTATTTTACAGAAAAGTTTTTTGCTGTCCATGCAGTCAGCTAGGAATCAGGCTCTGCCTTCACCATACCTTATTTGTTGCCTTCTTTGTTGCATTTTTCTTATAAACATGTACTTAGTTTTGTTCCCTATGTACTATATCATATGTATGTTGCCCTTTTTGCCCATCCCAAATAGCCCACCGTTCACTTATGTTTTTCATTTCTATCTCTTGCGACCATTTGTCTCTCCCCTTCGTTCTTTACACCCACCCTTTCCACTTGTCACTTCCTCTCATCTCATGCTCCCTCTCTCACCTCATGCTACCTATTTATACAATTCATTTGGCTCGCAGATGTATTCTTCACCTCCCAATCTGACACCACCTTTACATTCTTCTCGCTGAATCCTGAGCACATATTGTGACATTGCGTGCAACCCATGATGCAGTATATTAAAGTTCAATAACAATACTAGGATAACAAAGTCAGCACTAAGCCTTGTTCATTATATACAGAATTGTAATACCATTATGGGAAATTAAACATGCAGGACATACTGTATGTGTGTGTGTGTATATGTATATACACACACACACACACACATCCAAAAGGAAAGCACTCACCTGAACTAGCATTAATTATAAGGGGGTGCTGCTGATCTATGGATTATATATATATATATATATATGACACAGATTTATTTACCGTGAGGAGAATCAGCAAATACACAGTGATGTTTTGTTCCCATTTAGGTGTTATTAAGATAAGAGAGCCGGAGTCATTAGGAGGCTAGTGATGCTTGTTTTGGAAAAGAGGGATGAAGACACCCAGATAGGTAACAGATGGCTTATTGCTGGCAGGGGGGAGGTAGAGGTAAACAAGTAAGCAAATGGTTGCAGAAGACCACCCCTCCTCAAATCCCCAAGCCCTTCCATATCTGACATTATCCAGAGCATGGAGATGGGGAATGTCAGATAAACTCATAGAACACAGAGGTTGTATCTTCTCGGAGCACTCCCACATCATATTGGTGGGGGTGAGATCAGTCATAGACCTTATTCTCAGACCTTCCTAAACTTTGTGGCTGGGAGCCTGGTTGTAAAAAAACACCTAGTGGTCTGGCAGCTGCAGACTGCTCCATCACTTAGATCCTCAAGCAGTGGGAGGGCCGTATACCTTTCACATGGGTTGGGAGCCACAGAGCCTGTAAATCTTTGCTGTAATATAATATAACTTTTTTCAGACTTGCTTTAGCTCTGCAACCTAATGACAATTTACAGTGTACATTAAGCAAGAACATGATGTTACTGTAATAGTTAAATATATCAAGCACGGCTAGCGCTCAAAGAAACAGACAAAAGAACCAAATAATACAAGCAAGTGTACATTTACTAGATGTAAAGTGCCACGGAGTAAATAATACAGTTACAGATTACATACCAAGAAATGACAGCTATAGACAGTACAGCCTGACGCCCCGTGAGATAACCCAAAGGTTTTGGCCATAAGCCTTTGTCAAGGGTAAGACCTAAACACTATAATGTGTGATGGGGGTATAAGTACCATGTATGAATGGGAAAAATATCGGCCTGTTCCTTTGCAACATGTGTTGACACCCATGACCGAATAGCTCACTTGTGTCATACGGAATAACTTTATGTCTCGCAAGCAAAGTGAACAACTATGCCATAGTAAAATCAAAGCTAAGGGGGGATCAAGTAGTTTAACATACACCAAACCCAACCCAGTCAAACGATTGTACAATCATTAATACATACTAAAATAGTTACTTAATCCTGTCACAAAATGCAAAGGGAGAGTTCATGGTATATTAATAAATAGCGATGGATTGGATAACATGATTAAGTAAAAACCGGCCACACAGTATTAAATTCATGAAAAGTTAATGACATGAGCCAGAGAGTTAAGTAACACGATCACACAGGCATAAGTGAATCACATGAAACAATATGTACAGGGAGCGTATTACACAATCTGAATGTTACTGTTATGGATCACTGAAACAATCTCCAATATGCAAATGAATCCATTACAATATACAAATGAAGGAATATAACCCCTAAAGAGATTAGTGCACAGTACAAAAGATACAATGAAGTTAAAATCAAACAATACATTATAAGGCGGAGGTGGACCCAAACGATAAAACTGTCCTGTGTTAAAGGAACACTAAAAGTTCCTGTCTTCATTTAATCCATGTGGATGGAGTCTGGAGTTCCTAAATCCAAAAGAATTCTATCTCTTGTCGGTTTCTTTGAGTGCTAGCCTTGCTTCATATATTTTGCTAATTGCTTCAGTGCTTGGAGGGCATTATATTGGCTACAGCACCATACCTTACTATATAATAGAAGCATTTAAATACTTAAAGGGAATTAACAAGATAAAGGAAGGGAGTTTATTTAAAAGGAGAAATACTACCACAACAAGAGGGCATAGTCGTAAGCTAGAGGGGCAAAGGTTTAATGGTAACATCAGGAAATATTACGGAAAGGGTAGTGGACGCATGGAATAGCCTTCCAGCAGAAATGGTAGATGTTAATACAGTTAAGACATTTAAGCAAGCATGGGACAGGCATAAGGCTAAGCTAGATATAGGATAAGGCCAGGTACTAAGGAAAGTACTCAGAGGTTGGGCAGGCTGGATGGGCCTAATGGTTCTTATCTGCCGTCACTTTCTATGTCTCTATATCCTTATTGCCGTTTGTTTTATGTTTTCATATCCCTTGAGTGCAATTCTGATTTATAATACTGTGTTACTGTACTGTACTGTAGGCAACAGTGCGTTGTGTTAGCTTATAAGTGTTGTGGCTTGCACTGCGTGCCATGTGTTTTGCATTGAGATACTTTAGATACTTAGACAAAGTACAATCTGAATAGTATTTCGCCTTTCATGTCCAAGACCATGCTGAATGAAACATTTTTTTAGACATTTAGCCGACATTTTGTACACCAGATATACTTGATGTGGAAATTTTAAGATGTTTCTGCTTGGAAAAAATGTATTTTCTATGACATTCATGCCACAATTTTGTAGTATACTTTTAAAACACGCAACATTGTTAAAGCTAGTTAATGCTGCTAAGGCTAATCCAATTATTAACAATGCTTTTGATAAAAAAGCTATATAACAGGCTTTCCGTTGCTACTGGTTTATCTTTGTGATAGCTGTTTATGTCATTGCGTAAGGTGTGTAAGAGAAAATTGATGCTGTTCTTTATGGATCATTGTGACTTTTGGGGGCTGTAAAACTCGGGAGGAAAGAGGGACAAAGGGATTTGGGTTCCAAACATGGACTATTCCTCCTAAAGAGGGAAGTATGGATATTGTACCCACGCAGACAGGCCTTGTGATTCTCTATGATCTAGATAACATTTTATGAAATACATATTTTAGACAAATATACCCACGTGCATTATACGGATTGTGTGATGTGCCAAAAACAGGTACATTATACACACAGAACACGTGCTGTATGCAAACGCCGATATACACACATATACCATGGTATTTATTAATATATGTAACACACAGGGACAAATGTTTGTACAGAGATTGTGTTGAGAATGTTTGAACAGACAGTTTGTGCGTTCGCAGAAAGAAGTGGCCCGCACTGCGTGTCTGCAAGTACTGTAGAATATAGATACAGGGAGGCACAGATACTGCGGCACAGACTGATAACACTATGGCTGGACAAATCCAAGGAGCCGTGGTCACTGCTGATGGCCACATCTTTGTGTTATCTTTACGGAAGCATCTTTTCCTGTCTCCTAAAAAAAATAAATCAAAGTAGCAACTAAATTTTTTGTTGGCTCTTGAGTTTGACGCAGGTCTTCTTGTACATACTGACAAGTGGCTGTGATGCTGATACAAGTACACATATGCCTGTGTACACATGGCAGATATCTGCACACGTAGGGCGATGTATTCATTGCATGCTATAATGTACTGTTGGTTTTGACCCCCTACAAGTGCATGTGGTGACACTGAGTTGTTTGGGATACACACAAGGCACTGTTGGAGTGCTGTTTCAAACTATTTACAAGCTTCAGTCTCTTTTCCAAATTAGTTAGTCAAATATTTAACTTGAAGAATCAAAGGAGCTGTGCAAATGCAGAGACTCATTCTTAATACACTTACATGTTTTCCTTCTAAATGCAGATGGATGTAAAATGTGTACAAATATATATTTTTTTAGAATACAAATGATTTATTCGGGAATGAACTGAATGCTTTAGCCCAGCAGGCAACCATATTTGATTTGTTTAAACTCTTTGAGATGCCTGGTTCTGTGATCCAAGCATTCATGCTAATTATTCATTTTGTGATGCTAACTTCCATTAAAAACAGCACACAGGAATCCATTTATTCAGGCAAAGTCTATTAGTTTTATTGCATTGTACTGCAAAATTATACAAAATGTTTATAAGGCTGTCTCTCTTCGAGAGGGTAAAATATATATACATACAACAGAGCAAAACACACTTACAGAGGCCACCAATGCATTGCATTTCAAGGAATTGCTGGTCTCACTTTAAGATGTAGAATTAAGAAACTAGGCCACACGAAGCCCTTCCAGTCCCAGTATCTACAATACTTTTACCTATAAGACATAAGTAAATTTCAGGTCCCATTTGGCAGCAAAGTGATTAAGTATATTTAAAAAATACAGTTTTACATATAATTGCCACTAACCAGTGTATTAGAGAAAAGCTCTGTGATGTTATGCAAGTGCTTAAACAAGCCATATATACAAAAATCAAGTCAGTAAAAAAAAAAAAAAAATGACAAGGTTATAGATAACCTAAAACTGCATGCCAAATCTCTTCACGTATCAGAGGGATTATGTTAAAAGTCAACATGCCCCAATTAAATGTCCACTCTATCCAACCAGCTCTCTTGTACTATAGAGAGGGATTGAGTAGGATAATGTCCAGGAGTCAGTAAGTATGTCTGGTAAGTCTAGGTCAAGGCAGACAGAAGTTTGGAAAGCTTACAGGCTCCAGTGTGAAGATTCAGCAGCTTTTAAAGTTTTCCCCCGCTATCAGGAAAGGACCGTTCCATTCCAGCACTAAGAGATAAAGTTCAATGAACCCCACAGTCTTAAACACAGCATTTCTCTCCCATCTCACCAGATCCCTTCCCATTTAAACTTTAGTTGCGAGAGAATGAAGTTCAGATTTTTGGGTTTGGGCACTTAGGCTTGAGGAGGTGTTGCTGATTTGTCCGTGGACAGTTTTTTGAAGTCCAAAAAAAAAAAAACATTGTGAGCGAAATCTGAGGTCAAAGAAAGCATAGAGGAAAGGATTGAGGCAGCTGTTGATGTATGCTAGGCAAGTAGCATACGGGTGCAGGCTGACAACTGTGTTCTGCATTGAGCAGGAGAGTTTCAGGTAGCCCATTAGGTCTAAAAAATGGATGGTTTTGAGAACATGAAACGGCAACCAACAGATGGCAAATACCACAACCAGGGTAATGATGATTTTTAGAAGGCGCTTCTTCTTCTGTTCCTCCTTCTTTAGATTCTGGAAATGCATGGTCACTTTGCCTCCAATGAAGCAGTAGAAGATGGTCATGAGTAGCAGAGGAAGCAGGAAGCCTGGAACTGTGGTAAGGATGCTGAGCCCTCCAATCCAAAAATCTTCATTCTCCTTGCTGGATACGCCGCTGAAATCGAGGTCGCAGAGGGTGTAGTTGTCTTGCACACGTGTATCACGCAGAATCAAGCTTGGCAGTGCAAGGAGTCCTGAGAGGAGCCAGATGACAGCCAGTGATATCATCATAGAGGAGCGAGAGCGCAGTCTGGCACTTGATAGTGAGTGAACAATAGCCAGGTACCGGTCAAAGCTGAGGCAGCTGAGGCAGAAGACACTGGCGAACATATTTAGCAGTACCAGGTAGCTGCTGATCTTGCAGAGAGCAGAGCCAAAAGGCCAGTGGAATCCTAGGGCAGTGTATGTGGCCCACAAAGGCAGGGTCACCACAAATGCCAGGTCAGCCAGGGCAAGATTTCCTATGTAGGTATCTGCAGATCTCCTTTTGGGTTTGGCTCTCCACACTGTGAATATGACCACTCCATTTCCAGACAGTCCCAAAACAAACACCAGCATATAAAAAACAGGTAAAAGGGAGTAGGACAAGTCCCAATCAGATTCGTCACATTGTTCTGAATCATTTGCGTAATCATAATATTCATAAGCGATTGTGGTTGGAATTGTTACCATGTTTGAAGACATAGTGGTCTAGCAGAAAAGTGCCAGTAGTCCTGGAAGCAGAGTGTTCTTCAGCTGAACAAGCAGAGTGGACTATCCTTGCAGTGTGTCTGCTGGGATGTGAGATATGAAAACTGCCTTCACTCAGGTTCTTTTAAGAATCCCCTGAATTCCCCACCCCCTTAGAAAGATGAATTAAAGGGAAAAGACCACCCACTGACTTCAATCAGGAGCCTATCCATATCTTGGCAGCTCCTCCCAATCCATTCCCTGTGCCACCACCCCCTCACACTGGGACTGGCTAAATCCCCACCCCTACACTCTACACCCCCTGCTACTTTACCATGTGTGCATGTAGATAACTGACACATAACTAACTATACAATACTAATATGCTAATATTATTATTTAATATACATATGTGTGTGGGTTTGTGGTATGTATGATGTGTATATGCATTCTTTGTATATAGATTATTATGATCAGTATTATATAATTTGGTGTGTATTTGCCAGTGTAAATTGTCAGTTATAGTATACATCTGAGTGACTTTTCATACACTTTAAGTAATAGACTTGAGGTGTAGCAATTTGATGTGTGCATTGTCATACATTTGCCCTCATGTCACCTCACTGTATCTCCTGCTACCTCTAGCACAAATTCACAAAGATCTACTGTTATCGCTAAACCCCACTTTATATGTCTCTTGCACAATGGTGGTTTCTCACAAGCTGTCTTTCTCAGTCACTATGTCTCACTTGTGTTATGCTTTACTGTCTCTCTAGATGTCTCACACAAACACACTCTGTCTCCCTGTTTCACACTCTCATGTCTCGCTTTCTGTTCCACTTCCTCTCTCCTCGATGTCTTTGTCTTGTTGTTTTACTTCAATTTCAGATTACCCTAGATATTGTTTTCAAGTGTTTTGCTTAGTAGGCATCTTTCTGTTAACTGTCCCGTTGCATTTTCTGTCCACCATAGATGCCCTAATATGCAATGTAGTTAAATTGACTGTATACAATGATGCACAGACATAGTACAGCAATGTGGATACACACCAACATATTTATACACAAAAAAGTATATTGATTCATCCGCCTAGTGATACATAGATCGATACACAGTAACACCATCACACAATTACAAGGTTCAGAGGCTTATGTCATGTAAGAAAGTGTAACTTGACTGAGAGAGTGGTAGACGAGTGGAACAGTGTCCCAGCAGAAGTGTTAGAGGTTAACACAGTAAATGAATTAAACCATGAATAATAGTATCCTACTGACAAGGTCTTTAGATATTTACAGCAGAGGTCTTTACGCAAGAACTAAATAGTTCTTATTTTACGTTAAATTCAATGATTTTGTGTTTACCGCAATTTAAGGAATATAATCTGAAATACATAAATAATCACAACTGCGTTCAGTTGTATCCTGCTGATTCAGGTACCCACTGATAAAAACAACCAGTACACAAAACAGATGTAGATTCACAGACTGACAGTGGCAAATAGGACATACCTCTATGGTGGTACACATTTTAAACACAAATTGGCTCAAGTAGATGCGTTCTACATGAAACTAAACAAAGATAAATTGTTTATCTCACTGCATTAAATATGCATTATGCAGGGCAGCCTTGCTGTGTTTGCCTTCAAAAATGGCCAAGCTGACCCAGCATTATGCGGAGTTATTTAGCCTAAATGAAACTTGTCATTGCACTGCAATTCACCCATAACTCATGTAGTGAAGCCCTCTAATAGATACACAAATACACACTAAACACACTAAGCAGTCTAACAGAACATCATATCACAAGCTGTGTTGAGGAACCTCAACTCTATTTGGATCTGAATTACTGACTCTGGGAATATGCAGCTGAACATGTGAAATATCTTTGCCCTCATCTGTGTTGCTATATCATGCAGCAGACAAATGAATGGTGCCAAGTTTGCGTAAAAGCAGTGATAAGATAGCAAATCCCTTTGCATGGTAATAAAGAATTAAGGATGTCTTCAGCAGCAGATGTCATTAGTGGCAGCTTCAAAGGGCTCACTTGTGCACCAAGAAGCTGTTGAGTGGGGGTCTAAGACCTGGGAACTCCATGATCCGGAGGGGCCTATGTTATACCTCTGCTTCCATAAGAAACGTAATAACCATTATCTGCAGGTCCATGAATAAAGAATGCGGTTTACACACTTCACTATATGTGTGAACAGATACACGAGGCAGCTTTGTATTAAATCCAAAGTCACATTGTTGAAAAATGTTCAATTAGATTGCTGTCACACTCATTCATTTATAAATTAGGTTTAAGGAACAGGATTTTCATGGTTTTAGTAACAATATAATATAGCGGGGATTAAATCAGTCTAGTTTAAAAAAACATAATGCATTTAGGACCTGGACCTAGAGCAAGCCTGGACGTGTATATTTTCACACCTCGCTTTCTTTTATATACCCTTAACAGGGCCTTTCAGTGTAGATGGCCTGCAGCCTGAAAAGCCATACTTTCCCAAAGGATCCAGCTTCTGTTTGGGATTAGGAGGTGTGAAATGACTTTATTGACTCTGAAAGACTCTCTTTGGAAGGAAAATGTTCTGCCCAGACATGGCTTTGAAGTCTATTGTGGATCTACCTGGAGTATCGGCTGCTAGATTGGAAATTTACTAGCATAAAAAGTTTTAACAGTTTTTGTCTTCTTAGGGTGTGAGACTCTTTAGCAATCCGTATCCTCAGCTCCCCAAAAGTATCACTCTCCGATCCATAGAGAAACTGAAACTACAACAGAAATGAATATTGTAGTATGAATTAATACCTTTTTGTTATTGGACCAACATTCCATTTTGGGGACGAGCTTTAGAGACCATCAAGCTCTTCCTGAAACTGCAAGATTTAATAGTGTTGTGAGTTATAGGATCAACCCAAATTTTCCCAGAGGAAGCATAAGAGGAACAAAAATTGATATATACTTTTTAGGGCTGCAACTAACGATTATTTTCATAATCGATTAGTTGGCCAATTATTTTTTTGATTAATCGGATAAAAAAATAAATGTAACTTTTTCATTTATTTAAAATAACTGGATGTTAAAAACAAACGGCAGAATAAAAAAAAACTTTGATAAAAATGCATTTCTTGTTTTTATTTCCCAACATGCCCCCCCAGTTATGCACATCTGAGCCCAGGCTTGCCACACTACGTCCAGATGTCACATACCCCCAGATATGCCACTCCGCCCCTCCCACATATGCCTTATATACCCTATATGCCTTATACCCCCTGATATGCCACTGTGCCCCCTGATATGGCTTATACCCCAGATATGTCACTCCGTCCTCCCCAGATATGCCTTATACCCCCAAGATATGCCATAGTGCCCTCATAGACTCGTTCGCAGCACACTGACACGCTTTTATGGTGCTCTGAAAAAAACCCTCATTTTAAAATCAATAAAAATCGATTCAACTAATCGATAATGAAATTCGTTGGCAATTATTTTTATTATCGATTATTATCGATTTTATCGATTAGTTGTGGCAGCCCTAATACTTTTACATGATTCTATCATATGAACAGCTGTTTAGCCCCCATTCATCTATGTGTCTGCTGTCAACAGATGGAGAAATGTAATAATGTAAGATTTATTGCAATATTACATTATTAGAATGTATTTTTTTAAATATATGTCCATATATAGTGCATTCATTAGTGTATAATTAAAATTGGGTTAGAGATGACCAAATATGAAATGCCATCTCAACTTTTAACATAAGTAAATTGAAGCTCCACCTTTTGTTATTGTTTTGTTGTCATTCAGTATAATTGGTGGTATACTTAATTTAACGGGTCATCCCTAAGAGAATGAAATCTCTTGTCTCAATGTGTGACAAAGCCAGTGTTATCTAACTAATTTCCTATCATGAAGTTCACCTCTTCTAACCCACCCTTATAAGGCCTGTAGGAACCAATCATCAACAATCAGCAGTATAACTGTCAGGACCCGGGCAAGCAGGTCGGGTAGGCACCCAGTTGCAGGGGATACTAGGGGCTTTGCCTGTACCCCTTGATGCAGCAAGACGGATATGTAGGTACAGACAGGCACACAACAGACAAAGCAGGAATGGAATCAAAGAATAAAGGGGAACCTCAGCAAGGACAGGGGAACTTCAGCGAGGACAGGGGAACTTCAGCGAGACAGGGGAAACCAGAGTGGCAGGGCACACAGCTTGGTAGCCCTCAGGCAGGGCATACAGCTTGGAAGCTACTTTCCATGTGTTCCGTCAACACCTTCTAGGCGGAGGCTGGGCAAGTGGTCCAATAAAACCCCTGTGTGCATGAGCGGAAAGCCCTCCCATTCAGTTCAATAGCAGGGCTTTCCTGTCACTGATTGGCTGCTTCAAGTAGTGCGTAATGTAGGAGGTGGGAAGCTGCAGCTTCTCCCTAATGTAGGTAGATTTTTTTTTTCATTTTTGAACAATGCACATGCTAAAATATGCATTGATTGTTTAGAGAGGATCCTAGCCAGAGTGTTCCTTAAATATTCTCTCTCTGGAGCACCTTTGTCTTTTAGATGATGTAATATTTCACTGTATTGTAGCTTGTTTTTAACCCATTCATTTTATTTTTTAACTAGACTATACTATGTCATGGTGGTTCATGATAGGGTCACAGATAGCTCCTTTAACTATAGGGATGCTTTTAGAAAATATATATTACGAGGCTGTCATCTATGATACATTTTTCATAAGTGTCCTGGGTAAAGGAACCATCTGGTCACTGTACTTCCAAGTAAAAATTTCAATAGTTAGGCTTGGCCATATGTCTGATTCATCATTTATTTATTGCTTCATGTCTACTGGTACTATTGAAAGAGCCGTTTCCCTGAACAATGATGATATGTTCTGGAGCAATCATTTTTCTTCTTGACATAATATTACTGTAACGGCTTTGTCAGCTGCACAAGCACTACAGCCCCTGTCACTCCTTGTTCACTACGGGGATTGTAGTCCAGTGACATTGTTAGTAGCTACATAGGCACAGGCTGCAGTACATGTTGCCTAACAGTTGTAGAGCTGTAGTAGCCCATTGTGTAAGGTTCTGTCTACTGGTGTTATGCGCTGGTTATTGTTGGATGAGGACAGTCCACACAGTTACTAACCTGCTGGTCCTTGCCTCTCATCACTTCTTCTTGTGCCTGTCTTGTTCCAGCTGCCTCACATCTTTGGCAAAGGGCCGTATCCTCCACAAGTTCTTCAGAAGAGCCAGTAATTGGTTTCAGTGGGGCTCATCAGTCAGAATTACTGGGGGACCTAGACAGGAACTACAGCTTCAAAACTAAGCTCTTATGCCTCTTGTCATTCCCAAATATATATTGTACATCTTTATGATAAACTGTTTACCGTACTGCAAGGGCTCTCTTTATACGAAGGGCAGGCAACAGGTAGGTGTCCAGATACTTAAAAGAATTACCGGTATGTGTGTGCATGCGCACTGGTGTAAATACCAAGTCACAATGCACATAACTCCCTTACTCTTGTATTTTGAGTGCCAGTGCCATATTTAGCTCTCAGTATGGCAATGGTCTTAACCACTGTTTTTTTTTTGGGTGCAGGAGATGTAACATACTCGGAACTACTGGGGATGTGGAGGCCACGCGCCGACAGACTTGCACATGTGTGACGGCAGGAAGATAAACAAGTATGGTTTTGTTTCAGCCGAGGATAACTGAAAGCACACTAACCAGTATCCCACAACATCCATCTCTCAACTGAACCGTGATAGCATAACAATGTAAGTTTCATGGGATGGGATGATGATCAATATTATATGTTATATCATTTGCCAACTTTTGCACAGTGCTGTCTGGCATATAACATTTAGTAGAAAATATATAAATTTTACTCTTATGCATCTTTATTACTCTCAGAAAACAGTGAAATTCTCTTGAAATAAGCTTTTATTTTGCACCATGGTATTAAGCTGGTAAATTATTGAGGACCTCCTTTCTTTTTTAAACATAGCCCACGGCATGCACTATATACAGTAAGGAGAGCAATGTTAACAGATGGTTGCCTTGGGAAGGTATCTTTATTACTTTGGACAAGCCTTAGGTGCAGATTTCAAGGGCCAGACGGGGAGAGTGCCAGAGGTAAAAGACATCAGAGTGACTCAAAGTGGAATTTAAACCTCTAGTTTAACTAAACTGGCCAGGAAACCATCTGGTGAATTCACTTGCTTAACAAGTTGCAAAATAAATAAATAAAACATTTTTGGGGTCTGCCCTTATGAGGGATTAGTTGACAATCCATAAGCAGATGGCTTAGTGTTCCTTCAAACTTAACTTCTTCAGCACCAGTCTGACTTACATAAAGGGGCTTTTTGGAGAAATTACAAGCCAGTATTTTTTTCCCTCAAATGATATTTATCAATATGCTTGCTCTAAATATGCCACATACTAGATTGTCTGCCTGCGTATTAAGGATGATCCAGAAATAGGAACCCAAAAGAATGATATACATTTTGCTTGATTTCATTTTATATTATCTCTGATTAGAGATATGGAATGTACGTAAAACATGTGCAGACAGACAAAAAAAATAAAATAACCAATAATTACTGATAACTTCCTTTGTGTGTGTAACACTAGGGGGCGCTATTCACAAGTTTAATTTTACAAAGTTTGATATTTATTTTATAATAACCCAACAATTCTCACCGTAACATTTTAACATAGGTGGGACTCAACTGGACTTGTCAAGCGATCCTGGCAGAAAGCATGTTATTTAGTTCAGTGCAGACTCTCCTTTGTGAGAGCCGCATTCGTTTTAGGTTATACAATGCATGGCTTTGAGCATCTTTGCAAAAAGAGTTTGTTGCACTTCTTTCAAATTGCAGCAAAAATGTGTTGAGGGTCTTCAAGATCACTACAGATGGGGGGATAGTAACCATTCTGTCTTAGTAATTTTGCATGTTAGTGGAGGGCGATGACGCTGTCTGTAAAAATTTTGGCCAGTTAGGGATCCTGCCCTAGGTCAGTCCTTGTGCAGCGAACCACATAGATTACTAGATGTGCTGTTCCGTTATTTCACCTGTTCGCTAATCATAAAACTATATATATATATATATATATGTGTATATATATATATATATATATATATATATATATATATATATATATACACACACCAATAACTGGTATAATACATTTCATAGATCCCAATTCAATTTTTGCTTTACTGAGAGGGTGGTAGATAACATCCTCCCTTAAGTGGTAGAGGCCAATGCAGTAAAGGAATGTAAAAATACATCGGATAGGCATAAAACTATCCGAATCTTAGACTAGATGATGGCCAAATGGTTCTTATGTGCCATCAAATTCTATGTATCTGTTTTTTATGGTGCAGAGGTGTTTCATTTGCATATTATTAAACTTGCAATCAAATGTAGGAACATAATTTCGGATTCTTATTAAATGCAGATTGTAATCTTATCGCCTCTTTTCCTAACAGTTGTAACAGTTCATTTTTGTCAGTTTAAGTTTTGTCATACCCTTTGAACGTAAGAAGCGGCGCGTAAATTATTGGAACTATATAAATAAAAGATAGTAAGTGTAATTAAAGAATGAGAACCTATGAAATGCTCATCAGACTTCAGGGTGAGTAAAACCCATGCTCTATTTCATATTGGTGGAAAAGATAGACAAGTAGAGGCGGGTTCCATTTAGCAACTACTTACAATCCTTTAGATCGTTGGAAGTTTGCATGTATTATAGAAGCAGATTCAGCACAATTTCTGTGCTTTTAACAGATAGAATTTATTAATTCTCTTTAGTAAAATGAACACTGTATTTCAAGGTTTCACAACTTATTGAAATCTCCCTTTTATCACAACCTTCACATTTTTTTTCTTTGATACATAAATTAATAGTGTTAAATTAAATAATGAGCACTTTTTTTTCTGTAAATTTGCAAGGCCACTTTAAAAATCAAGACAATAACATGAGTCTTAATTTGAATCTTGTATTTGAAGGGCAGCAGTGATTCACTGGAGAAGAGACCAGGAAAGAAAACTTGAGATAAAAAAAGAACAGAATGAAAGAAAAATATATATACATTTGGGGAAAACATCAGCCTGTCTCTAAGTTGTTTCCTGCCATTGTCTTAAGAGGGTCAGAGGACCCTTACTGAAAAAACACCAATCAGTCCTTTTGGGTTCCTCTGCTGCTTACAGGGTCATTTTGTTAATCTGAGAAGGGAAAGGTAGAGGAAAAACAGGAAGCAATGTGCGATCACACCCAGGCTAAGTGCCTTTAGTTTTGTATACCTGCCGGATACTTAAAGAACATTAGTTGCTTTATCTTAACTCTTTATTAAACATCTTATTTTATGCGTGGTCACGGATTCACAATTAGTGAATGATATTGTAAGAATTGGAAAAGTTATGTGTCTTGTGTTGGATAGTGTCGGTGATCCTCACACTTTTAACCTAACCCGATACCTGATAGAAATAACCATACGTAAAACGGCATGAGGCATATGCAATACAATGAACACTATAGCACACACGTATCCAAAGCATTTTGCTTTATAAAACATTGTTATGTGTCTCACAGAGCACGTCCATAAAACAGGGCGATGAGGTTGTTTAAATGGACGGGAACATGGGGAGGAATTATGTTTAGTGATGAAAAAAAAACAAGGTTAATTGAGATAAATGTGCAGGCTTGATTCAGTGACCTGACTAAACCTTAACTGGCCTCAAAAGTGTAACCAAAATACACAACCTGACTAAACCTCATAGAACTATCGGTACGGCCGCACAGAAAATACTACATTAAAACCATAGAAAACCCTTCCTTTAGAGGGACTAATTAAACTGTGCAGCTTAACGTTTAACCCTTTTTAATGCATGAGAGTTCAACCACACTGCTTCTCCTGCACATCTACACATTACTAACTGTGCTCAAACCTCACAAGTTCCATCAGAGATCAACAAAAATCTTGATGTATTGTAGTACATATCAGATGAACACAGCTGTATTGTAACCTTTGGACAGTTATTTAAGATAATTTGAGGTAAAAACAATAGGTTGTTTTTAACTGGATGTTATCAATGGCTATTAGCTTTTACTGAGGGCTGTCTTTAAACATAATGGGACACAGGGCAAACAGAAGCTGTGCTAGTAGTTGCACTAACACTTCATCCTTAGTTTTCAGCCTTTTTTTGATTATTCAATTTTACTTACTTATTTAAAAGTTACGAACCAATAACTTAATTTGGAGACATTATATTGCAGATTCTTGGAGCAGGAAGCTAAGATCGTCCCTCCTTTTGTTCAATCTTCGTGAGTTACTTCTGCGTATACATTGCCTATTTTAAAACATAAACACAATTACATGTGTTTATTTAGTATATACAACTGTATAGCTTTGGGAAATGGGAGGCATCCACTTTAAGGCAGCATTAATGTCATCATTCTCATTAAATATTTGTATTAATGTATGGACAGCATATAGTGATTGGACATTATATAGTGTATTCATAGGCCTCAGACTTTGAAAGGTAATAACACTGACTCAAAAGAGCTGGTCTCATTATATTTTGTAAGAGCCCCCTAATTATTTTCAGTCTTTCATTTCAATTCTTTCTTAATCCTAGCCCACTTTGATGCAGTTCAGGCCCAAATCTCACCCAAGATGGCACCGCTTGAAAACACCTCTCCCTCTAAGCATACACATGTAGGAGCATGTTAATTGTTCGGTGCTGACATAGTAGTATGTGAGTAGCAACACTAGTCTTGCCAGCTCTTTCAAGCAGAATAGTGTGACTCATGCAATAGATACTAGTTGGTGCCAGTATTTTTCTGCACTTCCACCTTATTCCTGGTATTTTGTTTGCTCACGCTGCTGGCTCTTATGACCTAGTCTGACTTCTGCCTGGTCTTGTCTTGTTTTAATTGTTGTTAATCCAGACCTGTCCAATTACCGGTCTTGGACCTTTTTTGCTTTCTTGGTACTTCTCTTCTTACTAGAATTAGTTTAATAGCCACAGCAATCCGCCACTGACCTTGCTTTTGAGCCTTCAGTGTATCCTTCAATGTCAGAAAGGAGTACATGTATGGCACAAATAGTCACTGATACTTTGCAGGGCTAAAGATGTAAGGTGAACCTCAGATGCACTGTAAAAGTATATTTCAAACTGGGTTGAGTGACTTCTGCTGCACCTATAACAGAGTGTTCCAACATCAAAGTGAGCTATTGCTTAAGCCATGACAACTAGAAATCACTTCCTGGCACCCAGATATGCAGGACATGGGGGTAAAAACGTGCCTGGGTTGGTGTTGGGAATATACCCCCTGGCTGTGGGGACTCTGTGAAGCGGATGCCACTAGGCGCCCTGTGGAATCACGTAATGCAGGGTAGAAGGCAGGCAGCCACAGGGTGAAAGGGGGGGGAGGTATTGTCCGTCTCAGTATTTGGTGTTAGCATGTGTGTATGTGGTAAGTGTGTGTGTGTCAGGGGTGAGCGTAGGGTTAGTGGTACCAGGGGGGTGGAGAGGACAAGCAGTAGAGTGCTTGATGGATGCCCACTGCACAGGGTCACACAGCAACATGTGATGCATTCAAGTGACAGACACGATGAGCTCCATTCCGCAACGTGTCTATTCAGGTTGCTTGCATTTTGTCTAATAATGTACTGATACATTTATCAACTTTAGTAAATTAACTCTTACTAGATTTTTCTACAATTATTTAATGTATTTATCAATTTAGCAATGTAAGAGTTATCAATTATTAACTTGATTTACCAATAAATTAATGTATTAGTTATCATTAATATATATATTTTCCAAATATTTAACGAAAAATGTTTTCTGTTATTTATTATATATATAATCTTCTTTAGAATAGGACATTTTAATTGTGAAATATATACCGTATTGGCTCGAATATAGGCCGCACTTTTTTCCCCCACTTTAAGTTTTTAAAGTGGGGGTGCGGCCTATATTCGGGGTCTAGCGCCCGACGCCCGGGACATGCAGTCCCGGGCGCCGGGCAGGCAGCGGGGTTTGGATACAGATCCCCCGCAGCGGTGCAGGGGACCTGCATCCTAATCCCCGATACGCTCAGACAGCCTCCCCTGCCAGCACTTCCCACGGGGGGGGGGTGCCGGCACAAGAGGTTGTCTAAGTGCATCGTGCGGACCGTCCGCACGATGCGTTTTACCTCTGCCCCCCCCCCCCCCGACTTACCAGAGCAGACTCCCGGGTGTCTTGCGGGGCCGGCACCGGAAGTTGTATACGCGTATTGCGTAAATGTCCCCCGCCGGCCCCGCAAGACACCCGGGAGTCTGCTCCGGTAAGTGAGGAGGACAGTGGTAGCATATCTCGGGCAGGGAGGAGGACAGTGGTAGCATATCTCGGGGAGGGAGGACAGTGGCAGCATATCTCGGGGAGGGAGGACAGTGGCAGCATATCTCGGGCAGGGAGGACAGTGGCAGCATATCTCGGGCAGGGAGGAGGACAGTGGTAGCATATCTCGGGGAGGGAGGACAGTGGCAGCATATCTCGGGCAGGGAGGACAGTGGTAGCATATCTCGGGGAGGGAGGACAGAGTGGCTGCATGTTTTTTTGGTGCTTTTTTAAAGAAAAAAACTTTTTCTTTAAAAAAGCACCAAACTTTTAGGGTGCGGCCTATATACGGGGGCGGCCTATATCCGAGCCAATATGGTATATGTTTTAAGGGGATATATAGTAGAGCATCACCTTAGACAGAAATGAGCAGGAAGATATGCCCGAACTATATGAAAATAGAAACATGATTGGAAAAACAAAAACCTATTTTTGCTGGTGCCTAGATCCAAACCAAATGTGTTGACCTCTGGCTTAATAGTTACAGCCTTGCTTCTTCCTCTTCTTTTACCTGCCAGTTTACAAAGCTGATAAGTAGTACAATACATAATAATTTGTACTTACTACAGAGCACTGAAACATTGAAAACAAAAAACAAAGCTTTTAGTCACTGGCTGCCACTAAGTCATATGTATAGCGGACGTTTGACTCACTTGTTACAAGAAAATCAACTGTACTGTTAATACTGATTATAAGCGAAATATATTTAGGTTTACTGGAAGGCTGTTGCCCTAATTTGAAGGTAGTCATCCATTAACCCCTTCGTGACAATGGCTGATTTTATTTTTTGTACCATTCGTTGATCGCCTCCTAAGCTCTTTGGGTGCAAAAAGCGACCCCGTTTGAAGTCATGACGGTCCTGGCACGTCAATTGTCATTAACCTTTTGTTTTTAGGTGAGGTGCCTGGACCGTCAATTGTCATTAAGGGGTTAAAACACATATACACAATATGCCATATCACCAAAAGTGGCTCTCCCAGCACCTATCCACAACACCAGCTGCACCTTGTGAATGTGGTTTCCCTTTCCACATATATCAAAACAGTGATAAAGTGGGCTTAGTGCAATCTAATAAAAAATGTGTTACACTCACAAAGGAGAAGATAGTATAGGCTTGTCAAGGTAAATAAATCCTGGACCTCCAAGACCTTAAATATATTTAAAGACTTCCGTTTATTCAGATAAAAGATTAAGTTCATGAACCGAAATTAAAACAAATATTTAGAGTATGTCTTCTTTCCTCTACTGAACGATCATCGTATACTTGGAGGTCCTGAAGGTCCAGGATATACCTTGAGATATACTTATATCCTGGACCTTTAGGACCTCCAAGTATACGATGTTAATGTATAGATAAAAAGAATAACTTTGATAGTGTTTTTCACTCTGGAAGTGAAACTCCCTTACAGTTACATGAAACATGTGCAATATGGAAAGTGTAATTATTACTATTATTTATTGTTTTATATAGCCCTATGAAATTCGGTAGCGTTGTACAATGGGTGGACAGGACACAACAAGTAGTATGTAACATAACAATTTGACAACAGGTGAGGAGGGCCCTGTTCCAACGAGCTTACAATCTAGAGGGATTTAGGGTGTATTACACAATAGGTAAAAGTGCCTTTGTTATCAGACAAACATTATTAAATGATGCAAAAAGTCTAGGTGTAGTTAATTACAGAAATCGTGACAAGTTGATATGTAGTTATGTCATGCCTGTGCAAACAATGAAGGGCAGGATGTCATGTTAGTCACAAATTACCCCCATGGTGCTAGTGCTGAATGTATCAAATACTGTAAGTATTTCGGAAGCTTGTAGAGTCAACTACAGGACGTGGCTACTGTAAAGTGTTGATTTTTTTTTATGTCCTTGGAACTGTTTAACTTTTTGCCATTTTCTTTACTGTTGATGAAGAATGTTTTTTTAAGTGTAAGCTTGTGAGAAGGGCCCTCTACTTAATACATCTGTTTGTTTTTGTCAATTCTAGTTTTGTCTACCCTTTTATTGTATGTACTATAAGTTAGCGCTACGTAAATTATTGGTGTTATATAAATAAAATATAATAAGTGTGTTCTACAATGCCTATGAATGCTTGGTTTGTACTTTGATATTTGTGATTTTTGATGAGTGCTGATTTATTGTTGACTGCACACACATTTTATGCCTGTATATACTTTGCTTTGCAGTATTCTTTATTATTATATGAATTACCTGTCAGAAAAAACTCAGTTTATGCATTGTCTATTTGTCTGCTGTACAGTGGCAAAGTTCATTTGTTTTTTAAACACCTGTATAAACATATTAAACGTATGCAGCAGCTGCATAGGCTTTAACATACAACACTGTAAACTCATAGATTAATGAACATAAATAGATCATTGCACATCTGCAAATCTTAAGCATAATTGTGGTGCATTTTTCTGTGTGTTTATAAGTTGCTACAAAATAATTAAATAAATCCTAAAAGTTAAATGTAACCTCTTCATTTAGTACCTTTACATAGGTTTGTCAGGTTGCTTGGGGGTTAAAAGACCACATTTTAGGACATGCACATTTCATTTTTCCAATGTTAAATTTGGACATCTGCTCATCCTGCCCCTATGTCCTATTTGGGACATTTTTGAAGCCGACCAATTCAATAAACGCCCTCATACACTAATTCTACCACCAGCCTTCACTTACATTTACCTGGCTGGACCTCATAGTTGAATACAAATTAATATGCATCCAAAAAGAAGATGGATGTAAGACTGCCTTTAATAGACGTATGGGTCATTATGAATACACAGTGATACCCTTTGGACTGTGTAACATGCCTGCTGTATGTCAAGAGATTATCAATAACATTTTCCGTGATACTGCCTTGCTAAGCTGGAAAAATGTCAATTTGAAGTTCCTTGTGTTTCTTTCCTTGGATATATCATTTCGGCCACTGGCTTTTAAATGGACCCAAAGAAACGATCAGCCAATTTGGAATGGCTTCAACCCAAAGTTCTAAAACCCCTTTTAATGCTTTCTAGGTTTTGCCAATTACTATAGAAAATTAAAAACTTTTCCAAGATCATGGCTCCGCTTTCTGTCATGACTAAAAAGGGTGCCAACTGAAAGCACTGGTCTGATGAAGCAGTCCACACCTTCATTCAGCTCAAGCTGTTTTTTTTGCCTCAGCACCAGTCTTGATTCATCCTGATGTCTCCAAACCCTTGGTAGTTGAGGATGATGTCTCTGAGATTGGTGGGGGGCAGTGTTGTCTCAGCAGAAGGAATTCAAAGGCAAACTTCATCCATATGCATACATTTCTTAGAAAATCATGCCACCTGAGACAAACTATGATGTGGGTAATCGTGAACTTCTAGAAATAATTTTGACTCTTCAGGAATGGCGGCATCTGTTGGAAGCAATCTTTTTCAATTACCGTATTTGCTCGATTATAAGATGACCCTGATTATAAGACGACCCCCAAAAATCTGAATATTAATTTAGGAATAAAAGAAAAAGCCTGATTATAAGACGACCCTATAGGAAAAAAGTTTTACTAGTAAATATTAATTCATGTAAACTATTTTTTGTTTTTCATTTCCTTTTATTTACCAACCTGCCCCCAGTTATGCACATCTGCCCCAAGGCATGCCTCATACCCTCCTATATGCCACTCTGCCCCATGTTATGCCTTTTAACCCCCTATATGCCACTCTGGCATATTATTATTATTATCTTTTATTTATATAGCGCCAGCAGTTTACGCAGCGCTTAATACAATACATAAATTCAAGGGATATGACAAGACAAGAATTGACAGACTAAGACAAACCGATACATTTGGTGGAGAGAGCCCTGCTTTCAAGCTTACAATCTAGAGGGAAATGGGGTGACAAACATAAGGCATAGAGAAAGGGTGAGAGGTAGTGTGGTGGTTGTATCGATGACAAGTTCTAGCAGCTAAGATGATGAGGCTTCTCTGAAGAAGTGGGTTTTTAGATGTTTCTTGTGTGTCGGGAGGGAGGGTGAATGCTGAAGGTTCCTTGGGAGTAGATTCCAGAGATATGGGGCAGCTCGAGTGAAATCTTGTAGACGGGAACAGGAAGAGGTGATGAGTGAGGAGGAGAGCCTTAGCCCATGGGAGGAACGTAGGGATCGAGTAGGAGAGTATTTGCTAATGAGGTCAGAATGTACGGAGGAGCAGTATTATGGATGGCCTTATATGTCAGTACCAGGATCTTAAATTTAATTCTAAAGGTAATTGGGAGCCAGTGGAGGGTTTCACAGAGGGGGGAAGCAGAAGAGGAGCGACGTGCAAGGAAGATGAGCCTAGCAGCGGCATTTAGGATAGACTGTAGAGGAGAGAGTCGAGACAATGGAGTGCCAACCAGAAGAGTGTTGCAGTAGTCAAGACGGGAAATGATAAGTGAATGAACCAGAGTTTTTGTGGATTCTTGGGTAAGGAATGGGCAGATACGAGACATGTTTTTTAGGTGCAAGCGGCAGGATCTGGCGAGGGACTGAATGTGAGGGATGAAGGAGAGGTTTGAGTCAAGGATGACCCCAAGGCATCGGGCCTGGTTAGTAGGAGAGATAGTCGTGTTGTTAATGATGATAGAGAATTCAGGTAGTAGAGTGGAGATGGAGGGAGGGAAGATAATGAGTTCAGTTTTAGAAAGATTAAGTTTCAGGTAGTGTTGTGACATCCATGAGGAAATAGCAGACAAGCAATTGGTAATATGGGACATGAGAGATGGAGAGAGATCAGGAGAAGACAGGTAGATTTGGGTATCATCTGCATATAGGTGATACTGGAGGCCAAATGAGTTGATTAGTTTGCCAAGAGGGGAAGTATAAAGAGAGAACAGCACAGGGCCAAGGACTGAACCTTGGGGGACACCAACCGAAAGCGGAAGGGGTGATGATGTCTTGCCAGAGAAGTTGACAGAGAAGGAACGGTTAGACAGATATGAGGAGATCCAGGAGAGAGATGTATCTCGAATGCCTATAAAAGCAAGTGAGTCTAGAAGAAGGTGGTGATCAACAGTATCGAAAGCAGCAGAGAGATCCAGTAGTATTAGAATAGAGTAGTGACCTTTTGCTTTGGCAGAGAGCAAGTCATTGGAGACTTTTGTTAGAGCTGTTTCAGTAGCGTGAAGGGGTTTGAAACCAGACTGTAGAGGGTCAAGGAGGGAATTAGAGGAGAGGAAGTTAGTGAGGCGATTGTACACAATCCGTTCAAGCAGCTTAGAGGTAAAAGGAAGCAGAGAGATAGGGCGGTAGTTAGTCAAACAGACGGGATCTGAGGAAGGATTCTTTAGAATTGGTGTGATTAGCGCATGCTTGAAGGCAGATGGTACAGTTCCAGATGATAGAGAAAGATTAAATAGGTGGGTAAGTGATGGACCAAGGGATGGACATAGAGACTTTGTGAGGTGTGAAGAGATGGGGTCGAGGGGACAGGTTGTTGGGTGAGAGGAAGAAAGAAGAGTGGCTATCTCTTCTTCGGTTGTAGGGGAAATGGCAGTTAGTATAGTGGGAGTGGTGGTGAGTGGTGTAGGAGGGAGTTGTAAGGAAGAGAGGTCTTTTCTAATAGTTTCGATCTTCTCTTTGAAGTGGGTTAAAAGGCATATCATGGGACAGAGTGGCATATAAGGTCACACTTACATACCCAGACACTAATATACCCACCCAGATACTTACCTACCCACTGAGACACTTACCTACCCACCCAGACACTTACCTACCCACTGAGACACTTACCTACCCACCCAGACACTTACCTATCCACTGAGACACTTACCTACCCACCCAGACACTTACCTACCCACCCAGACACTTACCTATCCACTGAGACACTTAGATACCCAGACACTAATACACCCACTCAGACACTTCACTCACCGCGATGCCTCAGCAGGCGCTTGCTGCAGCCCCTACGGGATTACGGCATTACGCTGTGTGACCCCGCTAGGCCCCGCCTCCTCTAAAAAATTGAAGAGGTCTACCGGATCTGCTTTGGGACGGCACAGTACCGCCAGGTCCCGGTCCTGC
Organism: Spea hammondii; assembly: GCA_029215755.1. Taxonomy (NCBI): domain Eukaryota; kingdom Metazoa; phylum Chordata; class Amphibia; order Anura; family Pelobatidae; genus Spea; species Spea hammondii. The sequence goes on along the minus strand of JARDYJ010000001.1, from coordinate 129,137,014 downwards.
TTCTGGAGCAATCTTCCCAACCGGCTCTGCTTGCCCGCAGTGGGTGGGCTATCCCGGGAGTAGCAAGGTACGCGCGTATGCAACCTTGGCTGCTGCCGGCACTTTCGCCTGCAGCAGCTGAGGTTACCATACAGGAGGATCCAGGTCCCGTGCAGCGATGCGGGGGATCTGGATCTTAGTCTAATAGTCAGACCTCATAGAAGATGACCCCAATTACAAGACAAGGGGTATTTTTCAGAGCATTTGCTCTGAAAAAAACCTTGTCTTATAATCGAGCAAATACGGTACATTTTGTCATTTCATATCGACCTGTATTAAATAATTGAAAAGATGATGCCTTATCAAGACCATTCTTCACTGACCGTTCTCGACAGCTGGAATTAACAGTAGGTACGTCCGTGACTTTCAGCAGGAGGCAGGGCAGGCTGGGTGCTGGATTTAAAAATCCCGAACTGCTCTGCACAGGTGCCCTGTATTGCCTGACTAGTCTCCTCTTAGTGATTCTGTTTTTGATTGTTCTACCTGTGTAACATACCTGGCTTGTCTGACTACTTGCTCCGTGAACTGACCTCTGACTTGTGTGATTACTCTTTTATTGAACCCAAACACGCCTGTGTCTTACCATCCTCCCTGCATTAACCTCTGACAGCTTTTTTTTTAGCTACCTAGGGATTCTACCTGCAGTTTACCTATACAGGTGTCCAGCTATCCTACAGAGCTTCGCTATGTACACTGAGTGCCTATTGTACACCTGCCTATACCGGAGCCTCTGCACTGTTCATCCAATTCCCTGTTCACTTATCTTGGTGTATGGTGTGACAATGCATGAATAGTTCTGGCCTTGTTCACTTACTGCTTACATAGGATGCTAAGTAGAAGACAGATGCTGCTAATAAAATGACCTTGATTAATTGATCATCAACAAGAGTGACCACCTCTATAAAAACCATTTTAGAGCATTTAGATATGTGCTAATACAATACCAAGGAGGATAGACATATTAGAGAAGCAATTGTTGCTGCACATCAATCTGGGAAGGGTTATAACACCAAACCACTTTAAACAATTTGAAGATCCATCATCTTACAGTGAAAAAGATTATTCAAAAGTAGAATACATTCAAGTTAGTTGTCAATCTTCCCAGGAGTTTTATTTCCCTAATTTTTAGACCTGGGAAGGAACAGATGATATGTAATTATGTTTTGATATGTAAAACCATAGAAAAAGGTTGTACTTTTTTTTCCAAATGACTTTAAGTGTGAGGTAAGTGCTGATGTAATTAAAAAGATGCAAGGCTCTTAAGTTGGGAGTTATACTGTTATAATACAAAACTATGCATAACTTTGACACCAGTTTTCAAGATCGTGTTTCTGGGTTTATTGTCACTTTTCGGCCTTGTGGTGGAATACCATCCACATTTTTTATGTTGGTTACTTTTACATGGGGATATTTGTATACATTAAGATCACCATGCATACATATTTTTATTTAATTTTCTGTTTACCATTATTTTACAAGGCTGTCTAGAGCTGCAAGGCTTTGCCTTTACTTGAACCAAGACCTCTTGGGCCTGTTAGGTGGTTTGTCTGTCTTGCTTTAACCTTATGAAAATACCGTATTTTCTCGATTATAAGACAAGGTTTTACCCCTCGTCTTATAATCGGGGTCGTCTTATAATCAGACCTCAAATAGGTCTGACTATGAGACGACTAAGATCCAGATTCCCCGCAGCTGCAGGGGACCTGGATCCTCCTGTCCCCCCCCCCCGCCCCACTTACCGGTACTTCTGAGTCCCCGGTGTGTAGCTGGGGCAGCGTGTAGATGTCTACGCGATTCGCGTAGACAACTTCTGCTGCAGCAGGAAGGAGGCGTGGCTAGCAGCGGGGGTTGTCTGCGTCCATCACGCAGACCTTGCGGTGCGGGGAACTCTGGTCTCTGACAGCCGGGGAAGGTCTGAGCGATAGACGCAGACAACCCCCGCTGCTAGCCACACCTCCTTCCGGCTGCAGCGTAAGTGCGAGGGATCTACACGCTGCCCCGGCTACATGACAGGGAAGTCAGAAGCACCGGTAAGAAGTTTGGGGGGGGCGGGGGAGTGTTAAATGGGGGGCATAAGGCATTTCTGGAGGCAGAGTGCTCTGTGAAATGCCTTTTAACCCCCTTAATGCCACTCTGCCTCCAGAAATGCCTTTTTAACCCTCTATACGCCACTCTGCCTCCTGAATGCCTTAAACCTCCCTATATGCCACTGTTCCCCATAATATGCCTTTAAACCCTCTAAATGCCAGAGTGGCATATAGAGGTATAAGGCATTTCTGGAGGCAGAATGGCACATAGGTGGTCAAAAGGCATATCATGGGGCACAGTGGCATTTAGAGGGTTAAAAGGCATATCATGGGGCACAGTGGCATATAGGGGGTATAAGGCATTTCTGGGGCAGATGTGCATAACTGGGGGCAGGTTGGAAAATAGAAGGAAATAAAACCAAAATATTTTTCTCAATCATACTTTTTATTAAAAAAAAATAGTTTAGATGAATTAACATTTACTGGTAAAACTTTTTTCCTATAGGGTCGTCTTATATTCAGGCTTTTTATTTTTTTTCCTAAATTAATATTCAGATTTGGGGGGTCGTCTTATAATCGAGCAAATACGATAATTCTTTTTTTGCCCCCTGAATGCGTAATCAACCAGAGACCTACGTCCTTGTCAGTTGGGCACGTTTTTTGGCTTTCAGTCTCAGGGCTGCGACACTGTGGCATTGTGTATGCATGCGTCCTGTCTCCTCTTCTTTCATCACAGAAATAGTACCAGTTCATTAACAATTGGGGCAGTGCCAGCTTTTGATTTCAGTACTGTCTGCTTTTGTCTTTCCCTTCATCCTCATGCTAGGGCGTCTGGCAATTGCAGACCCCATCTCCAGGAAGGAAATGAATGTTATTCTCGGACAGCTGCAGGGATTCTCTGGCAGGAAAAGGAAAACCTCAGCTGGGAGAAGAGTGAGCTCTTATCAAACATACAAGCCCCAGACACACAGGGACGCTGGATGCTTTGTCACTGGGGGCTGTGGTTAGAAATCTCTGTTTGTACAGTGGGGACTTGTACACACGCAGCTTATTGTTCTGTCAAGCACTAGCTAGAGATGTAGCCGTTGGTGCACAATGATGCTGCTCAGAGCATCAACAATCTTCAATATATAGAAGTGTGTTCAAGTTGAATAATATTGTGTGTGCAACAAAATTGGAGCAACAAATACCAACACAAACTTGTTTCATCTCTCTCCAATTACTGTGAACTTGAACTCTAAAAGAGACTGTCCAGTCTTCACTTAAAGTGTAGAGCTTTGACTCATTCATAGATAGTGACACATTGATCACTGACTTTATTTCTATTTAAGCTCTAAAATAAACAAGTCACTCTCTCTCTCCCCAGTTAGATGGTTAGTTGTTTTTTTATCTTTCCAGAACTTTTCGATTTACATTGGCTCTTGCAGCAGAGATGAATATTTCATTTAGTTTCATTTGGAAAGTGTCCAGTGGGTTTTTGTAGCCTTAAAGACTGGACTGTTATATACTACAAAAAGGGAAGAGGCAGGTGGTGAAATGCATGGAACTCTTTGCCTTCAGGTGTGAGATTATTTTTCTGTGAGCATAATACACATGTGCTGGAAACCCCTGTCATTCACAATATTGAGCTTCCAGGGATGAGGGTCAGAAGAAAAGGTGAGATTATGTGTAATTAAAAAGGAGATAAGAAAAAGAAATGTGGAGAGGTCAAAATTTAATTTAATGCTGCCTCCAAGACAGTTCAGGTGGTTCTTTTATGGAGATCACATCTGACGTAGTGTGTTAAGAGCTCTGTACAATTTGTAGCTTGTACCATGTTCCAAGTGTCCAGTCAACTACTTGCCTGCAAGTGTGGAGTTACTTTCTTATGAGCATATTGCACATGTACTGGAAACCCCAATATTGAACCTCTACAGATGGAGGTCAGAAAGGAAGGCAATGTTTGGTTTAGTTAAAAGGTAGGTTATTAGGAGAGACCGTGTTTAAGATGATGCCTCAAAGAAAGCTCAGGTAGGTCTTCTATGGTGCATGTGTCCAAGTAACCAGTCAGGCAGTGTAGCAATAAGAATCAGAGATCTTGATGACCGAGCCTACTAGGGCATTTGAATAGTGTGTCTAAGTGTAGGTATGCATCCTAGTCAGTTATTGATAATAGGGAACGGTTACCTTCACAACTTTTAGTTTCTATTCTAGTCTCAATTCTTTTATTCAAAGTACCTGTAACTTGTACTTTTTGTTTTGCCATTGGTTTAATCATTTTCAGGGCAGTTAAGTTAAAACCTAGGAACTACTTTACCCATAAAGATCTTTAGTAACAGGTGTTAAAATTTTCATGAAGATGTTTTCCTGATATAATCTCCTTTCTCCTCACACTGCCCTTACAAAACCAGTTAATGACAAAAAGTAATAGCAATAGGGAAGCCACTGTAACAGAGGACTGTGCCTCTAGGCCCTGTGACTCCTTGTTCATGTCTCCTCCTACTGGTTCTTAATAGTTTAGAATGGCCGTTTCTAAACTATCTGGAACTAGCACAGGGAGACAAGAACATATCGGGTCACATTATGTCACATGACCCTGCGATAAAATGTGTGTGAGCATGGATGGCCGTTGTGTGTGTCTGAGTATAGATGTATAGATGACACACTTGTGTGTGTCTGAGTATAGATGTGTAATTGTATGTGTGTGTGGGCCTGGATGTGTACTTGTGCGTGAGCATGGATGTGTACTTGTGTGTGAGAGCATGGATGTGTACTTGTGTATGTGTGTGTGAGCATGAATGTGTACTTGTGTGTGTGTGTGTGAGCATGGGTGTGTACGTGTAATGTGTGTGAGCATGGGTGTGTACGTGTAATGTGTGTGAGCATGGATGTGTAATTGTATGTGTGTGAGCATGTATGTGTAAGTGGGGTGAGATGGAATGTGTGTTAGAATGAATGTGTACGTGTGTGTTAGTATGAGTAAGCGTGCATAATTTGGGTAAGTCTGTTTACGTATGTTGTATATTGGAAGGGGGCAAGGGACAAAGAAGGCACAAATAAGTTGTTTGGGGGGCAATGATGGCACAGACCAGCTGTTGAAGTTGGGGGGCTGTGGTTTAAAGTTACTCCCCAGAGGGGAGCAATAACTTAAGATGGAGTAATAATCAAGCAGATCTTGATAAAAAGTAGATAAGATTCCTACATCCACAGTAGGGTGAGTTTTTAGGATTTTTTGGATCTGGAAACAACAATACATGGGTTATTTAGTGCACTGAATTGCACAGTAGTAGACTACTTTTTATGGTGAAAAATAAGCAGAAGATCTTAAAATGTGGATGAGTTCTGTATTTCTGCGTGGTTACAATGGTTCATTTCGTGTACAGACTTGTATAATGTAGGATTTGGGAAAAGTGACTGATCTGATTAATCGCCTAAGGACGAAAGGCATAATATTGCATCTAAAAAGGCAATCTGTTAGGTCAAAGGACATATGATTGTGTCATCTGCTATTTCTCAGCTACAGGGAGTTGTTGTGGATTTTTGCTGGGTTATACTATAGTTAATGTTAAAGTTAGTCTTTAACACATCAGTAACCTTGCTGTTGAAAATGTGAGGTGACAGCTTGGAATCTTGTCTTGTACCATTGAGTGAAATGACAACTGATGTGAGGCTAACGTATGAAGCGTGGATCCACAAAAACATATTAGGGCCTGGAAAATCTGTAATTTTGGTATCAAACTTTACCCCTTGACTGCTAACTACCATGCCGTCGCTAGCACTACACTACCTACCCCGGCGATCTGCCCCTCACACTGAAGGGCATCACCGGGGCCACCCGATCCGCCCGGTAACGTCACACGCGATGAGGTGACCGAGCAACTTTATTAAGAGGTATGAGGTCACCTTTCCAACGGTATAAGGCTTGTAAAAAAAGAATAAAAAATATTAAGTTAAAAAAAGTAAAATTAAAAAAAAAAAAGGAAAATAAATGATTTGGAGGTCTCTAAAGGCAGATAAATAAAGATCAAAATTGCTTAGAGACCCCCAAATTTAATTGTCTAAACTTAAACTAGTTTAACTTTAAAAAAAAAAAAAAGTTTAAGTATTCTAGCTAAATGATCGCTGTGGTAGCCAATGTTACCACAGTGATCATATAGTTATGAAAAGTCACATTCCCATTTTAAAAATGGCCGATACTAAATTTTAATCCCATGATCCCTTTGGTGATGGGGTTAAATTTAGCCAAAGGTAGAGGGAGGCAATTTTTGAAATCCTCATGAACTGCAAATATTATTAAAATCAGCCATTTAGCCTGTGTGGTAGGTGAGTAACCATCTCATCCCTGATTGCATTTTTACTGCAAAACTTATTTTTGCTGTAAAAGTTATTTTTTTTTCTTCCTTTACCATAATTTATTTGGGATTGTAAGGGGAAAGAATGGTGTGTGCTTCTGTGAGTGAATGTATGGAAAGTATGATGTGTGCTTCTGCAAGTGAATGGAGATATGAAAGCCGTGTGAATGGTCAGTAATTAGGATTGAAGCCTTGATGTGGCATTACTGCTCATGTAGGAAGTTACATTATGGCACAAAAAGTAGACATTTGGAAAAACTACACCCCTTGGCGCATCAAATGAGGGGCTGTATGTGTTTCTAGTACAAACCTGGAGTGCGCAAGACACAAATGAACATGTCGCTATGGTTAGAAAAAACATATTTTCTAGCCAAAGCGACATATTCCATCCTCATTTGTGCACTCAACTTTTGTCCTAGAAATTGATATAGCCCCTCATTTGAAGCTCCAAGGGGTGTAGTTTCTTGAAATGTGTACTTTATGTACCCTAATTTAACTTCCCAGATGTCTAGACCACTTTAACTTCCGATATGGCAGATTTGAAAATCTTGTTAAAAAAATTGTCTTAAAACATTTAGGGGTGATGCCTGCAATTAGACAGCTCTAGACAGCTGGGAAGTTAAATTATCGGTACAAAAAGTATACATTTGCAGAAACTACACCTCTTGGCACATCAAATGAGGGGCTGCATGTATTAGTAGCACAAGACTGGAGTGCGCAAGACATAAATTAACTTGTCGCTTTTAATTTTTAAAATTTAATTATTTTTTTTTATAAGTGTGATATTCACGTATTTGTTTTGCACGTCAAATTTGTGATACAAATACAAATAAGACCTCATTTGCTGCAGCTGGGGGTGTAGTTTCTAAAAGTATATCGTTTTGTTGGCATATTTTAACATCCCAGGCAGCTAGAGCCATGGGTGTAGGAACTGGGGGGGTAACTGCGGGGGGGACCGTTAATGAAGGGCCGTAGGAACCCCCTCAATAGAAACGCCGCAGGAGGAGAGAGGGGTGCCGAGCGGTCATTTTCAGCAACCGCTCGGCGTCCTTCTGTCTCCTCTGCTCCCTGCCGCTGCCACCCGCCTCAACGCTGCCCCGACTGCAGTGGTGGGAGTGTGAGGCGTCTGTCTCGGTGCCGGCGCTTCGCGATGAGCGTCATATGCCGGTGCTCAAGAAGTGAAGCCGCGCGCATCGCGGCAGAGCAGCGAGGCAGAGGCCTTGCGCTCCCACAACAGGACTGCAAGGTAAGTAACCTACAAAGGGGGGTAGGGAGAGGGTAGCTAGCGAGAAGGGGGGTAGGAAGAGGGTAGCTAATGAGAAGGAGAGCAGGGAGAGGGTCGCTAGTGAGAAGGGGGGAAGGGAGAGGGTAACTAGTGAGGAGGGGGTAGATAGTGTGAGAAGGGGGGGAGATAGTGTGAGAAGGGGGTGAAGTGGGGATAAAGTAACAAAAGGGGGGTATTAAGTATGTTGAAATAAAGATTCAGAATGAATTAATTAATATGTGGATGAATTGAGTGAATGAGTAGGAGAATGAATTAATCCATGTGTGGATGAATTGTGTGAATGAGTGAAATAATGAATTAATGTGTGGCTGAATTGCTTTAATTATTTGTGAGCTGGGCTGTTTGGGGACAAAGTTGGCTCACTCTGGACTGTAATTTGTTTGTGTAATCTGAGTGCTGGTCAGGTTATATGTGGGGAATGTGGATGCCAGGGCTGGCCTTTGGGGTATGCAACCTGTTATCTATGCCTGTAATTTATGGGGTTTCTATCTTTAATGCTGAGTTTTTATGTGAATTCCAGTTGATTTATACCTGCAAAGCTGGGTTTATGTGTTGTTCTGTTGATCCATATCTTCTATGCTATGTTTCCATACATTGTTTATATATACCTACAAATATAGGGTTTATATGTCTTATTCAGTTAACCTATACATGCATGTGGGAATCTGATGGGGGAAAATGCTGTCCCCCCAGATTTTTAGGGGTTCCTACATCCATGGCTAGAGCTGTTTAATTGATGGCAGCCATGCATTAAATTTAAAGTTGTCTTTTGTGATAGTCTAGTAAATTGAACTTTTAGCAATATTAGAAAAACACAGTCTACTGTTCTCAATTTCTGTTTATTTTAGACCGGTTACCTACTACAAATATTTAGCAACACAGGTTTTGATATTAGAGTTTAGAAAAATAAAATTACAAACTAGTTTTTATTGAGTCGGAAGTGAAAAAATACACTTTTTCCCAATTGTTGGCTTTATTTTGCAAACCTAATGAGACATACACATATAAAAAATGGTATATTTGGAATCTGCTGGGTGTGCTGAAAAAATAATATATGGTTGGTATAGTTTATTCCCAAGAAATTTATTTCTAAACGCGTTTAAATGTGAGATGCACCAAAATGCCGAAAACCAGCTTAGCACCCAGGTGGGAAATGGCTTAGCAGCCAAGGGGTTAAACTTGACTCAAATCAAAGAACAAAATACTAAATTAACCTATAAGTCAGAATTTAATAAAATTGAAATGCAAAACAACAGCTGAAGTTATGTATTTGCTACCCTCTGAGAAGAAGGATCATTCATGCAGATATGTGTAAAATTACACGATTATCATTATCTTCCCTTTTGGTAAAGACAATGGTACTAAAAGGGGATTAAAATCTTAATTCTGTTTTTGTTTAATTGCTATGTGGCCCATAGTCTGCACATAAATCATTTGTTTTGGCAGTGAGATTAATGTTAGGGTATCCTCTGTTCATTTGATCCCAAGGGATAACTTTGTGTTTTTCTTACATTCCCTGGAATGGAAAACAAAATTCTTCTAACTTTGAATAAGCGTAAAGAACCTATTTTTTTTCAGCGTGGGAAGACATATTTTAAAAGACCACTACAGCCATAAGTTCATGTTAAATGAACATAGCAATTATATAATAAAACTTCTGACTTGAGTTTAATGTCTCTTATAACTACCTAACTACTGGTGGCAGTTCCACTTTAAAAAGAATCTATTTCTCTATTTAATTATATTAATTAACCAGTTCTATTTATTACGGAGCAAATGTCTTACATGCTCCATACTGTTATGTGTGATAACTTCTAATAGATGTTAAATAATAAAAGTTAGGTTTTTTTGTACGCTGCATCCTACACATGTTCCTGTTGTGTGCTTTTCCATGTATTCTCTTGTAGAAAGCAAGGAGGTTTGTTTGGAATGATCATGCTGACTACGCTTTATAACTTTGTTACCAGTTTTGTGTTTTTCAATAATGTCATTGAGTCTTTAATTCCCAGGTTGATAGAGCAATTCCTGTTATAAACAACATAGTAATTGTAATATCCGTATATCTCACTGATTCATATCCCTTTTATCTATGGAGACATTGTGCTAACTCCTCTTCGTTTTAAGATCTACAGGACACTGTTAAAAATAGTTTAATTTATTTAAACTATTCTAATTTCTTGCTACTGATTCTTTTGTTATCTTAAATTATAGAAGTGACAACATAGATTTCCAGCTCCAGGTATTCCACATACACTGTATGGACAAAAGTATTGGGACACCCCTCCTAATTATTGAATTTAGGTGTTTCGGGCACTCCCGGTGACTTTAAACACGGCAGTGGCATAGGATGCCAAAAGTCAGTTCACAAAATTTCTGCCCTGCTAGATCTAACCAGGTACACTGTAAGTGCTGTTATTGTGAAGTGGAAATGTCTAGTAGTAGCAATAGCTCAGCCACAAAGTGGTAAACCACGCACACTAGCATCACTCACTACAGAGTTCCAAACTCCCTCTGGATGCAACATCAGCACAAGCACTGTGTGTCATGAAGTTCATGAAATGGGTTTCCATGGCTGAGCAGCTGCACACAAGCTGAATATCACTGTGCACGGTACCAAGCGTCACCTGGAGTGGTGCAAAGCACACCGCCAATGGACTCTGGAGAAGTGGAAATGTGTTCTAGAGTGATAAATCAATTAGATGCCAGGAGAACACTACCTGAGAGAGTGCATAGTGCTAACTGCAAACATTTGGAGGCACGATATTTTTGGGGCTAGGCCCCTTAGTTTCAGTAAAGTGTAATGTTAATGCTACAGCATACAAAGACATTTTAGATAACTGTATGCTTCCAACTTTGTGGGAACAGTTTGGGGAAGACCCTTTTCCAGTATGACTGTTTCCCAGTAAACAAAGCATGGTCCATAAAGACATGGTTGGATAGGTTTGGTGTGGAAGAACTTGACTGACCCGCACAGAGCCCTGACCCCATCAAACACATTTGGAATGAACTGGAACGGAGACTGCAAACCAGTCCTTCAAGTTCAACATCAGTGCCTGACCTCCCAATTCCTGTACTGGATGAATGGACAAAAATGCAAATGGGGGAGCAACCACATATTAATGCATATGCATTTAGAACACAATGTTATAATAGTCCCTGTTGGTGTAACAGTCAGGTGTCCCAATACTTTTGTCCATTAAGGGTATCCCTGTTCTACAAAGTTTTACAGATAAAACCATTTGCAGTTTTTTGGAATATTTTGTTTGACCTATCTGATCTGCCTATCTTGCCTGCTAGGTAAGGTTTTTCTTCAAACCTTATTTGTTCCTTCCTCTTGACATATACTCAGTATAGCTCAATGCCTATCCCAGACATATATGATTTTTAGTTCCATCCCATCTCCAGTAAGTTGGATATTTTGCAAACTGTAAATTGAAATACACCTAATCATATGCCCCAGGGAGAATGGTCGAGTTGACCCTGCATCAAAGATGTCCCAAATAGGATATGTGGGCAGAACGTGTCAAAATTCCATTTTGAAAAAGGCACACTTCCCAAATGTAGCCTTTTAGTTCCCAAACAAACTGACAAATCCTTGCATGCAGGTATCACTGTACTCAGGAGATGTTGTTGAGCACTTTTTGCGATATTGTTTGACAGTGGCATATAACAGGAGCTATGAATTCATACCTGAAATAAATTGTGTGTGCAAACAAAAGAAAAGAAAAACATAAAAACATTGGGTATTTCTAAACTCAGGACAAATAGTAGAATCTATTTAGCCTTTATAGATGAGTAAAAGATTTTTCAAGTAAAGTTCAGAAATTCCTTTTTTTCTAAATTTTCACCATATTTTATACTTTTTTTTTATAATAAATTATGATACAATAAAAAAATGAAAGCCCTTCTTGTCCTGAAAAAAACCAATATATCTATTCAGTTCAGTATGGGTTCAGTAAATGCGAAAGAAGAAAATTAAAGCTAAACACGAGCACCGCAGAAATGTTAAAACAATTATTTCTATTCTATCATTTGATCTGCTATAATATACTTACACGTGGTTTTAGTTCTTTACTCCTTTTAATTATGCAATATGTTTTGATTTTGGATTTCATTTTGTATGATTAATTTTTACACTTCTTGTCATGATAACTTCTTGTCTCTACTATAGTCTGTTATTTTAAGGTTGTCGTAAAGGCTTCTGTAAATGGCGTGGTTACTATGTACACTATTGGCTGTACACCCTTATTGCTTTTGCACCTGGTCCCTCCCCTTAGATAGCATCAGGTGAGTTTCCTGAAATGACACTCAGGAGTAATGTATAGACCTGACTTGTGGAACACTGCATGGGTTGCCAGCACAACTTGGCTTGCATTAAGTTCAAATAAGTCTATGTTGCACCAAATCAATACCTCCAAGCCAAAACTAAAATTTAACTCACTTGGAGATACACATTGTTCTGTTACTGTCTTGTCCCATTCTTTTTCATCTATCAGGAAATCAAAGATGTTGCCCTATTGTCCCTGTGTTTCTGTTCTGCTCTGTGTCTCTTATCTCCCGCCTGTCTCCTGATATCACTGGCTCAGTGAATGGTACAGGCTGGGTATCTGCCTACATACATTCCCAATGCATTTTCTTTGTGCAGATGGGTTCAAATCTGAACGTCACAAAGGAAAGGGGCTTATCAGTTGTGTGTAGTATTTCTATGTGTAGTGTTTCTAACAGAAAAACTATACAGCACACAGGGAGGGCAGGGAGTCCTTAAAATATACATAAAAATAATATAACAAAAACAGATCTGCTAACTAGAAGAGTATGTACAGATCCTCACCTTTCTATGCACACCTCATAGTGGTAAAGTTAAGGCTTTCTGTGTTCTTTGGAATGTTTATATATATAAATATAGATTGATCATTAGTGTTTTGATATGTGATTAGCTCTCCACTCACTGGAAACAAGGTAAAAACATTGTAATGTGCCATTAGTGTCCACATGGACCAATGACCTAATAAGAGGAGGGGTTTGGGGCACTTCGGCTCGGTCACCTATGTCTTTAATTTTCTCACATGTGATAGCAGAACCGGGTATTAGGCTCAAGTTGAGCTGGCCTCCCAGCTACACATACGACACAGCAAGATGGGAATAGTGTTTTCCTTGTATAGGACCAGGAAAGAAGGGAAATAAGCAGTGACCATTAATAGTAGCCTTATTTCATTCCAGTCCCATTGTTTTCCTTATCTTTATTGCTGCTCTCATTCAGTGGGGCTGAGCCCTGGCTAAGCCCCTATCCTTCCTGACATGCAGATACACAGCTCAGTGACCTGTTAACCCTCAGATACCTCAGATGAAGGAAAAGTCACAAACACCATACTAAAACCCCTTTTTACATGATCTAAAACTATTTGTACAGTGTTTCAGAAGTTACTAGTCGCTTTTATTGATCCAGTGTGAAGTCTTACTTTACTTAATCACTATTAACTGGATTTCTATTACTGAGCTGAGCAAATGTTTTTAGGCCTAAACATGGGATTTGGCAATCTAGAATAAATTGGGGCCTATTACACAACTTTTACACAAGTAAAAGTGCCACTGAACCCCAAGTCATCTCTGAATGGTGAAATGCCATACAAAAACAATATGAGATGCTCAAAAGAATAGGCAGCTGTTATATAGCCTGCCTTACGGTGCATCCCCGCTTGCGGGCATTTAAAATTTTAGCCCTCTTGTGCCGTTACAGAGAAAAATTATCCATCTTCATATTAGTCTTGGTCACCATCTCACATTCTTTTTGTATGGCAAAGTTGTTGGGAGGAATGGGAAGAGGTAAAGAGTCTATGTGAGAGAGCAGTATAAAAGGTAATGGTCAGAGAGGGGGAAAGGAGTTGAATAGGGTACAAATCCTAGTCAACTGGATGTGAAATAATCTCATGGAATCTCACAGGTTGTCTCATGGAATAAAATAATTCCCTTTGTAGTGTTATAAATCCCCAAAAACAATTTGTGTAATGGGACACAACTAGACTGTGCACAAGCACACGCTGATGAATGAGTCTCGGTTGGACATGTTTTATACTGCAACTCATAGTGCACACACAGATCAGCTGAGGTTTTTTAAAACAAGGTATCATATTCTTTTCATCAACTTCACTGCTACTGGCAAATGATCCGCAAGGATCACTAGTAACAGAGAGGGCTTGTGACCAACACTACACTGGATTGGATAGTAGGAAGAAGGATCTGGAAGTGCTGAAAGCTAGTATGGTTAGCAGAGGTTAGAGTTTCTATATGAAAGGGCCTTGAACAGATGGCACTACAACCCTTGCTTGACAGAAAGTCTCTAAACCCCAATGGTTGCCCGCTTTAGCGAATAAAGACAAATTATGCTTTTAGCAGACTGTCCTGATGCATCCCACTGGAATTACAGCACTGAACTGCCTTTTGGATGCCTTGAGGCTTTCAATGATAGATAAAAGGGACAGGCACTTCTTGCACACTTCTGATGTGGAGAAATTGCACTGGATTATTTACAGTTTCTTCTACGTCATAGACCAGCCATATGAGAAGTCGTCACGACAGATGAGAGGTTGCGACCTCTATAAGACACTAATAGCTATAAATGGATAATTTCAGTATATAGCAGTAAACGAATAATATGTTTACAACCTTTGTTAGCCAGAGTATGTATTTGTACACTGACCCATGGATTGAGTAAGTGTGCTGTATAATGATGGCTAGCGTCAAATCCTGTTACTTGTTCACACACATATACTAGAGTTCCACAAGGGTCGTCCTGTACATTTCTGTGTAATCAATACAAATGCCAAGGACTGATAACATTATAGAGTCAATTTATGTAAGGCTAAAAGGTTTACTCAACTCCAAAAATATATAGAAATTCAAAGCAGATAAGAAACATTTGACCGGGCCAATCTGCTCCTTTTCCCTGCTATAAAACCTTACATTTTATTAGGTCCTTGGACTTGTCTTGTGTTAAGGATAGTTGTATGCCTAGGCAATGTTTTAACTTTTAACACTCTGTTAGCAAAGAACACTGCTTTAGTAAAGTATATTACCGTATTTGCCCAATTATAGGCTGCACTTTCCCGTCCCACTTTAAGTCTTTAAGGTGGGGGTGCGGCCTATAATCAGGGTTTGGCAGAGGGATGAGCAATTCGTATCGCCCGACGCCCGGGACATGCAACTTCGGGCGCATGTTTTTTTTTTCTTTTTCATTTAGCCCTGCTGCAGGCAAGTAGCAGGGTTAGGATCCAGATCCCCCCAGCACTGCAGGGGACCTGGATCCTCTTCTCTGGCAGCCGGTGGATGTCTGCTCTATGTGCATAGACAACCTCCTCTGCCGACACTTCCGCCAGGGCTTCTATGAGAGAGCGCCGGCATGACATGACCTTCCGGCACTCCATCATAGAAGCCCCAGTGGAAGTGGCAGCCAGCAGCAGAGGTTGTCTATTTGCATTGCGCAGATGTCCATCGGCTGACCCCACTAGAAACCAGGGAGTCTCACTATGCTGCATAATAGATACCAAAAATGTTACAATACATGTATTCCTATTTATTAGGTAAATACTGTTTAACCATTCCACTAATGTGTATTTTTTCTTTAATAATAATTTTTTCTTTAAGTTAGCACCAAACTATAAGGGTGCGGCCCATAATCGGGCCAATACCATGATCGGCACAATGCCTAAAATTGTGCATGCATCCAAATATGTTTAAACAGAACCAGCCGCCTTTATAGATACTGTGGTGGAAGTGATGTAGCAGCCCAACAAATATTTATACATTGTGTCACTTTTTCTCGTAAAGTTGTGTGGCTTTTCTTTTTGGTGCAAATGTTGCATTCCTTACTTTTTAACCTTGAAGCACTTATAAATTGCCAGTTTTTATGCCTGCAACATCTTTGTGTGTGGACAACCAATTTATTTAATGATTTTATGAATATTTACATTATGTATTTTTCTCTTAGCACTTGACACCCCTATCCCACCAAAGATCTGGTCAGGCTTCATTCGGGGATTGGGTAGGAGTGAAAAAACACTTTTTTGGAAATCCTGTGCTGTATGCTAGATTTAACACCTTTAAATGCAGCATCAGTGATATCTCATACTGTCAAATGACCAAATCTCACTCAGTATAAACTGTTGAATCATGTCAAATGCTTAATTTTTCAAGGGATCCTTAATTATAATGAGACCTAAATATTGGCGGATAGTTGTTGCCATAGAAACTGTAAAGCCTTCTTAAAACTGCCTGTGTTGTTTCATAGTAACATAGTTACATAGGCTGAAAAAAGACATGCGTCCATCAAGTTCAGCCTTTCCTATATCTGTTATTCATCCAGTTGCTGTTTAAACATCTGTACAGACTCAGATAAAACTACCTCTGCATGTAATAAGAATTATGGAGCTAGTAACACGTGTGGGAAAGCAAAATTTATTGGATCTGCTGTATTATGTTTTGTTTTATGAGCTGATGGGTCCAGATACATTTGAGAACATGTGTAATATTTCCCACACCCAAATATCAACTTTTTGAAAACGTTCTGCTTTGCAATTGAATGTAACTCTGTAGGGTTCTCTGCCTGCCCAAAGTCTTTTCTAAGCATTGTCTTTTCCCTGCCATTTGCCAATTCCAGCTTGATGAACATGACCTACTCGGCTTTGTTTAGTCCCAGGCAGAATTCCCCTACAAATGTTTCATAGATGCTTGCCAAGTGGAACCGTCATCCACAAATGTGTAGATGCAAGTTCTGCGTAGAACAACTTAATCTAAAATCGCTATATCTGTATAGATTACTGACAGGTTGACAGGTAATACAGTCTTGTACATTTGTGTGTTGAGTGCTAACCAAATGCATTTCAAGTGTGCGCAGAAATAATCAACACACTTAACTTATGTATGAATTGGGATATATACACTGTCAATTTTCCATGTTAGGGATGCTGAACGTTTTTGCTGCTTCTCCATTGTTTCTACTAGAGAATAGTGACATCTTGTGTGCATTGCAAGGTACTGCAGGGAAAACAATATTTTTAAAAAAATACTTATCCTTGTCACTATTTCAGAGGAATCACAATCTCGTAATAGTTAAACACTTATTAACCAGTGTATATTAATTGAAAGTGTTCAGTGCTTTTGAACAATGAATACATGTGTGAAAGTACTGACTGGCAGTACATCTATCCCTGTTTTCCAAGATGTCTTTCTAAACCCAAAAACATTTTCTTTCCACTGCAGAAACCATGTTTATTGCTATAGCAATGTTTTAGGAGTAGGAGTAAGAAGGGCTAGTTATGGTATTGTGAGTAACCACGGCAACATTAAGGAGCTATTATAGAGGAATTATATCCCTTCTCTGGATTCACTGATGTAAAGAAGGCCCCACACAGCTGTTGGGGTGGGATCCAGTGCTAACCCAGCAACATCAAACCACTACCAACCTGCTGTAAGTCTCACAGGGGGCCCCAGCATTTTTTGTTACGCAACTGTCTGGATTTCGTGCCTTAAGGTAACCCCTTTTTACCTCTTGTAGTCTTTTCCCTTCCGTACTATTCTGTACTTGTTTCTTTCCTTCTGTTCTATTCTACTACAAGACATGTGCAAATGGTCCAAAAACTATTTGGATACATTTTTCGGTTCATTTTTAATTCAGGAATGAATGCCCACATTCACTCTCACTGTCTCTCTCACACTATCATTCTTGTTCACTTTAAAGCTCTCTAAGGGAGAGACAGAGTGAACGAGAGTGTTAGTGAGAGAAACTGTGTTTGAATGTATATAAATGTGGGCCACCATATTTTTGGTCTGGCTTTGTTTTTGTAGCTTCGTATGTATTGCCGAATTTACTAAAATTAGGGAAATTTGCGACTCGTACAAATCCAAACTCACAAGCTTAATGTTCACACATACACATGTACACTCATACACATACACACAGTACATAACGCATCCTTTACTTCCTTCCTGTATGTTTTTTGTGTCCTGTAGCAGTGATCTGAATGTATCCTGCCATGTGGGGCTTTCATCCTCTCTCACTGACACTGAGCGCAGAGAAGTGATGTAGTTTCTGTGTATGTAGTGTCAGGGAGCCGGCTGAATCGCCAACTTTCAGATCTTAATGAACCCGTTAAAGATGAATGATTTCTTCACAGCTACATACGTATGTACATGATGATCACCCAGGTTCAGTACTGAAGTGTAAAGCATTAAAGTTGAGCTTTTGTTTCTAGGTGGCAAGGGAGTGAAGGCTCTTCTAAGATAAGCTGATCTTCCTGCCACACGCAGATAGCTTTAGCTAGCACTGCTGGTGCTAAATCACCATCAGAAGACAAAACTTTAAGCCCCAGGATTTCATGACAGCATTACAGAGGTTAGTGTTGAACTCAAAGGCCAAATGAGGTATGATCTAAAGCATGAAATATAAAGTATTTTTATAAAAAAAATCAGGCTTACCCCCCAATTTACCAGTGCACCCCCAGCCTCCCCAGTGTCTACGATGGAGAAGCCCCGGCGGAAGTGCTGGCAGCGGAGGTTGTCTACGTGCATCGTGCAGACGTCCATGGCTGCAGGGGATCTGGATCCTAACCCTGCTGCTTACCCGCAGCAGGGATAAATGAAAAAAAAAATTACCCGCCCAGCACCCAGAACTGCATGTCCTGGGGGTCAGGCGATACGAAATGCACATCCCTGCGCTAAAACCCGAATATAGGCTGCATCCCCACTTTAAAGACCTAAAGTGGGGGGTTGCAGCCTATATTCGGGCCAACACGGTATAACACTTACATAAGCTAAATGGGTACGTTTTAATTGTAGCCATTACTGGCTGCACCTTTTCCATTGATCCTAACTTTTGAAATCGCTGGTGTATTTGATACACATATATGCTGGCTCTGTGCTGACAATTGTGGTGTTATGGTGCTTGGTACATTTGTCAGTTTGAAAACCTGATCTGTCTGTCCAGTCTCTGCTGTGATCTCTAATCACACCCCTGCTAGCTAATCATACATATTGCTTTCAGGAATGCAGGGCCACTATATATATATATATATATATATATATATATATATATATATCCTTAAGCGGGCAGTCCTTGGCAGTAGCGTACCTAGCGGAGGGGGGGGGCGGCAGGGCCGGCCCGACAATGGAGCCGAGTGAGGCAACCGCTCCAAGCCCTTTTTTCTTTTTTTTTTAAAGCGAAAGAGAGAGAAAGGGGCGCCGAGTGGTTTTCGCTTACCAAGCTGTCGGTACCCGCTCGGCGCCCCTCTCTCTCTCTCCTCTGCGGCGAGTCTCCCTGTTCGGTCTTGGTGCCGGCTTGTAATGCTCAGCAGGACTGCTGAAAGGTAAGTACAAGGGGGGGGCGGCAGGGATGGAGGGAGAGAAAGGGTAGTTAAGGGGGGGGCGGCATTTTAAAATTCGCCCCAGGCGGCATTTTGCCTTGGGCCGGCCCTGGGGGGGCGGTCCAACCGCTCGGTGCCCCTCAGTCTCCTTCACGAGGCCTCTAACTCCGTCGCGGTGCGGGCATGTCATGCTGAGCGCTGAAATATTTCGGCGGTCAGCAGTGAAGCAGCGCAGCGGCAGAGCAGGAAGCAGCGGCAGAGCAGGAAGGTAAGTACAAAAACATTTTAACTACAAAGGGGGAGAGGGGGGTAGATAGTGGGGAGGGGGAGAGGGGGTAGATAGTGGGGAGGGGAGTAGATAGTTGGGGGTAGATAGGGGGGGAGAGGGGGGGTAGATAGGGGGAGGGGGTAGATAGTAGGGAGGGGGTAGATAGTGGGGAGGGGGGTAGATAGTGGGGAGGGAGGGGGGTAGAGGGGGGTAGATAGTGAGGAGGGAGGGGGTATATAGTGAGGAGGGGGGAAGATAGTGATGAGGGGTATAATATCCCTTTTAATGCTTAGATACCTAATTAGCATGTTGTCTGGTGCGTGGCAAGTTTCCAGACACAATAACGTGTTATGAAGTAACTGTGCAAATGAGGGCGCTAAACCCAAGATAAGGAGTGTGTCAGGAACCAATTTTTTGCTGCCTGAACCATGGGTTTTTATACCTGTGGTGTTTACATCTGCAACCACTAGTGGCCACTCTCCACCCTCTGGAGCACTCAGAACTCAGGTGTGCCTTGTTACCTGGGTTGAGCCCTAGTCTACATCCAGCTGGGCCTTGTTATCTGGATTACCCTGCCTTTATGAACCTGCCCTGCCCTTCAGTCAGGGCCTTTGTATTGAAGTCTATGGACCTTCCTGCTGTGGCTCTGCACCTGTACTGTTCCTGGTTCCCTGCTTTGTGTCCTTCCAAGTGGACTCCCTGCCTTTGTGTCCTTCCAAGTGGACTCCCTGCCTTTGTGTCCTTCCAAGTGGACTCCCTGCCTTTGTGTCCTTCCAAGTGGACTCCCTGCCTTTGTGTCCTTCCAAGTGGACTCCCTGCCTTTGTGTCCTTCCAAGTGGACTCCCTGCCTTTGTGTCCTTCCAAGTGGACTCCCTGCCTTTGTGTCCTTCCAAGCGGGCTGTGTGCCTTTCGTACCCTTCCAAGCGGGCTGTGTGCCTTTCGTACCCTTCCAAGCGGGCTGTGTGCCTTTCGTACCCTTCCAAGCGGGCTGTGTGCCTTTCGTACCCTTCCAAGCGGGCTCTCTGTCTGTTGTGCCCTTCCAAGCGGGCTCTCTGTCTGTTGTGCCCTTCCAAGCGGGCTCTCTGTCTGTTGTGCCCTTCCAAGCGGGCTCTCTGTCTGTCGTGCCCTTCCAAGCGGGCTCCCTGCCAAAAGACTTATTACCTGTATTTTATTTTGCCATACGTCCGGTTACTTGCTTAGACTATATTACCCTTATTTGCTGGTCCTGTTATATACATGAAATACACTGCATTACCTGGATTTCTGTTTGTGGTGTCTTTGTTTGCATAATCATGCACCGTGGGTTACATACTGAACCCCAAGTATCCCCTGCGCATGGTCTCCTACCTGACCTGATCAGTAGTACTACGCTCCGAACATGTATATAGTGAGGAGGGAGGGGGGTAGATAGTGAGGAGGGAGGGTAGATAGTGAGGAGGGAGGGAGGGTAGATAGTGAGGAGGGAGGGGGCTATATAGTGAGGAGGGAGGGAGGGGGGTATATAGTGAGGAGGGGGGTAGATAGTGAGAAGGGAGGGAGAGGTGGGTAGATGTGAGAAGGGATAGAAAAGGGGTAGAAAGGTAGATAGTGAGAATGAGAGAAGGGAGGGAGAGGTGGGTAGATGTGAGAAGGGGTAGATAGTGAGAATGAGAGAATGAATGAATGTGTGGATGAATTGTCTGAATGAGGGAGATATTTAATGAGGTGGTGAGAATGCATTAATGAATGTGTAAATTTGTGTGAATGAGAGAGAATAAATGATTGTGTGAATTAATTATGTGAATGAAAGTGTGAATTAGTGAGTGACTGTTAAAGTGTTCGTGTGTATGATGGATGTAAAATTGATTTGCGGAAAGGCAAAGATGGCATAAGTAGGATGTTTGAGCCTTGGGGACCAAGATGACACAGGCAGGGTGTTTATGAGACAAAGATGGCACAAGCCGGGCTGTTTGGGGACGAAGTTGACTCATGCTGGGCTGTTTGGGGACAAAGATGGTAAATCCTATGTGTGTAATGTGGGTGCTGGTCAGGTTCTATGTGGGCAGTGTGTACGCCAGAGCTGGCTTTGCGTTGTGCAACTTGTGATCTATGCCTGTAGTTTTATCTCTTGCTATGTTTCCATACATTATTATTGTATACCTGCAAATACGGGATTTGTATGTCTGATTCTATGCCTCCAGTGTGAACAATAATAATAACTATATATATATATATATATATATCATTGCTAACAGCAATCACACTCCTATCATGCCAAGTCAGCTAGTACATGCTGGAATCTGGGTATGCCTGGGCATGATAGGAGTATGATTGCTGTTAACATATATAACAATATATATATAAACAAATACAAAAAGGAAGCACTCACCTGAACTAGCATTTAAACATAGCAATTAAAGATTGTGTGTATATATATATATATATATATATATTGATATTGTTATTGAATTTTTTGTCCTATTTTGCTGTGTTACTTACTTTAAATAAAAGTGTGAGATTTTTTTTATGGTGGGGGTCATATTTGGTTTCGGACAGGTAAATGCTGGATTTTTGGTTTCAGTCCAGAATTTTCATTTCGGTGCATCCCTAAGGCAGACAATGAAGTGGTAGGCCTACACCACATCAACGTTTGGGTTAGTATATAGTGATAGGAGTTATGCTGCACTATTATCAATGGCTGGCTCAATTTATAGTGATAGGGATTACGCTGTACCACCATCAATGTCTGCCTCAGTATATAGTGATAGGTGTAATGCTGTACCACCGTCAATGTCTGCCTCAGTATATAGTGATAGGTGTTATGCTGTACCCCAGTCAATGTGTGCCTCAGTATATAGTGATAGGTGTTATGCTGTACCACCGTCAATGTCTGCCTCAGTATATAATGATAACAGTAATGCTGTACCACCTTCAATGTCTGGAGTGTTTAGGTTGCTGATATTACGGTAGGTTTGTGGTGGTTTCTTAGGTAGGGAGGGTGTGTGTGTGGTATGTGGAGATTAAATGTGAGCAGGCTGTGATCAGACAGACAGATGGGAGAGTTAGAGAATTGAGAAATGGAACAAAGGTGGGAGAAAACTAGATCTATTTGGTGACCGCCACGGTGCGTTGGGGAGTTAGTCCATTGTGAGAGTCCGAGGGAGGAGGAGAGTGAAAGTAGTTTGGAAGCAGCAGGTGAAGATGGGTCATCAATAGGTATATTGAAGTCTCCTAGGATTAGTGTAGGGTTGGTGGAGGAAAGAAAGTGGGAAAGCCAGGCAGCAAAGTGATCAAAGAAATGAGAGGTAGGGCCAGGAGGCCGGTAGCTCACTGCAACACGAAGAGCAATTGGGGAGAAAAGGCGGACAGAGTGTACTTCGAAAGATGAGAAAGACAGAGAGGGAATTGGTGGTAGACATTGAAATGTGCAGCGAGGAGAGAGGAGAATACCAACACCGCCTCCCTGTTTGTCTCCAGGTCTGGGAGTGTGGCTGAAGTAATGGCCACCATAAGTGAGAGCAGCAGCAGAGGTAGCGTCAGAGGGTGTCAGACACATTTCAGTGAAAGCTAAGGTGGTTAGAGATGAAAAGGTCATGGACAGCAGTTAGTTTATTGCAAACAGAGCATGCATTCCAGAGGGCACAGGAGAAAGGGGGCCGGGGTTGCAGTGGACTGGTTTAAAATTGGAGGGATTGCAGTGGTTTGTGTTAGTTCGGCATGTGCGGGGACGGAAGAAGGTGGGGATGGTGGGGCCAGGGTTTCGTTCAATGTCACCTGAGCACAGAAGGAGAAGGATACAGACAGAAAACAAATGGGAATGTGATTTGTGGGCATTGGATGCCATTACTTGTGCGTGCTTAGTGATGTTGGGGTATGAAGAGAACAGAAAGGCATGTTAGCTAGGGTGGTGTGATAGATGGGATGGAGTTATGTGGACTGTAGAGGGTTTGTCAAGGGGCGTGGAGGCTGCAGTGATTGTGCAAATTGTGGGTAGAGGACATGGAAACATGTATGGATTCATATTAGGGAGGGGTTACCTGCTTTGCACTGTCCTCGGTATGTCGTTTGTCGTTTCCCTCCCGTTTAACTCCAGTGTAACTCTTATCTGTCCACTTAAGAAGAGCCCACTTGGGGAAACGCCACAGCAGCTACATTTCCAAGCAAGCTTGTTTCCAAGTGGGGTCTAGAGCTATATAGGGCTGCCTCACAAGTGGTCAGATAAGATGATTGCATACAGGAGGCAGATGGTTCACACCTTGACAGAGGAAAGGTAGGAAAGAATTCAGGGAGAGTGAGAAGGGAGGGGGAGGGGGTAGAGAGTGAGAAGGGAGGGGATAGAGAGTGAGAGGGGAGGGGGGTAAAAAGTATATTGGAATAAATAAACAGTGCGAATGAGTGAGAGAATAAATGAATGTGTGGATGCATTGTGAGAATGAGTGAGAGAATGGATGAATTGTCTGAATGAGGGATAATATTAATGAGTTTGTGAGAATGCATTAATGTGAGCAATCATACTCCTATCATGCCAAGTCAGCTAGTACATGCAGGAATCTGGGTATGCCTGGGCATGATAGGAGTGTGATTGCTGTTAACAATCATATATATATATATATATATAATAGTTATTTATTTTTTTTGTCCTATTTTGGTGTGTTACTTACTTTAAATAAAAGTGTGAGATTTTTTTTTATGGTGGGGGGGGTTATATTCGGTTTCAGCAGGGTAAATGCTGCATTTTCGGTTTTTGGTGCATCCCTACCACTAAGCCAGACAATGAAGTGGTAGGCATACACCACATCAATGTTTGGCTTAGTATGTAGTGATAGGAGATATGCTGCACTATTATCAGTGTCTGGCTCAATGTATAGTGATAGGGATTACGCTGTACCACCGTCAATGTCTGCCTCAGTATATAGTGTTAGGTTTTATGCTGTACCCCGTCAATGTCGGCCTCAGTATATAGTGATAGGTGTAATGCTGTACCACCGTCAATGTCTGCCTCAGTATATAGTGGTAGGTGTTATGCTGTAGCACCGTCAATGTCTGCCTCAGTATATAATGATAACAGTAATGCTGTACCACCTTCAATGTCTGCGCCAGTATATAACCATAGAAGCTATGCAGTTTTAAAGTGTTGGGGAGGGGGTGCCACATACAGGATCCGCCCCAGGTGCCAAATACTCTAGGTACGCCCCTGGTCCTTGGCTGTATGACCAACCTTGTTACATTTAAAACATCACATTACGTAATCAATCGTACCCGCAATTAGTTATTTTCCAAGGATTGTTATGTCTGTGGCCCTGGCTCCTGGAATAGTCTCTGTTGTCTTGTGAACATACCTGCTGTTCTTCAATACCCCTTAAACCATGAATAGTCTTACCAGGTTTTCCAGGATTTTGAGCCTTCTTATTGCGAGATTTCTCAGCTGAAACAGGACAGACAAGTTCTGCTGCAGCTACATACCTCTCCACCAAAGCAATTATTTGGTCTGCTGTCCGAGGGTCACTGACTAACCCACCTACACAGAGTGGGAGGCAATCCCCGCAAAAAGCAATCCATCACTAAGACTTCCACAATGTGGCTAGCTGAGATGACCTCAAGCTGTAGCCACGTCCTGGCAAGGTATATTAGGTCAGACATTTAAGATCTTGCAGCTTTGTCAGAGGAAAATGACAATGAATGAAACCTTTGTGCACATACTGCTGGACTTTGGGTCCTTGATAGCTCCCCTCAGAGTCCCAGCTTAGCTTTTCCGACAAAGCTTGTATGTCCTGCTGCAATGCATGGGTAGCCTTTTGCTATTCCTCAGAAAGTGGCACCCGCTTTCTCCACCAAATGTGACTGAACGCCCTTTAAAGCACAATGAGTGTGTCAGAGATCTTTAAGAACCACTTGTCTTCTAGGGTAAAATAAAGGCCAATTCCAGATCCATCTAAAATTTAAGTATTTATTATCGTCAAAACAGCAGCAAAATTAATATACGATATAAACAAAATAAATCCTTGCTGCTCTGAGCACTAACTAAACACAAGTCTTACTCTTACAGCAAAAAAGACAAGTCTCTGATCACTCCTAATGGCAAAGTCATTGAGGTTTAACCCTTTGATTGCTGGTTTACAGCTATAGGCACCTTCAGGGGAAAATTCCTAATTTTTTGGGTCTCCAACCCTCCCCTGCTGCTCAATTACCTCATGAGAGAGTTTGTGTGATGCAAACCCCTTCAATGCTTCAATCATGTCTATTTTAGGGCTTAATGTTTGTGTCTTCAGTCCAGCGGAGCTCCAGCATTGACACGATAAAACTAAATTAACCCCTTCAAGACCGGGACGTACCTGGTACTTCCTGGTCATAGGTCACCGCCAGACCCCTGCGATCCGTAGCAGCCACTCCCCCTCCGTACACGTGATCGATTTGAAGCGAATCACGAGCACGGAATTAAAATATTTTAAAAATACTGCGGTCTTCAAGGGAAGACGCAGTATGCAAATGCCGGTCCTGAAGGGGTTAAATAAAGGCCACCCTAGTCCAGGAAGTCAAAAGTGTTTCCAGGTCAAGTGCTGTCAGTTAAGCTTCTGCTGCAATTCAAACAGCCTGTCTAGATCATGCTGGGCTATCCTATCACGCCTCCTGCTGGCAAATCACATGCATTGCAATAACCAATGCAAGTCTATGGAGACTTGGTTGGTGATGACAGCGTGATTAGTGCACGGGGGTCACAGGAAACAGAGTCAGAAATAATGTTTCTCCCTCTTCCCACAACCTTACATCCCATTGCCCTAGCTCTAGTTCATGTAAAAAATATAACCCTTGCCCCCATTCACTACCCCCAAACCCATAAAGCCATAACTTTTAAATTACTACCCTATCCTATGTAAAGGATGGATCTGGCCCTCTATTGGATAAAAGAAATACGTGTGTGGGTTATGTCTGTAATCAGGGGATGTTGCTGAACATAAATCTGGTCATTGTTCAACACTGGCACCTAAAGTGTTAAAGAAATTCTAAGAAAATTGCAAAAAACTTTATTTTTGTTTTAGATTTTTTTTCATGTTTCTGTGGTTTAAAATGAGAGTCTTGTTTGTTATGAAAAAATGATTTGTAATTTGTGAGGAAATCAAAAACACGGAAATGGTACATATGGTAAAAATGGGACGTAAGGTACCAAAAAACCTTTGGGACTTAAGGGCTTAAGTTTCTAGAACCCTGTACATTTTGAGTCATTGGAAAGGAGGGACAACATAGGATTAACAATTGGTAGAGGGGCTTTGGTCTTAATATGTAGAGCTTCCGCTAATTAAGCAGGCCAGGAGCTGCCACCACGCTATACCTGTCTCCTTGGTCCCGTGATGTCGGTGGGGGTTCCCCCTGGCGTTGGTGGGAGCTCCCCCTGACATTGGTGGGAGCTCCAGCTGACGTCAGTGGTAGGTCCAGCTGACGTCGGGGGCGTTCCCACCGATGTCAGCGGGAAACGCTCCCATTTAAATGGAAACCGAGCGGGGAGTGTCAAGACCCCGCTCCCGCCACCCGGAGGATTCGGGTCTTGAACCAGAGAAGCAGTGCTTCATCCAGCAATCTCTGGGCAAACCCAGAGAGTTCCCAGGTATGTTGATGCCCCATGATTCAGGCGCCCCAGGCAGTTGGCTGGGATGGTTTGGGCTAATTGTAGCCCTGATTGTAAACTTGTGTGCCAGGTATGTAAATATATTACGCATTGGTTTGTCTCTGTCAACTTGAATTTGTTATATCCCTTAAGGAAATATTGTTTTCTGTATAGCTGGTGACTCCACACATTGTAATCAACATACTTTAGCTTGTGTCCCAAATCCTTTTGGAAATAAATCTGTTTTAAAATAAATCTTGCTGTGTACCACCTGTTTCTAACTCTTTCATACTGATCGAGCTGCCTTTATTATTCACTGCTTTTTCTTTTATATATTGTGCCTATTAAAAATCTATAATTGTATATATATATATATGCACACACACAGATATTTCACTAAGTACAGTGTACATTTCTGGATATATTATACTAATGCCATCATACTCGGTGCTGTCGCTCATACAGTAAAATTAGACCTGATAGCAATGTGTCCTCTATTTTTTAGTAGTAGTACGTAAAATATTATGTTGTGTTGATTTTTTCCCTGTTACATGTTTTCTACTGTAAATAAAGCATTGAAGCATATCTTTGCAGGTATAGAGCATCTGAATAACACACAAAACAATCCTTGCAGGTATATATCAACTGAAAAAATCACATGCAAACTCAGAACTGAAGATATAGATCAAATAAATAATGCATAGAAATTGCATGCATAGATCACAGCTTGCGCACACCAAAGGCCAGCCCTGGTATCAAGATTGCACCCACAGGACTTGCCCAGCACCCAGATTGCATCCATAGGATTTCCCCGGCATCCAGATTGCACCCACAGGACTTCCTTCAGCACGTAGATGCACCCACCAGACTTGCCCCAGCACACATATTGCACTTTATACACACGCGTATTTACACATACAGACACACTTACTCTTACACTATACATTTACAGACACACAGGTTCAGTGTACACACACACACACACACACTACTCCTTACCATCCATGCAGCTCACACTGCTGCCCCCACGCCATCTCTCTCATACCTTGCCCGGAGACCTTTCTTCACCGCTGCTTGCAAAGATGCCGCCCCCCTACTGCAGAGTCATGTGAACACGCCACTGGGTGCCTCTGCGTCACCCGCCTTAGCGCATCCTTGCCAGAACTGCACGCAATACTCTAGGGAAGATCTGACCGGGGATCTCTAAAGTGGCATAACTACTTCCTTCCTTCCACTAAATGCCTCTATCCAAACAACCCAGAACCCAGCTTGATTTTTCCGACTCTTTATTTACCGTACGTTTTCTCATAAGTTTTCCACAGGTTTATAAGTACTTCTTTCTATTCAAGTAATAACCAAACAGATGACATGTATGGTGCAAGAAAAGGCAATCATGAATGGGCATACTTTTGCAAGAATTCAGGAAGCACTTGAAAGCTCTTTATTAAACTTGGCAGTTATGTTTATTATGGTAACGAAAAGCTCCACAGACTGGAAAGTAAATATACTTTATGCAGCATCTGAATTACACATATCACCCCTGTTATAAATAAACTGATGATAATAACAAAGTAATTTTTCTGTGTTTTAGTGGAATGAGTCATTTTTTGCAGCACCCGTTTCCATAGAGCATAGATGCGTTAAACACAGTACAGTCTCCACTCGGTTGGATCATTGGCATGTGTGCACATATTACGCAGTAGGAAATTCAGGAATGCTTGGTTGGGACTATAAGTCTGTTTACCAAGATTTAAAAGTGTGGATGATGACGACTTTGTCAATATAATATCTGGTGATTCATTTTTGATATTCAATAGCTACTTTTCTAGTTTGCTTTTGATGACGTGGGTACGGTACTGTATTTACCATAATTTCCCAGCACTGTGTCTTTTAAAGTCAATGCTGGGTGGAAGTGATTTATGGAGGTTTCCATAGTTGTGCCGGGTCGGTTGGAGAGGTCAGTGATCTTTTCACCGGCCAATTGAGCAGTGGTGCTACAGGTGAGTTTGGCTCCCTGTTATGTGGCCAAGGAGTTGAGGCCGTAGCCCTCGCAAGAATATACCTCTGCATTTACAGTGTATAGGATAACTACATCACCCTTTTTTTGTGCAGGGTGCATAGAAAGTTCTCATGTTACTGACTACAACATGTAAAGCATTGATGTTTTATGTATTACTTAGTAACTTTTTCCCAGCTGTGAGTTGATATATACTTTATCAGGGGTGTCCAAGTTTTTTCTGCAGTGGGCCACTTCATCAGAATTGTATACGTGTGCGGGCCGCACTCATTTTTCACTGCGTGAAAAAATGGCCTTTAATAAAATATGCAGATTAAAATAAAGTAAATTACACAAAACCTTTACTTTTCCTCTCACTGATTTCTGGGCCTAGAAAGTTTTGTGACTACAAATTCAGGATTCTGGATAAGTCAAAATGAAATAGTTCTATTTATTTTAGGGATACACCGAAATGAAAATTTTGGACCAAAACCGAAAATTCAGGGTTCACTTAGCCAAAATTGAAAATGACCCCCCCCACATACTTTTAATAAAAGTAAAAAAAAATTATATATTATGATTGTTAACAGCAATCTCAGGCATACCCAGATTCCAGTATGTACTGGTTGGCTGGGCATTGTACCAGTAATTTTTGTCCAAGTGTGTAACCACACTTTTATTAAAAGTAACACACCACAATTGGACAAAAAAAATTCAACAATATGACTTGGCATGATAGGAGTGTGATTGCTAACAGCAAACACACTCTTTTCATACCCAGGCAACCAGTAAATGCTGGAACCTAGGCATGATGGGACTGCGATTGCTGTTAGCAGATTGCTGTTAGCAATCACACTCCTATCATGCCAAGTCAGCCAGTACATGCTGGTACAGGGTGGCTGTAAGTGCAGACCCCATACTGCTGGAAGCATCAATACACAAGGGGGGCAGCTAGCCAGGTTTCAGCATGTACTGGCTGACTTAGCATGATAGGGGTGTGATTGCTAACAGCAATCACAGTCCCATCATGCCTAGGTTCCAGCACTTACACATCCATGCTATCACACACACACACTCATTCATTCATATAGTCATTCATTCACACATTCATTCCCTCACAGGCATACTCATTCAAACAACCTCCCCCACCCCCTTACCTACTACAGCTCTCGATGCCGCTCACAGACTTCAGCAGGGGGCGCGGCCTCCCTCGTTCTCCCCACAGAGGAGGCAGGACTGGAGCAGAGAATAGACCCTCCCACAAGTAAGCGGCAGGGCTTGTGATCCTGGCTGCCGATCTGTTGGACGCCCCTGTACAACATACTACTGAGAAGCT
This sequence comes from Spea hammondii, assembly GCA_029215755.1. Classification (NCBI taxonomy): domain Eukaryota; kingdom Metazoa; phylum Chordata; class Amphibia; order Anura; family Pelobatidae; genus Spea; species Spea hammondii. The sequence continues at coordinate 129,106,799 of JARDYJ010000001.1, read as the reverse complement.
CTTTACCGATGCTGTCAGGAACATGTGACAATAATATGTATCCCGAGGTCACCATAATAATGGCATATTTCAATGTAGAGCCACCAGTTGTAATGCAGAAAGTGTCCTTATATGTATTATGTAAAGCTTCACGATCCACTTTGAGAGCTTCACTTCTCGTTCCTTTCCTTTGTAAATTAACTAAGCATATCCATAAGCAACATGTGACATAGTAGACATCAACCTTTACTAGATTTACCATCATGAAACACAAATTAAACCTATACATTTGTTCACATATAAAAATTGGCATTGCCCAGTTTAGTGCTCTTTACAACTGTTCTCTGTGCCACATCCTAAAGCATTACAGCTGGTGCTTCTGGTGGGGAATAATGTTTGCCCCTGCTCACTCTCTGCCCTGACCCATTTCCTATCTTTTAGGTGCAATAACATCCATCCCAATATTGTGCCTCCAACTGGCCCCTAGTCCAGTTGTGTGGACTCAGGATTACTTAACTGCTAAACTAAGTGTGTAATCTACTTTGTGCCCTCATAAATGTGGATATGTGTTGGAGGTATTATAATAAACAGAGCATGGGTAATGCCCAGTGCCCCCGGAGTACTACCCTTTACCTCGTGGTGTGGATGACACTGGATTATAGGCAATGGGGTGTCCCAAAATCACTGGCCCCACATAAAAATAGTAAATTAGTATAGAAGTTGTATAGTGATACACATTTTGTACTATACGGTAGGTATTGGTATGCATTATATATTGTATTTCTTAACCAATCCCAGTTAAATGTGTATTGTGTGGACTAGTTCATGCATTGTACCTAACAACCTAATGATTTTCAAAAGTTATTATATTAAACCGGATGAGTCACAAAGTCTTAGAATACTGTCTGTCTGATCGCAATTGGACCACTATATTGTAGAAAATGAAAATGTAAACCAAGCATGGCTTCCTCATTCCATCAGCTAAAAAGTGGGGTTTGCTGCTCTGTTCCTGTGACTCCTTTCCCTACTCTGTGACTGGAATGAAGGATAAAGTAAGTGGCACAGGGGTCATGTAGTCATAGCTTGCTTTTTGTTTTTATTTAAGTAGACCACAAAATAGTACTATGGTAATATGACCACCAAATTTAACTTGACAGTCACTTTTTATCTGATTGTATCTGAGTATATTTTTAAGCTACTTAGATTGTTAGCTTCACAGGGCAAACACTTCTTATTTGAATGTATACATAACCTATATACTGCAGGCCCATTCATAATATCTGTGTAATTACTGCATGGTTTTTAGCTCCCCTTTGTTGTACCTTACCTTGTAATGGTTTACTGATCCCCTCTCTGGCAAGCCCTGGCATGCTGCTCGTATTTATGTGTCACTAGATGTGTTACTTTAATGAGGGTGATTTTTTAGTTTCTGTAGGTACTTATAATGTTTGAGGTGTAATAGTTCACTCAGACTATTTTTGTTACTTTAAGACAAATTTTATTTCATTTACTTTTTTTTTCATTTTTTCCAGATCTCTTTTTTTTTCTACAAGAAAAGAATAAAAAAAAATATATAAATCTCTAAACAGGAAAATGTATTTTTTCTGTGTTGAAACCTAAATTGGTAGGGAATTGGGACCAGGGGTGAGGGTGTAATAGGGACATCTACATGTAGATGGATCTGAATGAGGGTCTGAATCATAATATCAAAAATAAAGTCTCAGTCTCAACCAGAAACCATAAGGAATGTCTCTGGGGCAAAATAATCATGGTCACTAACTTGTCTACCTTATCACTAGCTTTCTCTTTAAGTCTATCTCTATTGTCTCCCATTCTAACACTTAACAGTCTGTGATCCTACTTCTATCAGTACTTATTTCTTAACTCTGATATGTTGCAATCAATCTGAATAGTGATTTCTCTGATCCTGTCTCTAAACACTTTCATACTGTTTAGTCTTTCAAACTCTATGATCTTTTTCTCTTTCACAAACTCCCAATTATTACTCAATCTTTATCTAATACCATCATTAGCTGTCTGACCTTTAAGAATTCAATGTCTGGAATTACTAATGTCCTGTCTGCCACTCGATGTCTCCCAGGGAAAGGATATCATTGACTCTGACTGACAGTCTCTTTTCCACATCAGCCCTTGTACCTGCTCATGTCCAGTTCGATTATCTTACTTTCTTTTCATATACATTGCTTTCTATGTTTCTTAACTGGTTTACACTACCAGTTGATATCCTAGCAATCTCACCTTCTCCCCCCCATTCCTAGTTTTCCCCCTTCACTAGCTGCCTTAACTTTACTAGTTTATTCACCCTCTTTTCCCTTTATAAACTTTCATCTTACCCCAGGCTATGTTCATGTGGAACATGGAAATTGGGCAGTCTCTGGGCACTTCAGATACCAACTGCCCTGTAGTACATTAGGTCACTCTGTACTATCACACTGTCCAGGACTATCTCTCAGACTGGGACCTTGTGATTGAGGCGATAGCACAGGCCTTGGCCTGCCTCTGATATACCCTCCCTTTCTGCGAGATCTCCTTCCATGATGAACTTGAAGATGCAGACTCATCAGTTCACCGACAGATGTGACAAAAGGACAGTACATGCAACGGTGGAAAGGATTTCCTTGGGACAAATCAAGTGGCTCGTGATCTGGTCTCCCATTAGCTGGTTGGTGCGAAGGACTTCTTCTTCTTTGGCCCCCTCTTCCAGCCACACGAGGAAATACATTGGGACCATGACCTTCAGCCAAATGTAGACGAAGTGGCAGTGAAGCTCCATCCTCACATGGAGGTGGTAGATCTGCACAAGAGGTCCCCCAGCCAGTAGGGACTGAGGGCAGGAGTCTCTCTTGCTGCGAAGCACTTGGTTGAACATTCTTACCCCTCAAAGGTGCAGCAGCAGAGAGTTTGGAGTCCCGGTGATGACGCTGGAGATGATATTTTAAGGAGCCAGATTGAGTTCCCGCATAAGAACAGTGAGGGCATTTATATGGACGTTCTCCTGTACAAAGAGAAGGGTAATAAAACACTGTAAGATAGGAAAGTATGAGGCAGGAAAGATGTTTTTCAGTGAGTCAATAAACACATAGAGGACACGATAACATAAATATACAAGTAGCAGATTTAGTAAAGGTAATACCTTTATTGGCTAACTGGCGTATAATAGATTGCAAGCTTTCAAGACTATCTAGGTCTCTTCTTCAGGAATATGGTAGAATATGCCTGAAGTAGAGACCTAATCTCGAAAGCCTGTAATGTATTTTACTTCAGGTATCCAATAAAGGTATAATGTATTGCAAATTTGTTCATTTTCTTCAGTGGCCTTATACAGTTCAACTCTATATCTTAATAGATTTATAAATTCATAAAAGCTTTTCACCTGTGTGTACTCGAAGGTGCACCTTTAGGTGGTGGGAAGAACGAAAAGACTTGGCGCAGAAAGGACAATCTCTGCCAGTTGCTCCACGGGGTCTCTCTGCCTGTGTGCTGACACTCCATCCATTTTTATCTGAGAAAGGAAGATATTGATAAGTAATTAGATAATTTATTGTCTGCCTTTTTAAAGATGTTGTAAAACAGACAAAACATTAAGTGCGGTTTCTAGCATTTCAAACAAATAAACCTTATCAGGTATCTTAGTTAATTCTTACTAAAGTTTAATCAAAAATGTTTTTTCAGTTTCTGTGGAAATGTAAATTAGTATTCTCTAAAAATAAAAAACATGAATGAGGCAATATTTTACATGATTAAATATTTATTTCATGGAAATGCTTGGGCATTTGAAGGGACGCTTCAGCCATCATATGTAGTTTCAAGCTTTCAAGTTTCAATTATAATATTTTTCTTTTGAAAATGCATGGATCAATTCATCAGAATCCCTCTGGGCTTATGCACTGGACATCTGAACACCCTTAGCTCCTTCCTGCTTAACGGTGCAGCTGCACAGTATATTCACTGCTAGCCAGTGCTGATTGGTGTGTACTTTGTACTTACATAGTACTTTTAATATGCATGCTTCATGGGTGGGGTGATGTTAGTGTGTTTAACAGCACTAGGAATGTGATTTCAAATGCTGCATTTAGATACAAATGTACCTTATATGACTATAACAGTATATAGTATGGCCATATGCCAATTTAGTTTATTCTTCACCATTCAACATTTCAGATAGTAGGGAATTATGATGGTGAAGATCTAACGGTCTCTGCAAATTATTATTATTATTAATTTATATAGCACCAACAGATTCTCCATTGCTCTACACAGTGGTTATAGGGGGAAAAAAGTCCCTCACTAGAGCTTAATGCTTGTTGGGTAAAAGGCACTATAAATAATACTTTAGTCAGTATGACTCTTAAACCACAGAACGTAAAATAAACAAGTTATACTAAAGTTAAATGCAAAGTATTATCCTTTCACATGGGATAAAATAGATATTGCAGCATTAGTCCAAGAAAAAAAACGGATTATTGAGTTGAATCTCATACTTTTTCCAGGCCAACATAGAAGAAGATTTAAGGTTATATCAGCTTTCAGTATCTCAGAGGGATCTTCCATCTGAGGTCCCAATTTTGTAACTTCAACATCAAATTAAGACTCCTTTTACTAGGGAGAAGGACCTTACAAGTAACTATAGAGTTGGAGTTGTGGAGCATTCCCAGCCTTCATGTGCCAGGTAATAGATTTTTTATATGATAAAATCTTAGCCACAGGTCTGTATCATGAGTTATCACCATGCCTTACCTGTGTATCCAACACTCTTCAGTACAATGCCACCAGAGCCCTGGGGAAGCATAACCTTAGCAGCAGATCCTTCTCCCATAGACCCTCTTCCAGCAGAACCTGTCACATCATGGTCTACCTCTCCCCCTTGCACTGCTCTGGCTGTAGCTTGAAGCATCTGGGAACAGGTGGCATCTCCAGCTGGAGGCAGCCTCATTAAAAGGCCAGAATAAAAGCTTTGATATCCAAGCAGTCTGGAGGAGGAGGATGGAGAATTTGATGTGGTGGTATGAGAAGATTGGGTTGATGGATGACCTGCAGTCTCCTGCCCTCCTGGAGTTTTTATCTTCCCTAAATGAACCTTCATATGATTCTTCAAAAACCAAGACTCCTTGAAGCATCGTCCACACACTGAGCATCGATGATCAAAAGAGTCCTTATGCTTGCGCATGTGGCCTTTCAAGAACCAGGACTGGGTGAAACTTTGGGAGCAGATCTCGCATTTGAACTCAGCAGTGGGTGTGGCTGGAATTGGTATTGGGGGAGGCAGAGGTGGAGCAATTTTAGGCCGCTGTGGAACAGCATGTCTCCTTTCAACATGTACAACTAGCTCCCCTTCTTGTGAAGCTGCAAAGTCACATAGGTGGCATTTATAAGGGCGGTGAAGTATGCGAAGGTGCCTTTCAAGCTCAACTGCCTTACGAAATTTACCCTTGCAAAAAGGACAAGGGTGACGGAGTGGTGGAAGTGGAGGAGGGATAGACAACAGAGGGACTGGCTCATGTGTGTCTTCTGATACGGGATCTGTAGTAACTGGGGAAGCTGGTTCCTTTTGATGATGATTCCCTAGTACCAAGGGCCTCTCGGAATTTGACCCAAAGATAGTTTTGTTTTCTCCACGCCCTTTTGCAAGTGGCCCTCGCACTCTGTGGGTACTTGCGTGTAGAGACAGGATACTGATAAATCTAAACTGCTTTCCACAAATTGTGCAGGGGAACTGCCTGGATTTGGAGCTCGTGCCATCAGAAAAACCATTGGAATGACGCTGAAGATCCAATTCTTCATCAGCAAAAGAAAGGCCAAGAAGGGATGCTGGGTTAGGTGGGGAGGGTGGAGGTGGAGATGGAGAAGCCTGAGATGGAGATAAGGAAGATGGAGGAGGAGAGGGGGAAGTTGGAGGGAGAGAAAAGAAAGGAGATGTCTCAGGATTTTGTGGTGAGGAGATGGCTGGATCAGAGGGTGAAATAGATTCTGAAGGTGTTGATGGAGCTGGAGAGTCAGCTGGCGGGCATGGTGAAGATTGTGGGGGCAAAGGTGAGGCTGGAGGTGAGGAAATAGAGGGTGGTGGTGGAGAAAGAGATATGGAAGAAGGACACGGAGTAACCGCTGTGGGATAGACTGTAACAGTTTCGGGTGAAAGATCCTCTGGAGAGTGGCACAGTGAGACTGGAACATGGCAGATTGGAGGAGAGGAGAGGGGAAGAGAGGCAGTCAGAGGGCTGGTTTGAGCTACAGCAGAGGGTATGGAAGGTGACCCATTAGTGGGAAGAGAGAGACAGTTAACCTGAGGAATGGTAGAAGTAGGGGAACAAGGGTCAGGTGGGGAAGAGACATGGATTGGTGACAGAGGGGGAGGAGGAAAAGCAGGTTGAGGGGAGGCAGGGGATTGACTTGCCTCCTGGGGTATAGGTTGTGGAGAAGATGATGGGTTAAGATGAGATATGGAAGAGGATTGTTGAGATGGTGGGGGTGCCTGAGCAAAAATTGGTGGGGCAGAGTCCATCTCTGAGGTGTCCAACTGGATTTTTCCAGCAGTGGGTGCTGACTGCTCTGTCTCCTAAAGAGGAAAAATAAATAAATGAATACATATATAGTATACTTAACATAAAGAATAGAACACATTTTACTTCGAAATTCTTCTTCAGAGTAGGTGCCACTGGCAGTTCCTTATAAATAGTACCATATTTTGTATTTTAAAGTTTTTGTTATTCACAGTGCAATGGACATACATCCCTTTGAGGATACGTCTTGCATCTTGTGGATCCTATAACTTTGTAATTTCATTTTTACAGTAATTTTTCAATTAAATAATAAAAAGTAATGGTAATGTTTTTAACATGCAGTCTCTGTATTCACAGTTTAATTGTAAGATGGATCATAGAAACAGAACCGCAGTGCACAGACTAAAACAGTGCTGTAAATGTCGAATGTAATAACTGGCACATTTGCCATTGTACCAGGTTAATCCATTCATTAATCCACTAACATATTTCCAAATCAGAAAATCTAAGTATATATAATAATATAAATATTCAGATCAATAATCTCTGGAATATAGATCCATGCAGATGTATACATTCAACATATTCAGTACATTCTCATTCACTAAATTCAAAGTTGTTTGGGGTTTAGTTATGATTTTAAGAGTTTTGTGCATTGGGACATCTACAGAATTAAAGGAGCAGAAATCCACAGAATTGGTAGGGTTTTTAATTAGCCTAAACGAGTGATGTGCCAGACAGAAAAGCTGTGTGTTATTTTACTGGCTGTTGCTCCCTTCTTGCTGTATGATCATTCATAAAGCTTTATCCTTTAGCAGCAGGGTTCAGAGTTCAAACTTTTTTTGTAGCTGTCTCTGGCAGTGGTATATGCATTTTGACATGACTACATAGCAGTACTAACAACATACAAAGTTATTGGGACTAGATTCTGAGTTTCTTTATGTAACCCAGTATATAATTAGAATTGGTTCTTGATGTGCTCTCATTCTTTATCATACATATATACGGGTCCAAAACGGGGTCCAAATGTCTGAGTACACCATCACCAACTGGTGCTATTAGAATTTTATTAATAAGCCGTAAAAGAGTAATCCTAGCACACATAGGATTTGTATTTTAATGATTAACACTCGCTAGTACTTCTACTAGTGCCCCTGCAACTGCTTCTGTTTGGGTCTTTAAAGAAGGACATTAGCTGAAATACCTTTTGTAATCATGTCACAAGAGCTTACTTGTCAAGGATAAGTTCTCCATGGACAGCACAGCACCAAGCACACTGAAGAGGTTTTCTGAAACCAAATCATTTTGTTTTAAAGCAAGACCAGGCAGACCTACAGTGACCACACTATCAGAAAATCAGTGTATCAGCTTAACATCATTACGGAATCTGTATCCACAATTCAGGCCCAGCTGAACCAAAAATGTCCTACCCAGTAAAGAAAACAAAAGTGCTGCCCTTGTGGGAGAATAGAGCTCTCTAAACCACTTCTTCATCGGAAAAAAACTAAACACTTAGGATTGACCAAACCACGCAGAAATTACTCAGTGGAAAAAAACACTGTTTACTGGTGAACATCATTGTAAAGTTCATGCTAGTAGACATAAGAGGCTAACACCACAGTGTGTAAAACATACTTTTAAATTTCAGGTGTGGGGATGTTTTGCCTATATTGGAGTTGGTGACTTGCACAAGATCAACTACGCTTTGACCAAAGAGAAGTACCACTTTATTTTGCAAAGGCATGTCATCTCTTCTGGCTTTAATTTGTGTGCAAGAGGATTCATTTTCCAGCAGGACAAGGATCCTAAACACACATCCAAGCCTTGCCAGGCGTAATGGAAGAGCAAGGAGTGCTCGTTTTTCCCACTGCAAACACCGGACCTCAACCCCTTTGATCATCTTTGGAAAGGTGAAAAAGGTGAAACATACAGTCATCACTAGACACTCTTAGGAATGCTGTAAATGACTACTGTATAATATGGATTGTAAAATTCTGCACAGACTTACCGAAGTCATACCGAACATTAAGCATTTGTGATTTTTAACAAACTTACTTTTTAACTTTTGTTAGTGAGGGTTATGTATGTTTAATAAATACAGTATATCATCTTGGATGCATGATCCTGCTTTTTGAATTACAGTAATGAAATAAGAGAACAAAGTTTCACCCTCTTGCAAAAACTAAAAAATAAAATGTTAAATAAAATGCAATAAAAGTAAAATTAAAGAAGTTTATAGGGACCCCAGTGATGTAACCATGACAAGAATACCAAGGGTATCTCTATCCATATTGGAACAGGGAAAAATAATAAGAAAAAGGAGGAATTAAAAAAAACTATAAACACATGGCCCATCACCCTGTACCCATACCACTAGAACTAGAAAATGTTTTTTTTAAAAAAACACCCTTGCTACCCCACACCCAGAAGTATATAAATGTATAATGTAAGGTACTATTTTAGGGATTGATTGGGCCCTCTAGAAGACCTAAATATGTGGGGTATTACGTAATCATTCAGCCATTTGAATACAAGAATGAAGCTAGAGAGCATACCAAGGGTTTTTCATGGATGAATAAACCTTTTTATTACAAAATCATGGTATGTGGAAACTCCATATACCACAACTTATAAGTCATTATACAAGTAATATATTTCCCCTCAATTTACTCTCTTTGTGTTATTAGCTTATGCCCCTGATAAGAAGGTAATGCATGTAGCTGCCGCTCTACAGCACTCTGCATGTCACTGGATCCTCATATTTCTTATCTTCACAGCATATCCTCAATTATAGCTATCCCTTTCTAAATATGATTGTCTCCTCTAATTCCTTAGAGTGAATGCATATGGCTGTTTCAATTTCTGTTGAAGATCAGTTTGACTATAGTTATGCATGCTTGTTTAACTATACTATCAGTGTACATGTATGTCATTATTATAATTGTCATACAAAGTAACCAACCACCGAAGAAAATCCCAAAGCTTCCTAAAGCTTTTTGGAGGAGGTTTATAACATGACAATACCCTGAGCATAAGTGGTATTATCAAAACTTAGTGAGTGAAATCAGTAACACTGCCTCATACTGTGACTGATGTCCTCACAATGCTGCCTGTTAGAAAAGTAAAATAACTGCCACAGGTAGTCTTACTTCAGAGTGAAGTTGTATATAGCAGAAACAAACAGCCCCATATTCTGGCCTAGGCCTGGGGCAGCAGGCCCAGGGGAGGCAGTTTCTCTGCCCCAAAACGGGATGGTCAGAATCCTCTGTTTTTTTTATCTCTGATCTTCCCAACAGGGCATTTAACACTGGAGAAGACCGTGCATGCCTTTAAAGACCTCCAGGATATGCTGTCACATCCAGGCGCTCTGCGATGAGCACGGCCCCGACGCTGGGGGGGGCGAGGGCCGGAGTCAGGCCTGGGGCAACATCAAGGTAAGCAAATCTCTGGAGTACATGTTAAAATAATTCAGCCAATTTTAGGATACAATTGAACTGCTTATTAAGGTCACAAAGGATAATCATTGCTCATTGTGATTATAATTGTATTTATTCACTCTACATGTATTACTTTGTTGAGTGAAAAAATATCTAAAAATAAAGTTTAAAAATCTAAATGTACAGCATGAAATTACTCAGGCAGAGTACTGGACTGTATGTGGAGCCAAGAGGTAAGTAGGCGCTAACCTGTAGTATATAGTATATAGGGTAGTCTAATATTTCTTCTGGCCTTACCTAGTATTTCTAAGTGAGCTATTTCCAGTAAAAGGCTGATTTTGTCTTTCAAAATACATGGTTAACCCCTGAATGGCCAGAAAGTGGGATATATTCTTCCCCATGCAGGTAGGCACATTTTCTGACAATGCTATAGTTTTAGGTGACAACCGTAATTAGCCATTCATATAAATTTTATATATATATATATATATATATATATATATATTCCATATTTGCTTGATTATAAGATGCCACCCCCCAAAATTTGAATATTAATTTAGGAAAAAAAGAAAAGACCTGAATTTAAGACGATGCTATAGGGAAAGAAGTTTTGCTACTAAACATTAATTCACATGTAAACTATTTTTTCATATTTAATGAAAACTGAAAAAATGAATTTTTGCTTTTATATCCTTTTATTTGCCAACCTGGCCTCCCCCAGTTATGCACATCTGCCCCCAGGCTTTCCACTCTGTCCCCCAGATATGCTCTATACCCCCTATATGTCACTTTAGCCCCCAGATGTCCCTTATACCCCCTATATGCCACTCGCCCCCCCGAAATGCCTTATTCCTCCCTATATGCCACTCTGCCGCCCAGATATGCCCTTTACCCCCTATATGTTTCTCTGCCCCCCCCCCCGGATATGCCTTATATCCCCTTATATGCCACTCGGCCCCCAGAAATGCCTTATTCCTCCCCTATAAGCCACTCTGCCTTCCTGATATAACACTCTGGCTCCCAGATATGCCTTATACCCACCAATATGTCACTCTGCCCTCCTGATATGCCTTATATCCCCCTACAAGAGGAGGGGTATTTTTCAGAGTATTTGCACTGAAAGAAACCTTGTCTTATATTCGATCAAATAGGTGTGTAATTATATATATATATATATATATATATATATATATATATATATATATATATATATATATATATATATATATACACACACCAATAACCATGGGATTTCTGGGGAAAAAACAAGCCTTCTGGCTTGTCTGGTAGATGTGGATGAGTTTTTAATAATGCTTCTACTCATATATATATATTGGACACGGTAATCGTTTTAACAGTACCAAGCATATGACCAATTGTGTATCTGATCCCATAATGTAATGGTAAAAATAACTTAATTTTCCTTTATATACCTAACAAAATAGTAAAACTAAAATAAATAATTTTCGTAAATGTCCCTACCCGCTTTTGAGGACAGCAGCTCTCATCACCCTTATCATCTGGCTAGGTGATTTGAATTGTAGTCCGCATAAGCCTATTGGTCAGTTTTTGTATTGTAATTAATACATTCATTTCAATACATTTGTGCGCATATTTTGTTTTGTGGATAGCAAAGATCAAGCAGCTGAAATGTACAACTATCTTTCTATCTCAGAATTTGTTGAGTAAACTACAAATTCAGCTCTGCTTCCTGGTCTGGTTTGAGGACATAACAATCACAAGAGTTTTCAGTCATGCCACTACTACTCGTTCGGTGTGAATAGGCACACAGGGAATTAACTATAAAGAGCAATTCTTAGGAAAACTTCTAAAATATAGAGCAATCACCATGGTAACCAATGAAATGTTTCTTTTTAATTTTTAGTTAATAGAAATATTTAGTAGTCTGTACTAGAATTGCATATGTCAGGAAAACAATATCATACCTTAGCACATACTATATACAATATATATGGTATATATAATATTTATAATATATATAATATTAGCTTGTGTTGGATGATGACTGGGCAGATCTGATAAGACAGGTAGCCAAAACTGCAGATGTCTAATTTGCCTTTGCATTTTACCTAAAAACGGTGCTTTCTACATTCATCATCAGTTATACCCAAACCATTACACCCTAGCTAGGTTTGTCAGAGCCTGCTTGATCTATTTTTCATGTTTGTATAATCACGTCCATATATTCCTGTATGTCTGTGTTGCTTTATGTCTTTGTCAATCTTGGGCATTTATTAAAGAACTGACAGTTGAAGCCACTGACGTTGCATTGTGTATTAAAAATATTATTTAAACAAACGTATAAGTCACTAGTGAGATATCTTTTGGTAGTCTCTTTTCAAAAATATATAATTTGTTTCTGGGCTCCAAAACTAAGTCCATGGGATGACATTTCCTATATGAAGTGTCCAAAGGCTTATGTGTATGTGTGGCTGTATTGTAATGTTTTGTGGCAATAACTTTATGTATTTCATGAATGTGTTTAGTGTCTTTTCATTTATCCTTATGCATACATTCATCATCTCCCTGCGTGCATATTACATGTTCTGTATTACTTTCTCCGGGACATATGTAGATTTCAGCTGATGCTGACCAGAACAGTGGCTGTGATAAGGTACGTAAGCCTTACTTTCAAGTAGTTATTGAATATACACACTACAATTATACAGAGGACATATCCTTATATCCCTGGGTATGGTTGTATAACCAGCCGGGTCTGTTTTTTGGGGTTTATATTTATGCATGTTTGCATGGTTTGATTTTTTGTTCAGGTCAGAAACTCTATTTTAAAACCTTCCTTAATGAGCTTGATTTCTTCACATTCTATGGGTCATCAGAGGCCCAGAGCACTATACAATGTTCATTATTAGATAGATCAAGAATACTTGAAGCTACAGTGCAATGTTTATGTCTGGTCATGGAGACTTTTTACTGAGCAACTTGCCGCTACTGTCTGAGCGCTGGGTGAATCCGCTATGTTCCTTACATCATGACGTGTCCCAAAAGGGACTCATCTCAGAGGCCTAACTTTTCAGAAGCTTTCAAAATAATTAGTACTTAATTCATGATATACATGTCAGTTTGTGAGGATTGCAGCTAGTTGAATTCCTAATGTGGGCTTGGGTATGCCTGTAATGGGTGTAGAGAATATACCGAGAGATTAAATTCTCAGGACCAACTCAATCTTCAGTAATTAAAGTCCATTTATTTTGGTGTTGCTTTTAATATTACATAATATACACTTGGTTGGTAATTATAAGGCTAATTTGCTTTAGTAAATAAACCCATAATAACACCCTTTAAGAATGTCCCAAAAACAGTTCACTATCAATAATCATCGTAATGAAACGCACACAGAACTTCAAAATCTATTAACGACTGAAATAAAGGGAACTTAACTGAAATTGAAAAAAATAATAAAAAAAATATAGCTTTCAGACTTAAATATAGAGGACAACCCTGCGTCCCTAAATGAGAAACAGCCCCCCAGAGCACAAGGCAGAGACATGCGAATGTGGTAGAATAAGGTTTTAGGCACGGCTAAAATAAAAATCTCCCTTCTCCTTTTTGGTGACCATTTCTACAACTATTCTAAAGGCCCTTTAAAATCAAGAATCACTTCTATAGGTGTGTAATAGAAAGGCTGTAGTGATTATCCACACAAACTGATATTTTAGGATATCGGTTATGGTGGCTCTTGTGTTGACAACGTTCATTGTTGTTTGGGGGCATCTGTTTGTCTGCTTACATTTTTGCTAGAGGGTGTCTGTGTTACTACTTAGGTAAATCTCCAGAATTAATCCTGGGCGACTCTAATGTTGGGAACTCAGGTGGCACTTGTGATACCTACAGGGAATATCCAAGTGGAGCATCAGAAGGTGTAATAAGGCATAATACGGCATGGTTAACTCATATGTCATATGGCAATGAAGAAATCTCACTGATTTAGGTATACATTATACAGCTCTTCATGCTGGGCCCCTGTTACTATGACTGTAGACTCATCTGAGCAACAAAACCCCTGGATCTACTGGGTGATATTTAGTGGCATTGCTTTTGCCTCTTGTGCCCTTATTTATTTATATTTGTGAACTTCTATGTGGATTATGTGGGGTTATTGCGCAATATACAATGTGCACCTTCATTCTTTTGTATCTTATATGTATCCTGCATGTTGTAATTTAAATGTTGTGTATGACAATGCACATGACTATACATATTGGGTGTTTGAAATCACTGATTGCCTTGTATTTCTGTATACAATCCAGTCGGTTTCAATATTTGTCTACATTTATCCCTATGGAAAATTTTGATCTGTATATCTTTTATGCGTACAATCATGCAAGTAATATACTTAAAAATACAACCCACTGTCACAGACTAACAATATATTAACATATAGTTTGTATGTATGTGTTTTTGTAGAAACACTGTATATTTAAGTATTTATGTTTGAAACAATGTTACATTTTTCGTCACATAGTATGTTACTGCAAATCCATGTGTGTTTTTGTTGTCTGTACTGCCTGAGCATTGTGTGTATGTAATCAACACATTATAGGGTCTATTCACTAAAGAAAGAGATTGTGGGGAAATATTACCTGCCTGATAACAATATGCATTATCAAGGGCAAAGCTGAAAGACATCTAGCATAAGGAGCTTCGTCTTGTAGGACTGATTTGGCTCTGCATAATGTGTAGGTAATGTGGGAGCCAGCTCACCCCCTTTTATAAGAAGCTCACTGGAATATGCCCTTCATAATGAATTATGGTATCTGAGAGTTGAAATGTTTGATTGTCCCACATGTATTTGAAGTCATTGCAGTTATACACGAGACAAATATGGGGTTAAATCTTAAGATTGTCCAAGACTCTGTTTTGCACCTGAACTGCTCTTTATACATATCCCCAATGTCTCTTAGCGAACAGTAGTCTGAATTTGATATGCAGGGATGTCATACTGTGTGAACCCACGGTTACCGTACACCTCGGTCTCCTTATGGTGACCCATAGTGTGCATCCAGGCATGTAATCCTGTGCATCTGTGTATAATACCCTGTCTGTCTGTATACTTAATCCTGAATATGGGATTCTGAGTGCCTGCTAGTTTGTTTATCAGTGTGTCATTTTTAAAGTAATTATTACTTGTAACATTATGTGTTTGTAGTAACGTTTGTCTTGATAATTATCTTCTGTATGTATGTATGTATGTGTGTGTGTATATATATATATATATATATATATATATATATATATATATATATATAATCTGTTTAATGGTCCTATGTGTAAAGCTACATGCACTGTACGATCGATATTGTTATTTATTGATTTATATTCATTTATAAAGCACTGTCACCTGTGTTGTGGTTCTGGATGTAACCTTTTTTGTATGTATTGCTATGTGCATTTTTAATTCAGTTAATGTGTGTTTATGTTATATATTTGTCCGTCTGCCTTTTCTGATCTACCATGAGGGTCAGGCTGAATAGCGATGATGCAATATCATAGATATCATGCCCAGGACCCCCATACCAGCTGGATACAATACAGCTGTACCCTCTCCCATCTGTTATAGTCACCCTGAGTGCGTCACTGTGACTATCTGTTTGTATTATAGTATGTCTGTTTAACATTTGTGTGTTCATCCCACTGTGTCTGTGTTACCGTTTGTCTTAATCACAAAGGATCTGTTTAACCAGACATGTCTATGTCTAACAGTGTATGATCGTAGTGTGTCTGTGTGTGTGCATCACGGGGCACACTTATTATCTCATGTCTGTATATGTGCATTTGTTGTGTTAAGTGCCTGTACCCCTCTCTGCATTAATATCTGTGCATGTATTCATATACAGTGCATTTGCCCATGTGTGTGCTGCTGCATTAAATTATGTATGCATATGTATATCCATCCTATCTCCTGTTCTTGGCATTTGTGTATGTAACTGTGTTTATGTGTATAGGTAGACGTGTACGTGTGTGTGTTGATCTATTTCTGTATATCCCCATGTGTCTCTATACTCATCTGTGTGTATGCATGTGTGTGCCCATGTAATTTCATCACACATTCATTACTCAGACTCACTCAGCCATGTAATAGAGACAGAGAGAGCGAGAGACAGAAAATCACAAGGCCTCATTCTACCCCCTCCCTGCCCAGGCCCCAGACAGACAGGCGGGCAATGTATATGGGGGCGGGGGTTACATCCCACCCTTTATTGCACCCCATTTAACCCCTTTTGACAGTTGAAAGCAATGTAGTACATTTCACTACAGACTCCTCTGGCAGTGAAAGTGTGTAAATAGCTGATAAATTATTTTTTCTAGCCCCAGTATCACAAGGGTTAAAATGACATCCCTCCCCCTTCATCCTGTACCCCTGTCCTCTCTTTCTTTCACCAAAAAACCCTTTCACCTTATTCTGTGGTTCCCCTCCCTCCTTCTGCTCACCCCCTCCTACCGATTCTCAGTACAAAGACCCTCTCATTCCCCTAACCCTCCCTTCTTTATTCTCACATTCCCCCTCTTCCTACCCCCCTTCCGCTCTTTCCCCTTCTCAACAGAGAGGGACAGAGAAAAACACACACTTCTAGGACAAAAAGTTACCCTGTTGTTCCATAATGTTTCTTTCCCTGGTTTAGAGGATCTTTCTTTCTTAACTACACTATTTCTAATTCTGCATGTTGACACTTGTCTCTTTTCTCCCACCCCGGTTCTATACTGTGTTTCTATGTATCCCTCTCCCTCCGTCTTTTCTCGTTCTTCTTCTTTTCCTTACTCCCGTCTCCCGATCCTCTTTCTGTTTCTCTCCTTCTCTCCCCATCCGTTTCTCCGCCCCCCTCTCTCCGTTTCCCTCTCTCCTTTTTTCTTCCTTCCCCTCTCTCTCTCTCTGTTTCTTTCTCTCTTTCTCTCTCTCTCTCTCTCTCCTTTCCCTCTCCCTCTCTATTTCTGTTACTCTTTCCACCCTCCCTCTCTCCCCCTCCTCACTTGCACCTGCTAAGTTTTTTTACCAATATTTCATTTTTTTTCCTCCCTTCTTTTCCCATTAAACAAACAAACAACATCACACCCATTAAAAAATATACATTCCTTCCCCACTCCCTGTCCCATCCGCACACCCAACACCCTATAGATGGATCAGAGCCATGAATCCTGTACAATAAATGGATAAAATAGTGTTCCCCGAGCAGGAAAGTCTGTGTGTTATACTCACACTCCCGGGCAGAGAAGAGATTATCTGCTCCCGACGTCAGCGCTACGTGGTTGGTGAAGAATTAAACCCATGGCAGGGACAGCGAGATGCCTCTTTGTGCTTTTCATGCGTGCTGCAATTTGCATTTTCTAAGGGCCTTTCATCAAGCATGCGATCTCTCAGGGAGAGTTACACAAAAGCAGCTCAAATCCCCGCCACAAAAATGGATGCCCCCCTTCCTCCCCCCTCTCCTCCTCTATCTCTCTCTTCTCACTCGCTGCCTCTCACTCTCTCTCTCTCTCCTTTTCCCTCTCTTTTATAAACAGTCTCTCTTTCACTGCCTCTTTTCTCTCCTGCCTCTCTTCCTGTCTGCCTATTGATTAATTTCTGTCTGTCAACACCGCTCTGTCTCTCTCCGTCAGTTGATTTTTTTTTTCTCACTCTGTAATCTCTCTCACTCTTTTACTGTTTATGCTTTTGCTCTCTCTCCTGATTGTTCTCTTACCTCTTTCCCCTTACTCTCCTGACTCCTGTCTGTCGCTTTTGATCTGTCTCTGAGTACTTTTATTTGGATTTCTGCATTCTCACTGGTGTTCCTTTCATCTCATAGTACTTCAGCCTGTCCCTTCCCTTTTATACCTATATTTATTTTTTTAAGACTCTCTCTCTCCCTCTCTCTGCCTGACATCTGCACTCTCTTTTTAGCCAACTCTTTTTCCCACTGATCAGTCAGCTTTGCCCAGTATAACTCTGCTGCATCTGTCTGTCTCGCACCTGAGCGCTTGTTCCTAATCTCTCACCTGCTACCCTGCCCTCTTTTCTCCTCTCCTTTGGTTTTCACTGTTATCCCTTTTTCTCCCTCCTATTATATCTTTTTTTTCCCTGTAATTTGTTCCTAAATGTCTCTCACCTGTGTTTTGCCTGCCCCACTCCTTCCTCCTGTCTCTCGCTTCTCCTTCAGATGGTGACTCTGATTCCCCTTATGTTTGTTATATACCCAGCCTTTCTTCTCACACTCTCCCTGTTTTCCACCTCACTAGTTATCCTTACCCCCTTTGTCTCACCTCTTACTTTTATCTACCCTCTCTGTTTTTGGTAAAAGCTGCATCTTGCATGTATTTATTTTTTTTCTCTTACACACACATACTGTCTCTTCTATTTTCTCACTCTTTCCTCTACTATTTTATCATTTATCTTTTTTTCTATTAAATCTCACCTGGTCTCTACCAATTTTTTGTACCCTTTTCAGTCTCCATATTGCTGTGTTTCCCCCCACCTCTCTCCTCTCTCTTCCTGTTTATACCTTGCTGCTTTTTCTCTTCACATCTCAGTGAAGACTCAATTTATTGATCAACAGATAATGAGGACACAGTCTGAATGACAACGGAGAGAAGAGAGACTGGGAAGAACGAGCTGCTATCACCTTACACACAGACTGGGACATACACACCTCACACACACACACATTAGTACAAACACTTGCATATAGTACTCATGTCTGCTCCCACACATACATGTCTAATTCTTCACATGCATACAGATTTGTTTTTGTAATATACAGACACACACACACATTATATATATATATATATATATATATATATACCCTGAAATATGTGGACACACTCATCTGCTTATATACAAATATTTGCAAGCAATACAAATATTACAGGGCTTTCTGAACTAAATCAGCAAGGTGAATCATTGTCCAGCTGGAGACATGCTGGCCCCATGTGGTTCTCATAGGTTTCTGTGTGGCCCCATGCTGTCTGCTGAGCACACTATTTCTGTTGAGTTGTTAATTTAATAGTGCCCCCCAGTCCCTGAGATTTTACATAGTCTGTAGCCCCTTAAGCTTATAAAGTTGAGCAGCATTTGAAAACATTATACAGGAGGTAATGTAGTTTCACATTAGCATAGTAGATAAATGGAACTGCCGCCCAGTAGAAGTGGTATAGTTAAATACGGTAAAGGAAGGGATATATATGTAAAGCTATCCTGAATCTAACACTAGATCAACGACTGATTAAGGTCTGAATCTTTACATTTGGAAAAATGGGCAGACTATGTGGGCCAAATAGTTCTCATTTGCAACAAGTTCTACAGCAGATTGTTTAAGACCTGTAAATTGCGAGGTGGGGGCTCTATGGATGCATCCCGATGCAGTGTTTTCTCTAGGTAAGAGACGCAAACGCACCCAGCCATCCACATGATGTAAAAGAAATCGTTATTCATCAACCAGGCCAACTTCTTCCACTGCTCGGTGGTCCACTTCTTATGCCCACCTGTTCATTGTAGGCGCTTTCGGCAGTGGACAGGTGTCAGCATGGGCACTCTGAGTGGTCTGCTGCTACGCAGCCCCATACACAACAAACTGCGGTGCACTGTGTCTTCTGACATCTTATCAGAACCAGCATTAACGTTTTCAGCAATTTGAGCTACAGTAGCTTGTCTGTTGGGTTTGACGGCCTTTGTCCCCCACGTGCATCAATGAGCCTTGGCTGCCCATGACCATGTCGCCAGTTTACCGTTTTTTTCCTTCATTGGACCACTTTTGAGCACTGCAGACTGGCAACAGCCCACAAGAGCTTTAGTTTTGGAGATGCTCTGACCCAGTCGTTTAGCCATCGTCTAGCCGTCACAGTTTGGCCCTTGTCAAAGTCACTCAGATCCTTAAGCTTTCCCATTTTTCCTGCTTCTAACACATCAACTTTGAGGCCGAATTTGCAGCCTAATATACCCCACTCACTGACAGGTGTCACGATAACAAGATTATCAGTGTTATTCACTTCACCTGTCACTTGTCATAATGTTATGGCTGTGGTGTATCTATGCGCAAAAATATTGAATCGTTATTTCTTTAGACCCACACACTGGTCACTGGTCATCGCAGTAAAAACAACAAAGCATTATTTTTGGCAATGCAGTACATTTCATTTTAGTTGTCAGAAGTGTAGATGAATAGCAGTGGAATGATCATTTCCCATAAACCTGCAAAGTATCTTATAAGTATCAAAGTACTATTATTTATACACAGACAATAATTTAAAAAGCCACAGGTGTGGCAAATTAACCTTTAATTGCCATTTTAACCTGTGTGTGTCACCTTGTGTGTCTGTAACAAGGCCAAACATTCAAGGGTATGTAAACTTTGGATTAGGGCCATTTGGGTGATATCTTTTATCATTATGATATATATATCACAAATAGGTGTCATTTAAATGTCATAAAATATTATTTTTCGGTCGCTACAAAACTCCCCATATGGAATTTTAAAAAAAAGTTATGCTAGTGGACCAGAACTAAATATTTTTACCATTTAACCCATCTAGAGGGAACAGGTCTATACACACATTATCCTCTGGGAGGCCAAGACAATTTTCACAGAATTTCTATTGCTATTACAGCTTACAACTTGAGCTATTCAGAGATCGTTTAAGGTCAAACGTTAATCACATCAAATGCTATAATGATGTAAATGCAAACAATTAAATGCACAAAAAACACATTTCCTATGTTTGTTCCCTGTATACTCTGCGAAGGACTGGCAAGATTAGAGCAGTTGCCCTCCATGGGCTGCTACAGTTTTACATGTAGTAAATAAGAATAACAAGAATAAGTGTGTTGTCTGTCAAATATATTTGCTTTTTTACTGGGCCACTTAGCTGAACTTGCCCCAAGTGTAACTTTTGCCAGGATTCTCTTGTGCAAGGGAAACAAAAAATAAAAGCAACAAAATTAATTATCTTGAAGTTTTAGAACCCCCTTCGTAAATATAGCCAATACATGTAGTTGCATATACAGTTGTGCTCAAAAGTTTGCGTACCCTTAGAGAATTGGTAATCTATGTACCATTTTTTTAAGAAAACATGAGAGAGCAGGCAAATCACATTTCTTTTATTTCTTATGGGATTCATATTCAACTGTAGGTTATAACAGAATGACACAATCATAAGACAAAGCATGGCAACAAAGAAAAAAATGAAATGACACCTGTTCAAAAGTCTGCATACCCTTAGCTCTTAATATTGTGTATTGCCCCCTTTAGCATCAATGACAGCGTGCAGTCTTTTGTAATAGTTGTAATTCTTGAAGGTGGTATAGCTGCCCATTCGTCACGGCAAAATGCCTCTAGTTCATGCAGAGTCTGGTCGACTTGCAGAAACTGCACGTTTAAGATCTCCCGAGTGGCTTAGTGATATGAAGTGATGGCCACTCCAGAACCTTTACCTTTTTCTGCTGTAACCACTGGGAGGTCAGCTTGGCCTGGTGAATCCCATGCGTAGCTTTCGTGTGGAAGAATGCAAATTATCTGCTATTTTTTTCTGACAACATGCTGCGTTCATCTTGCCATCGATTTTTTAAGATTCCCTGTGCCTTTAGAGCTCGCACCCCCCCCAAAACATTAGTGAGCCACCATCATGCTTCATACACTTTGTTGATCCCTCTCCAAACATAGTGCTTATGGTTGTGACCATAAAGTTCTATTTTGGTGTCGTCACTCCAAATTACAGTGTGCCAGAAGCTGTGAGGTGTGTCGAGGTGTTGTTGGGCATAACTGAGCTTTTTTTGTGGTATTGGTGCAGTAAAGGCTTCTTTCTGGCAACTCGACCATGCTGCTCATTTTTGTTCAAGTATCTTCGTATTACGCTCCTTGAAACAACCAGAGTGGCCTGTATTTCTCCTGAGGTTACCTGTGGGTTTTTCTTTGTATCCCAAAGAATTCTTCTGGCAATTGTGGCTGAAATCTTTCTTGGTCTACCTGACCTTGAATTGGTTTCAAACGTTCCCAGTGGAACAGTACTGACTGGCTTTGGATATCTTTTTATATACTTTTACTAAACACGTGAGAGCTAACAAACTCGTTGACTATTTATACACAGTCATTATTGGATGAGCTTCATTTGTAGCCCGATATATATGTGTGTGTTTATATGATGATTTATTTTGGGGACTTTGACAGGTGGGTAGTGCCTGTTACTTTTATCGTAAATCACGTATATAGACACTTTTGTAATTTGGTAGCAGGCAGTCATTTAAGCTGACCCATGCATCACCTTAAGGGATTTTCTTCACTTTTCTTTATCTTAAGATGCCAGATCCCTCCCCAATCAGCAGCCCTCTTTCTCACCTTCTCCCTCTCATGAGCAGAACCTCAGTGTTAAAGTTTAAATACAAGACATCCACTTGTAAGGAAAATATCTTGTGGTCACTTAAGCATACAAGACTTCTGATTTGGGTTCAAGGTAAGAGAAAGCCACCAACCACGCCTGGAACTCATCTTTAGCCCCACCACACACATACAATTTTTTTTATCCATTATGGAGAGGGAAATCAGAATCCCACCTTATATAGGATACGTGGTTGGCACATTAGATACATTAGTTGAGTTATGTATATATTTGAATAACAAATGTCCTTAGATTTTGCTTTAAAAATCTGGTGATCTTGGTGTAGGTAGATTAATTGGTATATCACTGACTGAACAATGGGGGGTGCAGGAATGGTAAAGATGGATGAAGATGAATGTTTGGTGCCTTGCAACATTAAGTTGACCACACTGGCCATTTTTTTACAGAACAGTTATAATTTTCAAATACAAAAAAGAAAATAAAAGTTGGCCGATATGGAAAGTGAAACTTGTAACTAGACTGAAAATAGGGCACAAAACATACTGAAAGAATAAAATAGAATAAACAGGTTACCATTTTATTCTCGCTTATAATGTTCACCTGTGGCTGACCAACACATGTAAGGTGTTGACCTGCAGTGTGTGGCATGTATTAACAGAAGGGAATTAGTTGCTCAGTTATACACCCCTCATACTGCAGGACAGCTCTTTATAATTATGTCTTGGAAATAATGGTAACGGCATAGCTTATTCCATGCTGTGAGTTTAAAAATCCCACATACATAAGGTTGGGCAAGGGGCTGGGAGAATGCTGTATTCTGGCATCCTGGTTTCCCCTCTGACAGTAGAAACTGACATAGGTGGCTCTTCACTGACAGACTTAATGTAACAGTGCTACTATGTAGGGAGCAGGCAGCTTCCCCTGTGCCCACTAACTTCTCTGTTGTTCTGCTGTTTCAGTCTGTTGTGGACTGGGTGCAGTGCTAGAGTATAAAACTTGCATATGTTTGTAGTTAACGTCTTTAATGCGGACGTACAATGTTTAACATCTTCGCTGCCGGAGTGCAAAATGTCCATGTGTATAGTTAGCCTCTTCATTGCTATACTTGAAAACAGTTGTGTGTTTGATGAACCTTTTCACTGTTGGAGTCAGTGGCGACTCTAGAAACAATATATAGGGGGGGCACACAAGATACCACAGTCAAACTGGGCGGGCATTAATAATTTCCAAAAGTAATGTGCTATGGAATTATACTTTTGTTATTGGGCTAAAATAATACTTGATCATTCAACATGGCAAGCCTGAAGCCACAATTGAGTGCGACTAATCCTTGAAATAAATATTATAACACAATAAATAACTTTTCCACTAAATGATTTCAGGGCCTTGAACATTTTGTCCCCTGAATACACACACACACACACCAGGACAGGCTCTGCCACACTGACAACTGAACACACACACCAGGACAGGCTCTGCCACACAGACACACACACACACACCAGGACAGGCTCTGTCACACCGACACCCAGACACAGGGCCGGCCTTAGGGGTGTGCGACCTGTGCGACCGCACAGGGCGCCATGGTTGCAGGGGCGGCTGACCGGGACTTAGATTAAAGCATCGGGTTTTTTTAAAAAAACTTTATTTAACATCATTCATGTCCCGGTCAGGGGCGCCGAGCGGTTGCTCGTGAAGTTCTCGGCAACCGCTCGGCGCCCCTTACTCTCCGTGACTCCGTCGCTGTGCCGGCATCTCATGTTGAGCGCCGGACTATTCCGGCTCTCAACATGAAATGCCTGCACCGCGGCAGAGCGAGAAGACGGATGCCTCCCGCTCTCACCGCAGGACTCCGGCAACAAGGTAAGTGGGGGGGGGTGTAGTTTGAAGGGGCAGAGGGGGGGGTGTAGTTTGAAGGGGCAGAGGGGGGGGTGTAGTTTGAAGGGGCAGAGGGGGGGTGTAGTTTGAAGGGGCAGAGGGGGGGTGTAGTTTGAAGGGGCAGAGGGGGGGTGTAGTTTGAGGGGCGGTAGTTTGAAGGGGCATGGGGGGGTAGTTTGAAAGGGCAGAGAGGGCGGGTAGTTTGAAGGGGTAGAGAGGGGGGGGTAGTGAGGGGGGCGCCAGAGGAGTAGTCCGCCACAACGCCTAAGGCCGGCTCTGCCCAGACACACACACACACCAGGACAGGCTCTGCCACACCGACACCCAGACACATACACCAGGACAGGCTCTGTGACACAGACACACACACCAGGACAGGCTCTGCCACACCGACAACCAAACACACACACCAGGACAGGCTCTGCCACACAGACACACACACACACAACAGGACAGGCTCTGTCACACCGACACCCAGACACACACACCAGGACAGGCTCTGCCACACTGACAACTGAACACACACACCGACACCCAGACACACACACCAGGACAGGCTCTGTGACACCGACACCCAGACACACACACCAGGACAGGCTCTGTCACACCGACACCCAGACACACACACCAGGACAGGCTCTGTCACACCGACACCCAGACACACACACACACACACGGACAGGCTCTGTCACAACTACACCCAGACACACACACACACACCAGGACAGGCTCTGCAACACCCACATCCAAACACACACACACACCAGGACAGGCTCTGACAACCGAACACACACACCAGGACAGGTTCTGCCACACCAACACCCAAACACACACCAGGACAGGCTCTGCCACACCAACACCTATACACACACACCGAGGACAGGCTCTGCTACACTGATAACCAAAAACACACAAACAGCAGGACACAATCTACGTCACAGACGTCTACATCAGGATGGATTTTTCACACTGCATTGTCATTTATACCCCCCTTAGTGTTTTTGCCCCTTGTGTATTGATGCCCCTGCTGCCCATATATATTAACATTAGCCCCAGTTGCCGATAGCAGGTATAGATCAACACATTAACACACAAACCAAGCTTTGCATGTATAGATCAACTGAAATTCACTTGTGATCTCAAATAAACAGAATCAGACATACAAATCCTGTATTTGCAGGTATACAATAGTATATGAAACTTAGCATTGCAGGTATAGATCAAATAAATACATAGAAACAGCATTGCAGGTATTAATCAACTGAATAAGACATATTAACCCTGTATTTGCAGGTATACATAAATAATGTATGGAAACATAGCAGAGCAGATATGGATCTACAGAATAACACAAAAACCCAGCTTTGCAGGTATAGATCAATTGGAATTGGAATTAAAAGGTATATTTAAAACCCCCTAAATTACACGCATAGATCACAGGTTGCATACCCCAAAGCCAGCCCTGCAATCACACTCCTATCATACCCAGGCAACCAGTAAATGCTGGTACCTAGGCATGATGGGACTGTGGTTGCTGTTAGCAATCACACTCCTATCATGCCAAGTCAGCCAGTACATGCTGGTAAGTAATGTGTAGACCCCATACTGCTGGCAGCATCAATACACAAGGGGGGCAGCTAGCTAGGTTTCAGCATGTACTGGCTGACTTGGCATGATAGGAGTGTGATTGCTAACAGCAATCACAGTCCCATCATGCCTAGGTTCCAGCATTTACTGGTCGGATGTGTAAGTGCTGGAACCTAGGCATGATGGGACTTTGATTGCTGTTAGCAATCACACTCCTATCATGCCAAGTCAGCCAGTACATGCTGGTACAGGGTGGCTGTAAGTGATGTGCAGACCCCATACTGCTGGCAGCATCAATACACAAGGGGGGCAGCTAGCTAGGTTTCAGCATGTACTGGCTGACTTGGCATGATAGGAGTGTGATTGCTAACAGCAATCACAGTCCCATCATGCCTAGGTTCCAGCATTTACTGGTCGGATGTGTAAGTGCTGGAACCTAGGCATGATGGGACTTTGATTGCTGTTAGCAATCACACTCCTATCATGCCAAGTCAGCCAGTACATGCTCGAGGTGCGGCCCGCGTAAGATCGATTGCACTGGCTGGCAAGTTGAACGCCCCTGCCTTATCACTTTCTAACCCCCTCTCCCTCCCTTATCACTTTCTAACCCCCTCTCCCTCCCTTATCACTTTCTAACCCCCTCTCCCTCCCTTATCACTTTCTAACCCCTGTCCCTACTCACTATCTACCCTCCCCCTTTGTAGTTCTCTCACCTTTAGGTCCAGCGACGGGAGCACATTCTCCCGTCGCTGGACCTAAAGGTGAGAGAACTACAAAGGGGGAGGACGGGAGCACGTTCTCTGCTGCGGTGGCCGCTGCTTCACTGCTGAGTCATATTTCGGCGCTCAGGATGAAATGCCGGCACCGCGACGGAGGTAGAGGCCTCGTGGAGGAGAATGGGGGGCGCCGAGCGGTTGCTAGGCGCCCCTCTCTCTCCTTCGCATTAAAAAAATTTTAAAAAAAAAGACGGAATTTAAAGTCGCGTTGCGACTTTTTTCCAAATTCGGCAGGGGGGCAACAGGGGGGGGCAATTGCCCCCCCTTGCCCCCCTGTAGTGACCCCACTGGTTGGAGTGCAGAACGTTTGTGTATTTAATCTTTTCAACACTGATGTGCAAACCTTTGTGAGTGTGATGGTATGTAAGCAATGGCAGCACCTTTTTGAATTTGGCCACCCTGTATAGGTGGCAGATGAAGTCTACATAAGCAGACAGCCTCTGAAACACACACTCTTCCCCTTAAAAACACTCAATGCATACTACACTATTTTTGCTATTTTTAAACTTTTTACATTTTTGACTTTTATCATTGTTTACTTTTTAAACTTTTTTGACCATGGATCGCTTTGAGATATTATGTCATGTTGACATCACTGGGGCTTTTTAATTTATTTTTTAAGATATATCATTCTTTCCCACTTTGATTCCCACTGCAGCTGATCAATCTGGAGTGGGGAGGTCATCAGAGGTCCCATTCTCTGGGGACTCTTTCACTTTGAGCATTGTTTCCAGTGGTGCCAGCACCACTGCAGACAGAGTATACCCAAACTATAGTTAGGGTACTGAAAATTATTAAAATAACCAGTGCTCACTCTGAGTACCGTTTCACCTAATTTGTGACAGAGCCAGCAGTTAGTGTTCTTGTCCACAGGGAAAACTCTTATGATAGCATGATCTCTTTTGGTGGGAAAATGTCCCCGCAAAGACGTTTTATTTTTGTCCTATAGGTAGTCTAGCATTCTTAGTACATTCTAAGGTCATTCAGTGGTTAACTCCCGTTGTTACTCTATAGATGTAGAGGTATGTCCACAAAAGTTGGCAAGACGTACCTGTGCATCATACGTTTTTCACAGCAGTGGGGACATCTCCCTGCTGACAGCCTGGACTCCCCATCGCTGGCTTCCTGCTGATAGTTTGTGTGTAACAGCGCTCTGTACAAGCGCTTTTACACTGTGACATAAGGAGTGCCTGATTCCGTGATTGGGCATTCCCTTCTGGTAGGTGTCACTGACACTCACAGAAAGGTCTTTGGAGAAGAGGAGGGAATGGGATTTCTAATTTCCCCCTTGGTGGCTAATGACACACATTGCAGTCAGCAATGCAAGGGGCCTGTGGAGCCTTGTTTGCTGATCACGGTTGTGATCGGAGGGAAGAGAGTGAGAATCAAGGTTGCTTCCTCTTCCTACGTAGAGAAAAAGAAAAAAAAAGTGTTTTTTAAATGAAAAAAACAAAAATGAAAAATAAACAAATAAAGTAAGCTGATTGATATGATTGTCATTTCCTTAGCATACATAACATGCACAGGAGATCCCTAAATCTCTATCCATATTGCACCGATATAAGTGCAAAATGGCAACTGTCTTGAATGTTTACGACTTTTGAATAATCTTTCTCACTGTATAATGATGGACTTTAAATTGTGTGGAAATTGCCTTATATCCTTTCTCAGATTGATAGGCAGCAACAATGGCTTCTCTAAGATCATTGCTGATGTATTTCCTCCTTGGCATTGTGCTAACACACACCTGAATGCTCCAGACCAGCAAACCGCTAAAACTTCAGCTTTTATAGAGGTGGTCACATTTGCTGATCATTAATGAACCTAGCATTTGATTAGAAGCAACTGTCTGCTACTTAACATTTTAATTCCTAATTTTTATACCTGATAAGGAACAGATGATTGTTATTATGTCCTTATATGTAAACCGTATAATGTAGTTTATCTAGTGCAAGTTACCACAAGTTAGCCTCTCAAAAAATACACAAAATACTCAGCTCTCATGGATATGAAACAATTGCAAGCATAACCCAAATTTATCCCCCAAAAATAGTTAAATATATGTGTGGCACAATTGTTGGCACTAGGGTTGCAACAACTAATCGATAAAATCCATAATAATCGATAATGAAAATTGTTGCCCCGCCCCTTTCTTTCTCCCTGTCCCTCCCTGCAGTCAAACTGTCAATTGGCCGCGCCCATTTCTTTCTCCTTGTCCCTCCCTACAGTTAAACTGCCGATTGGCTCAGGAACTCCTCTAAATGTGAGTATAAAATTTATATTTTGGCTGCTGAAAGTTAAGGGAGTGTTTAGGGTTAATTTAGGGGCAGTTGTGGTTGATGGGGTCTTCAGGGTTAATTTAGGGGCAGTTGTGGTTGATGGGGTCTTCAGGATTAATTTAGGGGCAGTTGTGGCTGATGGGGTCTTCAGGATTAATTTATTGCTGAGGACTGAGGGTTAATTTAATTAATTTAATAAGGTTAATTTAAGGTGCAGTTAGAGTTAAAGGGGGGCAAACTGAGGGGAATCTAAATCCTGGGGGCAGTGAAGATTAACCCTGAATTTACTTATAAAAGTATTGTGTCTGTGAACGAGTCTGCAAATCTATGAGTGCACTATGGCATATCAAGGGGTATACGGCATACCTGGGAAGGAGTGACATATCTGGGGGTATAAGGCATATAGGGTAAATAAGGCAAATGTGGGGAGGGCGGAGTGGCATGTCTGGGAGGCAGTGTGGCATATCTGGGAAGCAGAGTGGCATATCTGGGAGGCAGTGTGGCAAGCCTGGGCTCAAATGTGCATAACTGGGGGGCAGGATGGGAAATAAAAACATAAAATGCATTTTTATCAATGTTTTTTTTATTCTGCCGTTTGTTTTTAACATCCTACGTTGCTTTATTAAATTTTAAATAAATGAAAAATTTACATTTTTTTATCCCATTAATCGAAAAAATAATCGGCCAACTAATTGATTATGAAAATAATCATTAGTTGCAGCCCTAGTTGGCACCCTTATGAATTCATATGAGAAAAATATATTTGAAGTATATATTGATATTTTACATTGCAAGAATAGGTATCCATGATTGTACCACCATTGACTACCAGTAATGTAACAGTTTGTGATGGCAACAAAATTGTTGAAATCAAAGGGCCTATTATTTCTGCTTTTATCTCTTTTTGTTAAAATTGTATGCATTACAGCACCTATAATTAAATTAGAACTTTAACTCAGAAAAGAACAAAGCCAAACAGGCTTACCAAAGCTTCACTGAACTATTCTCAAATGCACTGGTCTATTAGAATTGGTTGATGTTGTTATACCTTATACAATATGTCACCAGAACTTGACAGCTAGTAATTCATAATGATATGCATTGCAGAAGATGGTAGTCTTATTTGTTGCTAGAGCACCATTGTAGCTGCCATTCAAGAGAACTTAAACATCTTATTGGATCTGATTTCATTAGGATTTATAGAGAATAAAACAAAGTAAAATTATTCCGTATGTTGTTTAATTCTACTGCAGTACAGAAGAAAGTACAATTAGGTGAAGGTTTAGATCAGAATTTTCCAGTCAATAGTACCATGGGTTTTTTGGGGAACTTCATTGACAGCCTTTAATGATAAATGCTGTCTCATGTTCTTACACTTGTTTTCTGTACTTTCACAACATCTTTGTTCAACCATAATTTCCCTTTTTTACACTTAGATGACCCATCCAATTTGTATCTTGTTTTTTGGAACAAGTAGGGTGTTTTTTTTAAGTACCATAGTCATACAACACAATATTGTTATTAGGAATAAAATGTGAAAAAGTGAAAGTTTAGAAACGCTTCCTTCTAATGTTTAATCATTATACATTGTATACAGCTAATTTAAATGAAAAAAAAAAACCTAACATATATCCATTTACTTTTTTACGCCTTGGGTTTAAAAAACCTTGTACACCTTTGTGGATTTTTGTCTATCCTTGGTACTTACAGGCAGATATTGCAAAATGATCCAACTGAAGCACAAAGGCCGTACTATCACTTTTCATGCAGCCATCGTCCCACCAACCTATTCGAAAGTATGTGTTAAAAACCTTCTACCTGCTGATCACACTGTGTCCAGAGAGCTTAGCATGGTCTGCCTCCCACTGAGTGATTGCTGTCTTACAATGTAACAGTGCCAAGTCTTAGAGCAAGGTGCCGTCCTCCCCTGATACAGGGAACCAGGCTTGCCATGAGCCTTATCTGCTGTGCATCGGCAGGGAGGTTTGCCTGCTTGTTTAATAAAGCACAGGACGTAATTAAAATGTACCTTAAGCAGGGTCAGTTCAGCCCTTGTTACTGTAGAACCTTGTCATTGCTATATTCCTAATAGTATAGTGAAGTTGGAGAGGTAAAACCACAACTCTCCTTTTAGTCAATAAACCTCAATAGTTAAATTAAACAAAATGGTGGGGCTTAAGCCCCTGGATAAGGATAGGATAAGGATAACATTATTCATGGACTGGAAGAAACTATGTATATCATTCTGAAATTTCAAATTAAAAATATTTGTGTATTGGATAACTAAGGCAAATTTATTGCAAAGGTTAGTTGTCAAAATGCCATTGGGCAACTGATGACCCAATCCTCTCTTTGGGTTAGTTTTTAAAAAAAAATTACGGTATATATATACAAAGTAAAATATAATTATTGGGAAATGTAACTGAGAAGCAAGAATAGCATAATACTCTGCCTCTTAGAATGTATCATTTTGAAATATTGCAGGTTTTGAAAACTATATGATTTGGTACATGTTTTTGGCATATACATTTTAAGATTGTATAAAAAGCAGAGATTATACACAGATCAGCCATAACATTATGACTACACTGATAATCTTATTATCATGGCATGCAGTTTCTTGCATACGGGGCTGCATAGCCGCAGACCAGTCAGGGTCCCCATGCGGACCCCTGTCCACTGCCGAAAGCGCCTATAATGGTGCACGTGCATCACTAACCTGGAGAACACATGGTGCCGGGATGCATCCATGGAAGCCCCACCTCGCAATTTACAAGACTTAAGGATCTGCTGATACCACAGCACACCTTTAGAGGTCTAGTGGAGTCCATGCCTCGACAGGTGGGGGCTGTTTTGGCAGAAAAGGAGTGAACTACACAGTATTAGCAGGTGGTCATAATGTAATGGCTGATCAGTGTATGTTACTCTGTCTTTACATACACATATAGCTCTAAGTTCCTTTGGGTTTCTTGCCTAACAAGAGGAGTTTATATTCTTGCCCATCTGAAGCGGTTTATGACATACTCACTTAGTTTAAGGTATTGCAATCCTTGTTTAATCTGCTTTACACAGATATTTTGAGTATATGAAGTGCATATTGTATTATCCCGGATTCTTTATTTTTTACATAAATCACCAATTTTTGATGTACACACATTTCCCAATACACAAGTACATAGCTCACGTAATATGCATCTCATATCTCACTATTGCAGAGGAGGGGATATGAGTAGTCTCCTCAGGTACAACTTGTTTGTCATATAGAATGACATCATACGTTCGTGTCATCCCAGTAGACACACACTTCTCAAATCCTATAGATGCTCATAACGCTTATGAATAATTCTGTACATGGCTTGTAAAAATACCAAACAGATGACGTTCTGCATGTATAACATAATAACAAGAAACAGCAAAAATACCTGGGTGTCTCTTTTTCAATTGTCGCACAAAAAAAGAAAATGCCTAAATTATGAACAAAGATGAGGCAAACCAAAATTTGGAGGCAACTCAGATGAATATACTTCAACCTAGCAGGTTATGGATGCCTCTTCTCTATTAAATGCTGGCACCTCATTTGAGGATCGTGTTTTCCAACCACAGCTTAATACACTTTTGGGGCAGATATGTCATGTTATCATAAAGCAAGGCAAACTGTTAATTTTAACCTCAGTGGTACCTATTATATATGTTCTTCTGTATTTCAGCAGGCACCTCACATATTATTATACTAGTCAGGGTAGAAACCCCTTATCCCATACATATAACATCACTAGTCTCATTTCACTTTTCAGTATACCTCAAGTTCGTTATTTTTCTTTCTTATTTGGGAATTGTGTTTTATGTAAGAACTAATAAAAGTTCTGTTTAAAGTTATTAACCAGTGGATGAAACTTTACAAGGGCTTTTACTTTTTAGTAACATTTGATCTGATCACATTCTGCCTGGCAGGTAATTTCATCCTTGTTGGATGTAACTATGTAACTGTAAATGCTTTTGTAGGTGCGGCTGCTTGTATATTTGTTGCTTGCTTTCTGTGTGTGAGCGTGAATGTCTGTATGACTGTTAGGAGATATAAAACTACAACTGCTTTCGACTGTGTATAGACAGGAACAATGATAGGCTGACATAAAACTCTTTAAATGTCCCATGAGTGCTCTGTTTTTGGATTGCGTGTATATTATCTTATGATGTACACCATAAATACGTTTTATATATTTCTGGGTTTGAGGGTGTAAGTAGTTGTTTACAGGGTCTTTAAAGATGGCGTGTTGTCCAAGAAAAAGGTTACAGAATGCTGTAAGTGAACATTAAATAAAACCTTTTCCTTGCTCATAAACCTCAACTTATTGATTTGTTTCTAAGAGGACCTAAGGAAATACTGTGCACTGATATCCCCAGTGAATGGCATAATATAGAGTAAATGCCATTAAGTATGATTAATTTTACCCATTACATCATGATGTCCCAATAAAGGCAAGTCATGACTTATTTTCATTTTTCACTTCATGTGTTTTCAAATCAGACTTTACAAGTGACTCAGAATATATATATATATATATATATATATATATATATATATATATATATATATATATATATATATTATAAATCCCCTATCCTCTTTCTTTATGCACTTCTGTATATAATGTGACACCTTTTTTTACGAACAATCTGTGTGCCCACTCCCTGACTGGCTCACTTTTAGGTTTGAGGAATCCTGTCCCCCCCATGTGAGTCTCCCTATCACTTGTATTTTCTCTTTACCTGACAAGTCAAAGATGCATTCATTCACATGAGTATGTAGTGGATTCAGCAATAAACCTTACCATTTAGAGTTAACAGTATAATTATCCTTGGATTTATAATCCCACAAGAGCCGGGGGAGGTGTGGTTCTAGTAGTATTATCCACTGCATTGCAATATTGTGTGGACTAGCAAGATCCGTACCCCCTGAAAATTCTGTGTGTGAAGATAGATTAATGCATTCTGTGCTAATTGCAACACGCCATGGGATTGTTTCTTAGCGACATTGTTGTGCCATGCATACCCTGATTCATAGACATATTGTTTTTATTAGACATTTGACGCACATACCTCACCCCCTCTGCTGTCTCTCCCAAGAAGGCATGTCCATGAAATAGTCATGTGACTAATCATGTTTGGGCATGATAACAGCTTTGGCATGAATAAATAAGGTTCCCTTCTCTGCTGCACCCTTTTGTATTAGTCTGTGTTTTATTATGCATAATAGTTGCTGTTTGACTGCTATTTGGTATGCGATTCTCAAAATTTCACAAAGCATTTTTTGATATGGGCATTTTCTTGTGATCTGAAAAGGTTTAAACATCATGAATACTAGTCTTTCAATAATTTTCATTTATGCTGTTTTACACCCAAGGTCTCTTTTTCAAATGGTGGGTTAGATTGTTTACCAGGTGAAAATGGCAGTACCAAATTCGATTCCCCTACCTGTACATATCCCTTGAATCCACAATAGCGGGGGAGCTTCAGTGAGTAGACTTGGTACTTGTGGTCCACAGCCGATCCCTCACATGACCCCAGGACTTAAGTAGAAGCCAACATTACATTATAGTCATTATACAAATACTAGCCACTATACAAATACTAGCCACTATGTACTATACTGTATTTACACAGTGCTTTGTCAGAGGGAATGCTAACTAATCCGATAATGCAGGTCTTAGAGTGTATAGCAGGATTGCCCTAAGTGGTGGCCCATTAGGCAGGTAAGTTCAGACATAAAGTTTTGTCTTCTTTGTCTAATACACTGTGGTACTTTTGCTGGCCTCCTCATCTCTTTATAGGTTGTGTCTGGTGATATTCGCATTGGGCACAATGTACAATTTTATATGTTATATGCGTTGATAAATGGAGTGCTATTCCAATATGCAACCCTTAAACCACTCCTGGTCAACCACACAACAATTAGATTTCTATTGATACAGTCCTTTTCTGTCGTGACTTTTAGGGGTCTAGAACCCTTTTATACTTTCATAGAAAACAAATATTCTGACCGCCTAGGAAAGTGGTGACATTGGGAAAGGAAAGCAAGACAGTTAACAGGGACAGTTGTCAGGTATGCTGCATTGCTCTTGTGGTCACAACAACTTGTATACGTGCATACACACACACATATATATATATATACACATATACATATATAGATACACACACACACACACACACACAGTGTATACACATCATCACGTGGCTGTAAGACCCTAGAATGACCATGGTTGTGTGGTGATGTGTGGCACTAAATAGTATTTAGTGTCACCTAAATAGAATTCCTCTGCAATGAAGTGAGTCATTTGATATTTGATAAATAAAATGCATTCACTTCACAGCCTTACCAGTTTCTGTGCCTGTGTCTCTCCTCCTCCATTCCCTAATCCCACATTTCTCTAACACAGTGTACATTTAATGCCAATCAATACTGCCAACGGCTTTGTTTCTGTTAAGATAGCAGCAAAGGGATCTTATTTTTTCCTGCTATAATAACGAGGTATATAGTTCTGTTGAAATTGTTTATTGTGCAAATCCAGACTGATCATTAACTGCAGACATCTATAGGTCTGCTGCAAGTGTTTTTCTATAATATTTTAATGTCTTTATTCAGCTAGGCGATTAGACAATAGCTGTCACAGAGATTATAGAAAAGCTGGCCCCTGTACGCTCCTGCTCTCTCTTCCGTACAGGCAGAAACATGCTTTCCATATGATTTCAGGTCCCTGTGAAAAGTCATATAATACAATGTTGTGTACTCTTTGCTTGTTGGAAGCTCACCAAGTCATTCATTGTGTTGTTGTCATCCTCACAGTCTGTTCATTTATGCCTGAGGTTAATTGTGGCACATTGAAGCCATGAAATCATTCTTCAGATCACATTTGTGCCAGGCTAATGATACTGGTCTAATACTGCTCTGTAAAACATGACTGGAACCGATTTACCCTAATATACACATTCTTATGCCCGTCAGATACATATTTCTCATTTAGGCAATCACAAATCATTTCGGTATGTTTATTTTATCCTGTCATCTGCATTACATGTGTGTCTCATATACATAGATTTTTACATGGATGTAAACAGATCCCTGTAATTGGGTCATGTGAAATCTGAGGGGTTCCTGTCTTCAACTGATTCGTGTTAAGGAACCTTAATACGATTGCTTTGCAACAGATTTTACTTTGCATTAAAAATATCATATAGACTTACATACATTAAAGTCCGTATCATAGGCAGACATTTCAGCTTCAGTTATGTATGTTTTGTAAACATCTGGTTAACCTACAGTCAAGTAACTCATAATGTGGGCATGACTGTCACACACAGAGAACATACACATGACATGTATGCCTGTATGAGACACAGCCGTGTTCTGATTGAGGTACAGTTTATCTGTGGGGATTGTAGTCATATCACAGGGTGCATCTGCGCCTGATTGAGGTGCTGTGACAGAGCTGTGTATTTGTTTGGGGCAGGGTGGGGGGGAGGCTGGGGGTAGCTGGTTTCCATAGAAACAAGTCGTCTAAAACAGGACGATGAATATTTATCATCTCTAATGAATATTAATAAGATTGATTGAATAATCAGGGCTTCTTTTCTCCTAATGCAGCTCTGCAGATGGAATACTAACACTGCAGCCTCCAAGTGTGTTTCTCTATCAAAGTCACCAGAGTGACGCAGGAAGTGTTTGCCATCTTTTAATGACCCACATGCAGTTGTCACCAAATGGAATGCATATGGCTATCAAAGTCTTCTTAATTATTTCACTCACTGGTACCTATCCAGTTATTTTAAATTTAACCACGTAGTGTCCCACTGACCTCTATAAATTATCTGTATTTTATAACTAAGCACTGGAAAGGGGCCTTTAGCACATGGACTATAACTCGCGCTACGCTCAGCCTGACATAGTCACTGTTTAAATGTATTATGGTGATACAATGTTTGAGTGTATCATAAAACCAGAGGGCAGCTCGCCCACTCGGGTGATCAGGCAGCTGGGTGCACTAATGCTCAATGTGCCAGCTACAAGTGAGATCTCTGTATGCCCCTTCCGGCCCATTTACAGTACGGAGGACTGTGACATGTGGGCACCATTAAATCACAAAGCTCAGGAATATTTAATCATATCCTGAAGCAGTGAAGATGGAGAAGCAGCCCGGAGGCACTCAAGGAGCACCAGATTATAATGTCATATCCTGACATTCAACAGTGTGGGTGGAGGGGGGGTGCTGCCCTGGGTTAGGCCTTGGACAGCACCCCAGTCAAAATCATTGTGTGAATACACTAAAAGTCTCTCTGTAATAGCATGGCTTTCATTTAACCACATCTCACTGTTTGGAAAGAATGTTTCTTATCTACCATTATATTCTATGTTTCTATATTCATTATGAAATTGTTGCTGTGACGACATTGAACCAGAATTGCTTTTCATAAACAACACAACCATATCGTATCATTCTTCAGGCTACTCTGCTTATTTATTTGACAATGTTCTCATTTGCACTGTGATATTCATTTTCAAGTGACATATCTCATCTGCTTCCATGTTATAAGCTGTTGCATCATCCATGAAGTCACACTGCCTATGATATCAAACTGATTGTTTGACATCATGCTGTGGCAAAGGCAGAAGAGACATCATAGGAGGAAGAAGCAGTAAGGAAAGGCATGATATCTTGTTAAAATTATTATTTCTGTAACTTGCCTCATTTTAGTCCCACTGTGTTTTTGGTTTCAATCATTTCATTGCAGTTGTTAGAATTTGCTGATTCTGCAGCTACCATTTCCCTACTCAAATATGTGTTCCCAGAACAATAAAATAAATACTAAGGAGACATTATGTCTTTATCTGTTGTTATTTAAATGGTCAATCAAGCATTTAGGTCATGCCTGTTTCTGTTACAGCCTTTATTCCTTTAGTATAATGAGTGGGTTACAGACAACATCGTTTAAACTTTGCATAACGGACTGTATGCTGCTGCATAAAAACATACATACTGTTTAGTTAGTGTCATGGTTAAACATAGTTAAAGTGAAACTGGTCCTACAAAATAAAATCATAAAACGACAATACAGGGGAGTAAAAATCCTTTACTAGAAATAATGTTAGGATGATAATTGTAATATGCTAGCATATCTGTAGTGATGCTACTTTATCTGTAGTATTCAGTGTTTTCAGGTTTTTATTGCAGGTTCTAAGTTGCCATGTAAAATTGCCTTTGTTGGTTTTCTAACAGATGTCTAAGGAGCTAGAAACAACTTTCCATAAATATGCAAAGTATGGGGACCCCAAGGCATATGGAAATGAAATGAGTGGAAAGAATTTTGCCAAACTCTGCAAGGAATGCAATATTCTGGAGAATGGGTGCACTAGTGCCGATGTGGACGTTGTCTTCAGCAAAGTCAAGTAAGTCATTTATCTTAGTTCCATGTTACTGCAGTCTCTCCCTACCAACCTACTACTGGATTGGCTACCACCTCCTAACCCATTTCTTGAACTCTAACTCATTATTTGACCCATTCTAATGTGGTTTCCAGCCTCAGAACTCACTAGGTGCCTTGAACATTTGTGCAGCATCTGACACTGCAAATCACACCCTTCTCCAGCAGACTTGTAATTTCTAGCTTTTATTTATTTCTCAATCACATTCTTCTCTTTGATACTGTCTTTATTGACACCTACTCTTCTTTATCCACACCACTCTACTTAAAACTTTTGATTCCTTTTGATTTTGGTGCCATCTCTGTGCTACAGACAAAATCTATCCTTTAACCGTCTGAAACTTATTCCCAGATAGCATCCAATTACTTACAGGGCAGTATCTCAGAGTAAGAGGTTAGCTGTATACGCATCATTGTAAGCCCAATTCCTAAAATTCACCCCACAGCTACATATTCAACATTCATCTGTGTAATACTTTGCTCGTTCCTTCACCCTTCACATACAGTAACTAACTAATTCTTGCCTCTTAAATCTGTGTTACAGGAGTAAAGGAGCCCGAGTCATCAACTTCTCTGAGTTTCAAGATGGTCTAAAACAGCTCTCAAGAAAAAGGTTCCAGGGAATGGGAAATGCTGTTCCGGCCATCCACAAACTGGTGGAAGGCAAAGATCCAGAGAGTCCTGGCTCCACGGTGAGAAGGGTTGTGATTGAACATTTTGTTACAATGCTGTTTTTTTATTTAAATATTTAATACTTACATAATATCTGCTGTTCTATGATGTGGGTAACCTAGGAATCATTTGGAGGGGGAAAAGATCAATGGCTTTAATATGTACTTGTGGGCGACTTCCTCCTCCCAGTGGTGAGCCTAGCATTAATAATGCCTGGGTGCAATAGGTGGTAGGATGTCCCCTTCCTATATTATTTGTTATAGTCATGTATTACTTCTATTTAAACACTTTCCTACCATACATACATCCTTACATATGCATATATATTCCTAATCATTTTAGCCCCTCTACTGGCCCATAGCACGAGTAAAGTTTAGCCAAGTTCCATTCCTAGGCACATCATTGTTGTCTCACTGTCACGTACTAAACTTAGCACGGGTTTGTATATTTGAGCTCTTTGTCCTTGTTGTCACATTTGGT
The DNA here is from genome assembly GCA_029215755.1 of Spea hammondii. Classification (NCBI taxonomy): domain Eukaryota; kingdom Metazoa; phylum Chordata; class Amphibia; order Anura; family Pelobatidae; genus Spea; species Spea hammondii. Next base: position 129,067,371 of record JARDYJ010000001.1, on the reverse strand, counting down.
GCCTGCACTTTCTAGCTCTTAACTTGACTTAGAAGGCTGAGTGTTGGGATATGATGATATCATATCCAGGTGCTTAGCCTTTGAGAGTTCTTTGGCAGAGCAAGGGAGGAAGATTCAGGTCTGTGTTTAGGCCTCCTTTTTGGTCAACAGCTTTAGGATGTGTGTGAGGGAGATCTGATCTCTCCAATCAGCCCTGACATCTGTGTCATATTGATGCCTGGGCACAGTCACCAACCTCACCAAGCCACTGACAACTTCCACTGGTAACAAGCACCCTGTATGTGTCTGGTAATGATTCCACGATTAATTAGTAACAGATGGTGAGTTTCAAATTGCCTAGTGGTGCACCAAAAGCCACTGGAGCCACCCATGCCCCTGAAACATCTTTTCACATCTTAGTCTTTAACAGTAGATTTATTTATAGATAAATTATTGTACTGTGTGTGACTGACAGATAAATATTATGGCTACCCAAGCAACTTGAAGGACCAAATTGTTATTCAGCAATAGCATTAATGTCTGTTTGATTCTCAAATTATCGAACGGTACAGAACGATACAAGTTGCCATTTTCCCAGCCATCGTATTGCATATTTGGTCTGAAAGGTATTTATAAGGACTCAGAGACCCGTTAATATCCATTTAAACCTCTGTATGGGCCTAAAAGAGAGGACTGTTATCAGCATTCCGGTTCTTTGTAATGATGCGTTTTAAAACTGTACAAAATGTTAATGCTAGCGTTGTTGTTACTGTTACTCTTATAGAAAACTGTAGCAGTTGGAGCAGTAGATCGTCTGACAGACATCTCTAAATATGGTGGAACACACAAGGAGCGTTTTAATGAGAGTGGGAAAGGAGCGTCTGGCTCTGAAGAGGTCACACATGACTCTGGACACGTTGAGGCATGCAAGGGGAAGGAAATGAAACAGTAGCCTTTAAGGGCTCCTCATCTTAAGAAAGAACAGTTGGACTATCTACAACCACATTCGTCGCCTCCACCACACTAACTGCTTTCCTCATGTAACATCAGCCTGTCAGTAGTATCATTAAAATAAAAGACACCACCTTAATGCTGACTCCTAAATTTAATTATTGAGATTAAACAGGATTGCTTGCTCATGTGGTACTCAAAGGGTTAAACAAATCTATAGTGTTCCATTAGCCTGTGCAAGTTCAATATTTCAATTATCCACCAGTTTACCAGAAGCTCCATGTTAAGGAAATGCATGTTAAGAATTTAAATCTTACTTTATCCTCTAAATGGTCTTGGAATTCAGATTAAAGGTAGTTACAGTCTTGTGAGAACTTGCAAAGTGCTGCTGTGCACCGAGAGGTTCCATCAAGATTAAGTAGACTTTACCCTGCTTGCCATAGTGGATTGTTTTACTATTGTTTAAGGCAATAGGTTTCCAAGTTGTAGATATGATTGACTGTAACTTACAATCGCACTAAAAAACACCATAATGTTTCCTGGAAACACAGTAAGTGTGTTAAATCCAAATGACAATAGAAATGAAGACAGGGCTGCGCTGTGGCCAAACATTTACCCACACACTTAAATGTTGTCTCATCCTGTGAATCCTTACTTGTCTACCCACTTACACAGTGATAGCAAAAGTCTAAGTGACTAAAACTAAAGGAGCTGCCGAGCTCAAGGTGTACAGAACAAGGTTTGTACCAAAATTGAGGTGTGTTGGATGCGGTTTCTGAAGCTGAATAACCAAATCCACATCCAGAGGCCTGCTTGTATGCGATACACTTATTTTTTGTTTGTTTAGCAGCATAAATTGACCAAAGTTGACTAGGCCTACAGCGGTAGAATCCGCAGTGCAGCAATTCTCAGTGGAGCCGTTACATGGGGGAATCTCATCTTCAAAACAGGCCAATTTACACTATAATGCTCTGCCTGGGTCAACCTCCTTGTATGCTGTAACTAGCACCATTTGTCATTGTGAGGTGGAGCACTGGGATATGAAAGCTGCAACAGACACAGTGGTGTGTGGTTCTGTAACCCCCCACCCCATGTTTATTTGCCCCTTCCCCTGTCCACTTGCTGTGTACAGTGCAGGAGATGTGTTCTGCAAAACACATCTCCTGATACATGGTTTACTTACCACCAGTCAGATCCAGCTCTATCTTGGCAGATGCTCTGGATTGGGATCTAACAAGATCCTCGTGTGCGGAGGGCGCCCCATTAATTTCAAGCAGCTGGTCAGCACCGCAAAACTTCAGGACAGTGGAAGGGTCTCTGGATCTGCAGCTTCTACTAACTGGTTCTCCTAGCCATTTTTTAAAGGGAGAGGATCATTTCAGGTGTTGCTGACCAGCACCTGTCTTGAGTACTGAGCACAATTAACATGTTCTCCATTATGTGAGCAAGCAAAAAGCATGCTGGCATAAACTATGTTATTCATCCCATATACTGCCGGAGAATCTCTTTACATGTTCTGGCCATCAGCATTTGAAGTTTATATGTGTACTGCAAAAAGTGTCTGATGTAGTCACCCTAAAAATTCCTAACCTAATAATTCCACATTGTTTCTGCCATGAACATATGCAGCACCTGTGACAGATTCAAATTGACTTGTCCATGAAACTTGCCAGAAGTCTTGAGAAATTGTGACACCTGTCAGTGGGACATAAGTGTTGTTGGGATTGTTCCAACCAAATAAGGTCCATTTGCAAACTATCCTTTAATATAAGCATATCCATCCCTGTACTGAGTTGTGCAGTAAATGCACTTAAAAGTACCAGCAATGTTTATGGCGGATAGCTGCTGAGAGAGAAGTGTGCTGAGAAAAAATGATAAATGTGAATAAAGGAGGATCAAGTCATAAGTGAAGTTATATATTTATATATATTTAAAAAAACGTGCCAAGAACTGACCACGGATAATACACAGAGCAGGATGACCACATCAGCCATGTTCTCCAGCACACATTTCTCATATTGCTGACCAGCCACAGGTGAGGTTCCCCGCAGTATGTGTTAAATGTATAGACTCATAGACGGGACCCATTACTTATACATCTCATGCATGGCAGGGCCTTGCTTTACCTGTGAATTACCAGCAACATGTGAAAATTATGTGGAGTAGAAAACATGGCCACAAAAGTGGTCTCCCTAAAGGAGAGTGGCAGACAAAAGCAATTAAATTGACATGGGCATTTTAACCACCCTTTAACTGTGTTGTTCCACACAGTCAATTTTTCCAACATTGCCAGGTCTTTATTATGTACTAATATGGAATGCCCCTTATGTGGAACAGCGCCTTTAACATAGTGAGAGCGAACACAGTCAGTAAAAGTTATGAGTTACAGATTATACATTTTTGCAATAAAGTTAAAGGCAAATAAATGCGATAAACTGTCCAACAGTGTAACAGCAGAGGACTGCATATTCCAATAACATGGAAATTCCTGTATGTAGTGTACCACCATTTCATGTAGAAGTATGGTTAAGAACGTACCGTTGAAGTAAAAAAGATATATATAAAAAAAAGACTAAATGGAGATTAATAATATACTTATGGAATATCAGGAAATGTTTGTTTTAAAGGACACGAGCTTGAAATGTACCATGTGTGCCACTAAATAGAGATCTACATATAGGTATATATGTTTATTAGACCTTTGCAATCTTTTCTAGAAGTCATTATTCTAGCATGGTTGGATTTTGACCCAAGAGGAGTTTGGGTAATATCCAGCGCTGGTGAAGTGATCTAGGCCAGTCTGTAATGTTAAGAGGCTTAGGCTAATAAAACAATAAGTATGTTGTCTTATAATCTTATGACACGTGATATGCTTACTTTGAGAAGTGCCTAAAAATGTAAAAAGTGCGTAATCAATTGGATTGTACCAAACAAACATAGAAAATAGTGCCATTTTTCCTAACATGCACTTCTTAGAAGCTGAACTACAACGCTGCATACTGGAGCAAACACATTTCAATCACGTTTCTAAAAGGAAACCCTTCAGATACTTTTCTTATGGACCACAATCATATAGACTTCTGCTGTTTTATAATAGTGGGTAATCCATTTATCTCTAATAATCATTACCCATAATGCCACACTGCATGCTCAATTATTTGCAGCCAATTTTGTGTTTTTAATCTAGTTATGCGTGTGTAGTCTTTCTTTAGCCTATAGTGCTTTATGCCATAATATGGCCATTTACATATTTCCTGATACTACAAATTAGCACATGTAAAGTGCCCACTAAAATCTAGACTCCTATATTAGATGCTTTGTATTCCTGGATTTCTATAGCTTTTACCAGCATGTACATTCGTACCAATTGTATACTTGCCCTATTAGTAAAATTGCTACTGACTTATTTTGCTCAAAATAAACCTTTGTTAATGTAATTCCGTGCAATGGAGTAGTTACGTGAGTTAATAGTAGGGTTATAGAGCAGACCTTCCTTGGTATATTTATCTTATTGTTGATTACATTTTCATTAAGCAGCTATAATTATACCTGCGACTAGAAGATAGGTTGGAAACCGTAACATAGGGTTGCTGCACACACTCACCATTCATTTGTTAATTAATTACATTCATGTGGTTATTAATACTGATATTTACGTTTGCTACTAAAATTAATACTGTTTTTTTTTGTTTGTTTGTTTCTTTTATATAATTGCTGGGTTGATTTTAGTGATAATCACGACTCTGGTAGATGCTGCTGTTCTGGCTCGTCATGTATCCATTCGGTATACCGTTACCTCTGAATGGGAGTTACCAGGATATTAATGAACTTTCCTCCATTACCATAAAGGGCATCGCTGAAGTTCCTTTGGGTGCCATTTTAACTCTTCCTTGAAACTCTTTATAGTTAAATGTTTTGAGATGCTAAGTTCTGAGATGTTCATGCAATTGGCAGCTTTGATACTTCTGTTACAAAATCTACAATCAAAGCCTTTGCTGGTAGATAATTAACCTTTGTAGTTATTCTGGCTGCCTTGCGGTTCCAGTTGTTGTAGACACTTGTCTCCTGTATATCTGCAGTTATATTCCGTTTCTGATAGACACGTGTCGCTTGTACCATCTTCTCTGTTGTCCCAGTTCTGGGAGAGACTTGTCCTGTGTAGATTCCCCTTTGCTCCTCTCGTTGTAACCTTAGCGACATGTAACTGTTTTTATTCTCAGGTTCAGTTGCCCATTTTCCACTTGCAGTAAAGCCTGGACCTTTTTGAGTGGTTTTATGTCCTTGCTGTACCGGTGTTGAAATCTCATGACTTTATTGCTAGCACCATTGTTATAATTGTCACTTACATTATTGCATTTTAGCTGTTTCATTGCATCATATTCAGTGGTTCTGGTACCTCAGAAGGTGATTTTTTTCTTCCAGGGGAGTGGTGATTCACACGGAGGTGGATGGGAAGACACTTTCAATAGTGAACTCCTATAATGAAGAGTTACAAATGAGAGTGATCATAAGTCTGCATGAGGAGTAGTCAACATACATTTGCACAGAAAAGTACTTGGCTAACTCACTCTTGGCTTTTCTCCATCTTTGATAGGCGAGATTGACTTGAGGCACACAGGTCCACCTAAAGAATGACACGCATATTGTAAACAAAAATCACAAAAACGTGAATAATTTATAAATAACAATTACATGTCTGTATTTTAAACAAATTACACAATTGAACAGTATTTCTTACTTCACAACATGATCTTTGCGTAAACTAGCTAAAACCTGACTGGCTACTGGAACCTATGCCCACAATTAAAGTAAATATGTATTTTCTTGCCTGGAAATATTTCACTGCCTTCTTCACTGATTTTGTCTGACAGAGAACTCCCTCCAGGAGAACGCAATCTTCGTGGACTCAGTCCTGATGTAAGAGCAAGGCTCAGAGAGGATGGTGGAGATGGTGAGCTGTGCTCACAGGAAGAGAGAGCCATCGTTGATCGAGCACGAGAACCTATAAAGAGCAGGCACTTGGTTTATTACTTTGTTATAACTTGCCTCACTCTTCTAGGCATGCAGGCTCATCAAACATACCTCTTGCTGTTAGCAGGGCTCCAACTGTCCTCTCACTTATTGCACTGAATCCAGCTTTAATATCGAGGAACGAACGGTGACTGGAACCAAGAGAGGTTGTATCTGGAGATCTGCTGTCTGTGCATAACATTGAGATGACATGGGTCAAAACAGCCTGGCTGTTTTTTAAAATTTAAGCTTGTGAATTATCCTAGGCTCATACTTGTGACTAGGCCAGTCTGCTAACTGGCATCACATTTGTCTCCATTCCAGTCAACACAAAACACTCCTGGTAAATGATACCTGAACAACAAGTTGAATGCTGATCCAATGCATAAACAGTTTTTCTACTCAGATTAATGTGACATTGCCATAAATGACAGCTCATCTTTAATGCTATAATGGTAAAAGGAGCATAAGCTTAATATAGTCCTCTAACATAACAAGCCAAGTGTCTGATAAAACTGGAGCAGTGATCTGCTAACGCAGGATATTATCCCTGTGAATAAATTCATTAACAGGGAAAAGAAACTCCCAAAATAACCCAATTAGGGCCTAAACTATAAGTAGTGTGAAAAACCTTTATATTTGTTGGCAGTTAGGTTACCAGAATGTGCTTGTATACTTCATGCAGCAGGGAGTGGTGGTGGCACCTGTGATAATTCTGTTAGAGCAACACTTTTTACAATTTTTAAGATACATATCTTTTACAAACAGTACATTCTATGCTACCCTAAAGCAAAAATGCATCTGGTGCCCACCCCTAGTCAGGGTATAGTAGTGAAAAGGGCATTCAGATGCTTAGATGTAATGTAAGGGAGTTTTATCGATAGAGTGGTAGATAAATGGAACATCCGCCTAACAAAAGTATTAGAGGCTAATACAGTGAGGTAATTTAAACATTCATGGGATAGGCACATAGCTGCCCTGAATCTAAGACAAGAACTGCTTAAGGCCTTATGTCTGTCATCATATTATTCTTTCTAAAGGGCTGGCAACTTTTAAACAACTTGGTTGACCTTAATAAGATATGTTGTTGGCAAATTGGGCTTAGAAGACCAACAATATACCTCATACACAATGGTCTCCAGCATACCAAGACATTTTGGACAATGCAATGCTTCCAATTTGTGTGAACAGTTTGGGAAAGGCCCTTTCCTATTCCAGCATGACTGTGCCCCAGCGCACAAAGCAAGGTTCATAAAGGCATGGTTGGAAGAGTTTGGTGTGGAAGAACTTGACTGGCCTGCACAGAGCCATGACCTCAACCGTATCGAACACCGTTAGGATGAACTGGAACAGAGATTTGGAACCAGGCCTTCTCATCTAACATCAGTGCCTGACCTCACTAATGCTCTACTGGATGAATGAGCAAAAATTCCCACAGAAACACTCCAAAATCTTGTGGAAAGCCTTTCCACAAGAGTGGAAGCTGTTATAGTTGCAATGGGGGGACCAGTTACATATTAAAGTCTCTGTTGATGTAATGGTCAGTTGTGCCAGATACTGCTTGGCTAACTACCAGGAATATGAGCCCCCTGCTTGGCTGCAGGGGCACAGTGAAGCAGGTGCCGTCGAGGTAGAAGACAGGCAGTGGCTGTGACAGGGCCAGGCTAGCTGGCTCAGGTGTCATATGAAGTTTAGCCGGGTCACGGAGCACTTTTGTGTCCGGTTCCGTATACCGTGACCCGGTAATATATTATATTGTGTTTATTGTGTAACCGGCCCAGAGACTGATGTGGATTCAGCCCCAGCCTTCAAAGAGACGATCCTATAATCTGGCTGGGGCTCTTAATCAACCAACACAGCCCTGTCTGCCCAGACGGCCCCCGCACTACAGGGGGGATAACACAGGTGGGGGAACCCATTGTATTCTGTAATCCCCTCACCTGATACATCCCCTGTATACTGATGGGATTTGTGATGGGATGTGGCTGATGGGATTGGGGGTTGGGTTCGGTACACATTGCATTGAGATTGTATAAAGTTCTGTGTGTTTGTAATAAAGAGAGTTCTTCTTGTTTTGCTACGAATGGTGGTCTGGATGATCCGTGGATAGCTGAGTGCTATCCGTATGAGGGACTGACTGGTGATTCCTCAGCCCTCAAACAGGGGTACCCAGCCTTGGGTACGGTGACCCTGTAACATTGGTTGGCAGCGGTGGGAAGAATCCCACGACTTGGGTGAAATCCAAACCACCAACTGGGATTGCAGACGAGAGACACCAAGAGAGCTCCTGGAGGTTTGTAGCAAAGGAAAGGCTACTCTGATTGCGGACTGCAGAGAGATGGACCGGCACCAGGATGCCCCAGAGGAGAGCCTCGGACTGAGTGCTCTACAAAAGAACATTCTATGGCACTTATCCCTGTACCCAGGAGGGGCTACATCGGAGCAAGTGACGGCGGTGATTAAAATGTGTCACCAGGAACTGAGCCAGAGTGGGTCTGTATCTCCCAGACTAGGGGAACAGACCACCAAAATATCATACCAGGATATCCAACCCTTCCGACAACCAGAGGATGAGACAGACCGGGTTACAGCCGAGGTGTGTGAGCTGGAACACCAGCAGAGGCAGTTAGAGTCTGCGCCTGCAGACTGGAGGGATGATTTCTCCCATCCCCACTTTGACACGTACTGGGCACAGTACTGGACAATGTGGGATCTACGAGTTCCACTCCTGGGGGACAACCCGTTGCCGGAGTGGGAAGACGAATTGAGGGGTCTCATATATGCAGAGCTCGACCTCCAGAGCCGCTACCAGGGATTCTCCCAGCAGTTAGCAGGTGAAGACCACAGCGACCCTCTGATGCTGTATAGCCCCGTCGACCCAGGACTGATATATGATGCCTTCCAATTTGACTCGTCCTTCGGAAGCCCCTGCCAGTACCGCAGGGATACAATCTGGGACAACCGTGCAGAAGTCCTGGTTTATGCTATTCCCCCCGAGCTGGAGGCTGTTATGGATTGCCTGGTCCAAGAGGAATGGCAGCTCGAGAGGGACTATAAAGAATTGCTGCGGAGAGTGGAGCTCCAGGAGTTACAAGCAGACTGGGAGCATGGTACTACAACTTGCGGGAGTGGGACCGAGGTCCTCTTCACCTACTCCTCGGCCCCTGCCCTGGCGAGAAGAACCGAGGTCCTCGCCAGCAAAAAGAAGCGGAGGAGGAAGCCAAAAGCTCCGACCCAAGTCCTCACCAACAACCCTGGCTGCTATACCACGGCAGAAGAGATGACTGTCCCCACCGCCCGAGTAAGTGGCACAATCCCCCTCACCAAACCCTTATCTATGCTCGTAGAAGCCAGGGCCCCAGATTGTCCCCCTGATTTCCCGAGTGTCCTGGGAGAAGCCCGGGTCACTGCCCCAGAGGTTCCCACTGAAGTCCCCGGTGACCCGGTAGAGGCACCTTTCCCCGACCTAGTGAGGACGCCAGAGGGGCTGCCGAGTTCCCTGGGTCCTCTCAGTAGCCTGGCGCAGGCCCTGGTTCCTATCCCTGTGTTCTCCGAAGTGATCCCTGGTTCCCCAAGTGTCCTCCTAGAAGCCCAGGTCACTGTCCCAGAGTGTTCCTCTGACTCTCCCCGTGCCCAGGCAGAGGCATCTGTCCCAGAGAGGAAGATCGAGGGTCTGCTTAACCCTCCCGGTGGTCCAGTATTGGCACCTGTCCCTGCCCCGGAGTATTCCCCTGGGTCCCCTGAGTACCCCGCAGAGCTGCTTAGCTCGCCCAATAACCCTGTAAGGGCACCTGTTCCTGTCCCAGAGTGTCCCCTAGGTCACTCCAGTGTCCCGGTAGAGGCCCCTCTTACTACCTCTACGTGTTTCCCTGGTTCCCCGAGTGCCCCCGGCCCGATCAGCAGGGTTTTCCTTCCATGCAACCACCCTAGCCTGGCAGCTGCCCCAGACTCAGTTCCCAAGACTAGGGAGCAAGAGTCTCCACGTGCCCCTGTTACTCCGGTGAGGGGGATAGCCATGTGCCCCCGGCTGAGCTGGGACCGTCCTCCAATTCACAGAGGACTACTGACTATCCTTTTGGGCAACCAGGGCCCTGGCCCACCTTCAATGGATGATTCTGACAAAGGGGGCCATGAACTAAGGCCTGCACCTTTGAACTTTGTCCACTCGGACAGCCTGCAGCAGACCCGTGTGGATCTGCCTGGTCTGCCGGACCGTTGGTCAAGGGGGAGATCTGTGACAGGGCCAGGCTAGCTGGCTCAGGTGTCATATGAAGTTTAGCCGGGTCACGGAGCACTTTTGTGTCCGGTTCCGTATACCGTGACCCGGTAATATATTATATTGTGTTTATTGTGTAACCGGCCCAGAGACTGATGTGGATTCAGCCCCAGCCTTCAAAGAGACGATCCTATAATCTGGCTGGGGCTCTTAATCAACCAACACAGCCCTGTCTGCCCAGACGGCCCCCGCACTACAGGGGGGATAACACAGGTGGGGGAACCCATTGTATTCTGTAATCCCCTCACCTGATACATCCCCTGTATACTGATGGGATTTGTGATGGGATGTGGCTGATGGGATTGGGGGTTGGGTTCGGTACACATTGCATTGAGATTGTATAAAGTTCTGTGTGTTTGTAATAAAGAGAGTTCTTCTTGTTTTGCTACGAATGGTGGTCTGGATGATCCGTGGATAGCTGAGTGCTATCCGTATGAGGGACTGACTGGTGATTCCTCAGCCCTCAAACAGGGGTACCCAGCCTTGGGTACGGTGACCCTGTAACAGTGGCACAGTGGGTCTCCGCAGGAAGGGACATTGTATGTATAGATGGGTATGTATAATGTAGGCTATCCAATCTACTTCAGCACCAAGTTCACCAGACTGAGTGACTACATGTAGACTTTGAAATAAAAACAAAACAGCTTCTGGCAGTAGTCAGAGCTTACCTTTGCTTAAGTCTCCCTGGTTCCATAGCAGTTTGGTAATTTCATTGGTCCAGATCTCTTTTACTGCAGCATTGTCAGCTTGTAAGACCACTGTCTCTCTGGATTTTGGACGACGAAACCAAAGTTCAATTCTTGTGTCTCCATCTACAGAACTTTCCGTGATACCCATGTCAGCAGTCTATATGCAAAGAAATTCATAAAGCAAATGTATTATTTTAAATGTCGTACTTTTAAAATAGCAATATAACCAACAAAAGTAATGTGGCTTTCAGCTAGGTCTTTAAATATAAATAATGTACTTTATGTCTAGGTATAGACCATTGAAAAAATTGTACACAGAAAGGATCCTTTGCAGTGGAAGGCTGATATCTTCTATCCTGGTAACAAATGTATGCACTGGAACAGATATTTAGTAAGCACACATGCCAAAACACACTTACAAACACACACTCACTCCAACAAACATAAATACTTACTAGCTTCTTCCCTTCCTTACAATTCAATATCTTGCTACTTCATTCACTCACTCCCTTACTTTGTTTAAACCCTTTTATTAATAGCTGCTCATGACCCTGGCAGTCTCTTACTTCCACAACTGGAACTACTACTTAAATTTGAAGAATTTTGGAGCAGCCCACCCCTGTTCCTTTCATACAAGATTGTCTTTGTACACGTAAAAGTGGACTGTCACTTTCCAGATTATGTTTTGATCCTTACATCTCTGTATAGTTAATGCTGTTATTGTTTTAACTAGAATTTAGAACTTATTTCTGTTATTTTCTAGTACCGAAGGTTCACACACACTGTTGAAAAAAAAAGCATGCACAGTCCCGGACATATGTTAGATATAACAGGTTTGGCTGACAGTGGAATTACAGACAGGGGCGTAACTAGAAGCCTCAGGGCCCCGGTGCGAGAATCTGTTAAGGGCCCCCCAACCCATTTACCCCCTTCTCAGGCTATCTACCCTCTCCCTAGCCCCCCTTCTCACTATCTACCCTCTCCCTACCCCCCTTTGTAGGTCACTTACCGTGCAGTCCTGCGGTGGGGACGCAAGGCCTCTGTCTCGCTGCTCTGCCGCGGTGTGCACGGCTTCACTGCTGAGCGCCGGCATATGACGTCATATGCCGGCGCTCAGCGTGAAGCGCCGGCACCCGAGACAGACGCCTCACGCTCCCACCACTGCAGTCGGGGCAGCGCTGAGGCAGGCAATGGTGGCAGGGAGCAGATGAGACAGAAGCAGTGGCGACTCTAGAAACAATATATAGGGGGGCACACAAGATACCACAGTCAAACTGGGGGGGGCATTCATCATTTCCAAAAGTAATGTGCTATGGAATTATACTTTTGTTATTGGGCTAAAATAATACTTGATCATGGGAAGCCTGAAGCCACAATTGAGTGCGACTAATCCTTGAAATAAATATTATAACACAATAAATAACTTTTCCACTAAATTTCAGGGCCTTGAATGTTTTGTCCCCTGAAGTCACTACAACTTCAGGAGGGCATTTTATCTCTGGATAAATATAAATTAAATAATTCCTACTGTAAGTTAAGTGCCAGGAAACAGATGACCAAACACACACACCAACACAGGCTCTGTCACACCGACACCCAGACACACACACCAGGACAGGCTCTGCCACACCGACACCCAAACACACACACACACACACACCAGGACAGGCTCTGACACACCCACATCCAAACACACACACACACACCAGGACAGGCTCTGACACACTGACACCCAAACACACACCCTAGGACAGGCTCTGCCACACTGACAACCGAACACACACCAGGACAGGCTCTGCCACACCAACACCTATACACACACACCCGGGGACAGGCTCTGCTACACTGATAACCAAAAATACACAAACAGCAGGACACAATCTATGTCACAGACGTCTACATCAGGATGGATTTTTCACACTGCATTGTCGTTTATACCCCCCTTAGTGTTTTTGCCCCTTGTGTATTGATGCCCCTGCTGCCCATATACCGTATTTGCTCGATTATAAGACGACCCTGATTATAAGACGACCCCCCAAAATCAAAATATTAATTTAGGAAAAAAACAAAAAGCCTGAATATAAGACTACCCTATAGGAAAAAAGTTTTACTAGTAAATATTAATTAATGTAAACTATTTTTTCATATTTAATAAAAGCTATGATTGAGAAAAATATATATTTTTTATTTCCTTTTATTTGCCAACCTGCCCCCCCCGTTATGCACATCTGCCCCCAGGCTTGCCACTCTGCCCCCAGAAATGCCTTATACCCCCTATTTGCCACTCTGCCCCTTGATGTGCCTTTTAACCCTCTATATGCCACTCTGCCTCCAGAAATGTCTTCTACCCTCTTATATGCCACTGTGCCCCATGATATGCCTTTTAACCCCCTATATGCCCCTCTGCCCCATGATATGCCTTATACCCCTGTATGCCACTCTGGCATATAGGGCGTTAAAAGGCATATCATGGGGCTGAGTGGCATATAGGGGGTTAAAATGCATTTCTGGAGGTATATATATATATAACTGCTAACAGCAATCACACTCCTATCAAGCCAAGGCAGCCAGTACATGCTGGAACCTAGGGATGATAGTAGTGTGATTACAGCCTCCCTATGCCATGCTACCACCACCACCCCCTTACACATCCATGCTATCACACACACACACACACACTCATTCACAAACATTTAAATACTCATTCATTCCACAATCACACATACTTCACACATTAATCACAAAAACCCTCCCCCACCCCCTTACCTGAACTGCAGATCTCCCACTCGCAGACTTCTGCAGGGGCCCGGCTGTGCGAGCAACTTCTCTTGCCCCGCCCCCAGAGGAAGGAGGCAGAGTTATGTGAGGACTGTGCTAGCTTCCTGTTCTCCTGCAGCTAGTAGGAGCGACGCTGCTCGCGACCAAAGCCCGGTAAGCAGCCTGGCCCCAGCAGAATGAGGTCTGATTAGAAGACGACCTCGATTATAAGACGAGGGGTATTTTTCAGAGCATTTGCTCTGGAAAAAACCTCATCTTATAATCGAGCAAATACGGTATATTAATATTAGCCCCAGTTGCCGATAGCAGGTATAGATCAACACATTAACACACAAACCAAGCTTTGCATGTATAGATCAACTGAAATTCACTTGTGATCTCAGCACTGAAGGTATATATCAAATAAACAGAATCAGACATACAAATCCTGTATTTGCAGGTATACAATAGTATATGAAAAGTAGCATTGCAGGTATAGATCAAATAAATACATGGAAACAGCATTGCAGGTATTAATCAACTGAATAAAACATACAAACACTGTATTTGCAGGTATACATAAATAATGTATGGAAAACCAGCTTTGCAGGTATAGATCAATTGGAATTCACATAAAAACACGTCATTAAAAGGTATATTTAAAACCCCCTAAATTACAGGCATAGATCACAGGTTGCACACCCCTGTTAGCAATCACACTCCTATCATACCAAGTCAGCCAGTACATGCTGGTACAGGGTAGCTGTAAGTGATGTATAGACCCCATACTGCTGGCAGCATCAATACACAAGGGGGGCAGCTAGCTAGGTTTCAGCATGTACTGGCTGACTTGGCATGATAGGAGTGTGATTGCTAACAGCAATCACAGTCCCATCATGCCTAGGTTCCAGCACTTACACACCCATGCTATCACACACACTCATTCATTCATATACTCATTCATTCACAGATTAATTCCCTCAATCACGCATACTCATTCAAACACCCTCCCCACCCCCTTACCTGCACTGCAGCTCCTCGATGCCGCTCACAGACTTCAGCAGAGGGCGCGGACTCCCTCTGCGTTCTCTGGTACTGCACAGAGGAAGCAGGACTGGAGCAGAGTCATGTGATGTCACGTGAACTCTGCTAGGTTCCGCTTCCTCTATGCAGTACAGAAGACCCTCCCACAGGTAAGTAGCCTGGCTCGAGGTGCGGCCCGCGTAAGATCGGTTGCCCTGTCTGCCGATCCTACGCGGGCCGCACCCTCTCTCTCCTCCGCAGTAAAAAATTTTTTTTAAAATAAAAAAAAAGACGGGATTTATTCCAAATTCGGCAGGGGGGCAACAGGGGGGGCAAGGATTAACCTGGGGGGGGGCCCCCTTGCCCCCTAGCGACGCCACTGGACAGAAGGGTGCCGAGCGGTTGCTGAAAACGACCGCTCGGCACCCCTTGACTGGCAGAACTCCAGGGCCCGGTCGCAGTCGCGACCCTGGTAGTTCCGCCACTGATTACAGGGCATTGTTCATGGAGGGATAATGGGAAATGAAGGTGAATCAGACTTGGTGGATGAGTGTTATATATAAAAAAATATCAAAACTAAACAGACACAAGTGATTTGTATTATTGACTTTAATAATGGGTTTATCTTTGATGTGTTTGTTCCCTTTTTATTGTATTTTAAATATGTGATGTTTTATATTCCAATAAAAGCGAGCCCTCTTATCATTTAAAACCCCTTAAGCCCCTTTACAGGTTTGCAGAAAAACAGCAACATCCAATTTGTTGTGGCTGGTTTTCCACATTCAGTCTCCCCTTACCTTGTAAACCTGTTTAAAGCTGTACGTTTCCATTCCTCCTTCAGCTGTCTTTAGTTTACTGAAAAGCAGAAGCTTCTGGAAGAGGAATACGTGCCGTAAAGACTTCTTTCTCCCTGAGCAAACTATAAAGACATCTTTGAGGAGAAGACGACCATGCTCTTTCTCATCAACCTAGGTAAAATCAAGAAGCGTGATCAACTGGCGATACCCATCTATATTACATTTGCGAGACATTCAGGCCCGGAGCGGCCATCTGGCACACCAGGCAAATGGATATGTTTGTTCGTACGCTATGTCAGCATAAAACCATAGCATATTAATGTAGAATTTTTTGTACTTTTTGTGAATCTACAGTTATAGTAGTTTTTAAATACTTTATTAGTACCTTGTAACAATTTTAATATTGATTTCCAGAGCTGTTTTGAAATGAGAATAAGGGGTCTGCGGGAGAGATTCACTGGCCATTGCCATTAGTGTCCTACTTTCGACTTTCTTACCAATGAGAAGGGCACCTGGGGTCTACATGTAATGCTACAGGGGAGGGTGACCAATGAGAGAAATGCCTACCTTCTCCATGTTACTCTATGGAGATGGGCAACCAATGAGAGGAGTGCCTACTTTCTCTATGTTACTTTATGGGCAGTTTAACTTGTATGCGCCGTCTAATGCTAATAGTGGGGACATTCCTCCTTTGTCTATCTAGAAGCTATCTAGGCTCTAGAGAATCTCCATTTACCCAAGAGAGCGTGCAGATGTATTTACTTTTTAAAGCTTGAGCCCAAGTTTGATATTTCTCAGAATGTCAGCAGAATGAGTATGGAGAGGGGCTCACCATTGAAGGTCTGCTTTAAATACAGGGACATACTGTATTTCATTTTCCATCTTTAGAATTTCAGTTACACATCTGTGTTCTAGGGAAAAGTTATTT
Organism: Spea hammondii; assembly: GCA_029215755.1. Lineage (NCBI taxonomy): Eukaryota > Metazoa > Chordata > Amphibia > Anura > Pelobatidae > Spea > Spea hammondii. The sequence goes on along the minus strand of JARDYJ010000001.1, from coordinate 129,050,961 downwards.
TGCTCAAATAGGTACTTTACGTATATGTTATGCAAGGCTATATTTTAACTTAACACACAATAACTAGTTGTGTTTATTGTTGCATCATTAGGTTTATTTTAACAAAATATGTGCTTATTTTTTTCTTTGGGCCTCACAGTTATGCAGAATGTATTTTGCATGGACTTCACCTCAAATTGGTACAGTTGCCATTAGTTTACACTATGATGCATTTAACTTTCTATAAATATACCATATTTGCTCGATTATAAGACAACCCCCCAAAATTTGAATATTAATTTAGGAAAAAAAAGAAAAAACCTGAATATAAGACTACCCTATAAGAAAAAAGTTTTTAAGAAAAAAATGCATTTTTTGTTTTTATTTCCTTTTATTTGCCAACCTGCCCCCAGATATGCCTTATACCCCCTTTATGCCACTCTGCCCCTAGAAATGCGTTATACCCCCCATTTGCTACTCTGCCTCCGTAATATGCATTTTAACCTCCCTATATGCGACTCTTCCCCCTATATGCCACTCTGCCTCCCTGATATTCCTTTTTTTACCCCCTATATGCCACTCTGCCTCCCTGATATTCCTTTTAACCCCCCTTATATGCCTCTCTGCCCCTATATGCCACTCTGCCCCCTGATATTCCTTTTAACCCCCAATATGCCACTGCCTCCCTGATATTACTTCTAATCCCCTATATGCCACTCTGCCTCCCTGATATTCTTTTAAACCCCTATTTGCCACTCTGATATTCCTTTTGACCCCCTTTACGTCACTCTGCCTCCAGAAAGCCCTTATACCCCCCCATATGCCATATGCAACTCTTACCCTCCCCCGACTTACCAGTGCTTCCCTAGACTTGTCCCCCGTGCTTCAGATTCCTTGGTGTCTAGTGGGGCAGCAGGTGGAGGTCTGCGAGATGCGCGCAGACAACTGCTGCTGCCAACTGCCAACACTTGTTCAGGGCTTCTATGAATGAGTGCCGGAAGGTCATGTGATGCCGGCGCTCCTTCATAGAACCCCCAGAGGAGGTACCGGCAGCAGCGGAGGTTGTCTGAGCGCATCGCAAAGATGTCCACCGGCTGCCAGAGAGGTGGATCCAGGTTTCCGGAAACGCTGCGGGGGATCTAGATCTTAGTCTTGTAGTCAGACCTCTATTTGAGATCTGATTAGAAGATGACCCCAAATAAAAGATGATGGTTATTTTTCAGAGCATGTCTTATAATCGAGCAAATACGGTATATTTACAATATTTACATACACTACCATTCGAAGGTTTGGGGTCACTTAGCTGTTTTCATGGAAAACAAGGAAATTGTTAGGTGTGCTTACATAATTGCAAAGGGTTGTTTTAATAATTAATAATCAATTAGCATTTTAAACTTAAACTTGGAATGTGGAATGTACTACCTCAAACCCTCTGATAGCTTCAGCAGCCAGCAGATTTTTCCCATGATGCACCAGGGATCCCACAAGGTCACGGGCTGTGTGCAGAGACTGTCGTTCCTGCTCGTTATCTTGATCACACTCTTGTATCATTTCGCCCAGAAACCGTTGGTACTGGTCCAGTTGCTCCAGTGGTCTCTGCAAGATTGCCCATGATTCTTCCTCTTCCTTTTCCTTCTGATCCCTTCTTCTACCCTGTAAGAATAAGTTAGTGAAAGCCTACACACATAGGACTACAACTGTATTAAAACTGCACCAGGCCTTTTAGGACCCCATTTCCCTGCACGCATAGAAAATATTTCCAAATATTGTGGACTGCTGCATGTATCCCTAGCTTGCTTTGGCCCTTGAATGGGTTCATAAGTTCACAGAGATTTTGACACACGTCAAATGAAGATTTACTGTATTTGCTCGATTATAAGAGCAAATGCTCAGAAAAATACCCCTCGTCTTATAATCGGTGTCATCTTATAATCAGACCTCAAATAGGTCTGACTATGAGACGACTAAGATCCAGATCCCCCGCAGAGCTGCAGGGGACCTGGATCCTCCTGTCCCCCCCCCGCCCCACTTACCGGTGCTTCTGAGTCCCTGGTGTGTAGTCGGGGTAGCGTGTAGATGTCTACGCGATTCGCGTAGAGCTCTACACGCTGCCCAGACTAAGCACCAGGCAGCGTGTGGAGCTCTACGCGATTCGCGTACACAACTCCCGCTGCAGCCGGGAGGAGGTGCGGCTAGCAGTGGGGGTTGTCTGCGTCCATCGCGCAGACCTTCCCCGGCTGTCAGAGATCAGAGTTCCCCGGACCGGTACGGCACCGGTGGGGTGAATTCTCTCTCAGTCGGGGAAGGTCTGCGCGATGGACGCAGACAACCCCCGCTGCTAGCCGCACCTCCTTCCGGCTGCAGCGTAAGTTGTCTACGCGAATCGCGTAGAGCTCTACACGCTGCCCCGGCTACATGACAGGGGACTCAGAAGCTCCAGTAAGTTTGGGGGGGGGCGGGAGAAGGGAGTGTTAAATGGGGGGCATAAGGCATTTCTGGAGGCAGAGTGCTCTGTGAAATGCCTTTGAATTATGAATTAACATTTACTGGTAAAACTTTTCTTCCTATAGGGTCGTCTTATATTCAGGCTTTTTCTTTTTTCCTAAATTAATATTCAGATTATGGGGGTCGTCTTATAATCAAGCAAATACGGTAAATCTAAAGGGGTTTACTGGTGATTAATCAAGATAAACCCCTTCATGACCAGTGACGTCCAGGTACATCATAAAAAAATATCCCTAGCAGACCAAAGACGTACCTGGTAAGTCATGGGTTAGAAATGGTTACACATAGTCATGATCATGTGGTCACCGCTGTTCCTGACTTTGTGCACTTCCATTCATATGTGACCACTTCTACAGCCAATGAGATGCATGGATACAAGACAGAGAACAGTAAGAAACAGTGATTCATACGTCCCAAGACCCAGGTTTACAAAATATTTTTTACCTGGCCCTAAGGAGTTAATTTTTAGTATATGCCTTAATAAATTGTGTCATTGTCATTGTTTAGTGCGGTTAGTTACTGGGAAATTAGTTAGCTAGTGCTTATAGAAGTTACAAAAATAACTCATTTTTTTTAAAACTAATCATAAAATTAATCAAAATGATATAGCAATATGGGGTGGGCTTCAAATCAGGGCAGGTTAACACATATAGTTTTGGTTATTTTTCACCCATTTATACTATCCTTGTATAATTTATATACCTGTAAAACTGCATAGATTTGGTTTTTAATCCCATTTCTAAAATGAATTATTTATAATAATAAAAAAAACAGCCTTACTTGCCCAGAATAAAAAAATATAGTTTGTGTGAGTTCATTAAATGACACCTATGAGACATAGCACAAACACAAAAAATGTAGTGGTCCTTAAATATTTTAAATAATGCAATGAACACCTCATGTTTTACTAAAAGTGTTATAAATATATATACATACAAAATATATACTTAATTTGTTATCAGACTTTTTATTTCATTATAGCCAGCGTAAATTGAAAATTATTATTCTGCTTTGCTTGTAAGTGCTAACCAACCGCACGCCTCTGCCATCTCCACATCCCCCACAGTAGTGGGATACTTGTATTATATGGGAGTCCCAAGGACAAGTCATGCTCAAAACATTTAATCTCAACAAGCTAGCATCTAAGTGTAGAGGGCTAAAAATGTTGCTTGTTTATTGTTGGCAACATGGCTGTCTCCTATGGGTTTCTCTTCTAATAGTGAAAATGGGAGCCTGGGACTCTGACAACCTGTACGTGCTTATACATGGTGCAGACTTCCTTGATAACGCAAAACAGACATCTATTTATACAAGGCTTTGTATTTTTAGCGTCTAACTAGTATATTACCATCAGTAACCTGGTAGCAGTGTCCTTTGAAATAAATAACCCACCAGGGAAATAGTTAAAGTGGTCATTGATATTATGATATATATTTGTTTATGTAAAATTATAAACTCAAAAAGCTATATTCCATTCTATATCTGCTTTCCGGGACTTGTATGTTCTGCTTTGTTCTCCCATGAGATTAGCCAGTATCCAGCCAGACGAAAGCAGATGGCGTCACACAAGCTTGCAGTTCACTTACTAAATGATCTCTGATTTCTAGCCTTGCTTTTCAGATGCACTGTTGTATAGATATTTTGATGTTTGTTCATTTTATTTAGCTACAGCAGTTGGTTAAAAGCAAACCTCTCTCATGACATTTATTTTAAGTTATCAAGCCCCTATTCACATTGACATAACATCAATTGACCACCAGGAGGCAGCCTTCTAAAAAGGTAGTTTGGGAACCAACCATAATGGGAGCAGGATAAACAAGTGTTTAGCAAAGGATGATCAACTGCAGACATCTAATTCAACAAAATTTAAAGGGACACTCCAGCCATCATATACACCTTAATGTATATCATAGCTGTGTGCTCTCTTTAAATCTTCATGTTTTTCCCTATTGCAAAAGGGGTCCTGCAAAATCCCCCTTCATGCATTTGCCCCTTCTCAAAATCTCTGCTAAATGCCACGCAGGAGATGTGTTACACCAAGCACATCTCTGTGTATAGGATATACTCACCTTCAGTGAACTACAGCACTCGCTCAGGGAAAGCTGTGGGCAGGGGTCTGTTCCAACCCCAGTGTGCTTGCATGGAAAGCGCTCCCATTGATTTCAATGCTCAGTAACAGAAATAGTCAAACCATGGAGAATGAGGGCAACTGCAGCGGCAGCTTCTGTATCAGGTAAGTGCACTAATATTTTTTTTCCACTTTGGAAGAATTATTTTATTTATATAGGCCCTGTTTACCTAATGTATCGGTTTTGTAATTTTTCTTGAATAAATGTATTTTAAGAAGGGCTGTGCGAATTATTGGCGCTACATAAATAAATGTTAATAATAATAATATAGCACCAACAATTTACGCAGAGCTTCTTGCAGTACATACATTTAACTAGACAAAACCAATTGAAGACAAACCGATAATATTAGGTAAAAGAGAGCCCTTCTCACAAGCTTATAGATTACTTTAATATGGATTCTTTTATAGTGGGGTATCAGGGACATTAAATCAATTTCAGTCATTTTTATTAATCCATCTGTGCTGAAGCAGGGATATCCAGAAATCCTGGCCTATTTGTGGCCCTCTAGTGTTTTAATTCCTTCATCTATGAAACGCCAGAGTATTCTGCTGGGTTAATCTGTACAGAAGGACTGTTATTTCGTCAGAATACTATGAAAACAGAATAAGGTTTCTCATCTCCAATAGGTTAATGTGACAGACAATGGAACTGTCCACAGTAATATATATATATATATATATATATATATATATATATATAAAGAAAATACTATTCACAAATGTGGCAGTCCCACCTTATCAGCAATCACATCTGTCTGTATGTTTTACCTTTAAGCTTCCGCTCGGTGCAGGGAGGAAGAGCTCCACCTTCTGCCTGTTTTTTACATACAGAGAATATAAACGAAACTGATCCGCCTAAAAATAAAAGCAAAACCATAAAAAAACTTAACAGCAAAAAAAGACATGCCACCATAAATAAAATACTAAGTTCAGGCCTGTGTAGGACTTAGGAAGTACACAAAATTGCAAGCTTTCATTTTTGTATTTTCAGATGCCATCCATTACACTATATTTATATGTGAAGTGCTGGCATGTTCCATTGTGCTATAACTTTGCAATCTACAGATTGACAATACGATTAACACACATTAAAGCATACTGCTCTGGCGATCTCATAACTATTTAGCAGTGGGATGTGCATAATACAAAATGAAAGGAATTGCTTTGGTGAGGTTAATTTGATTGTAGTGAGGGTGATGTGGAGAATTTAGTGGCATAGAGATCTTAATGGTGGGGAGGATGGATACATTTTTCGAGATGGTGGTTGAGGGTAGTAGGAAGAAAGCTTGCATGTTTTTTTTAATATATAGGTTTTTCGTAAGTATTTAAAGTCAGGAAATAGCTCCAAAATTAAGCTTCTAGGTTTCCCCCATTTCCACTATGCGCAATTCCATCAGTGTTGAAGATACTTCAATCTACCCGAAAAAACTGTTTTCTTGTTTTGGCAGTGGTCAACGTTTTTTTCTGCTATGTTACCAGAGAAGCTGTTTGATCAGCATGCTTATCTTTCCCCCAGAAGGTTCCTTGTATTTAAGAGGAAATGCAATCCATCTTTAATAGAACTACTGTGTACACTTCAGAATAATGCAAGATTTCCACTGGGGTAGGTAGGTAGGAGAAGGCTGCTACACTACACTACAGAAAGATTATTTTAGCGATCACTAGCAGGGACATAGTGCTACTACGTAGGAGATAATTGCTGGCTACCTGAGCCCACTTTGCTAGGTATTTCCTACTTTCCTGACACTCAAGGCATTTAACTGTATGTGACTATGGGAGATACTTTAAATGAGGTGGCTTACATATTGTAAGAAGCAGAATGAGACAGTTAATGGTTGAGAGACACAGCTCTGGAGTTCACGCAGAAAGTAAGTGTGGAAATTCAGAAGCTGCTCCAGGTTTCCTCTAAGTGCCAAACTAGCTGGACAAGATCTTCTCACTTCCAGAGAACGGCGCAGGGACTGCACATAGCTGCGTTCTGAGCATAAAAGATCTAACAGCAAGCGCTGAGGGGACCTAAAGGGAAAAAAACACAGGACATTCCAGTGACTCACAGTGATTTAACAGTGATTTAATAAATATATGAAGTCAAACAAGACACAAGAGAAATGGTTGAAAGGAGGAGGCTAGTGAACTAACTTTCTTCCTTCTGGTCTGGTGATCCCTCCCCAAGGAGCATCCGGTCCTCTTCCATCACCTCTGCTCAGAACATGGCCCCTCGGAGGGCTGCAGGTTCGATCTGCTAGCTCTCGACTGCTGACCTCTAGGCCTCGTATCCTAACGCCAACATCTGTCCTTCTGCTTTCTGGTTCTGGCACTAGAACCTGGCCTTCCTCCAATGACCGTGTCTGTAGGAGAAGGAATGAAGAATCTTACTTTCAATGTCAGGATTCTGCAGTTGTATCTTGGCTAACAAATTTAAATGAGTGCATCAACCTGGGGAAACACCTTCATTGTCTGCATGACATTACAAGAACAACACAACCTTCACATTGTGCACTGTTAGGTATTTCTCTGCAGGATGGCAGATCATTTGGGGTAATAATGGGATCTTTAAACACATGTACTCACCTCTTCCTGGGCCTCCATTAGTTGTAGATGATGCTTTGTTGCATCTTGAGAACTCAGAGAATCCTGTAAATATATTCAGGGTCATGCACAGGAGCAGGTTTGTAAGCTAAACTTTACATGCTAAGCCAATAACATTCTCACCTCGGGAGTCTGTGGTGAAAGCCTGTCCTCCAGCTCTTGCAATCTCTGATTAGACAGTTGTACAAGGCGATGCAGGGCCTCATCTACTCTCTCGTACAACTCAAATGTAACTGTATCATAAAGCCTGTTAATAAGAGGAATATTGCAATACTAGTCCCAAAGAAGACACTCCAAAGAAATTCACCAAAAATGATTCGGCCAAATTTTTTGTTTCGTATTTGTTCCATTCGTTTATGGAAAACAAATTCTGTTAGCCGCTCTTATGTTTCAGACGGAAATCAGAATTATCTTGCGTCTTCTTTTTCTTCTGTCTTCACTTGCTGCTCCAAAGTCTACTTTCTTCATTTACTTCTTTGTGGACAGCAGGATATGACCTCCGGTGATCTTCAAGATGGCAGAGCTTCAGGGCAACCCCCCCCCTCGATTGGAGGAACTGGGAGAGAGCGTGTGTTCCTCCACTCGTGGGAGAGGATTTGTCCTGAAGCCAGGCCATTTTGTAGAGGTTCACTGAAGGTCATATCCTGTTGTCCAGGGACAAGTGGACAAACTACTAAGACATCTTAGAGCAGCAAAGAAGCGCAAGATAAGCGGAGCTGCGCGTGAGAGTGAAAAACTAATCAAAATTCGTTTTCAGAGATTCATACGAATTGGTGAAATTTATTAAAATTGCAATTCAGACGTATCCGAATGCACAAGTCTGGTGCACTTTCTCAAGAAGGTAATACAGTATATGATTTTTATATATAATTATTATTGTGATAATAATGTTATATCAGATTGAATTAGCTTTTTGTGTATTTTTTTTTATTATTTCTCTCCAGACAAGTGCATTAAGATTAAGAAAAAATGTCGGTGTGCTAAGCTAGTCTCAAGCTCAAATAATACAAATGTATAATATGAGGCCTACCAAACAGTATGAGCATGCTGCAAATACAGTGTGTTGGCTGTACAATGTATACAAAAAACAAAATACTGTCTGCCCAGGCAGTATTGTTGTTTTTTGTATAAGTGCATTAAGTTGTTTTTTTACATACAATGGGTTGGATTCATTGGTGGAGGTAAATCTATTGCAACTAATTGAACAGCAATCCTTGCATAGATTGCAAAGGGGAAAAACAAACTCTATTATCCCATGTTAGTTAGGGTAAAACATCCACAGTTAAGGTATTGTTCTCAATTTTAGACTTTATAGAGATTGCTATTAACCGATTTGTAATCACTGAAATTAAATCCAGTTCAATCAATCCCATATGTAAAACTAATTTAAAGCATTTTACTGTAAAGTATAGGACTTTTTTTTTACGACTCATCAAAAGTGAAAAAAACAGGACAACTTTAAACCTTGTGTGCTGTCCATTCATGATCCCATTACCTCAAGTATGGTGACTTCTGCAGCCTTGCTACTAGAGTACCACCATCTCTTTGCAGCATCTGCAGTTTCTCATCACTCAGAGCTCTCTTCATAGCATCTCGATGATGGCAAATCAATGCTTCTGTATCCTGATAAATAAGTAGTAAAAATGTATAACATTGTTATAGTTCTGCTAATATGCTACATTTATCTGTGCACACACCCAAAAATCACACCTGGAAACTCAGTCTCAGGGTGAAGAGGCAGATTCTCAGGGTCACGGAACTGACTCTTTCCTATTCATATATGAGACTGTCAATTGATGCTTTTGCAATTAAATATATGTTAAAATAACAGGTCAAAGTTTCTGAGGACCAGTATTTGGTTGACATACTGGTTAACATATTTGACGAATAACTAGGTAGAATCTCCATGGCTAATATTTCAAAAGTATAAGGTTCAGCTAATTTAAAAAGTTCTCAGACATGCCGATAATTCTGAAAATATTTTTGAAATAGTAGTTTTTATTCTCCAACAGTGATAATGCAAAATTAAAACAGAAAGGAAAATATTTGACCTCTCCCTTTTAATTCCAAAGATAGTGGGCAGACATTTTTGGCAATGACGTTGGGATTCCCTGTGTCGTGCTGAGGGTGTGAGGTGTTGGAAAGCTTAACTTACCTGTATACTGTCAGAATCTAGGTCTTGTGTGACCTCTTCCAGCGAGTGTAAGACATCAGAGCACAATGTATACAGATTGCTCAGAGACTACACAAGAAAAAAAAACAATTATAAAATACAAAGGTAGGTTGACAAGCACACGGAGACACTGTATGCTTGCTCTATGCATTACTCTTTTGAAAACATATTCTAAATGGTATAATTGGTAGGAGCGATCCAGCGCAAAGGAACATATAGCTTTCAAAGCATGCATAGTTTCCCATTCGGTTTGGAGATTCTAGGTGGGGACATAGTGATGTAACTGCAGAGGTAATGGGGGCGAAGAAGGGCATCCTCTGCAACCCCATGTCCAGGGAGATCTTTGGTGACAAAAGTCCTAGGGATCGGGGCTCTACAACTTAATTAGACACTTATTGTGTCTCTAAATTGCTTGTGTTTCATTTCCTGCTGAGCAGTGCTCACTCCAAGTTTAACAGTGCAGCCCTAAAGTACTGTCAGAATAAAAACCACATCCTGTAAAATTAAACAATGAGTCCTCTTAAGGCAGTCCTAACTTTTTAAAGGTGTCATCCTTAGCTGTCTCCATCTTGATCTGCTCACTATAGAGTGAACACATATTATTTAATATATAGAGCCAGAACACCTAAGCCTATTCAGCTATTTTAAATATAAATTCTATGTAATAACATTAAGCTTTTCAACAGGAAGCTCTCCCAAAATGCTCAACCATGTCATAGTACAGGGGCGGCCAGAGGGCCAAATGCGGCCCGCGAGACCTCGAGGTGCGGCCCGCGTGAGATCGGCAGCCAGGGCAACTGGGACCACAAGAGCCCTGCTGCTTAGCTGTGGGAGGGTCTTTTGAACTGCACAGAGGAAGCAGAACCCAGCAGAGTCACATGAATGTACGTGATATCACATGACTCTGCTCCAGTCCTGCTTCCTCTGTGCAGTACAAGAGAACGCAGAGGGAGGCCGTGGCCCCTGCAGTGCAGTGCAGGTAAGGGGGTGGGGGAGGTTGTTTGAATCAGTATGCGTGATTGAGGGAATTAATCTGTGAATGAGTATATTAATGAATGAGTGTGTGTGATAGCATGGATGTGTAAGTGCTGGAACCTAGGCATGATGGGACTGTGATTGCTGTTAGCAATCACACTCCTATCATGCCAAGTCAGCCAGTACATGCTAAAACCTGGCTAGCTGCCCCCCTTGTGTATTGATGCTGCCTGCAGTATAGGGTATGCACATCACTTACAGCCACCCTGTACCAGCATCTACTGGCTGACTTGGCATGATAGGAGTGTGATTGCTAACAGCCCGGCCCGTGCACGTATACAATTCTGATGAAGTGGCCCACTGCAGAAAAAACTTGGACACCCCTGTCATAGTACATAAAAAATCTTAAACATTTCTGTGTTGTTTTCATGCGATTAAATGTCCAGAAGAAAGAATAAAATGGCAGGTCTACCAAGGTTTATTTGCTTGACATCCTAGAGAGTGCAACTAAAGTAAAGCTGGAATACCAGTAATGTTTAAGCAATTTAGCAATGATATACAACGGGGTGATTTCACCACTCAATGACTAGTTTTTGGGTACTACTTGCACTTGATATGCTCGCTTGCATATAAACACCACACACAGTAAATGTCTATTTGTATGACTTACCTGCTGGCCCCACACACACTCAGTGTGAATATAAGGTCTTTCTCCCCCAAGAAACTCTGGCAACTCTTCTGAATCAATGAATTGGTTCAACTCTGATTGTAGAACCACTACCTGTGGGAGAAGAAAGTCTGTAAGAGCAGTATAAAAACTGTAAAACAATATATGTATATAGTACATGAATGGCTTATGGAGTATTATGCTATATAGAAAAATAAAGGCACTTTTTAACAGTCTATGTAATACAGCTACTTTATAGCTGAAAGACACTGCACACTGTTAAATTCAATCTACGATAGTTCTCCATGGATCAGACAGAGCTTATTTAACCACCACAACCTACACATGAATGATCAGGCAAAAACACAGCACAACAACATCTCAGAACACAAGAAAACTTTTATAAGACAGGTGAATGAATGTATATATAGGAAGCTTGCCTGTGAATTAAAGATGTCGCATGGAACTGCAGGATAGTTTTCTGTGTTACAGAGAAATAAAGTACGGTGCATACAATGGCATGTGGAGTCCTGTGGATAAACACATATAGGACATTTTAATGATTTAACCTAATAGTATTTAATAGTATTTGTAGATAAGACCACTTTTATAACACATACACTAATGTATATGGCAATGTATAAACTCTGCTTTTTTATCATCTATATAGCCATGTATATATTATGTTGTCTCATACAAAGCTGTACATTTTGTACCTGGCTACCTTTGCAGCACATACTGTTTAAATCATCACTTTTCTCTTGCTGTTTATAAAAAACACATTAAGCAGCCTATGTATTAAAAGAATAATTAAAAACAACAAGAAAAAAAATCCCTGCACTTTTATAATAAAATATTAATACATGACTATAAAGAAAGAAAAGTCCACCCCTATCCCAAATAAAAAAAACAAGATATAAAGTGATCATAAATGTTACTATTTGAGGGCTTAGCACAAGTGTTACCCAGTGGTAATGGTGCTAGTATATTGTAAAACAAAAAAAAATATTATTTGTTAGTACCCCATGACTTGTCCCCCACTGAACTTTTGCTACATTAGATACCTTACTGTCTTTCAACAACTGGAGAAGACCCTCTTTGTTTATTGTGTTGTCTTGTAGATCGAAGAGAAGAGTCATGCCCCATTCACGAAGCTCGGGTCTAAAAGATGGGAAAATGTCAGCTCTTTGTCTTTTATTTAGAGATTCACTTTAATTATAAATAAAATATTATGAATATTATGACTCAAACTGGCAGCATTACTGTGCATGTGCAGTATGCATTTTCCAGCCTCAAATCCCACCAAGCTCTACCTCTGTCCCAAAAAGCAGGACAGAAGTAGAGCTGGGTCGGACAGCGTGAGAGAGTGGCAAAATCAGGACTGTCCCACATAAAACAGGACAGTTGGGAGGCATGATACAGCAATATCTGTCACCATGGTGTTCTCTATATCCTGTGTAGCATTTTAATACACAAAAGGATTTTAAACGTTAAGAGCATAAGCGGTCATAATCTAACAGAGGTTAAGAGGCTCCAAAGTATTTTTATAAAGTTTCTTTGAGAGTGTGGTGGGTAAGTGGAACAACCTTCCATCAGTGAGCGTTAAAGTAGCTTGGGTATTTAAGCAACAGAGTCATAACTCGGGGGTTTAGTTCCTGGGGTCGTGGCAGACATCCTGCCCCACAGTGATGTTACACCTATTTTGGGAAGCAGAAGGAAGTCTATGTGTAAGTGTGTGTATATGGATGTGTAATTGTGTGTGAGCATGGATGTGTAATTGTGTGTGTAAATGGGGTGAGATGGAGTGTGTGTTAGCATAAATGTGTAAATGTGTAAGTAAGTGTGTGTAGTTTGTGTAAGTGTGTTTACATATGTGTGTGAGTAAATATTGGGAGAGGGGTAAAAAAAAGCAGAGGGCAATGATGGCACATACCAGCTGTTTGGGACAAAGATGGTAAAGATAAGCTGCTTGGGGTCACTGACAAACTAAGGCCAAAGACGGCACAGGCAGGCTGATTCGGGGTTAGGATGGCACTGATAAGCTGCTTGGGGCGAAGGCGCTCAAGCTATTTGGGGCAATGGTGGCACTGTGGCACATGTTGCTTGTTGAGATTGGGGGGGCCAGGGGCATTGTTTGCACCAAGGCCTTGTGGTTTCTAGTTATGCCCCTAAATAATTTATATAAGTTGATTTTATACATCTACATATTACTTTCTCTCAGCCCTGCCTTCATTCTGTCTTCATACCTGAGAAGAGAGTGAAGATATGAAAGTGTATCCACAAATTCACTTTGGCTGTAAGTGGACGGAGCTTTGTCAGGGCATAAAATTAGCAGCGCTTTCTTGTCTCTGTCCTGTCCTCCTGCCAAATAAAAACAGACACCCCGCTAAACAATGGAAAGTATGTCAGCCAATGTTTCATTTTTTTTTCTGGGATCTGGACTTCGTTTTGTATTTCTGGACAACAATGTTAGTAGTAATTCTTACCAGTCAAACAGAAAAATCCTGATTCCAGTAAGTCCCAGTTAACATCTTTATGCAGACGTTTGAAATTAGCAGTGGAGGATTCTGGCGGTAAAGTACTCTGAGACGGTGACTGATTTGGGTCATCTTTTAATTCCAAACATGACAACTCATCAGCTTGGCTGACTGCACTCAGGAGAGGAAGCTCTGCTAACAAATCAATGAACAACATAGTTATATGTGCAAACTGAGATGATGAACAAGGGATATTATAATATGGTAAATCCTTTTATAGCAATCTATGTTATTTAATTTTTAAATTACTATTTGGAAAGAACAGTAAATATTAGGTAGGGATTTTCAACTTTGTCCATGGAGGACTTATATTTCCCAACGTTTTATTCAGAGCTTGACTTTTGCAGGGCCCTCATTGGCAACATCATGTAACTGACATGTGAGAAAACGCTGAGAACTTGAGAGAACTTGTTTTTTCTCATGATGACTACCCAGCAACCAAGGGTGTTGCTAGGTTTGAAAACAATCTGGGGTAAAGCCCATTAATAACTGAAATGCACCATGTTTTTTTCTGCAATTCCTATCCCATATATATCAATATATATGACATTCAGGTGAGAGTGCAGGGCCCTCATAAGTGCTGGGCTCAGTTTTGACCTATACAAATGGCTCCCTTGTTTCATTAAATCAATGTGTGAGATGGACAACCCTTATCAAAGGTATGTAATTAAGTTGGAAATTAAAGGGGCATTCTACTGCTCAAAACAGTCTCACCAAACATAAGGCATAATAATGTATTTAAAAAAACAATTACATTGGTCAAAATGTGCAGCTGCAGAGGAATGTCCCATTCTATAACTACCAACAGTTTGGGTTGCTTGATTTCAATAGAAGTGACACGTGTGGGTTCTCAATAGACTCCCTGAAAAATCTGGTTATCGCTTGAGATAGGTGGAGGTGGATACCTTGCACTTTCGCAGTCCTGAACACATCTCTTGCAAGACAGGAATTGGCAACTTGGGATAAACCCTAGGGATTCTAAGGAATCCCTTTCTAAATTTGGAGGAAAATTAACAGCAATTAAAATCTAAGACTCAGGTATGATTTTCATTAAAGTCAATGTGAGAACTGGAGTTTTCCTTTTAAGACCATACTTATGTTATTAGTATACAATAAAGGAATGTGATATTCAATAATGAACCCGTTTTTTCCTAGGGGTTCTGTTTGCAAAGTGGTTAGCACTATCTTCATTTCATTATTTGTACAATATTATCAAGTCTTACCCTTATGATTTTCATCTTCTATCTCCTCATGGTCTATGTTATCTTCTTCGTTGACTTTGGTTTTCCTGAACGCCTCTATTGGTTCTTGACTTGCATCAGTATTGACCTCATTGGCATTACTGGTTTCTTTCCTTGCTTCTGGTCTTAAAGGTCCCCTTCCCCTTTTGTTTCTCTTTTTTCTTCGTCCTCTGCCTGTCTTCTGTGGAGTATCAGTAATCTGGCTCAAATTAGGACTATTATCTTTCTCTGTGTGCAGTTTTGTCTCAACAGAAGGTGTTGGAAATACTTCTGCAGAGATGTTTTCTCCAGGTCCTCCCTCTGCCTTTGAGGTTTCTTGACCATCTGCCCATGTTCTATCTCTTTTGGTCAGTGAGGACTCTAAAATATGAGATTCAACCTCATTTGTATCCTCTGTAGTTTGTTTGTATAGTATCTCTGAGGAATCCAGTTCAAAGCTTGTTGGGCTGTTGCCTACCATTTCCCTATTTTTGTCCTTTGTGTTATTTTGGCTATATAGAGATGAATGTTGTATAATGTCTTCAGAGAGATCTCTTTGGCAATCACTTGAAATGTCTCGAACATTTTCTGCACAAATAACATTCCCTCTTTCTCCAGGAATATCCATTTTAAGAGAACCCCCTTCAAGAGCCTTTGATAACATCTTGTCATCTATAAGTCCACCCGTGGAAATGGTTTTGTCAGCTCCCAAGCCTTTCTCCCTCTGATCCTGTGAACAGTCTTTTAACATCCATGATTGGCTTTCTGAGGTCACCCAAACCTGTCTGTCAGAAGGTACGTCATCCACATCACACTTCTGGAACAGACCAAGGTCTTTCTTCCATTCATTCATCAAATCTGTTTCACTGCTATCAACATCCCAGTAACACTGTCTATCTCCTGTGGACTCACACTGTCCTCCAGCAGCCGCTGTACACAGCCTTTCCTCCCAGGTTTCCTGAGCCATTCCTTTCAAAGTACTCAAAGACCCAATTTTTCCTGGCCTTTTCTCATGCAGCCAAGCCTGATGCCCCTTCTTTTTACCTTTTCTGCTTGGAGCAGTCTTTGCTCTAGATAGCCAGGAATCCCTGTAGCTCTCTGTATTTTCTCCCGTTGCTTTATTTGGGGGACTCAGCTCTACATATTCCCCTTCTACACAATCCAGTATAGTACCAGAAACAGACCCCATTGCATGGGACACAGTCCCTTCTCTCCATTTCTCTATATGTTGTTGACTATTGGTTACTCGAGGTTCCACCAAGTCAACACTAGTAATGCCGCCATCACCCGGGCTCCTGCATTCTAGAGGAGGCAGTATAGGACATGGAGGGCATTTCCTACCTACAATAAAACCTTCCTTATGGATGAAACGTGGATATATAACTTCAGCCCACTGTAGTCTGAGAACTTTCTCCTCCACAGCTGCCAGGCAATTTTCCAGTCGTACCGAGCTCCGATCTTTATTGATACTATTAAGCCATTCAGCAGAGAAAATAAAGGAATGTGAGCTTTCGTGAACCACAATTTCCTGGATGCCACTACCATCTTGGGAGAGACACTTCAACACAAGGCGTGGAGAGCACTCTAGATATGGTACAACCTGCAAGTAAAAGTCTCCAGGTTTCAGAAAGTGCCACGGCAGGGAGGAGAGTTGGATCAGGATCTTGTCACCAAGACAGAGTGGCCAGCCTTCATGGAAAAACAGGAATCCACTGTACTGAGACTGCCAAAAAAGGTGGAAATTTTTACCATTAAAAACAGGATGTATGAGAGGAGTAATAAAAATATTAAAGTGATAGTTTAATGTCCTTGACAGCCCCACTATGGAAAAAATTCATATTAAAATATTCTTTAACATACAAAACAAAATAAAAATACAGCACTTACCTGACCTAGATGTTGCACTCCTGCTGCAGCAGTTGTCCTCCTCCTTCATGGTCTGACACTTCTTGCCACTAATTGGCTGTTTAAAGCAGTCAATCAATGATAAGAAAGTGCTCCTGTTGAAATCAACAGGAGGATTTGCAACACTTGCGCACATGGGTCTGAACAGACCCTTCCCACAGCATTCCTTGAGCCAGCGTTAGAGCTAACTGGAAGTTATTATATAGGGGGCAGGAAGATGTGTTCACTGAACACATCTTTAGCATGTCAGTTACCTGGGGTTGTGGTGAGGGGCAAATACATGCATTTGACACTAAAGTGCATTGATGGCTGGAGTGTCCCTTTAAACAAAATATAATTTAGAACGATGTAAGCACATACAAAAAAAGGTAAAAGCTTTCCACTGCTGTATTAGTTTTGGCTAATAAACACTAAATAAAGCTCCGTGATTAAAATTATAATCATCGTAAGATAAAGAAGAGGAAATGCTGGCAAGCTGACACTTCTATTTAGGTGAAAGTAAAAAATATTTTAATGAGGATACAATTAGGGAGGCAGTAATCCGAGATTATACAGCAATTATCAAACATGATACTTACACAGGCTTGGTGTTGTACATTCTGTAAGATTCTCTTTGCTGGTATTAGGAATTCTAAAGTGTATCTCAGGGGATCCTCGCGATATGTCCTCTCCAACACTGAGAACACCTGAGACAAAAGTGTTGGGGCTGTCACTTCAAAGGGGGGATACAAGGAAGAGAGAGTGGTCTGCAGACAGTCCTCAACAGACTGGGGGGTCTGAAAGATAATATTGACACTCTGTTATATCACGCTTCACTGAACATTCATTCTACTAAAAAGCTCATGGGCTTCTCATGTCAATAGAAGTAAAATACTTTTGCTGTGTCATGCTTAATTTTATGTTCCATTGCATGGTTTTGACTGTTGCATCTTATTTTGTCCTATGAGTGTAGGCTGAAGATTTTAGGTAGTTCTCTGCATAGAGGTTAGTCAGAGTTGAAAAAGTGCTGCCAATCAGCCACATGCACTTGGCTTTGTGCTACCTGGGAACACACCAGTGAAAACAGCTTATGAATAACTGGAACAGCTACTATTAGACAAAACAATATTTAGACAGTGAGCCACAGATAAGACTTAGGAGACATTAAATAAACTGTCTGAGTTTGTGAGTGAGTCACTTACCATCCCTAGGCCCTACCCTAACCCAATGCTGTAGCCTTAGACTTATTGGCATCCTAACCTGCTGTGAAGGTAATTACATGTATTTCGTGTCACTTATTTGCCTTACATGTCTCAATTAACCATTAGATTCCCAGGTAGCATGCTAACCACAATGCGTATTATACCACTACATGTCTTGTTGTATTATAAGTTTATAACCCAATCATCCACAGTCAGCTTTGACTATACACTACCCTATTCTAGATGCCAAATTTGTGTAACTATTTTTGAGATGAGTAACATAAAAATACATGGGAGGATTTACTCTGTACTCTATGTGTTTACCATCTTATTACAGGAAATATGTGGTTTTTTTTATCACAAAGGCTTATAACAAACAGATATAAAAGTATGGTGCAACTTCCACTTTAAATGCAAATAGGTACAAGCATTTCTTAGTTATGGAGTTAGAAAATAAGGCTTCTTTCTTCTGCCGCTTCCGAAAGTACGGAACATTTGTATGTACACTTCTTGCACATGCTCATTAGCGATCCCTTTTCAATCAATGTTGGTAGCTTTAGCGATTCATAGATCTCTATAAACACTGATGTTTTGCTACCACACATACAATTCGCTTCTGTTACTCCCACTAATTTTATTGGGAGGATTACGCAGTAATAGGCAGGAAGCAGAGGTAGCCAGTGGAAGAGTTAAACACAATTTAAAGGACTTTACTGTTTCTTCAACACCCTAGTGGCCAATGGAAAGGTCCAATCAGTAGGGAGAGCCTAGTTAGTGGGCTGCTCTCGCCACTTTACACATAGTGGTGAGTTTTAATAGAGGACTAGAGTCCCTGTAGTACATTCTGAGGCATTGCAAAGATCTATAGGACCAGTTGTAGGCCAGCCTCCTTGAATAATTGAAGGTGGGAACATTGGTTCCTGGAGAAACTGGCTTGTGTGAGTAAAAAAACAGAGGTGATGTAGTTAATGGTCGAACCATTATCTGTAAAGCTGGTGTTTTAGAGTTAGAGAAGTGTAGAATGTGTTAAACATGGAGCGTGTGTGGTTTATAAGCTCTACTCCTAGGTTTTATCACTAAAGGGAGAGCTGTTTCAGCGCCCTCACTTCACTATGCTTTATGAAGGCAGACACTTGCAGAGTTTTGGCCTGGTATAATGCATTATTCACCAGTTTTTGGTAAGTTAATGTGAGATGAAACATTTAATCATTAAGTCAGCTGTGCATTGTGGTCTAGCCGTAGCCAGTGTCTTCTGCAAAATCATGCCTTGCATCAGTCTTGGTCTATTGCGCTTGTGCAATCATAGTGTAATTGTTGAGACAGATTATTTGATAAACAATGACTTTGAGCATCAAATAATCTGCAAATTTGCATGTTTGTGAATAAATCAGTATTCCTTATTGTGCACATATGTAAATGTCTTCCTGTATAAAACTATATCTGCATCACGTGTATACAATGACATTGGTTATGTGGGAAGGTCTCTGTAGTCCAGTATGTTTTGTATCTGTATCCTATATGTTAAGGTATTTGTCTAATGTCTTATATAAGGATGTTAGTCATGTGTGTGTGTGTGAAAATCTGTGGGATGTATTTGTGTCTGGGTCTCTCTTACAGCTGTTCCGTTCTGTTAGCCAAGATAAGTTTTGCTTGTGTCCAAGTTTTAGAAACTCAAACTACTGAACGGAACTTAAGCAAACTTTTTTTCTAAAGGGGTGGGGGGATATTCTGGATCCAGATTTTTAGAGCCAAAAATCCCTCATCACACAAACACAGCATGTTAAAATGCCTTCTTCTCTTCACTTACATCTGTATTTGTGTGTTTATGGATGTGTTTTGCTAGTGGGGGATGTGTAATTATTATTGATTGCCATTATAAGAAAACAGTTAACCAAGAAAATGCTTGCTTGCCTTTTCCCATTTTTGTACCAGATGAAAGAGTAGACAAATCAGAAGGAAGTTGAACTATCCAACAGTGCAAAGGGTCATAGTGTGGATCAGATTTCTTCCATCCCTCTGTGTAATTGCATGTGTGTTTGATTTATATCAAAGGATTTTAGAAATCCTCAATCAATTCAAAGTTCTGGCTTTATAAACAAAAGAAAAGTTTGTTTCTTTGATTAAAAATTGTATTATTCAAGAGGCTTTGTGGGGTATATGTTTCTCTTTGGACTAGTAAAAGTTAAGTAGATAGAAAAAGTGAAAAACAGAACATAGAAATGTACTGCAGCAGTTATTGGTAATAACATTTCTTTAAGGGACACAGTTTAATGCTATGTAATAATACTATAATAATGTAATAATAATTCTGAAGGATTTCACTAAAGAGGTAGTTTGCTGTTGTTATTCCCTCGCTTGTCATATGCATAATTGAAACAGTGAGGTTTCTTCAAAGTGACCTTACCAGGTGATCTATACATCATACTGGGCCAGCTCAGTCCCACTTGTAGAAGTTCACTGGGGTTGCATAGTGAAGTCAAAGAGTTGAAACTACAACTCCCCTGCAATCTCCCACTTTAGTAAATAAATGCATAATCCCACTTTAAAGAATAAACTCATTGTCTTTACATGGAAGATGAGAACAGACCCTTATTCATGTAGCTGTTTTAGTATATCAAAGATTACTACGCAGACTGTGTACAAATGGGACCCACAAGTGCTGTAGGAGCTAAATAGCGTAGTCTCTGATTGTGTTGAAACTGATTTGTTTATGTATGAATATAAATATGTTTCAATGTATATTTTTATGGTACATGCACTCAAAATGGGTTTGTGAGTATGTTAGGGAAGTTATATATAAATATTTACAGATGCTTGCGTACGTTACATTCCGTGCATGCTTCATTTCAGTGTGCATGTGTTTATTATATATATATATATATATATATATATATATATATATATATATAAAGATAGAGTCTACTTTGTTTCATTGTATATTTTTTGTGTGATTACTATACAGTGGAGGTGTGTGTTTGAGTGTGCATATATCAATAGACATTTTATGTGTGCGTGTGTGTTCTTTCTCAGCCATAACACCAGCTGCAAGTTATTAAATGTGTGAGATCATTTCTTCCTGGAGAGGGAGAAAGAGAGGATACAGACAGAAGAAGAGAGGTAATGTGAGGGAGAGCGATGCAGACATAAAGAAAGAGGAAAGGAGAGAAGATTCTGAGCTGCAAAAACCCAAGAAAAAGGGATAAGGAGGAAAAAGACAGAGAAAGAGAGGAAAGAAGCCGGATGCTGGACAGAAGAATTAACACTGCTGCCAGATTAACCCATTCTCTGCTCTGCTGGAGGAATAGGTATTAATGTATACATCAGGGTCACAAAGAATGAGACCTGTCCATCACAAAGTTACCTGTGTCTGTAATCAGAATTTTGGCATACAGCTGACAATCTCAAGATATGTTTATATGTATGTGTGTATGTTTGTATGCTTGTGTGTATGTTTATATGTATATGTGGTAATGTTTATATGTATGTGTGCATGTTTATATGTATGTGTTCATATGTAGGTGTGTGTATGTGAATGAACATGTCTATTTAATAGGATACATCGAATTAGTATAACATGGTGTATAGCCCTTCCAGAACAAACGGCAGATGCCCCAATACCTCTTTTCTGGAATAGTAGGTTATTGGAAGCAGAAAGCTAGGTGGAAACAGACAAAGAAAGAATGAGCGGAGAAAGAGTGAATGGCAAGAAAGCAGGTGACAGACAGAGACAGATACCTCTGCAAGGCGGACAGAAGGTTTATGGCAGTCAGTTTGGATGTAGGGAGTGAGACAGTGGCAGGCAGAGGAGTGCCCCCCTCACCATGTCTCGCTGCGGATGTGCAGTCACATTTCTGTGCAGGCCGGCTCTGCAGCTTGCTTGCTCTCTCTGTCTCTCTCTCTCGGGTTGCTTTCCTGCAGCTCTCTTCTGGTGACGCACTCCCGAGCAGTCCTCTGTCTGCAGTCGTTACTATGTGAAAGTCAGCTCTCAATGCATCCCTCCTCCCTATTTCTCTCTCTCTCAGCTTCCCTCACACTGGGGGACCTGTTAGGGGGGTTTGCATAATAACACCCCCCCCTCTTTATTTCCTCACCGCCTCTCTCTCTGATCAGCTCTCTTTCCTCCCCCTTTCAATGTTTAGAGACTCTTTGATTGCCCGAGGCGTGTGCAACTGTGATCCATCAAAGAGTTAACCGTTCAGATTTTATTTTCTCTTTGTTCTCTCAGAGTGGAACTAAACCTTCACCCTATTAGTCCCTTAAAGTCCCCGCCTCTTTCCTTTTAATCTTCTTACTCACCATTCCCTTTGTTTCTTTTTTGTAGTTTTACTCAATTAACTTTTTTCAGTTTCTTCACTCTCTCTCATTCTTCCAAAATCCACCCCTTCAGTACTCCTTTCCTCTTGCTCTGTTATTTCTGTATCCATCGCTTTCTTTACTCCCAGTCACTGAGTTGGAAGTTGCTGTGACAGACTAGCCTAGCTCCCCCATTTTCCTCTCTCCCGCCTTCCCACTTTACCTCCCCCCTATTCCTCTCACTTGTCTTTCCCCCTCAAAGATTTTTGTGTCAGACAGAAATATTAAGGGAAATGTTTCAGATTTTCGCACTGCTAGAATTAACAATCCCTCCTTTGTTCCTACGCCTAAAGTCATATGGAAAGTCTGCTGCAGAGCCCTGGTTTCTGTGACTAACCGTTTGCCTTTTAACGATTCTGCAGCTAAATCTGTGCACTAGAATTTCCAATGTCTGTCACTCTAAACCCAATCTGGTTGTTGAGACTTCTGTGAGCTTGGGCTGTCTGTAGTTGCCCCCCCCCCCCCCCATATTTGCTGCTGCCCCCATCCTAGCTTCTTCTGGGTTCTGTGTTGGCCTGAACAACTCACTTTATCAGTAAAGTTATTTTTGTTTTATATAGCGCCATCATATTCCATAGTGTAGATGTTGAATGCATCATTAAGCAAATTATTATTTTGTGCTGTAAGGGTTAACCATCAATTAATTGGACTACGTCAAATAGGAGACGTGGGATCAGCATTTACTGAGTATTTGCATAATTTTAGCTGGTAAATGAGACTCATTGTGTATAGAGGTAAAGGGCGTGGGTGCAGAGGAGGTACCCCCAGGCCCACACACCCCTTAACCCATTTGCCTCTGGATATATGTAAATATATTTGTATTGCAAATATATTTGTATGTAACCTTTTTTTTTTTGTTTTTGCATGTTTGCATATTAGGATTTTTGGGAAAAAATATGTTTACATTTAAAAATTTTAATCCAATATTATATTCAAAAATAAATGGTTTGCAGGGAAAAACACAACACTGTCTCATAAGCATGAGCAAAAAAAGGGGAATGAAACAAATGTTACTTAAGTACAAAAGAATAACCAAAATGTAGAGTGCTTGGTATCCTGCTCATTGGAAAAAATATATTTTCTTGAAATTATAATTCTTTATTCAAATGAAATAAATGGTTCAGGTATTCTCGCCATTGACATCACAGGAAGGTGAAGTATCTCATTACTTCCAATGCCCTGATAACACCTACTGTGATCAGAAAGCAAGGGCTGCTGGGAAATCACAGCGAGTAGGGGGAAAGAACATTTCTACCTCTTCAAACACATCAGAAAATTAAATATATATATATACCGTGTTTCCCCGAAAGTAAGACAGCGTCTTACTTTCTTTTTATCCCTAAAAGCCCCACTATGTCTTACTTTCGGGGTATGTCTTATATTGGGAAAAATTTTTCGAATTTAATGCTTTCCTACCTTTCCTTTCTTCTTTCAGCTTCTTTTCCTCCTCTTCGCCAGTTCTTGTCTCCTTCCGGGTCAGAGGGCACGGACAGCGGTGGGCGCGGCTTCAGTGTTGTGCGCCGGGATCTGACAAGAAACCCCGGCGCACAACAGCTGTTGCCGCGCAGATCACAAGGGAGCGGTATCGGAGGTCATTAACAGACCTCCGGCTCCCTTGAGTGATTTTAAGCCGGGTTGAACCCGGCTTAAAATCACTCAAGGGAGCCGGAGGTCTGTTAAAGACCTCCGATACCGCTCCCTTGCGAGCCTGCTCCTCCAGCGGCGGACATTACTGTCCGTCTCTGGAGGGGTGCCGGGTGCCGCAGGTTGGCACCCCCTGGAGTGTGGCGCCCTGTGCGGTCGCACACCCCAAAGGTCGGCCCTGCTCTAAGGGGCCGGCCTTAGGGGTCTGCGGCCGCACAGGGTTTAAATAAAAACATCGGGGGGTTTTTTCAACTTTATTTAACATCCTCCATGTTAAATAAAGTTAAAAAAACTTTATTTAACATCCTCCATGTTAAATAAAGTTTTTTTTAACTTTATTTAACATGGAGGATGTTAAATAAAGTTAAAAAAAAAACCCCGATGTTTTAATTTAAATCCTGTGCGGCCGCAGACACGTAAGGCCGGCCTTGGTGGGGACTTCCCGGCCCCTTAGAGTGGCGGACCCGGTCGCAGGTGCGGCGGGCCTAAGGGGCAGGCGCCCCTTATGCCCTGCGTTAATGCGGCCGTAGGCCGTAGGCAAATCCCCCGTGTTTCCCCGAAAGTAAGACATATGTCTTACTTTCGGGGTACGGCTTATATTAGCTGACCCCTCTGAAACTCCCGATACGTCTTACTATCGGGGGTGTCTTACTATCGGGGAAACACGGTAGTACATTGGTTCAGGCATTTCCCTGGGAATGTTTATTGCAGATCCTTTTACACCAAAAGATGCTCCCTATGCCACTGCAATGCCCTTTCTTGATACCAAATTGTCTCTGGGATTTAAAATGTATTGGTTGGAAACGACATTAGACAAAGAATACAGAACAGAAAAGTTTTTTTTAAACCTGGTCTCCTCCTATAAATCTACTGGATCCCCACACAAAGTCTGTGCTCCTCCATTCCTTCAAACATATGAGTTGTTACTGTGAACAGGCTCTCTGAGGCAGATGCCCCATCCAGCCATCCCCTGAAGCCCCCTGGGATACCGCGGTTATTTAATACATGTTTAGGTGCATTGTGTTTCCAAGCAAATGTAAATACAAAAAGTTATACTTACCTGAAGTTTGCTGGTCCTGTTGGTGGCTTCTATAATCCTCTCTGTTCTGTCACAGAATTAAAAAGTGTGGCCATACAAGCAGGGGAGGGCTGGCAGCCTAAGGCCTGGGGGGCAAGTCTAGTCAACTGGCCCGTTGCACCATCAAAGCGGCTGCGAGCGACATTGAAAGCGGCCGTCGTGCGGCAGTCACTCCACCAGCGCCTAATGAAATTAAAGTGGCCGGCGTGCACGCACCGCATGCCTCAGCTCTTCATCCCACCACTTTTAAGACGTGGGAAGAGGAGCTGAGGCATGGCCATTGGGTCTGACAGCCGCATGATGCAGGGGGGTACCTAGAGTATTTGGCACCTGTGGCAGACCCTGTATGTGGCACCCCCCCACACACACACACTTTAAAACTGCATAGTTTCTATGGTTAGGCAAACATTGACAGGGGTACAGCATATTTGTTATCATTATATGCTTAGGGATTATGCGGTACCACCGTCAATGTGTGCCTATACATTGAGCCAGACACTGACAACCCCTATCACTATATACTAAGCCAAACATTGATGTGGTGTAGGCTTACCACTTTAGTGACTGGCATAGTATATAGTAGGGATGCAACGAAATGAAAATTCTGGACTGAAACTAAAAATTCAGCATTCACTTGGCCAAAACTGAAAAAAAAAACCCAAAAAAAACTTTAAAATACTTTATTAAAAGTAACACCAAAATTAGACAAAAAAATCAACAATATTAACATATATATACACACAAACACACATATATATAACAACAATCACAATCCTATCATGCCCAGGTTCTAGCATGTGCTGGCTGACTTAGCATGATAGGAGTGTGATTGCTGTTTGCAATTATATATATATATATATATATTAATACTGTCATTGAATTATTCTGTCCAATAAAAGTGTTAACACACCGAAGTTGGACCAAAAAATAATTTATAACAGCAATCACACTCCTATCATGCCTAGGCAGCCACTACATGCTGGAATCTGGGCATGAAAGGAATGTGATTACGGACTCCCTATGCCAAGCTATCCCCCAACGCTTACACATCCATGCTATCTGAAACCCTCATTCACAAACATTCAGCATAACACCCATCACTCTCACACACTTACATTCAGCATAACACCCATCACTCTCACACACTTACATTCAGCATAACACCCATCACTCTCACACACTTACATTCAGCATAACACCCATAACTCTTACACACTTACATTCAGCATAACACCCATCACTCTCACACACTTACATTCAGCATAACACCCATCACTCTCACACACTTACATTCAGCATAACACCCATAACTCTCACACACTTACATTCAGCATAACACCCATCACTCTCACACACTTACATTCAGCATAACACCCATCACTCTCACACACTTACATTCAGCATAACACCCATCACTCTCACACACTTACTAATCCACTCTTTCCTACCTTTTCTTCTTTCACTCTCGCTTTTCCTCCTCCTCCTCTTCTTCTTCTTCCTGTCCTTCCGGTGCACTGAGCGCGGAAGACGGTGGGCGTGGCTTCAATGTTGTGCCGCGCGCATCGTTTCTGAAGGCGTGCCGGCATGGTGGCACCCCTCAGATGAGCGGCAGCCGGGGCGGACCGCCCCCCTCCCCCCCACGCCAGGTACGCATGACGGCCGCATTCAATCCTGCTCGCGGCCGCTTAGTTTTTAATTTTGCGGCCGCAGCCGCATTGAATGCTCGTCAGTCCGGCCCACCGGCCCGGATTTAGGGCGGCCTGGGGGGCAATTGCCCCCCGGCCCAGTCCGCCCCTGCATACAAGCTTGCCTTGCATTGTTCTTCGCTGACAGGACACAGGCTCTTTGTAAAGAAAACTGTAAAGAAATTACACAATGATGTTTTATCATTTAGAATTAATCCCAGTCCTAATCCCAGTTTCCTGACCGCTCCAGCCCTTGAAGTTTTGCCAGTTCCCATTTCACTTGCACAAATGCTATTGCCATATATACTTGGTTAAACTGCTGATGGTTGCGTTCTGCACTGTGTCGCAGTTTGCCTGGTATGTATTGTATGTTTGCTACTATAACAAACACAATCAATTCCTTTAGATCATTGCCTTGTAATTAATGAAAATTATAATAAAATGCAGAGGTAAACATTCAAACTTCCTGATACCAATAAGCATTATCAAGGGCAAACCTCAGTGCACTTCTGCGAGATGTTCTGAGCTGGCTTTGCATAAGTAATGTGTAATATTTCTTAAAACTGCCAACTGATTTAGCCATGCATTATGCAGGGCCAGCTCGGTCCTTTTTACAAGAGAATCTCACTGTAGCTCAGTAAATTACAAGATAAAAGTTAAAGCTCTATTAATAAATACAATAATTGCTGCATAAGAGACCTTTTTGAAGTGTGGAATGAAGGGCCTTGAATATTGAGTTTACATTCTAAAAAAACCCAGTACATGTCTTTTTTAAACAGAGTATCATTAAAAGGGAAAATAATCTTACTTGTCGCTTTCTGCATTTTATTGACTTTTTTTCTAACCATTTTTGATCATCCTCTCCGTATTAAAACAGCATACCGGTATTTGACCGGTTAAAATGTTTTTTTCCTATATCATGGGGAGACTGTAAGTATGTTTAATGCATATAATGAACCACAAATACCAAGACAAATGCTTTCCATTGACAGTTGTCCATATTCAATTCAGCAGAATGTAATTTATAAAAGTTAAATGCCATCGGCAACCAGAAAACTGTAAATACAGTGTCTGCTAACACTGGACGTGAGAGTAGTTGAGGGACGGTATAATTTCATATAATGACCATCATTATCTGTGGTTTTTAGATGTGCACAGGGCTTTGAAAGCACCAACAGTCAATCAAGACTACTGGTAGTGGTGTCATTATTATTATTATTATACTTTATTTATAAATTGCTGACAGATTCCGCAGCGCTGTACAAAGATGAAAATGTTACAGATAACGAAAAGTAAAATACAGCAATTGACATACAGATACAAGAGGAATGGAGAGCCCTGTTCCCGCAGGAATTTATAATCTAGGAGAGAAACAGGAGGTGTCATGATTTTTTGATACAGTGGATAAATGTCTGTAAAAAAAATATTTGGAAAACTTGCATTAATGATGCATAGATTAAATATGGTCTCAAATCGCTTGCTGTCCCATCAATGACTGGCAAACCGGGACAGTTGGAAGGCATGCACAAGCTGAGCCTATTCTAGTGGTGACTGAAATGTGTTGGTTGCTGTCAGATGTTCACTCATTATAAAGCTCCTCATCTATAGAGTTGCCATTCATCTATCTCTTCTCCTGCCAGCGTTCTTTCAATACACCAGTTCCATGAGGTGATGACCAGACCACACAGGTTGCCTAGGCCATTTATCACATCATTGCCTCTGATTCCCCCTGAACTTTGAATGCAAAGAGCGCATTTGAGAAACTCTCTGAAAAAAAATGAATGCTTACATTTTCCTCAAAGTCTAAAATACTATTAGGAAAAGTAAGAAAAATGAATATACTTGATGTTGGCCTAGTCAGCATCTCAGTTATGAAGAGGTCCCAAAACCTCTTACATACAATGCTCTTTTTATTGTCAACCCGAATCTGCAATATATACATTATTTTAAATAATAGAAGCAAACCTGGGAAACATTCAGGTAACAAATTATTCAAGAAGGATGAAAAGATTGAAGGCCGAGTTCTATAGGCTGCACAAAGTTACCCAGGCCATTATACTAGCTCACCCCAAACCTGCCATATTTCTTAAGTTTTGAATGGAATCACAGATTTTTACTTAAATCATCCTGTAAAATATGCAACACATCAAAAATGGGCAGGATTACCACCAAGCATCTCATCAACATCTGCCTAGTGAACAGTTGACTTGCATGTAAGCAGCTACCATTTCCTTTCAACAGAGTGACTTGTGTAGCTGTACTATGGGAGCAAGCAGATTCTGTTTTTTTTTGCTTCCACCACCATCCGTAGCAAGTCTTCTCTCTGTAGATATAGGCAGTCATTTGGGATAGGACATGGTGTAACTAGGGTCCTCTGCGGCCACTCTATGGTGTCTTGCCTTACCACTCAATGTGCCACGTCAGAATGCATTTCATGGAGATTATATGAGGATCATGTTGTAAACAAGCAGCTGATTGTTTTCAATCACACAGTATATGTCTTGTTATTTTCGACAGTGGGTTTTTTGGGTCATGTTCTGCAGCCTTCTTTTTCACAGGTGAAATAACTTTGTCAATTATTCATCATTCAGCATGACCCCCTACTGTGGTGTGCTTGAGGGGCCACAGGAGCCCAAACAAGTCACACATGAGCTTCCCTCTGCTTAACTCTTGCTTGCTTATACAGAATGTGGCCCTATGTCAGCCAGCCTGCACATCAACAGCTAAATACTTCCATATTGTTGATTTCTTCACAGTTTGTTTTCATGTCCAAGTGATGATGGGTCTGATCACGTGTTTAGCACTGAGGCAGCGGCAACACTTAGAAGTTGGAACATATGTTACATGAAGCTAACAAACACTGTGGTTTCCCCAATCAGCCCATTTACACTATGAAGCACTGTGCCTAGCCAGCACAGCCTCTGTAGCATGCTGTTCCCAGGTGCTACATGTTTGTAATAGGCAGAGCGCCATGATATGACCATCATATCCTACCTCTCAGCAGTAAGGACTGTAGTAATGGAGAATGCAGCTGGGGGTACTTTGGTGGCAGTGGTAGCGGTAGCAGGATCAACTTTAAAAGCCTGGGAACTAGATTATGGCATGGAACCTAACCTATTATGAGTAAACTAAGTGAACCAACAGGGGGTATTTACAATTTGCTTGTACTGAAAACAATATATATACAAACCTAATAAATATAAACCTTTAAAATGCCAACTGACTGTGGGTGAGGGGCTTTTTTGACTGCCTTTATGTATTTACTATGTATATTTACTATGTATTTGTATTATGACCCTGTACCATCCAGGAAAGAATGGATTGATCATATATGATGAGTCTTTTGAGAGTGCTCTTTTCTACAGCAACAGTTTTTGGCCAGCTTTAAAAAAATATCACCCGCACTTGTGTTGTCCAGAATTGCATTTTAAAGTATTTTCACTGCCCTCTGCTGATCAGATTGTACACTGTGAGACATAATAGACTTCAAGCAGTTAAACCCATACCTTCAAATTTGGAAGTGGGTGGTCTGTCGTTTGTGAATTTGAAGTCTCAGCCACAATCTGCTTCAATTAGTGATGCTCTTCAAGATGTTGTTTTGAAGGATCTCTCTGGCTGCCTAAAGAAGAGACAGCCAAATCCTTGCTCCTGTTCTGTGAATGTTTGACCTCTGTGTAAAGCAGAAGCAGCTTAGATACTTCATACTCCCTAGATTTGTTTGCTTCCTAGATTCTAGACAGACACTGCAAAAGGTCTGAATTCCCGACACACCAGATACACACATTATTTAATCTCTGGAACTATTAGTGGAGTAATAAAGTGAATACTCCTTCACGGCTAGTCAAAAAAACTTTTTAAAGCCCCAATACTGTATGTTGTTTAAAAGGATTAAAAGGATTGATATAACTGCCCCTTCCCAAACAACAGATGGAAAGTTGAATCCACACTCAAATGATTCCCAGCATTCCCTTTAATACATTTTGGTTCTATGAGAATTAATGTCTTCCTGTGTACATTTGTCTTGCCTGCTGTGGAGTTGTTCTGGAATATACAATGTACAAATTAGGTACTAAATTGACAGAAATCCCTTTTACCTGTGATTAGATTGCTTTTCAATATATGACATTTTATTTATAGGGTACTAGCAGATGCCATAATACAGTAATAATAAGGGGACAACACAAATTAGTATGAATTAGTATGACATCCTGGTTCAGAAGAAGACTTATCTCATTTTCAAGTTTATTAAATGTTTAATATGCAAGGATAATATGATTGTAGCTAAGATCAAGTAGAGATGTCAGTGGTCTAAAGATATAAAAGCTGGGGAAATAGACGGTCTCTTTAGGAATCCAGGTTGTTAAGTATTAGGAGGATATGTTGTGAGCTTTTCCAAACAATTGAGCTTTAGTGACTTTTTAAAGCTAGAGGAGAGCTAGGGGAGAGTCTGACAAAATTGCTTTAGAAGTTCCAAAGAATAGGTGGCTCAAGGGTGAGGCCCTAGAGACGTGAGAGAGAACACGTGATGGCAGCGAAGGATAGAGGAGTTGTTGGCAGAACAAAGAGGCCTGTTAATATTTTTTCAGGGCTCTGCAAGTAAGAGTCAGTTTGGAGACTAAGGGTAGCCAGTAAAGGCTTAAGAGACAAATGCTTAATAGTACGGTTATGGTAATCTGGGTAAGATGTTACACAGTAGTGAATGTTGTATTTCAGTTGTATCATGTGTAATGAAAGGATACATTTGAGACAGAGTAGGAGAATATCTATCACATAGCCCAAGGTTTGCCTCCTTGGTGAAGACAGTAAACCGGGTGAAGGGTTAGATATCGAGATAGATATTTCCTGTAGCGCTCTATAAAGAAAGGTTTACCCAAACTGAAAAAGAGACTCTAGAATAACATTGTGTTTAACATTTTCTCACTGGAGAGATGTCTTTAATGCGTTTATACATGATTTGCAGAAAGAAAAAGGCTGCCTGATATTAATTCATGGCAGTATACTCAATGACTTTGGTGTGTGAGCAGAATACAGCTGTGGCCAGAAATATGTTAAAAACCTTAAACTGCGCAGATAAGGAGGGAAAGAAAAATCAAAGCCCCACGTCTTTCAAGAACAAATAGAAAAATATTTATTTTCTATGTTGTAATTTTTCTGTACTATAAAAACCATTAGACTTCTTGACCCCAAATGCTCTACGTGTATTTTTGAATAGAACATAATAATAAAACCTTTTGATTAGAGCAATCACTTGAAGATGTCAATTGCCTTAAACATAAGACATAACATTTCACTATGTAACCATTATGATTGTATATTTATTTGAGTTTAATACACAAAAGTTTTACATACAATATTTTGAGGGGAAGTGGTCTCATTGGGCAGCACATTTCCAAATAGCTGAGCGGGGGCACACATTTTGAATAAAGAAAATTATTATTTTTGGCAGGATTATGGGCAATACATTATAGCTTCTAGTAAGGTAAATCTAACCTCAATTTTTTGTTCGGTTGTTTAACCATTAACCATTACTACCTTCAGAGTCAATGGGTCGGTTTGGGAGATCAAAGAGCTCCTCTGTAACCGTCCCATTGAGCAGCAGGACATCCGGGGACCTGACTGCTAAGAGGGGATCTGTCGCCCTGGCCTGGGCCTTGACCAAGAAACGTCACTGGCAATTGCTATTTCCACAAAGTGGCTCTTTGGGTAAGTTGGATGTCTGGTCTTGCCCATGTCTCTATCCACCCATACTCTCTCACTACAGTTTGAAATCAATTTGTCTCTACACGCATTGTAATGTTATCCCAAAGCAGTGTCCTTATGAGAATATGTACCGTATATCTCAGGCTGTAAAGCACATCATAGGAGCATTTTACAGCACATGGTACATTGAATGCTTTTCTTATGGGTTTGATCTGCATTCACATTTTTTTGGGAATCTACTTAACAGTTGGAGGGTTTTGGTTTAGCAACTCCTACTTATTTCTCTTCTTTTGACGCTGTTTGTCAGCCTGTCTTTGCCTTTGTTTTTCAGTTTGCTTCTGCCTGTCTCTTTGTCTCTTCCTTTCCCTTTCCCTCTCAGAGTTGCGCTCTCTCTCCCTCTGCCTCTCTGTTTCCCTCTTGCGCTCACGTTCTCTCAGATTGTGGCGTTCCCTCTCCCGCTCTCGATGGTTGGATTGGACTTTGTTTGCACCTATGGCTGCAGCAATAATAACCCCATCTCCATCCACTTTGGCCTGTTGCTGTTTTTTATGCTCTTCATCGGATGCTTCACTGGTCCGACGGGGTGGTCTCTGAGAAAAAAATCATAACAAAGTGTTGTCCGATTAAATTATAGCCTATTGTGCATCATTGCAGATTGTTTGCATTGTTTAAAGGAAATAGACATATAATAAGAAAATTAAGCAATAATACGTTGAGTTTATATAACTTTGATGAAACAGATTTTAAGAAAACTGACATATTGATGACTGATAACCATAATATCACCAGCAATGGGTCCATATACAAACTTTGAAATGTGGTTTGACCACCATAATAATGTGAAATAGTTGTGCTGATTATACCCTTCCGTTGGTTCCAATGGTGATAAAAACACTTTCCAAAGTTTACTTTAGATTTTTTTTATATATATAATTTATCTGACAGTGACAGTTTATAGAGGTTTTCTAGTATTATTATAAAAATGGAAATACATACATTTTCAAATTTCCAAACACATATGAGTGGTGGTAAATATGACATTGTAAGAAATGATATATATATAATGCTAAAAGATGAGTTGGTGCATGCATGTGTTCCTATGCACACTGAAAGCCAAGATCCGTACATTGGGTGTGATGATAAGGATCAGATCTTTTTTTAATACCAAGACAAATTCACAGATTCAAATTTCAGTCCAAGAAGGTAAACATATGAAAGGCAAGCCTGCTGAGGTTGCTCTTTAGTGTGCATAGAAGCATGTCTTCATTGTTTTCCAAGGTCAGAAAACTGTTTACAAAGTTTGCTATGTACCAGATTTTGTAAACCACATGATTTTGCTGCAAAGCATTCTTTCAGCTACATTTAAGAAACATTTCAGTGAAAAGTACCTCTCTTATCACCCAGTGGCTGACTGTGCATGCATGGACGCTCATTTAAATACACACCTTTTTCCCCCATTGTGGTTTGGATTAGAAATTAACCCTTTAGTGCTATGTCTGTGCCATTGGCACAGGGCCTGTAAACAGGCTGAAGTGCTGGTATGAGCAAAGGAGATGGGCTTAGCTGCACTGTAGATGGTGGGGGGAACTCATTTCTGTTCCATTAAATACTATAACAAATGATTCTTCTTTTAAAGTGGACATCCCCCTTTTGTAAATCCTACACTTTAGAATAGTTAATAAACCTAAAGTACGCTACAGACACATTTTCTGTTGCCAGCAGAGATTTTATTTGTCACACTGTTTTCATAATTATTCATCCCCAGCAAATTACATATTGATGAGAAAGTTGGTTGACCCAGCAGAGGGGAAATAATCATGCAACCTTGTAGCATACATCACACAACTCTGATTTGCTTAAGTATTATTACACAGACTTAAGAGCAGAAACCTCACAGACTGGATGTATGATTAAGAAATACATACATTTTGTTACAATAAGAGGATCCCTCTTATCTTTCGAAATCCCTGTTCATATTATTTCTTCTATAAAGTTTTTACTTGACATACACTTCAAAATACTAGCTAGCAAGCAGCATAGTCCCAGGTATAAGATGTAAAGAGGACTTTCCATAAAGGCAAGGAAGCCACTGCAACGTTCATATCTGTGGTGACCTCTCAAATGGCTGCAGTCCTGGGCATATTCTGCAACCCACTCACCCCTGTGGCTTGTGCCTTATGTAGATGGATATCATTTCATTCAGGGATACATGTCTGACATGCTCGGAATTCCTAAATGTAATAACATGAATGTGTAAGCGTTGTATGTTTTAACTCTTTGGTATGTTACTCACCTCTTCATCCTCGGAGTCAGTTTCTGGTCGCAAGCAGCTGCAGCTTGGCATTCTTAAATCCCCTTAAAGATTTTAGCAAAGAATTTCCCTAGATGAAACCGACAGCTGCACAGAAGATTCAACAGGTACTTTGGAAGTGGTACTGAGTAGATTTATCGTCTTCTTCTTGTAGGAATTAAGTATCGCAGACCTGTTTATCCTGCAGATCCTGCCCTGACAAGAGGGTGCTGGGTGTTGCAGGTGGGGTGGAGAGCCCGTCCTGAGGGGAAGAGCGAGATGTACCACAGTTTGCTTGATGATGGAAACACTATTATTTATGCAATCCTGTTAGGTGTACTTTCTTGTTTCTACCTGTATTCTCCTTTTTCCTGAGTCATAAACTTTTCTCTGTGATCATTCCTCACCGATACTTCAAGTGATGAAATGCTTATGTTCTCTAAATAATGGTCTATAATGGTTAATAAGAGAGTGGTATATTTGTCACAAATGCAAAAATAGGAAGAAAAATCCTGTTCTTCCTATATTGCCTCAGAATGTATGAACACTATAAAAATATTATGTAATCTTTACAGTTTTTGATTGGAGTAATTATTTTGCAGCAAAATGGATTTGGAGAACTATGGTCATGTTGGGGTGAGTAGGATATTCATAAATCCTCTCACAGTTTAGATATATAGAAAGATACTTACCAGGATCTTTTCTCTGCCTGCAATAAATCCAAGTATCTGTACTAATCCCAGACTCTATGTATGTGCGGTTTATATGCATTTTCTGTCATTTTAACAGCATTGTATCTGTGGTTAACTTTATCTGCCTTTATTCCAGATCCACTGTGTGGTCTACCTGTAGATGGGGTGCCAACTTAAGTAAGAGCACATTAGATGTTCTGACGTTAACTATAGCTGCTTGGGAAAGCTGGCAGACTAAAATGCAGCGATTCACATGATGCTAAGCTTGCCACAGAAATATAGTCTTCTTTTAGTATTGTGGCTGAGAGTGATGAGTGCAGTAGTTCCATAACAGCTAGAGACCATCCTGACATGTATTTTTAAGTAGCATAGTACCGGTATGTCTTTTCTAACTCCAACTCTTTTGATCATGGAAGATCTCACCTGATCAGTAGTCTAGGAGGCTGTCTTCAGTGTTCTTCTGTGTTCAGTTGTTCTTTTGCACAAGCGGAATCTCCTGTTTTACTGCAATAAGGAAATTTAGAAAGTTAGTGAGGCAGGTCAGCAGATGAAAAGTAGTTTCCTAGTCAGAGGGAGAGGAGGACAGACAGCTCCATAGTTGGAAACATAATGTGCTAATATGATAAGGAAGTTTGTGGAGAGTGAGAGGAGGAGGGAGACACAACGCTTCACTCTTAAAGGACAAGAAGCTGCGAGGGGAGGTGGAGTTACATAATTCTTGCCACAGATTTTAAATCCCACTCTGTAACAGCTTCTTTTTTACTAAAGATGTAGAAACACATTAAATCCCACTCTGTAACAGCTTCTTTTTTACTAAAGATGTAGAAACACATACCGGGATTGGGTGTGATAAAGAACAAGAGTAACAAAGAGTTACAGTGAAAGAAGAGAATGTGACAAGGATGCATCCAGAGAATGAAGTCAAAGGGCAGTGTGTAGGGGCTGCACAGAGGCAGTGTCAATCAGCAGCCCAATGGCACCCCTGGCAATTAGCCTCTCTGTTGCCCCCCACAGGACGTGTCCCTAGGTGCAGAAGAAAAACTTGATCGAGGGGGGAGGGGCACGTGCTGTGATAGAAGTGAGTGGAGTCTCTTATAGAGTGGACAGAGACAGGAGTGAGTGGACAGGGACAGGAGTGAGTAGAGGACAGGCAGGGAGCGGATGGTCCTACACAGTGTAAAAGTGTAAGAAGGAGAAAGAAGAATATGGCAAGTAAATAGTATCCAGGGGTGTATGGCATAGAGAAACCACCACAGAAAAAAGTTTGAGAGATGTGAAAAGGAAGGTAGCATATAGATGTATAGATGTAGAGACAGTGTATCATATTATGAGTGGAGACATACCAGTAATACAGAGGAAGCAGACTTAGAAAGGGGTAATATATATATATATATATATATATATATATATATATATATATATATATATATATATATATATGTTAGTAGAAACCTGTAGAATATAACAAATAAGAAAAAAATATAGCTAATTACTGTTTGTAAGTTCAACAAGACAAACACATACTGTTTAGAGGGTTACAAACATAAACAGCATGATGAGAAGATGAGAAA
Source organism: Spea hammondii (assembly GCA_029215755.1). Lineage (NCBI taxonomy): Eukaryota > Metazoa > Chordata > Amphibia > Anura > Pelobatidae > Spea > Spea hammondii. Next base: position 129,014,086 of record JARDYJ010000001.1, on the reverse strand, counting down.
ATGACTGATAAGTGGACTTCTGTAAACTTGCATTGAAGAGAGAAGAGGATCAGGTTTAGCATCCTGTATCCCTCCTCCTCGGCCATCATTTCCTCATATCACAATTAAAGGCTTCTATCCAAGTTTCCAATCGGGTTGGGGGAGGAGAGGTGACGCCGCCTGGGGTGCTGCTATGGAGGATATCCAACTAGTGAACTGGGTGGAATATGAACTGTGGAGAAATGACTAACACAGCATATTTCAACAAGGCGGTTTCCAGTTCACCTTAATAGTAATTTCGCTTAAATCAATGTAACATTTTGGCAGAGAACTCAGATGCTAGTACATGGTGTCATGGGGTGTATGGGCATCTCCCCAACTCACCCTATTTTATTTATTACCTGTATAGCTCATTCTGCTAATAAAGATAACCCATCTATAATACTGCATTGGGCACCCTACACTTTTACATCAGCTGTCTTTACTAGGAATAGAAGCTTGCATCCATGTGCACTAAACCTATGGCTAAAAGAAGTAAAGTTGCCGACAAGACTAGCATAAACTGTGCTAGCTAACAGGGTCCTCTTTAAGCCAGGCCAAAAGCAGTATGTGTCTTGGATCCAGTTACTACACAGGGCCCACAATATTTGACCCTTGCAGGATATGCCTTTTCAGCAAGTGCAGACCCAGTGCTAGCTATGGATACATTTTTAGGCTAATGAGTTAGCCCGTAGTTGTGGCTATCAGGGGACACGTCCAGGACCTGTATCGGGGGTCAGGTTGTCTGGTAATTGGGGAGTGGGCATCCCTTCTCCCTTATTCATTCTTTATGAACAGTCTAATTCTGTTACATAGTATGGATCTGTTTAAGCATAATAAATGTTCTTTATCGTACAGTATAGTTCTGTGATAACAAACTGTTATAAAGAATGATATCAACCGAGTAAAAGATTATTTTAGTTGATGTTCCTGTCATTTTATCAACTTAAGTGAAGTTATACTCAAACAATTTACTTTGTTTCTGGAAGTCTCGTCTGAGCTTACATCCCTTGAGCAAGTGGTTTCATGTCTCACTTCAGGTGGGGCAGTCCCATATGTCTCACTCCCGCTCGATCACAGAGTCCATTTCGTTACCGACTTTGTTAGGTTGTATGTCTAGATGTAGGTTGTCCTTATTAGGTCCCCTTATTCGTATATATTTTACATCAGTCAGACCAAGAACAACAGTCCTCGCTTCCTCGTTCATCTGCTCCAGGGTCAGATATTACAGCTTTACCATCCCTCAAAGCTTGGACTATTTCTAAACTAACAGTAGAGCTAACAGGGAGACTCATCCCCTTTTTGGCCTCAGCCAGAAGGCAGAACTATTTTGTTTGCTGTTTTCCAGACCTTAATCTAGCTCTCTGTGGACATGGCTCAAATAAGGGACATGTTGACAACGCAAATTCTGAGTCCCGGCCTATGGGTGCAGGTCCTTCTTGCCTCCCTCCTCTGCAGGCCCTGTTGCCGGTGTGTGCCCAATCAGGCCCCAGCTATTACTCCAGCTCATTCATTCAGGGAAATCCTAGGAAAATGTTTGTCTATTACTGACCATGATAGGCCTTAACCCACTGGCATATTCAGGGAACTGTTTTTTCCTCTCTATTCCTCAACCAACAACTGAAATCCATAAGGCATTTGTAATACTTGTCCTGCAAGTTAAGTTTGGTATACGTTGTTAATAAATTCATATTTTGCTAACCTGATGATTTATTTTTTGCCCTCTCCTAGGCCTAGGCCTAGTTTTTGCAAACTTCAGACTAAATTTTCCCTCTTTTACCTAAATTTTTGGGGTGTTTGTCTAGGACACCGTTTAAATTAAAGACAGCCCTGCTTAGTAAGGTTTAATTGTCCTTCTCAATGCACGCAAAGTACATGAGTTTTGGCTCCCTCTAGTGCCTGTATGATTTTTTAATTTGCGTTTAATGAGAACAGACTCAGTGTTATCTACCCTTGAAAATTTTGAGTAATTCAGAGGTCTCTGAAGATGTGGTGTTTTCTTTTAACTGTATGTAGCTTGTGTTCTTCACGTGTCAGTAACCTTCTATAAATAACATACCTTATATTTCTGGATCACTTTCATATTTTATATGTATTGAGAAATATCAGTGTAGTTTTGGGAAGTGTTAGTACAGTAGTGTAGATGTGAAAGAAATGAGTACCACGATACAAAATAATATATTTTTGTTAGACTCACATTCCATTTTAAGGCCGAGCTTTTGAGACTATAAACTTCCCTTTATGAAGTCAAATGCTTTACTAACCACATTAGATATGTACTGTACATGGGTTAAGAAAACAGTTTTAGGTGGTCATAATTTATTTTTTCTCAGTGTGGGAAGAACGTGAATGCAAGCGTGATAATCACATTGTTACAAAACAGAACTATATTTATAGGTTTAACCAAACAAAGTGAACCCTGACAAATAAGATGGATGTATAATCTAGTATATAATAGAGGCAACGGCAAATTAATCTGTAATAGTGTGATAGGAATCATATGCCGCTATTTAATCAAGCGTATTTAGTGTTCAAATTAAATTGGAACTGTCTTTATTTTAAATGTTTTTTTCTGTCTTGTGTATTCTTGAAGTTCCTGTCCTGTGCTTTTATTTTGATTCTTTCGGTGGAGTGGTCCTTCTGGGTGAAGTGATGACAACCTGTGGTGCAGTTATTATCTTCACTGTGTCTGTTAATTGAGTGTCCATATAGGTTTATCCTTAGATTAAATTTCTGGCTGGTTTCTCCAAAATGATACTCTGTGTTACATTTACAGCACTGTAACATATACACAACATTTGCAGCGGTACATGGATATGATCCCTTGATGTTGTATGTGGTGGGAAATGTTGTTATTACAGATGAGTTTGCAGCAAGATATTAGTAACCTGGTTGAAGTCCATTTTGGTGTGAAACGTTTTGCGTCCTACCAAGAAGGAACTGTACATACAAGTTATATGGGACACTTGTTTTTATCGATTTTAAAGTAAGCCTTGACACAGAGTGGACAATAAAATTGTATATAATATTTGTTACGTTATGCAGAGCCGGCCCTACAATAGAGCCGAGTGGGGCAATTGCCCCAGGCGGCACTTTTGAAGGGGCGGCACTATGCCGCCCCAAGCGCTTGGTTTTTTTTGAAGCGGAGGAGAGGGGCGCCGAGTGGTTTTCGCTTACCCGCTCGGCGCCCCTCTCTCTCCTCTACGAGCCCTCTAGCTCGGTCTCGGTGCCGGCTTGTAATGCTGAGCGCCGGAAGTGACATCAATTTCCGGTGCTCAGCATTACAAGCCGGCACCGTGGCAGAGCAGGGAGACTCGCCGCAGGACTGTTTAAAGGTAAGTACAAAGGGGGGGGGATAGGGTAGATAATGGCGTCGGCGAAGTTTAAAATGCTGCCCCCCCCGGCGTCGGCAGGGGGGGGGGCGTCATTTTAAAATTCGCCCCAGGCGGCATTAAGTCTTGGGCCGGCCCTGACGTTATGTCTTGCATTTTCTATAGTTTTTCATAATAGTGATATCAAATCACCCAGTGTTGATGCTTATTTTGGAGGAAGTCATACATTTTTTTGTTTTTGTTCTTTCTTTTTACATGTACATGGATTAGTCTGTATAGATAAGTATTTTTCCATACTCTTTATTACTTTTTACTGCGCAACACATTATTTTTTATTACACATGAGCGAATATATGTAAATGTGTGGGGATCATAGGCCAGTTGGAGAGAGCAACAGAGGATTTCCTATGACTGGCCCAATGAGCTTTAAAATCAATGGGGATCTGCACTGTAGCACCACATACGTGGCCTCCTCATGAGGCTCTTAAGCTAAACGCCACAAGGAGACTCTTCAGGAAAGGTGGGCAGGAGCTATACCTCTGATGATGCCTACTCAGCTGCAACCTACCAAACCTCTGAGGACCTCCTCCATTGCGGACCTTCTTCCTATACAGGGCTGATATGTTACATTTTTAGATCGCATGGAAAAAATATTATAGAGGTCAGCTCAGGCTTTACTCTGTAGTACAACTGGCCATGTTTTAAGGGAAATCTCTCCAGCCAGTCCATTAAGAGTTTTGGAACACTAGGAAGGTCAATCACCAAATCGTCCCCTGGTGAAGCACCTTGCTTTTGGTGCTAGATGTCAGTGCCTGAGGCCATTTTCGAGATGTCTCCAGTTGTTGCTGGAGAACCTCTCTCGGGTTCGCCCTTATTAATAAATAATGAAGCTGGTGAGTTGAAACTAACTTTCCAATTCACCTACAAATTCCAGCTTTAGTGAATAAGCCCTTAAAACCTCTTGATCAACATGTTAGGTGGCTGATATTAACCAGCAGTCAGCTAAAATAGTTATTATCAACCAACTGAATTGCCTATAAATTGTGTTATTTGTAACAGATCATATGATAGTTTTTGAATTTATTGTAACAAATAATTTTAAATTACCAGGATCAAAGCTTTGGGTATACATCCTGCGTTAAACATGGTCCACATTACCACCACTGCTAGACGTTTTGTGACACACTTTTTCCAATTTAACCAGGGAACCTCTGGATTGCTAAAGCAGGACATGTTGGGATGTGGTTTTGGATTGAGGGGGGTCAGTTCCAGCCAACAGTATCCGATTTACTTTGTTACCTAGCCTCACACATGTTATCACTATTTTGGGATAGTGAGATCCAAGAGTCACAGCAGTTTACATATGCATGTGTTTGATGTTGCCTTCCAGTGAAAAGGCTGCATCATATTAGTAACCAAACAGTGAGAACCACATGAATGTTCTCTTTAATATGGGTGCACTTCATGGTCTTGAGTATTCATGTATAATCAACTAGTCAAATAGTAAGTGGCGTGTGAGCCTCCATTTCTCTCCTTTAGAAACATTACATGGGCCTTTTACACTCTTGGTTGGTGATTAACCTTTCATAACGACAACCAGCTTCTACACGCTTGAGACACCAGTTGTAACTGTAAGCGTACATCCATTCTGGTGTGCCAGAACGCATAACGCTACTACACCATTGTGTTTTTTATGTTGTTATTTTTTCCTTACATATATACCTCACATACGAACCGCGGGGTGGTGGCATATTGGACTCTGACCAGCACAGACACACTGTGAGTGTATAAATACACCAGATATAATATCATCGGGTCTTAACTACTACACCACCATAGTTTTTCTTTTTATTTTGTATTACAAACCGGTTTACACAAGCGCCCCCTAGTGGACCAAATTTATCTTTCCAACACCAGGAGTGTGTCGTTACGGGTTGCGGCTGGGTATCCGGTAAAAAAGGAAAGTATATACTCTTTTCCCTTGAGACACCCTTTCATACTGTTTTTCATATATCTTTCGTTTCCTTTACTGAACTTAGGGTTAACCAGAAAAACAGTGTCATGCAGCCAGTGCCATGACGCAATTCCTTAATAAGTATTTATCACTACCTTTTCACAGGGAGGTTTCATTTTAAAGTGGGCACATTGGTTGTGTGAGTGACTTATTGAAGTCTAGTTCCTGCTTTGTTATATTAGTAGACATTTTCAACTAAAGTCATACCCAATGGAAGTAAATAAATCTACCAGTGACCCCATTTATGAGGAATCATGATAAAACCTACATAACATACATTACAAATCATCAACATATAACCTGTACCCAATATTATAGAAGCTATGTTGTTAAAGCTGTCACTCCCAATCCTGGAGAACACCTTACTAAATAGTCATGAATACCACCCAAGACATATCTTGCAGTCCTTAGGTATTATACACAAATGGGGCTTAATAATGGGACCTTGCTCTACCTTGGCATGAAGTCCTGCTTGACAGGGTTCTCTGCAGCTTGATCCAAGTGGATCTTATCCCTGTAAAGCTAGCTGTGTGGTCATTCAAAAGCTATCTTGGAATGCAGTGGTTGCAAAGATTAACAACTCTTGACTGCTATACCTTCAGGCAGTCAGTCACACAGCTCACTTGGAGCAGCTCTAGACTTTTAAGGGTCCTGGATAAAAATGTAGGTGCCCCTGTCTGTGATACAAGTCATTAAAGTAATGACAATGATAATTGATCATTAATTAATGGGGGTATTTTACTGCAAAGCAGCTGCTTAAACCTTTAATGTATGGTAGAACTTCTTCTTAGATGACTGGCACTCAGTTTGGATAGGAGGGCAGTGACTCGCATACCCAGGTGAGGTAAATTATTCTTGTTGATGGTGATTTCTCATGAATTAGGATTAGGCCAAATTAGGGATAAGAGTGCTTTCTCTCTTCCTGTTACCCCTTAATGATTCTGCTCCCCTGTGTGAATTACAAAAAATGGGTCTCACTCCTGATACATGCAGACATAGCCACGGCCCTCCACTGAACTCTATACAGCCTAGAGAGATAGGTTATCTACAAGGAGATGATGAAGCATGTTATGAGCACTGTGTTAGATCAATTTCACTCTAAAGTACTATTCATATCTTTAATATAACTTTAGCTTTTATAAGCACATTTTAAGAAAAATTGAATGTTCATGAACCCTGGATACGCAGAATCATTAGTCTGAACAAACTGCATGAAACAAATCTCTCCAAGACACTGAGGTACTTTCCAGGAAGATTAAAATAGCTGACAGTGACAAGATATTAAAATTAAAGAGCAGGGGAAGTGATATACATTGCCATGTTTATTCCAGTTTCAGAATACATGCACACGAGAATCTATAATTCATTAATTGTGAAGACAAGTTTAAATGAAACCATTTTCTAGGAGTAGCCAAAGGAGTAACATTTATACTAAAGGCTTCATGCACCTCCAAGGTAAGGCTATCCGAGGATCTGTAGCAATTTGCTGATCTTAATGCAGTTCCCAATTTATTAGAACAAATTGTAGTCCTACCAAACTTGAGACCCTGGCAAGCACTTTCAATCCTCGTGCAGGCGAAACTTAACAGCGTTGGCCAATCATAACACATAGTTAAGTTTGTGAATCTGAAACTGCAACTTTTCTACTGGCTCCCACTGAATAAAGCCCATTGTGTTTATTATGTTATGTAGCTAAAATTCATTGTAATACAAAACCAAATGAGAAGGAACTGAGCAGCATATTGTCCTCTCATGTTCTCCAGTTGATTCAATTTTTTGTATAACTGGCAATGTAGAGAGCCATTGCATTTTCCACAGCAAGTAATTTATGAAGAAATTATCCCACCAGTGTACAAAACCTATTTTTTGGTGAGTGCTACAGGTGCACTTTGGACCAATTCCACAAGTAAGTGACTGTGCATATCAAAAACCAAAGGGAAGTTACATTATCTCACAAAAGTGAGTATACTCCTCACATTTCTATAAATATTTTATTATATCTTTTCATGTGACAACACTGAAGAAATGACACTCTGCTACAATGCAAAGTAGTGAGTGTACAGCCTGTATAACAGTGTAAATTTGCTGTTCCCTTAAAAATAACTCAACACACAGCCATTAATGCCTAAACCTTGGCAACAAAACTGAGTACACCCCCATGTGGAAATGTCTAAATTGGGCCCAATTAGCCATTTCCCCTCCCCGGTGTCATGTGTTAGTGTTACTAGGTCTCAGGTGTGAATGGGGAGCATGTGTGTTATATTTGGTGTTATCGCTCTCACACTGGTCACTGCAAGTTCAACATGGCGAAGAACTCTCTGAGGATCTGAAAAAAAGAATTGTTGCTCTACATAAAGATTGCCTATGGCTATAAGAAGATTGTCAAGACCCTGAAACTGAGATGCATAATGGTGGGAAAGACCATACAGTGGTTTCACAGGACAGGTTCCACTCAAAACAGGCCTTGCCATGGTCGACCACAGAAGTTGAGTGCATGTATTCAGCGTCAAATCCAGAGGTTGTCTTTGGAAAATAGACGTATGAGTGCTGCCAGCATTGCTGCAGAAGGTTGAAGGGGTGGGGGGTAAGTGTGTCAGTGCTCAGACTATACGCTGCACACTGCATCAAATTGGTCTGCATGGCTGTCATCCCAGAAGGAAGCCTCTTCTAAAGATAATGCACAAGAAAGCCCTTCAGTTTGCTGAAGACAAGCAGACTAAATACATGGATTACTGGAACCATGTCCTGTGGTCCAATGAGACCAAGATAAACGTTTGTGGTTCAGATGGTGTCAAATGTGTGTGGCTGCAACCAGGTGAGGAGTACAAAGACAAGTTTGTCTTGCCTACAGTCAATCATGGTGGTGGGAGTGTCATGGTCTGGGTCTGCACGAGTGCTGCCGGCACTGGGGAGCTACAGTTCATTGAGGGAACCATGAATTCCAACATGTACTTTGACATACTGAAGCAGAGCATGATCCCCTCCCTTCGGAGACTGGGCCAGAGGGCAGAATTCCAACATGATAATGACCCCAAACACACCTCCAAAACGACCACTGCCTTGCTAAAGAAGCTGAGGGTAAAGGCGATGGACTGGCCAAGCATGTCTCCAGAGCAAAACCCTATTGAGCATCTGTGGTAGCATCCTCAAATGGAAGGTGGGGAAGCGCAAGGTCTCTAACATCCACCAGCTCTGTGATATCGTTATGGAGGAGTGGAAGAGGACTTCAGTGGCAACCTGTGAAGCTCTGGTGAACTCCAGGCCCAAACCAGTGCTGGAAAAGAACGGTGGCCACACAAAATATTGACACTTTGGGGCCAATTTGGACATTTCTACTTAGGGGTGTACTCACTTTTGTTGCTAAGGTTTAGACAGTAATGGCTGTGTGTTGTTATTTTTAAGGGAGTGTAAGCAAATTTACACTGTTATACAGGCAGTATACTCACTACTTTACATTGTAGCAGTGTCATTTCTTCAGTGTTGTCACATGAAAATATATAAAATATTTACAAACATGTGAGGGGTGTACTCACTTTTGTGAGATACTGCATATGCAAAACAATAATACTTCTCTTGTATAGCCCCATAAAGGATCAGTGTCTATAAATTTATTAAAAAAAAAGAAAAAACTAAACTAAAGGCAAACACGCACTGTGTACTGAACAGCTTCTTCAAATGCATGATATGTAGCTCTGCCTTTTCTCTTAAATCTGTTTTCATTTACAATAAATTATGATTGAAAGCCAAATATATATATATATATATAACTGCTGCATGTCCCTCTAATGATCTGAGGCATATCACATTTCATGGTGTCATGTGGCAGCATGAGGAGGTTGAAGTGATGGCTGAACAAGCATTGGGTGTGAACGAGACAAGATAGATCATTGAACTCTTCATGTTGTGAATTAGTATGTTTTGTATGTATATAAATATGCTTAACAAAACAGAATAGATGAAAAACATGTCTGTTTAATCAGTTTTATTTTTTTGTCAGGAAAAAATAAAACTAACAAAGAAAAAAATGATGAACAAAATAAGTCTTAACCAGGTAGCTCACATCTACTCTCCTAATTTTCATACTGAATCATGGAGCTGCCATCTGTTATCACAATAAGCCTTTCCCCCTGTCCAAAACATGCAAATTCTGCATCCACTCGGGTGAAGGATACCCTTCGAAATGGATAATCACCGAAATCTACGGTGTAAATCTAGGAAGCAATATAAGAAACTCTAGGGAGAGCTCTACAGGGTGACACATAGTGATCCGCAGTGTTAGGTGGTGTTGAAATGAACCAATATGAACAGTGCTGCACCTGCACAGATATATAATAGTTTGCTATATTATACAGCATTAATGTTTTGGGTTTTTGCTGAAAGTTGATGTGTAGCAGTGCAGGCCCAATATACCTTCCACAAAAGAGTTTACACAGCCCCCTGGCTATTGTAATGATCTTTATTATACAATTCTGTGATGCACACTAAAGAGGGTATCTTCAGCCAGACAAAAAAGACACTCCAAAATTAGCTTTTTTATGGGGGTTAGATGTACTTAAATCTATCACAAAAACATTTTATATCTCTAAATGTATTGCTGTATTAATGCCACTGCATGAAACATACAAGGTTTAATTTGTGTTGAACTTGACATGGAAGCCATACAATACTCATTTTGTCTCTATAAAATCACCTTTTTTCAACATTCTATTAAAAACATTTAGATTTGTCATACTCCTTTCTGAACATAGTGCACCGGCTTAATTTTGACCCACGACAGCACATTTACGTAGGGTTTATCAGCATCTACTTTTGCAAGTGAGGTGATGTAAAGCTACTAAAGGTTATTTTATGCAATCAGGCACATCAATGACAATTAATGTAACTGAAAGCTGCCTGTACTAAGACTATCCATAAAGTTTACAGTAGATTCCCTTTAGCATTCTAGCACCCTGGAATGATTTCATTTGAAATGAGATGAGTCGAGCACAATTGCTTATCGTAAGTTTTAGCTTAGCACAGAATCTTTTATGCATTTAAAATGACCAGTTGTTCACATTAACACAGACTACCTACAGAAAATGCATGAGCGTTTCATGGGTCTAGCATTAAACTTTATCTGTTAAAGCAGGTATGCTATACATTGCACTTTCCTCCAACCATTTTTTTGTGGCAGGGTTTGACAACCTATGATTTAAACCCAATTTAAACTCCCCCCAAAGTATTTAATACAGAAATGAAAGAGTATGTATCACAGGTAAATAAACAAAATGCATAAATAGAGAAGCTTTTCCAGATACACTGTGACAGGGGTAACTACTGTATATCACTATACACGTCCCCAATAAACCACAAACCATTTTCTATATTACCATTTCCCACCCGAAGACCCTTTTTCTACCTTGGGCTTTATTTACATATTTTCACAAATGAAAACCAAGTAAAATGTGGTTAAAATCTTCCCTATGGAAGATGGAAGTTACCCTGAGTGAGTACAGCAGGGAGTATTACTGTGTGTTAAATGGTCTGTTAAATATACTACTGGAAGCTAACAAGGACATTTATAGATAGCAGGTGCAAGGTATCTTCTAGACACAACAGTAGTGACCATCAGATCTGACATCCGCACAATGCTGCTTTGTTTAGTGACCCCAACGTACTATGCACAAAATGAGTATTCCAGTGGTTGGACCATCAATAACTTTCTCAACCCCCCCATAAGTATGTCTTGGCCACACAGGTGATGCAATTCCACATGATGCTTTATATTTATGTGCAAGGAAAAGAGGATGGATAAGCCAGCTAAGATAATAAGAATTACTTATTATTATTATATGACAATGGTGTCACATGTGGGAGCTGTGACGATGAAAGGTTATATAGGAAAAAGGAGGGTTTAAAGTGAATAGAATGGAATTGCCCACTGGCAAACTATTTCTTCCATTGCAAAAGTAGTAAGTAATGATTGGACATATTGTCCCCACAGCATCATAAATGGAACAGAATATATTGCCAGACTCCCTATAGTTGGACTGATACAAGTAAGAAATACACAGGAAATCAAGTGTAAAAGAATAAAGAGGAAGGATGTAAGAAAAAAAAGGCAAAATAAGATGATACTAAAATCTGGTTATCTCCCATGTGACTTTTGGGTTTGGTTTTTAGTTTTCTAATCAGCATCATTAGCTCCGCCCCCTAGGGACAGATAAATGCTCCTTTCCCTCAGATGCGTTGAGGGAGAGATGGCGATCACTGGTCGCCAGAATCACGGCCCTTCAGCAGGTCACCTCCGTGAAGGGGCCTGGAGGCCCTCCCCCCGACTCGCTGCTCTGGGACAGGGTACGAGAGCGTGAGCGATTCCCCTCGCTGGAGAGAGAGGCGGTGCGAGAGCGAGAGAGACGAGTCATGCATGAGGAAGCCACTGCAATTAGAAAAGTGGGAGGGTAAAAGACACATTGTTACTTTTAAAGAGAATCTGCTTTACATAAAATAGTCATTTTGCAGGCTGCTCGGCCCACTCTATTGTGTTTAAAAACAACAAAAAACTAGTAACAAAAACACTTATCAATTAACCAGTTCCTGCTTTTTATCACATGCACTAAATCATACCTGACAGTTTGCAATGCACATTTTACTAACAGGATAGCTTCAGCCTAATATAATGGCAGTGTCGATATTTCCAAAGTGTTCCCCAAGCCTTCTTCACCAAACAGTCCTACAGTATCCAGCATATACAGATACTCCAGGGTGATAAGAGTCACATCGTGCTAAAATTTGCCATTTTTGATTGTTGAAACTGGGGAAGTACCCAAATATCTCTTTATTACAAAGACTGTCAACTTTGGTTATTTCTGTGCCATAGCAAATATTATTACATGGCAAAAAGTATGCCTCTTGAGCCTAAGGTTATTTTCTAATTCCTCCTTTTAACAATTATTAAAGGGTATTAGCCCAATAACAATATACAGCACTTAATAGTCTATGTCATGAAAAACAAAAATCAGTGTAGGTGTTAAGTGACATCACAGTGACATTCAATATGGACATGAAAGGTTGGTGGGTGAAGTGGGATTCTGCAAACATAGGCTTGGACATTTTTGGTCAGCTTTTTCAAGTAAGTTAGTCATGCTGCAGGTGATAATTCACAAGGGTAAAAGGTCTATGCTGTTCCATAATACTTTACCTCTTCCTTGCCAGAGAGGACTACACTCTATTACCAGATCCTCCGGCATTAAAGCAGATACAGAGATTTTAAGAAACACAAAAGGTGAAGTGGATGCTCCATGCCAAGGAGCTCTGTGAGACATTGGGTGGCATGGGAAGGCTAGCAGGTCAGGGCAGTGAGAGGGGACAAGGGTGGTTAAGAAACTACTTTAAAAAGATACGTCACCCCATACTGAGCTTCTTATCCAGGATGTGGGGGACTGGAGAGAAGAGACAGCAAGAACAGTAAGAACTACAGGAACTATTCAGTGTAGTAATGGTGGAGAAGCTATACCGGGGTCAGTTATGGAAGGAGATTGAGATAAATTTGGTTCTCAGGCTCCTCAGCCATCCTAAAGATGGCATAAACAAAGGATCATAAAATCAGGACCCATCTAAAGAAGATATTTCTAGAAAAGCCTAAAACAGTTGATGAATGGTGGACAGCAGTTATGATCAAATACACCAGAGGATGTAATATGTAGAACTAGAAAGACTAGAGTAGAGGCAAGGGACATGAAGTAATGAGGCAATAGCTATTACATTAAATAAACAAGGCCCAAGAATTCTGAAAAGACAAATAAAGAATGGAAGGAAAACTAGAGATACTCGGAAAAGTACATCTGCTTAATTTGTCTAATCACAAAGATAAATTATAACATGATTGAGTTTGTAGAATAAAAAAGTTTTACAATTCTAAAATCTGTGCATATTCACGCCAGTCACAAACAGAGGCTGTCTCTTATGCCAGTTCTTAGCAATGTGAATGCCGGATCCTTGGTCAGACTGATCATAACATAAGAACAGCTATATACAGCTTAGTTCTCCGATACAATATGAAACATAACCTGTTCCTTCTTAAAAATACCACCACAAAAAAACCTTATGCCATATAATGTGTGGTTCATTTAATTACACTTATATTCATCTCAGAGTATTGAGGGCTCTAAGAGTAATGTAACTGGTAAAAACCTTATTTACTGTATATAGCTTAACTATATGGAGATGGAAATTCATTCCTAAACTGCACATACAAGGTGTGAAAGATAATACATTTGTACTGAAGAAAAATACTCACTGTATCCCATTCCTTGGACAAAGTATTTAAAGGCTTCTGTCAGTTTTCCTGGCTATAACGAGATATAGACATAGAGAGAGAAGTTAAGTGATGGAAAGATATAGGGACAAGGACATATGAAGAAAAATTTGGAGGATGGATAGGGAACAAAACAAGATGGAATGAAAGAAAAATAACTATACTATGCTTAGATATTACGCTTAGGCCTTAAAGGGACAGCCACTGACGTAACAGAGGCCCCTGGATTGGAGCTGGGCGGAACGCTGGGCCTGCAAGCTGCCTGCCCTCAGTTCTAGCACATTAGAGTCTGAGGAATATGCAGTGGCGACTCTAGAAACAATATATAGGGGGGGCACACAAGATACCACAGTCAAACTGGGGGGGCATTAATAATTTCCACCATTAAATCATACCACTGAAAACACACACACACACACACACATATATATATATATTGCCAAAAGTAATGTGCTATGGAATGATACTTTTGTTATTGGACAATACAATACTTGATCATTCAACATGGGAAGCCTGAAGCCACAATTTAATAGACTAATCCTTGAAATCCTTTAAACAACACAATACCTTAACTTTTCCACTAAATGATTTCAGGGCCTAATATTAGTCCCTGCTGCTGATATATACCGTATTGGCTCGGATATAGGCCGCCCCCGTATATAGGCCGCACCCTAAAAGTTTGGTGCTTTTCTAAAGAAAAAGTTTTTTTCTTTAAAAAAGCACCAAAAAAACATGCTGCCACTCTGTCCCCCCCCCGAGATATGCTACCACTGTCCTCCTCCCCCCGAGATATGCTACAACTGTCCCCCCCCCGAGATATGCTACCACTGTCCTCCCCCCCCCGAGATATGCTGCCACTGTCCTCCTCTGCCCCCCCCCCGATTTACCGGAGCAGACTCCCGGGGTGTCTTGCGGGGCCGGCGGGGGACATCTACCGGCACCGGAAGTTGTATACGCGTATTGCGTAGATGTCCCCTGCCGGCCCCGCAAGACACCCGGGAGTCTGCTCCGGTAAGTCGGGGGGGGGGCAGAGGTAAAACGCATCATGCGGACGGTCCGCACGATGCGCTTAGACAACCTCCCGTGCCGGCACCCCCCCCGTGGGAAGTGCTGGCAGGGGAGGCTGTCTGAGCGTATCGGGGAGTAGGATGCAGGTCCCCTGCACCGCTGCGGGGGATCTGTATCCTAACCCCGCTGCCTGCCCGGCGCCAGGGACTGCATGTCCCGGGCTTCGGGCGCTAGACCCCGAATATAGGCCGCACCCCCACTTTAAAGACTTAAAGTGGGGGAAAAAAGTGCGGCCTATATTCGAGCCAATACGGTATATAAATATTTATATAAATATTAGACCCTGCTGCCGATAGCAGGCATAGATCAACACATTAACACACAAATAAACAGAATCAGACATACAAATCCTGTATTTGCAGGTATACAATAATAATATATGAAATGTAGCATTGCAGGTATAGATCAAATCAATACATGGAAACAGCATTGCAGGTATTAATCAACTGAACAAGACATACAAACCCTGTATTTGCAGGTATACATAAATAATGTATGGAAAGATAGCATAGCAGATATGGATCTACAGAAGAACACACAAACCAAGCTTTGCAGGTACAGATCAATTGGAATTCACATAAAAACACGGCATTAAAGGTATATTTAAAACCCCTAAATTACAGGCATAGATCACAGGTTGCACACCCCAACCACGCTGCCCACATAGAACCTGGCCAGCACCCAGATAACACACATAAGATTTGCCATCTTTTTCCCATATACACCCTGCCTGTGCCATCCTGTTCCCCAAGGCTCAAACATCCTGCTAGTGCCATCTTTGCCCTTCCACAATTATACATCTATGATACACACAAACACATTAACTCATGGTCTCCCTCATTCAGACAAATCATCCACATATTAACTCATGCTCTCCCTCATTCAGACAATTCATCCATTTTAAGAAACTACACCCCTTGGAGCTTCAAATGAGGGGCTACATGTATTTCTAGGACAAAAGTTGAGTGCACAAATAATGATGGAATATGTTGCTTTGGCTTGAAAATATGTTTTTTCTAACCATAACAACATGTTCATTTGTGTCTTGCGCACTCCAGGTTTGTACTAGAAACACATGCAGCCCCTCATTTGATGCGCCAAGGGATGTCGTTTTTGCAAATGTGTACTTTTTGTGCCATAATTTAACTTCCTATGTGAGCAGTAATGCCACGTCAAGGCTTAAACCCTAATTACTGATCATTCACACGCCTTTCATATCTCCATTCACTCACAGAAGCACACGCCATTCTTTCCATACATTTACTCACAGTAGCACACACCATTCTTTCCCCTTACAATCCCAAAGAAATGATGGTAAAGGGAGAAAAAAAAAAATCACTTTTACAGCAAAAATAAGTTTTGCCGTAAAAATGCAAGGCGCTCCAGGGATGATATGGTTACTCACGTACCGCACAGGCTAAATGGCTGATTTTACTTAAACTTTTTTTTTTTTTAAAGTTAAACTACTTTATGTTTAAATAATTTCATTTGGGGGTCTCTAGGCAATTTTGATCTTTTTTTATCTGCCTTAAGAGACCCCCAAATCATTTTTTTAACATTTTTATTTTTTTTAACTTAATATTTTTTATTCTTTTTTTACAATCTATATACCGTTGGAAAGGTGAGGCGATTACCTTTCCAATGGTATATGTTGGGGGTATGTAACTGCTTAGATGCCTGAGATGCAGGCATCTAAGAAGCATGCCCCATACCTCTTTAATTGACAATTGTCAGTTGTTAATAAAGTTGCGCGGTGACGTCATCGCGTAATTGCACGAGACGTCACCGGGCAGATCGGGTGGCCCCGGTGATGCCCTTCAGTGTGAGGGGAAGATCGCCGGGGTAAGTTAGTGCTAGTGACGGCATGGTGCCGTTGTTAGCATCTGACTGGGACTGCTAGCGACGGCACCATGCCGTCGTTAGCAATCAAGGACTGTCCTGGGTGGTTTCAAATTCGGCGGGGGGGGGCAACATGGGGGGCAAGGAATAACCTAGGGGGGGGCAATTGCCCCCCCTTGCCCCCCTGTAGCGACACCACTGGGAATATGACATAATTTCCCGGCACTCAGACACAAGCCGTGTGTGAGAACCGTGAGGGAGCAGAAGAGCTGCCAGACGATTTCCCCCTTCGCAGCCAGTTAGTATGTTACTGTGGCTATGTGTGTGTGGATGTGTGAGTGTGTTACTGTGTGTGTCAGGACCCGCTGAGGATAACCATTACGCCAACAGGCGGCTTTAGGTTTGCTGGTTTCTCTATCTCCCATTGACATCGGATGCATGTCTGCGTCATCTGTGACACATTGGAGGCATGTCTATCTCACCTGTGGCTCATTGGTTGAAGGACTGCCTCTGCCTCAGCTGGCCCTACTTGTATCTGGTGGCGTACCACAATTCTGTTTGTTATATGGATTTGACCCTTGGTGTGGACTTTGAACTTGCTTTACCCCTTTGTACTGTGTTTGATTTGGATCATCTGGATTTTAACCTATTTGGTGCGGACTTTGACTTCTCTTCTGGACCATCTCCTGGTACCATGCTACAGAACCCACCTGCAGTCTGCTCACACCTGCCTGCTCTACAAGACCTACCCCTGCCCTTGCACATAGACTCACACCTGACCTGGCAGCCGGGCCCTTGACAGTGTGCAAGTGTGTTACTATATGTGTGTAAGTATGTGTGAGTATGTTACAGTGCATGAGCAAGTTACCGTGTGTGTGATTGTTTGTGTCTAGATGTATGTTACTGTGTGTGTGTGAGTATGTTAGTTACTGTGTGTAAGTACGTTACATTGTGTGCGTATGTTACTATGAGTGTATTTGTAAGTAAGTTGCTGTGTTGAACTGTGTTACTGTTTGTGTCTTGCAGGGGCCCACTGGCATTTTTTTTGTTATGCCACTGCTGACAGCCCCAGAAAAGAAGCATGCATATTAAAATACTTAATAGGTATTCTGCAGAATGGATGCCTTGATTGAAAAGGGAAAAACAACACAACAGGAGCAAGTATAAACCCAGGCATCTCCAGTTTAACATATTCAAAACATTTAGAATGAATATGTGTTTTGAGACCAGACCTGAAGAAGCCTTGAATTATTGATGAATTTGTAACATATATTGAGTGAAGTTTGCAATACTGGATTTGCAGTGGATAAAACTTTAAGAAGTAGTGGGACAGTGGTGTTTAGTCCATGGCAAACTGTGGTCTAGCTTGTATATTTTGACTTAGTGGTTTTAGTTGTTTTACCTGTGTTATTTGTGGCTGTCCACCAGAATCCGCCATCTAAAAACAAAACAAACATGATTAAATAGTATCTCTCGACCTTTTGGTATTCATACTTTCCCTCACCTGCTGTATACTCCTTTCTCACAACTTCTATAAAGCAGCCTCTTACCTTCAGGAATGATGTCTGTATTGGATCCAGTTTTGAGTTACACTCCACCTGCAAATTCAGAGAATGTCAGATTGAAACTTAACCCCACAAAGAAACCCCTATGGACGTCCCGGTACGTCCAGCCCTTCGTGCAGCGTCAGGGACACATCCCTGCCGCTGCACGGGAGACCAGGCTGTCGTTTGACAGCCTGGACTCCCCACTGACAGCAGAAGCCGGCTTTGCCGGCTTTCTGCTGTCCGATCTCCCGCAACAGCTTCCGGCATGAAAGCCGGTAAGCTGTTACCGGTAAACTGCCCGATCGCGCAGTTGCAAACGCGCGATCGGGCATTCCCTTCCGGGTTACGTCACTGCTGACGTAACCCGGAAGGTCATCGGAGGACAGGATATCCCCTGCGGGGATATCCTGCCCTCCGATGAGGCACAGAGACGCTGCGATCTCTATGCAGGTCTGTGAGGACCTGCATAGAGATCACAGTGTGATCGGTGCAGGGGGATCGCGGGGAGGGGAGTGAGAAACCATCTCTCTCACTCCCCCTCCCGTCCTGAAACAGAAAAGCAGAAAAAAAAAAAACGTTAGTCCATTTAAAAATAATATTAAAAAAATCATTAAAATAATAATATAAATAATACTAAAAAAAATTATAATATGAGCTGTGATGTCACTGTGACATCACTGGTATGTTCAGGAGGTCCCTAGGAGGACCTCTAACCATTACTGTTTAAAAAAAATATAAAAAATAAAAAAAATGTAAAAAAAATTAAAATAAAAAAAAAATTAAAAAAAATATATAAAAAAAGATAATAATAAAAAATTCTTAAAAAAAACCTTAAATCCCATTGCCCTAGCATAACATCTAGCCAGTATAACCCTCCTGCCCCCGTTCACAACCCCCAAACCCGTTAAGCCATAGGCATAAAAATTATACAAAATTGTACACCTAATAGTATGCTCCCTGGTGCTGGGAAAGTCTGGAAAATCTATATAAATTAGGTATTTCTGAAATCAGGACACCTGAATTGATAAACTTGGAGGGGATTTTCCATCACTTTACCTAATTTTGTGAGGATTCAGAGGGAAAATGTAAAAAAAAATTAGTTTATTTTTCTAATCTTCGCTAGTTTTTACTAAATTTCTCATTCTAAATTTTCAGCTAATCATCCAACTATGGTATCAAACGAAAGCTCTATCTCTCCTTGAAAAAACAATATATAGTTTACATGGGTACACTATTCACAGGAAAGGAGAATAATCGCTAAACCGACATACCCCAAAAATGGCAAAATTGCTCTGGGCTTTGAGGTACCAAAAACCCCTGGGATTGAAGGGGTTAAAAAAAGTTCCTACTTCCATTTTAGATACTTAAACAGAAATAGACTTACCACTGCATCCTCATGAGGAGCCTGATCACCTACGACGAGCATTACAGGACATCTACAATGAGATGATAAGTGACTTAGAAGGATACACAAAACATTAAAAAAAATGGTTTGGAAATACAGAGATATTTACTTAAGAGTGATGTCCCCTCCACGTTCTAAGTTCAGGTCTCGACGACTGTAGAGAAGCAGAAAAATGTTGTAAATCAAGGTTTTTCCAATATCAGTACTCAAAAGCCAAGAAAATACATGTGTTACTTGAAAAATTGGTTAGATTGGGTACCTGTTGTAGCTGTTCCAGTACAGTTGGATGTTGCTGAGAAGGGGGGAGTTAAAGATGGCTGTTTTGTACTGACGCACAGTGTCTGAGTTCCCAGAAATCTCTTCCTGTGGACACACAAATTCTCTTCAGTGAATTGTTACAATTACAACGAACAACTTAATTTGCTCGTAATAACTTTGTGTTACTCACTGCACTGAAGAGATGACTGAGAATCATTTCAGGGATGGAGGATGTGAGACCTGTTAGCTATGAAATAAAGAAAGGAATATGAGCAAAAAGAAACATGACTTCATGTCAAAAAATGAAAACCAAACCAAAGGAGACTGTCATAAACTAAACGGATCACATCAGAAAACCAAACACGTAGCCACAAACAAACAAACTACTGTGTGTGGCATGATGATTGAGGAGGTGGAAAAGTTATGAGACAGTATCGGATAGATAAACTCATGGCAAGTCCTAGAAATACTGAGAAGGAAAGTTGTAGCAGGTCAGCCAACGTGACTCAGACAGCCTGCCAGGCACATAAATAGCACCTACCTTATGTGCTGCCCAATCCATCCAGCCTTTGGCATTGGGGTCAATATTAATGAGAACTAGACCTTCCACAGTGTTAGGATGAGAGAGCTGGTAAGAGAGGGAAAAACTTAGCTGTAAATAATGATAACAACGAGAACAATGCATAGCATAAGTGCCCAAGAAGAAAACACAGGGAAGTGAAAAAATGACCAGGGAGGGGACGGATAATTAAATTGTTAATAGTACTCAGAGATGTCTCTTGATTTAGAGAGGAGAGAGCACATATGGCAGTTTTGCATCATGAAACAATCGGATATAATAATATGATTATGAAACTGTGGGTATGGAAGAGAAAATTCAACATGTTGCACAGTGAATGGGGCAGCAAAAACAAGGAGTACAAAAAAGAAACATCAGAAAGAGGGAAACAAAGAAGTGTGGGTCACCGAAGGGGGGCAGATCAAGGCTAAAAGAATAACACCAAGGAAGAGAGGGGAGAGAAGAATATAGAATACGTAAAACAGGATCAGATTAAATAACTGCGTGGGATAAATTATGGAGGGTAGAAGTTCAAAATACAGCAAGCTTGAAAAGGTAGAAAAGAAAGTTTTAGTGTAAGAGAAAATGTATTACGAGAGTAAAGGAAAATGAGCTGGAGAGTTT
Organism: Spea hammondii; assembly: GCA_029215755.1. Lineage (NCBI taxonomy): Eukaryota > Metazoa > Chordata > Amphibia > Anura > Pelobatidae > Spea > Spea hammondii. The sequence goes on along the minus strand of JARDYJ010000001.1, from coordinate 128,993,126 downwards.
GATTATAATGTTACAAGCAGGGAAGTGATACGAGAAGTAAAGTCTAGATTTAGGATAAGCAATACAGAAAAGCTGGTTAATGGTGACAATGATGGCAGTAATGCCTGGTGTGATGGTAACAACAAGTTTAGAGGATAGTGAAAACACAAAGAACAAAAAGGTGAAGAATGTAACAGAAACACAGGTAGAAAAGAAGAGCAAGAAATACAGCATTCAAAATATAGGAGATGTGACAATACAGAATGGGACTGGAGGCCAGTGGGGGTAACTAGGATGGCTGTAGGGAGGAAGGAAGCAGTTAAGGGGAAACTTTAAAATGCACGCTGGGCAGACACAAATAGTCCTATGAGTGATATGAAAAAGTATGGATGGCAGTTATCCAAAGACAGATCTGGTACTGCTAGAGGTGTAAGTATGTTTAGATAGTATGGGCAGGGCAAACCAAGGGGCACATGGAGGAATTGCTCCAGACTTAATAAGGAAAGCACATGAATGAATTTGTAATGCAGCGGAATCTGCAATAAACTGGTTTTGTTTAATTTTACATTCCTTATGTTTTATTTATGTGGACTTGGAAAAATATTCGTACACAAGAAAAAAAAAGAGGTCATTTTTGTATAAGTGATCCAGTGCCCGAAACTTCTTAAGTCTGTATATGAGTATGCGAGAGATGTATAAAATATACAAAAGTACAAAAATAATGTAAATACAATAAAATGATGTTGCTGTCTATGTATAAATAGATGGAAAGATAAATTTGCACCAGAAAATAAGGTTAACCCAAAATAACAATAATAATAATAAGCTGAAGTGGGTTTAGTGGAAAAAAATTCTGTTGTGTGCATGATATATTGAAAGATTTTAAAGTGCATCTGTCACTATGTGGGGGTAGCTTTTTACCAATACATTGGCTAGCAAAATGTTTACATTAAAGTTTATTTAAAATATTCAATTTGCTGTCAGGTTTGACATTGCTGCTGGGTGGGCTGTACACACATCCTCATATACATTGGAAAGGACCGAGAACCAATGCCTGCACCGTTGAGGCAAGCATAACTTTTCATATATATATTCGCTAGTGATTTGGTTAGCACAATGTGTATATACAGTAATGTGTCATACTTACTTATACTGGACCCTGTCATCAACACATTTGTGGATGACAGCTCCACTTAAAGCAAGTTTATCAACAACATTTTAAAAAGACCATTTCTGTATGTATAGTTTTAGTGGTAATGACATTTCTGTGCACACATTTCCTTGTTTCTATAGCTTTCCACAAATGTATAAAGCGGATGTCACCTACTGTGTATCTGGCGAGGATATAAGCTCCGGCACCAACTCCAATCCCTATTATACTGGGAAAACTGCAGGGTAGAAAGGCGAACAGAGGGTTAAACTCATCCTATGAAAGGTTGCTATTTAATGAACAGTTCTCCGTGTTTGGGATCACTCACTTCAGGTACTGCAGAACAGATGGGATGGTCTCAGCCAACTGATCAAGTGAGGGGTACTGATATCTGTGTGAACAACAGACAAAATCAGAGCCAGATACAGGTGGTTGGATATTAGAGGAGATACATGCATGGAATAGGAAACAGAAAGACAAGGAAAAAACAGGGGCTACAATCTCTTAAGGTAAGGTTAAGCATCAAAGTGAAATCTACGAAGCAGTGGAAAATAAGGTACTGGACTCACCCCAGGGGATAGACAGAGGACCCTTCCTCCTGTCCAGGAGCATCGATGTGACACACAACAAAATTCTTCACAATTTCACACATGTCCTCGTACTTAAAGAGTGTGTCAAAGCACGTTTTATCTGAAAAAGTGCAATGAGAGAATGTCATACAACAGAGTACAGACAAGCAGAAGAGGAAGGTAAAAGCACAGAACAGGGGAGGTAATCAAGTGAATGGAATATGGAAGAGAGCAACTGGAAAAGGCACAACAGCCAGAAGACCCAAACACAGATGACAAGAACAAAGTAGATTAGGGGGTTATATAAATAAAGAACAAAAATCACAACTTCATTCTGGGTGCATAACACAAATTATATAGTAAAATAAACATCTTAAGTGCAAGGCTTTTTGGGGAACACATGATGTGAGAGATGAATACCTTATGATGATGATGTTTACAATTAATATTCATGTTAAACAAACCCCAGATGACTAAAGCCTATATTAAAAAGGCAGCCATGTCATATGATCACCAACAGTTACGCAGGGAACCAGTAGACTGACCATGAGTCTAAAACAGAAAACCATGAATGGCCAATCAGGACAACTTTTAAAAATAACAGACAATGTAAGTCACTTAGACTCGGCTGCCAGAGAAACAGCAACATTGAGTGGTCAGTCACAGATGTACACAACACAACACATGGCGTACAAGTTGGATTACAGACAATGGTCAGTTGGACAGACAGCCCTCGTACTCACGGTCCATTCCCACATCATGGAATGTTACAATTGCAGGCCTCTTGGGTTTGGGGGTGCCCTGAATCGTGACTGTCACCACTCCATATGGAGTCTCGATAGAGTGCTTCTATTACCACAGAACACATAGAGAACAGCAGTGAGCTCACACCATAATATTGAACAATGAAAAACTACTCCTGTGTACTAGTGCTAATTGGTACACAAGTCAAACAAACCTACAACTCACAACAGTTAGCATACACTTATCTTCTGACATTTCAAATGGTCAGAGGGACAATTTTTATAGGACATGTGGTTAAGGCATGGATAGGGACAGGGCTTTACTAAGACTTTTTACATGACTTTTAAAGAATTACTGAATTGGCTATTAAACAATATATTCCATTTACACAACTTGGTTCCTAAATACATTTTCAGTTGTGACTTGGGTTCTACAACATTCATGAGGGTCTATAGTAATTAGTGGAAGGACTGATATGCATAAATAATTATTCATTAAGAAATGCTTCACCTATTTCTGAATACGACTACACAAGCTATTATAAGAACTTATTCACTATGTTTAAATGGCATTATTTGCTGTGCCCCTAACGACTGTTTAATATTAACTTATGTTGCACATTTATACAGCACCACCATCAAATGCAGTGTTGAAACAATAAAAAAGTCTTAAAAATATCTGTGCCTAAGCAGGCATTGGTCCATGGAACAAGAAGGCTACGATGGCATGCTGCCAGCTAACTCCTTTCTCATGAATACTTTCCCTGCAATATCTTGTGTACTGTCACCTATATGGGTAGTCTTGATGTTTGTGTAACCACAACTATTGGGAAAATATATTGAGTGTGGGGCTCTTTTTTTCTTCTTTTTTTTTTAAATAATAATAATATTTGGTTTGTGTGTATATATAGTGAAATAATGGGACAAAGATTTTTTTAATCATCAGATCATGTGATGGGGTGCATAGTTTAACTTATGCAAATTATAGTTTAATTTTAACAAATGATCTATGAGTAGTTTAAATTTGTCCTGAAACATATATATTTTCCTAGGTAAAGTGCAAGCTGTTTGTCATCTAAGTCTAACAATAGCAAAGCTACAAACATAGCCCAGCCTCCCAGGGGAAAAAAAGTGTCCTGACACACAGTACTCAAAATAAAATGACGCATCTGCCAAGGTTTATTTGCTAAACATGCCAGAGTGCAACTAATGTGTTGTCTAAGTGCTACAGCACCTTTAAATTCCATGTCTGCTACCAAAGTATTAGTATGATAGTCAGAGGGGTCCAAGGGAGCATAGATCTACTGATAGAAAATAATGAATACCAAATTTAGTTTATTTTTAAACAAGGAATCTGGTACACATGACTGTAGCTGTAATTTGTTGCACAGCAATACAGTGATGTGCACTGATTACAATTGCCATGCTTATAATGTCTTACTGCTGAAAAAGTCCTAAGAGTTCAGTTCTTAAAGGGAAATTCATTGTGACATGTACAGGGAAGCTGTAATTAACTAGAAACAATTGGGCTATAAAAGACTGAGAATGCTAAAAGAAAAACTTTGTGTTCACTTTCTACTTCATGTGCTGACTCTTAACATCTTTAATGTGATCTGCTACAATATTACCATCAGGGCCACAGTAAATGCCATGCAAAGGCCATGGTAATATTTTTAAGTAAAAAAATAGAATCTGATGACAGTTTAGAACAGTATGAACCACCATGTCTATTTTTAATGCTTGCTGTAAGACCTTACTGGGTCTTTGGCCTTGTGTGTGTTCGGGATGGGATTATTCCTCTCCCTTGAAGCCTTATATTCCTTTACTGTATTCAACTTTTGCAGTTCTGCTGGAACCCTGGTCTACATATTTGCCACCTTCTTAGTGAGAGAATGACTTTCTTACCCTGCTTCTAAGACTTTGAACCCCTAATTTCAGACCAAAACCTCTTCTCCTAGCATCTGTCTTCTTTTTAAAAATATACTTGCATCCTGCACTATGTTTAACCCCTTGTTTCTTTAATATCCATTGTCTGTTTTGTTTCTTGAAATGACACCTGTTGAACTCATTTAGTCATTATCTTGACTTGGTTCAGTGTGTCCTTGTGGAGCTGGGACTTCAGTACTATAGTAGATGATGTCTGATTTGCATTGACAAACACTTGACAAGCCTACTTTTTAAGCAATTGCAATTAATTACCCTTACTCTGTTATTACTTTCAGCACAGTACAGTTAAACATATATAGCCTTGGGTTAGGGTTTTACAATCAATGGGGTGACAGGCTACCTGCCAAATGCCAGCTCATAAAGGAATGTAGGAAATGTTTTTCTTTGGCACCGACCTACATTTGTGCAAAAAGGGGGAAGGGCGTTCTATATTTGGCCGAACAAACTAGATAAATACATCACTAAATGGTGGTCTATAGGGTATGTGGTATGACTTAAACAAGGCAATGAATATGAACACTTACACACATTTACATTAATGCATACATTTGCTGCAATGCACAAACATTCACCCAAAAATTCCCATACCTGCACTTGTACTTGCAGTAATTTTGCAGCAAGTTCAGCTGCCTGAAAGAAACAAACAAATGAGTAAATATTTTGAGGAGTCACTCCAGGATGGGGTAGACACAAGTTTACGCTAGTGTTTAGGAATCCAGGTCTGACCTTTAAAGGGTCCTGTAAAAGTGGATTGTCCTCTGTGATTTGAACTTCCTGCAGCTCCGACATCTTCAGACCTACAAAATAAATAGAGAGTAACATGCGATGTGAGGCACTTGCTGTGAGTATTAGCCATCATCTGTACTTTGTAACTGTGCCAATAAGTATTATGTATTCACAGTGAAGGGGCCCACAGAGTTGTTACCATAGAACCTGACACCCCACAACAGAAGATGTTTATAGACACCAAAGCTCCTCCTCACTTACCTCACCTCCCATAACCCTCTGTGAAAAGTACACTGGTGTTTTTAATAGCAAGAGAAATAGCAACACTGTATAAAGGTAAAACACAACATTGCATGTAAATATTCGCCAGCTGGGGCATATATTCTCAGAGTCATCATCTTCTCGTGACATAAATGGAGATGTTCTAAGGTTTCTGGTTAACATAGAACCACTCTCCCAGAACCTGGCAGTGCCAGCTCTCCCTGTGCTCACCCACAGATTAGGTCTGCCAGCAACTTTGCAAAAGCCTACTGCTGCCAACCTTGATGTTCTTTAGGCACATGCACTCACACTGACTCACTACATATCTTTATACAGAATCACTTGTCCCATGTCCCTCACTTGTGGTTGAGTTTGTTCCTGACCCAGTGCCCTTAAAAGCAATCACTGCCCCAGTATGGCACTGCCTCCCTGTTTACGTTCATACAGAATTATATGTCTATAACTCTACATGAAAACAATTTTCACCTGCCTCCCGTATTTTGGATGGCATGCCTTAGTATGGCTTTTTGCTGATGTATCACTTGAAATTAAAAAGGGCCCCTTGGTCTCCCTTTAAATCATCTCGTATGAAGGTTACATGTGACAGTCTCAGCCTCTTGACCAGTGCTCTGCCCTTCCATCTCTTGACCACCAAACCACACTACACCTGCAACTAAATTATGATCCCTATGGATCTTTGTAAAATATAGGATTTTAAGCTCCTAACAGGTTAAACAGCACTGGATCCAAAATAAACTGTCTATCCTTCTACTGGAATGTTTTTGCCAACACAGGGCAGACAGTGGCCATCCGTTTTGATAACCCTCCCTGGAATGTCCCTTACAACAATTTCTTCCCTCCTTTTGACATAGAGCTCATACAAAGAACAGCACAATTACATAGATTTCAATCCTCATCACAATGGTATGTTCCTGCCACAAGTGGGCAAAGGCACTGCCCCCCTGCAAATAATGGTATGTTCCTGCCAGCAAGGGTGGAGCTGTGGCACTGCTCCCAGGAGTTACGCAGCTTATGCCCTTCAAATCTTGAAGGTTATGAGATCAACCCCCAGGAGGGACAAACCAGACACATTAACCTACTGTCAAAAACTAAAGAATAAATATTATATATAATCGGTTGTGAATTGTGAATAGTCTGGAACATATATCACTCTGCAAATGTACTTCCCTCCAAACAAATTGTTACTGAGAATTCAAGGCATGTAAATGTACTGAAATACACTTCTACTGTTTGATAAACACTTTATACGTCCTGCCACTAAAACTAGTTATTCTGAAACAGAACAGTTGTCTATACAGAGCAATAAAAAAGCTCTTAAACTGCACTTTTAATGTGAATGTTGTGTACACTTGGGCAAATAAAAAGTAGTTGATCGGGGTAGCTAACCATAACTTCCCAATATAGTAAATTAATAAAAAAAAATAAACTTGCAGCCATGTGTAGTTATAGTATGGCTTTTTCATTAAACAGTAAGTTGAGGCAAGATGAAAATATAATGTAGCGGACCTAACTCTACATAGAAAGTCAACCCTGGAGAGTGCATGAGACGTTTCAACATGAAAAGATCAAATTTACTATGAAAATAATTGTCACATTGGACACTTTCTTACACAGCCCTGCTCTTTTGTGTTTGTTCGCTAAAGGGAGAGTTTGCAAAAGAATTGTAGTTTCAACTCCCTCACTTTGTTCTATCACGAAGGACCAACACTGGCAGGCTTCTCCAGCAAGAAGAGCTAATTAAACTGATGGGTGAGGAGGCTGAAGAAATCACACTGATTTAACTATACATTATACAGGGCCAACAAAGCTCTTTCTGTAGTAGGACCTTTATAATGTATAGTGAGGTCAGTGAGTTGAAATCACAACTCTCATTTCAACTTTCCATTTAGCGAATACACCCCTTTTTTCCAGTAACTAATCTCATGCTGGATGCGGCAGTGTAGATGTTGGCAGTAGGTGGCCTCTTGATGTTCCAGCCCTGATCCTATCCTTTCTTTTTTAACCATGCTTTCAGGGCCGGTCAAGGACATTGTGCTTCCTGGGTCAAAGGATGAAATGTAACCTCTCCCATCAAAACCACGCCCAGATCTATGTTAAATGATTAAGAAATTCACACTCTCACTCACTCCTTCTCAAGCTTTCTTCCTACCATCTCCGCCGACTGCTTCCGCTTCTTCTCTTGCCTATCCTTCTTTCTTCATCCACTTCTCTGTGGACCTGGCCTCCCTGGTGTACTTTTGCAATAAGGCGGAGCTTCTTGGCACACCCGTCCCTCAATGAGATAAATGGAGGAGCGGTTGTCCCCGTGGCTCTGCCTTTCTGGGGAAGTGCACCAAGAGGGCTGCATAATGCAGGCAGATTCATGGAAAAAGAGAGGTGCAGAAACTATTCTTTTTCTCCACAAATCTATGCCAAAAGACAATGCAAATTGCCACCCCTTTAAAAGTGCACGACATATGTAAGAGCTGGCTCTACATACTTTAATTGAAGGTTAAGTAACCCTTAAACAAGAAGAATTGTATCTCCCATAATCCCTCTGTAAGTCTTTGGCTATAGCTCACCAGTGGATCCTTCATTAGAGCCTGGCAGGGCATTGTGGGATTTATAGTCAATCTACGTCTGGAAAGCTAGGTTATCTGGCACAACCTGGTATAAATGTTGAGATTTTGTATATAAAAAGGTTATGCATATAAACTATAGGATAGTACATAGCCCCTCTTCACTAAGAGCGGAAAATGCAGCCAATATTGATGTTGTTCTTTGCTCTAGGCTAATGTCATGGATAAAGTCTGGAGTTCAATTAACATTACTGGGAGGATATTACATTATGTTCTCTTTTGTTTCTGGTAAACTTAGTAATTATTGTAGCTTTAAACAGATTGTAACCCATTTACTTTTGGGTTGGCCTGCATGATATTGCAATGAAATATGTAACAAATTTTCACTGAAAAAATGTATCAGGTGGTAGAAGACAAACACTGATGTCCAAAATCTTAATATACACATAGTATTATGGTGTATGTGCATATTTATATATCTGTGGCTATAAATATACACATATACCAGACTTTTATGCACATTCCTCTGTTAAAATCAATATCATAAAACACATTTTGTTTTTTTTTCTTCATTCATCCTCATACTTCTCTCCAACGCTACTTTGCATTGGGAAGGGCCGGCTGGCGGGGATAACTTTCTCCTGCAGGATGGATTGAAATGGACCTGCATCATACACAATTAATGATTCGATTTTAACTTGTGTTATGGGATCATTTTAAAAGATATGGCCCCAGTAAAAACAAAAAAATAATGCAACATGAGGCAATGGATATCTTATGGCAAGTTCCACAAAGATCACAACTAATTTATTTTTCAATGTTCAGCTACAGCATTACTTAGCTTCCACACACCATTCGCGTGTGTAGCAGCTTATGTAGCCTACGTATGTTGTGGAATGTTGTAAGTGGACGTCACAACCTACATGCCCACCTCTACAAAAAAGGCCAAAGACTCGACAAATAAAATCTAGTACAATATCAGGGACACAATGCGAGCTAAAAACCAGAAAATGAGATACCTGTACCGCACAAAATGGACCTGCAAAGCCAGTATGCTACTGGTGCGCAAACAAGCATAGATATGTGTCCCAAAAGATTGCAATTCAACAGCTAATTTTCGACATGACGCCTGTTCTATTAAGGGTGCCCACAACGCACATGTTTTCCATGACACATATAATTTGCACTTGTTGCTGATCAGCATATTTAAAGTGCTCAACTGCAATAAGTAATAGATTCCCTTCCTTGCTGTTCCATTTCTCAAAAACCTTCTCTCTTCTCTGTTGGGATATTATGTGCAACACTCTGCAGGGAGACTTAACCCCGTCCCTTTCAGCTTGATGGCGTGTTATCCTGCTTTCACTTCTGAACCTCACCACTAGGGGGAAAGCATTAAGAGAGCGTGAAGCATATGCACGAGTGTGCAGAATTGCACGAGTACCTTCCAGACCCAGCTGTGTGAGTAAAGCACCAATTGGTAAAGCAAACATAATTTTCACATTAAATTCCTTTGTTAATACTAATGATGTCTTTGAGTTAAAATGTTTCAGTTCAAAGTTTAGTTAGAAAAAAATAAGGATTTTCTGCTCATTAGAACGCCACACTAGGCTGTGTGCAAACATTTCTTGTTCATACTATACATTGCTGCATATAATCCCTCACTATAACAATTTGCATGACCTATCCTAGGGTTCACGTAATCCTTTCCTATAATCCACAGAATTATGCTTTACAACTAGTCCACATTTTCTCAAGGTACGTAGGAATTATTTTCGCATAAAACAAAATATACTCTAAACAACATTTTTTTAAAAGTATTAAAATATTAAGGGGATGTTTCAAATTAAATGATTTCATAGTAAAAAGGTGTACTTATTAACTATTAAAATGACAATGAATTACTGTCATTTTGCACATGCATTTTACTATAAGGAGGCATGTGTGTATCAGCAGTGTGTAGAGGCAATACGTGTCAGTACATTGGAGAATATTGGTATCAATTCTTGTGCATATAGGTGTATATATTAGTGTATGCATCAACTATTTGATGGATTTATATGATTGGGGTTGAAGTTAATATGACCATGTATTGGAAGCTGGTTCATGATTTTACATGTATATGGGGGATGTGTTATTTTGCAAGCGTAGTTGTGTATTCAAACGGTGTCAGTTTTATGCATAAATAAATGGCTATATCCTATAGAGAAAAAATAATGAAAAATAAGCAGTAAAAACCCAGTGCACTTAATACTGATTTGAAGCGGTTTTATTTGGTATCCTGTATCTGTCATTAGGATATACAGCCTGGTTTTATCCATTCATAGATCATTAAAAGGAATTGCAATGAAAGTACTGCGTAAAGCATCTCGTTATTTATCTTAGAAGCCATCTGGTCTCCCTATTTATCAGAGTTTCAGACTGCCTAAGTCTAGATCTATAAGTCTGTTGACTAGTTATTTTTGCCAAAGCGTCCATAAGCATTTGGGGACAAGTCAAAGTCACCCCCCTGTGATTAGTTAGGTGTTGGTTTGTACATAGTTCATAATCATTGTTGTGCTACATCTCTGAACAGGTTGCTCCAAGATTGTGAACAGTGGGTACAAATGTGATGTAGTACAGCAATATGGATATTATTCATTAAAAAAGAAAATTTGGGAACAAGTCTTAAGTGTACTACTCAGTTACTGATCATAGTTAAACAGTATTTTGCTCCCAACTGAGGATTTTCTTGCTGGAGGAAATACTGTGCACTCATTGCCAGCAGTGAGGAGGTGAACAAAGGGCCTCAAAATTCCATGGATAATTATTGTACTTTATAAACCTCCCCCTTAGTTTGGTAAGTGGCATGGAAGAAGCTTGTTATGATTATTCTGTATATAAATACTAATTAGGTCTGACGCTTACATTCACAGGTGAGGCAGGGCACCGAGTCTTCTTGTGTTCTTATTACACGTGGGTACAGTGTGTTGGTGGGAGGAGCTATTGGAAGTGTGAGTATTTATGGGCGTGGCTTTATACCAGTTGGGCGGAGTGATAATGGACTGGCTTGTTATTCTTCGCAAAGGCGTGTGAATAAACGTGTGTGCGCATACATGAATAATTACACGTTAGATTGTTTACATGGAATAGACATACACACACATACATACATTTGCGACATTGCTTATGAATACGTACGCAGATACGCGCGCAGTGTGCTGCTCTCTTGTGTACTCACGTCCTCTAGTACTTTAAACGTAACGTTTGTACAGAAATGGCCAGTACGGGTTAGCCAAGTTGTTTGACGTTCTGCACAAGGGCATACAATCACAAAGACAACCCGAGTCAAGGTGAAAGCCCACAGAATCACAGCCACTAACAGTCATACACTGGGAAGCGCCACAATTTCATAACAGGCCACCTGCTACAGTAAAAGTCGAGCTGTATCAGATACATACAAAAAAACGCGTCTTACACACAAGCCATCTGTCACAATCGATAAACATCAACAACACGCTGATCAAACAACACAACGTTCATACTGTTTATCCGTAATGGCTCCAGATCCAGGTTAGAGTTACACCACAACATGCACGTAGTTTATTGTCAGCCATCCCCAAGGACACATCTCATGCTCTCGGTAAAACAAAGAATACAAGCTATTCCCCATGTACAGATACAATATCCAAGATACAAAAACATACACACGCATAGAGGCACAATGACATGCACATAAACAACACACAGGGAGCTGAGACGTGCGTACACAGTAAGAAAACAGCAAACAGCGACCAACACAAACGAACGACACACACAAGGATCCCGACATACAGATACACAAAGTCAGCCTCTGAAGGTCACGTTAACGGGAGTGCAATATAAGGTGCCGAGGGACACTCACTGTGATCTGGGGCAGTCTCTCTGTGGACTGTCTCTTGTCTCCTGGGTCCTCACTGTGCAGCTGTCTGAAAGATCTGAGAGACACCTAGACAAAGGCACACAGGCACTCCCAGGGAAAGAGACGGCAAGGGGAGGAGACTGTTGGGGGAGGGCTTTGGAGAGACCGCACAGAGAAAAGAGAATAAGAGAGACATCATTGGGAGGGCAATGGGAAGTTTCAACGGGAGAGACTGGCCTTGGAGTAAGAGACAGCACGATAGACAACCTGAGATCACAGAGAGACTGAGATCAGGCAGGGAAAGTCAGGCTGCACAGGGATAGAGTAGCAATCAATAAACAAGGATGCCGAGCAAGATGTCAACAAGAAGCTGTCAAAAACAGGATGATACTGAGTGTACACGGGGGGGGGGGTGTTCCTCTAAGACACAGAGAAGAAAATAGTGATGCGGAAGAGAGTCTGTTGAGATAAACTGTCAGGAGAAAACCTTGTGTCAGCCTACAATCTGTCACCCTTAGAGGTGGATTGATACAAAGTAATAATTGGTGGCGAATCGGGAGGTGGTTGTGCTCCTCACAGAAACATAGTTTGCAAATAGTCTGAACAACATGGAAAAGAAAACAACACAAGCAGAAGAAGACCATGTCATGGATGGGCAAATAAAACCCACAGCTCTGTTTGGATTCTGTCCAGTTTGTGGCTTGTTAGGGGTGATAGGGATAGCAGTCCATACATTTGTAGAGAGTCAGAAAGTCTCACTGAACAGGGTGAAGTAGAATGAGCCCAACCCACATCTTCTCAAAATGTATGGCACATGATGGTCCCTAAACCGGATTTTCTACATTTTGAAATCTTATCACTAAAAGCAAACCACAGAGACAACATTTACATAGACAGTTAAGTGCAGGGAAATAAGAGCTATATGTTTATGGGAAGTGGAAATATTGGCAAAGCAGACTAAACTTTCTGCCAAGGACTCAGTTAGTGTGACTGAATGGGCAGAGACAAAGGTGTGTTTGTGTGTAACTGTGTACCGAAAGTCTCTTTTGCATGACATGTCTCTTGCATATGACATTTTGCTCTCATAGTCTGTTGTCTCTGTCTCTCGCATGTAAAGCTGTCTTTCCTAGTAACTGGTGTTAGCTGCTTCTTGGTGACATAGGTCATCACATTGTGGGCTCTCTTTCCCAAAGCTAAAATCTGAAATATGGCAGCACAATCACAGCTCAAATCTCCATAGAAGCTACCAACAAAACTATGACCATAACTAACAACTTTATCTAGCAGAAATTATTATTTGTTATTATTATTATTATCTTTTATTTATATAGCGCCAACAATTTACGCAGCACTTCATGCAATACATATATTCAAGGGGTATGACAAGGCTGGAATTGACAAGACAAACCGATACATTAGGTGGAGAGATAACTTCAATCTTTTTTTTTAAAGTGTCATAGAATAATAAATAATTCAGAATAAAATGAAAGCCTACTGAGTCTAGCAGGTATCCAGAAAGGGCATTGGGGTTGCTGAATAATTATTTGCAGAAACAGAATGCAAGGTGAATGAATGTCAGTGGGAGCAGATTAGTGCAGATAGTGATACTCGTGCTCCAGGCCGACCAGTTTTTCAAGGAAAAAAAACCCAGCTGCTTTGGTCAATAAAATGACTCTAAGGCATGATACATGGGTAACCATTCAATTATAGCAGCCTTGGACTCCTAGAGGGCTTTTTTCCCACCACGGTTAGGCCAAGTTATTCTTGCAAAGCGGTAAATAAATACTTAGAGCTGATCCGATTTCCTTATCGTAATCTAGATCTTCGATTAACTCATCCATCAGAGAGTATTTCTGGGCAAACTTGCTTGGCCTGGTTCATCAATAGTGATGGATTACAAGGTGAAGTCAAACCAGCATACACACAGCTGACACTCCATATTCACAGACTTTATTTATTTTACAAACGCTGTACCTCTATCAAGAAATAAACCAATGAGGCAATGAGCTGTGCAGTCTGGAAGCTAATATGCTTAATTTTATTTATTTGTGCAGCTACCACCCATCTTGTCTTATAAACAGTTGCCCTTTTATTTCTAACTGGTCATAGCTGAATATTTTAGACCCTTGTTCATGCCATATCACCCTCTCTATGTTTCAGTTTGTACAATCACCCTGCCCTGTCCTTTGTTTTGTTCTCCCTTTCAATATTTCTTTCACTCAAGTTTTGTCATGTTTAGTTAAGGATAAATTATATTTAATATTCTGCTGACTCACCCTGTCCTGATTTTTTTTTTTTATTTATTGTGGAAGAGACATGGACATTTAACGGAAGGATAAGCATTAGATTGTAAACTTGTGAGCAGGGCCCTTAACCACCTAATGTATCGTTTGTCTTAGTCTGTCAATTCTAGTCTTGTTATACCCCTTGAATATATGTATTGTAAGAAGCGATCCATAAATTGTTTGTGCTATATGAATAAAGGATAATAATTATTATTATTATTTCAATATTCTACAGAATGATTTAAGTTAAAATCTCCTGTGTATGATTTCCATTCAAAACTTCTGAAATATGGCAGGTTTGGGGTGAGCTAGTATAATGGCCTGGGTAACTTTGTGCAGCCTGGCTGGCAGGGTATAGAATGCACCCTTTAATCTTTTCATCCTTCTTGGATAATTTTTTACCTGAATGTTTCCCAGATTTGCTCATAGTATTTACAATTTTCTTATATATCTAAGGAATGCTTATAAATGAAGTGGGCTATGAGCTTAGATACAGTTGAGGATACCGTTAGGACAGTCTCACTTTTTCTTCCTATATCACCCAAACACATAGGCCTTGCTGTCTGCCTACGGGGATATCTGGTTCTATGTTGTACTGAAAAGTGTCCTCTTAGAAACAAAATCAAGTGAGCATGATCCAACAGAACAGTGATACTTATGTAATGTAAGTATGGAACTCTTCAAATAGATTACATTGAGGAGTGAAGGCCCTTAATATTTGTTTGGGATCGTACAGTCCAGTAGCAGACCAGTTCTCTGTCGAGGTCCAAGGTTGCCTTCTCTTGTTATTTATTACACAAATATTATAGCTGCCATTCATTTAGCCTGAGTGTTGAATGTGCCATCAGTGCTCCTTGGACTATCTTTGGCTGGGTTAAATAAGAAACCTTCAATACATGGTTGCATTGTTGTACTTGCTAGCAGCAAGTGAAGGAATACCTACAGATCTTAAAAGACATTTAGATGAATGACATTTAAATGTTTCTTCGCGAGGAATAGAAGAATGAGTGAACCCAATATAATAAAAGGGTGGGCAGGACAATTCATAGTTGTTCATTGTATATTGTCCTACTGTACCATTTGACTTTTCAGGCCGCTGTCATGAAGAATGCTCAAGAACTCTGTGCCATGTAATCTAAACATTTTAATTTACGTTAAAATACCTGCACTTACTGTATAAAAACACTCGGTGTAGCAGTGGGTTTGTGCTTTGCAAGGAATATTTAATCTGTATGTATATAAGTGATTATATTAATATGTGCGCTAGTGTGCATTAGTGTTTTGCAGTGCCTGTGTGCGGATGAGTGTGTGTTACTGACAAGACAATGTTCTATAGTGTATAAATGTATTGATTAGTGTACTTGCAAATGAACCATGTGGTATTGTATGTTACGGCTGTACATTGAGAGGTTGTATATGAGCATGCATGCATCTTAATAGTTTACAGTGCATAAATCTGAGTGTATGTGTGTCAGGCTGGGTTTATAATGTTTTTTCCTGCTTCCTCCGCTTGTTTGATTTGGCTTCTGCTCTTGCCCCAAGGCTATCATCTTAGGCATGGGCTCTAGTTGTGGTCACAGCCCGTCTAAACGAGACTGCACCTGTAGTAAGGACCCAGGGGATGGGAGTGTATCAGAAAAGAGAGGAGACTATGTAATGGCACTTTGTTATTTTTCTCTTCTCTCTATGTTGCATGCTTTCTCATACATTCATTTTATCATTACCTATATAAAGGGTTGTCATATCATTCATTTTTTCCCCAGGATACATCTAACCTTTATATGTTGCTGACCATCACGGTATTGCTACCCTGCAGCATATGGAGTATATAATCAAGTTTATATAGCCTGCATAATGCAGGGACACACTTCATAGGTGGTAGTCAACAACATGTCCTGGGAAAAAGGGTGAATGGCATAAACACATTTATTATAATTCTTCTGTATATTTCCCCCTTATTTACTTAATCAAGTTAAATTTTTAAAACAGTATACTAACAGTTCAGATCAATTATGGAACATGGCAGTTAAAATTGTGCAGTCACCATAGCAACATATGGAATGTAATAGTTGATTGCTCTGCTTGCACTGGTATCAATTATATTTCATTAGCTTTCTGTGAAAGTATCCCAAATACATTTGGGATACAATTTTCTCTCATACACTGTCTTTCTCTGCCTCTTTTTCTTTCTCTCTCTCTCTCTCTGCCTCTTTCTCTCCCTCTCCCTTTCTCCTTTTCTGGCTTGTTTCCCTCTTGTTATTTTCCAACTGTGAAATCTTGGCTTCGAGTCTAAAAGAGACAGTTCACAAGTATGAAGGCAAAAGACAAAAAAGAGTAGTATAGTTAGTGGTAGTGTCCCACCTTCTGCATTCAATTTAACACTTTTGTAACTGAATGCAGCATTTGAAACATCATTCCTATTGCTGTTGACTGTTCAAACCCTTCCTAGAGATACTCTCTTAACTATGTATTTTTTTCTTGTTTGTAATTTTGCCAGTAACACTTAATCATCACATGACATAAAAGCAGTCACGGATAGGTTGTTGCCATAGAAATGGAAAAAAAAAGAACCTTTAATGTGTGGAATAGAGAGATATACATGCACTGGTCCACAATTCCTTACCTTTGAAATTTGATATATGCTTTTTTTTCTTGAGAAATACTTAAGAATGCCTCTCCCAGTTCTCAGACTCTTAAAGGCTGCTTATAGATACCTCATAGGAGTGCTTCTTTATTTACTGTCTATTGAATAATATATTTCAGTCTTCTTTTAAGCGCGTGTTGTGTTATTTTGTCTCATTCCACCTCACATCATCACAGCAAACTCAATATCGACATTTCCAGTGTCCATTTTCCAGAAGACAAACACCAAGAATCGTGGCCGAAGAATTAGGATCACTCTCATGAACATCTTCCAGAGTTGTGAGGCCACAAAGAGAGGGACAAAAAGGGTACATGGGAGAGGACTGACACTAAGTGAATATGGCTCATTTTCCCTTCAAGGCATTTTGGTCTTTGATTTCCAATAGGACTCTGATTTATGTGTCAGGAGTAAAGAGACAGTGGTAGGGCATAGCAAATGTAATGATGGAAAAAGGCTTTAATCTAACACCACAATTAAAAAAAGTAATATATATTTACTCTAGTAAAATTGGTTAAAACTGACATCACAAAAATTGAATTGGGTATTATCTAATGATTAGATACACATTAATTCTTCAGTCTGTTGACCTTGTAACATTAAATGCCTTTGTGTGACCGTGACAGTTTTCTGTGACAATTGGTGGACCTGTTCTCCTGCCTGTATCTCTCTTTCCTGGTTCACTCTTACAGTCTGTGGAGACCTGTTGACTTCCATGGTTCTGTTTGTCTGTCTCTGCCAGATCTTTTTTGAATTTTCTAGAGACTTTACTAGAGAATCATCAGTCTCTCTTTCTTGAGTTTCACAACAAGTTACCACAGGGAATGAAGCCAACCCTCTTAAATCTAGGACAGAAGAGGAGGGTGTGAAGTGATCATTTAGGTGAGGACATAAAAAGATGGGGAGGGAGTGGGGATGAAGGAGGGGTAGAAGAGAAGTGACAAAGGGAACACTACAGCGAGACAAACAACATCCCCACAGAACAGTACGATCACATGAAACAGTGTTTATCTGTCCGTCTGTGTATGCTACTTTGGAGAAACTCAATGCGTCATTTGAAAATTACAAATGTGAGCTACATTTTGTTGATGCATAATGCATAATCACTTTGTACAATGAATATGAATAGTACCCAAACTTAGCATGTATAACAATATGTTTAAGGGTGTGTATACATGATATTGTGCAGTTCTGTAGTATGTGGTATATTTGTACATGGAAGGGATGTACAAAGGAAGGACCCTTGTTTGCCTGATGGCATGTAAGTCTTATGTAGGAAAGCATGAGTGAAAGCTGTGCAAGTGCTCAAGTTTGAATATGTATTATTAAACCCATATATCTGGTTGTGTGTATTGTGAGCTTGCATTACTAATTATTATTAATGTTATTAATTGTAGAAGTGAGTGCTTACACACAGGCATTCTGTGTTAGGGTTTTATTCACTAAAGCATACATTTGAGTTTTTTAACTCACTGAGATCATTATGCATTATATATAAAGATACCAAGTCTCTCTCTTTAAGAGGAACAATACCCATTTGGGCCCCAAATCCCTCTGTACTTTTCACCCATGATGTCCTTCTAGGTGCTCAGAATGTTTGGTGGGTATAAATGCATCATAGTGTTCTACAACCCTTAAAGCCACAATGATGTGTAAAGAAACGTAAAATAAAGAAGGTTGTGTATATAAAATACCTAAAAATCAGTAGGCACACAGTCACAAAAAAGTCTTGCTAAAGCCTCACCCCAGCCACATGTCTAACCACAACCCTAAAACTAATGTATCCATGTTTGACCAGATACACCTTTCAATGCAATAGGTCCAGGCTGATCATTACCCTGGGAAACATATGTTGCAAAAGGGAGGAAATAACTTTGCATAAAGCATAGTTCAATTAGTGAGTAAGTAAGGCTGGTGTTGGCCCCTTGTAACAGGAAATTAATTAAAAGTCCAATTCACCTGCAGACTCCTAATTTGCATTAGAGTGCATACCCCCAACATCCCTGTTGTCCAAATTGGGATACCTGTGTTGTAGTGTGGAAGCATGGCCACCTGTCTGCCTTACCTGAATACGATGCTAGCATGGGGACACATGTACTTTTAATTATTCTCAAATAACAACTACCTGTTCATATGTAGAGAATTGTGTGCTTAAAATTATGTTCATATTTTGTATTATTTTACATACAAATAAAATGCAGAAATGTGTGTACATGCTTTTGTGCACACCCTTAATATTGTACCTACTTGAGTATCTGGTTGAACACAAGTATCTAATTCTCGATTGCTGTTTCTTACATAGTGTAATAAAACAAAAGTGGCTGCTGGCACTTTGTGTAGTAAAGTAATAGAAATGCAATACTATAGTGTTACCAAGTGCTAACAATTGCACCCATTTGAGCCAAAGAAAGAAAATGTGAGCCCAGGACCAGCACAAAATATAGGGCACAACAACAGATGTTGCTCATTTGGGCCGTAAACAAAGAGTGACCATGGAATCACAATGATTAGCATTTCTCTAACCAAACCTCCTGACAGAGAAGGGTTACATTTCAGTGGCTGGGGAAAAACCTTTAGGCTTTTATCTCTCCTGCCTTATGTCGCAATAGAGGTCATTCCAAGGACGCATAATACTGAATTACACAGACATTGAACCAGTGTCAGGACTGTTTGCAGTGTCTAGGGGTAAGGGACAAAACATCATGTAACCTTAGGGTTAACACTACTGTTTTTAAGTAGTGCAGTTATAATTAGGGTGTCTCTGTGCTGTTGTCACAGCGCATCTCTGGATTGAGTTAGTTTGGTGTCACAAAGTACACTCATGTATATCATTTCTGAGTAACCTGGCATTTAGCAGCACACATGCTATTAATATAAAGGCTTTATTTATTTAAATCGCATCGTTAATCAAAGCATTGGAGTTTCCTTGCCTAGAGCGGAAGCTTGCTCGCTTATTTCTAGCTTGGCTATGGCAGCTCCTAGTTGCTCTTCTGGTAAACAGACTACTTTCCTGGCAAAGCAGTGGGTTTTTACTCCAGTCTGTGGATTTGAATTTATTAAATCATAGTGTATTGGCAGGCTCACATTTTCCCAGGACACATATTATTGTGGACAAATGCATGACAACTTGCTTTTCTGCACCATATATAGAATAAACAACAGAGTCAATAATAGTAATTGAGACCTTGCATGAATACAACATGGATATATGTGCATATACGTAAAGTAAATAAATAATTCTGGGCACCAGATTAAACAAAATACTCCCATACATAGTAAATACCAATCAAATAGGATTTGTCATAGGGCACCAAGCATCCGATAATGCTAGTTAATTTCTATAATCCGGGATTCTAATAACCAAACGGTCCTCGCGTCTCTACCCCTTAAGGACAATGGGCGGTGCCTAAACCCATTGAAAACAATGCAATTTGAGCCCGTACATGTACGGGCTTTGTCATTAAGGGGTTAATGCCAAGAGGGAGTTTGATAGAATACATTGGGTGTATATAAAAGAAACTATGTCCCATTGGAATTTTCCATAACAGTTCCTAACAGCAGTCAATGTATTGTATTCAACCCCGTCTGCTATGGCCTGTTACACAAGTACTTCTTTCCCAAGACCAGGTTAAGGAATTTTGGGCCCTGGAATAATTATACAGGAATGGCACCTTGTCTGGCTTTCCTGCATTTAGCAGGCGCTTCTTCTGACTCTTGCAGTCTTTTTTTCATCTGTTTTATTCTTTCTTCCTTCGTTGGCAATTTCTTTTGCTTTTTCTACCTCACTTTCCACTTCTGACATCATTTCTTCACCTTTCCATCTTTTCTTTCCCTTTTTGTTTTCTTCTATCTTGTCTGCCTTTTACATTTTTCATCCTCTTTCTAACTTCTATTCTGCCCCAACCCATTCATACATATACACAGACATATATACATATAAAACACACATATATACACACATATTCCATATATATATATGAATTTATGTAAGCATGTCCTATGTTATCTTCTGTTATCTCTGTTATCTTGTGCTGTGTAGTAGAGCTGCTATCTTGCTGCTGCATCTCGTGTTTTAAAATGGTTCCCCAACTTAGGATATTTGTGATAGTAACTTCACATAGAAACTGTAAATTTTAAATATGTTTTAGAGGTAAAGGTTTATACGTGGGATACTAAAATGCATCCAGAGCATGAAATGTGTATACATGGGCTGACAGAAGCAATCCGATATAAGCCCCAATGTCAAGTTATGGGAAATAAAATAATGCATGCATGACAAGCATTGACTCTGCTCTGGTGGAAGCTGATGTGACATGATTTTAAATTATTGTTTCTGTCCCCTTGCAAATACATGGGGGGGGGGGGGGATTCATTGGAATCCTCTATATGCATTTGCATTTTTCCCCCACCACAAGCTCCTTGGCTGGAGATATGTTTGTCCATTTCCTTTAAGGATCACAAGTGCCTTGTAGCTATGTAGAATAAAAGCAACAAATGGAGTGTATAACAGTGATCTTCCCATTAGGAGTTCTGTAGGCTAAAAACCTACACAAAAATGGAAATGTTTTTGCAATCCAATATAAATCTAATATGTTGTGGTTGAAACTACAATAACATAGTACTGCTAAACAGGATACACAGATCCTGTTTGCATTATCATATGTGCTAATCAGTTGGAATATAGTGAACCACACCGTGATATTTTATATAATCAGATTACTGCTAGAATAAATATTCAACTTTGCCAAGCACAGTTTTTCAATCATCAATTATATAGGAACTGTAAGAAACCCAAATCCTACATTGAATTTTTTATTATAGGTAACAAAACTGTGTAACTGTGTTTAATAGCTCAAAAAGGTAGAATATTTTCTGAGGAGCCAGTATTGTTGGCTGCTAGGTACTTCTGGTGATTCTGGCAAGGATCTGAAAGTATTTATATAATGCTCTGATTAATTTTCTTCTTAAACAGTCATCAGAAAGGGATAAAAAGCTAAACAAGAAGGTACAAGAATGAGTGTGCAGGCAACAGTGAAGCATGGTGGGGGTTCCTTGCCAGGTTCTCCAAATGGAGTTGGAGATTTGGTTAGAATTAATGGTCTCCTGAGTGCTGAAAAGTACAGGCAGTTACTTATCCACTAGGCATTACCATCAGG
The DNA here is from genome assembly GCA_029215755.1 of Spea hammondii. Classification (NCBI taxonomy): domain Eukaryota; kingdom Metazoa; phylum Chordata; class Amphibia; order Anura; family Pelobatidae; genus Spea; species Spea hammondii. The sequence continues at coordinate 128,971,213 of JARDYJ010000001.1, read as the reverse complement.
GAGGCATCTGATTGGCCCCAAGTTTATTCTACAACATGTCAACGACCACAAAGATACAGCCACGTCATTAAGAACTACATTATATGGCCCACTGGTTAAAGGGAATAAAAGAGAATTATGTTGTGATGTGATTCAAATGCTTTAAAAGTGATCCCAGCCCTGTAATTAGGGCCGTCCCAAGACATAATGCCGCCTGGGGCCAAGTTTAAAATGCCACCCCCCCTGCCGAAGCCAGGGGTCATTATCTACCCTTCCTCTCCCTCCCTATTATCTACCCTATCCCCCCCTTTGCACTTACCTTTCAGCAGTCACACTCCTATCATGCCATTTCAACCAGTACATGCTGGTACAGGGTGGCTGTAAGTGATGTGCAGACCCCATACTGCTGGCAGCATCAATACGCAAGGGGGCAGATAGCTAGATTTCAGCATGTACTGGCTGACTTGGCATGATAAGAGTGTGATTGCCAACAGCAATCACAGTCCCATCATGCCTAGTTTCCAGCACTTACACATCCATGCTATCACACACACACACTCATTCATTCATATACTCATTCATTCACAGATTCATTCCCTAAATCACGCATACTCATTCAAACACCCTCCCCACCCCCTTACCTGCACTGCAGCTCCTCGATGCCGCTCACAGACTTCAGCAGGGGGCGCAGCCTCCCTCTGCGTTCTCTGGTACTGCACAGAGGAAGCAGGACTGGAGCAGAGTCATGTGATGTCACGTGAACTCTGCTGGGTTCTGCTTCCTCTTTGCAGTACAAAAGACCCTCCCACTGGTAACTAGCAGGGCTCGAGGTGCGGCCCGCGTAAGATCGGTTGCCCTGGCTGCCGCGTAAGATCAGTTGCCCTCGAGGGCCGCATGTTGGACGCCCCTGCAGTAGAGCATTTGTGAGGTCAGGCACTGATGTCAGACAAGAAGGCCTGGATAACAATCTCTGTTCCAGTTCATTCCAGAGGTGTTTGATGCAGTTGAGATAAGGGCTCTGTGCGGGCCAGTCAAGTTCTTCCATGCCAAACTCACCAAACCATGTCTTTATGGACCTCACTCCAACACTATACACTAAGCCACTACACTCACAAACATTTAAAAAATGATCCTGTGATTTTAATTATTCAGATCATTAAATATTATTATGTTACATTTAATTATATAATTCTGTTACTGGAAGGAAATTTTATGAACATGACATGCTTTGCTTGTAGTCAGGCAGGGATTTTTCTTTATTACTTAACTAACACCCATCACCCCAAAAAAATGTTCCCCCTTCCCTGCAGAGAAGTGCATATAAAATGCTCAGGAGAACCCTACGGATTTCTGCACCCAGCCACTAGGATAGAAATCACTGGGAATGTATAAATGTGCAAATGGATTGGCTCTCAATTGCTTACAAACTCTATAGACCATCCTTGTTCTGCCCAAAGAAGCTATCTACTCAATAAAACATTAAGGTTCCACTGTCCTGCTGTTGTACTTGCGCCTGATGACTTGGGCAGATGGTACATAATCAATGACATGCTTTCAATCAAGAGGAACAGGTGCTGGAGAAACCTTTTAATCATTCCTCACAGTATTAAATCCAGAAACAGATAAAGCGAATTCAATAAGACAAAAGCATTCAGCATGTTATTCCAGTTGGTGATGTACTATTTTAGAAATGATGTACCCTAGTAAACAACACATCATGTATAAGTAAAATGTTGATTGTTTTGTGGCTGTATTTGTAATTTTTACAATGTATATGGTTCAGTCAATCTTGGTTGATTTAACAAACAATACATGTTAGCATCAATTCAAACCATTACCAAAACTGCTCCTGGTGTTAGCATTGGCACATGTGTTATCTAGCCTCCAGAGGCATAAAAATCTACCCAACCTTTGTTGTTAACATTACCTGACCAATGCCAATTCAAAATGAAGAATTGGGTGCTTAGAATTAATACTTTTGTCATGACCAGTAACTCGACAGGAAGTTCTGAATATTCTTACAGTCTTGATTACTGAATATTCTTACAGTCTTGATTACTGCTCTGTATGATGTTGTAAGCATGGGCAAGAAAGCAAGGGGGTTAACAGCCACATCCACTGTTGCTTAAGCATTGAGTCTTCTCAATAGGTGAGATTTAAAATAGGTTCCATTTATTCGAGTCAGGCAACAGCACTGCTTTTTTACTCTACAATGCTCTAACTATAAAAGTCTTTATATTTGAGCATATTCTCCTGGCCTTAGCGATCTCTGAACAGACCCACCTTCTAGGTTATACACAGGATCACCCACCCCTTGATTAGCTAAGATAACCAACCAGGATATGCGTGACCCTCTCCCTCCTAAACTAAGGATATAATTTTCTTAAGCACCTAATGAACCTATTGTGTTCTAAATGCATGAAGGATTTTTTGGCAGCAGACACGGCATTGCATTTACCTGTCTGCCATTCAATTCATGCCAATGTTTTAAGCAATCATTCATGCCTTTAAAAATATAATACAATAAAACCCTAATGTCAGGAACCACTTTTTTCACTGCCTGAACCATCGATTTTTCATACCTGTTGTATAGAACTCCGCTACCACTAGTGGCCACCCTCCGCCCTCTGGAGCACTCAGAACTCAATTACTGGGATCAGGTGTGCCTTGTTACCTGGGTTGAGCCCTAGTCCATACATCCAGCTGGGCCTTGTTATCTGGATTACCCTGCCTTTATGAACCTGCCCTGCCCTTCAGTCAGGGTCTTTGTATTGAAGTCTATGGACCTTCCCGCTGTGGCTCTGCACCTGTACTGTTCCTGGTTCCCTGTTTTGTGTCCTGATCAAGTGGACTCCCTGCTATTGTGTCCTTCCAAGTGGACTCCCTGCTATTGTGTCCTTCCAAGTGGACTCCCTGCTATTGTGTCCTTCCAAGTGGACTCCCTGCTATTGTGTCCTTCCAAGTGGACTCCCTGCTATTGTGTCCTTCCAAGTGGGCTGTGTGCCTTTCCGTGCCCTTCCAAGCGGGCTCCCTGTCAAAAGACTTATTACCGGTATTTATTTTGCCATACGTCTGGTTTCTTGCTTTGACTGTATTACCCTTATTTGCTGGTCCTGTTATACATAAAATACACTACATTACCTGGAATTCTGCTTGTGGTGTCTTTGTTTGCATAATCATGCATTGTGGGTTACATACTGAACCCCAAGTATCCCCTGCGCATGGGCTCCTACCCGACCTGATCACCCGAGTCCTGACACCTAAAGATATTTAACAAGTTTTTCTAAATTTCTCTGTCCACCATTGACCATTATAATCCATACATATAATCTTAAAAAAGACTTTGGTTTTGATAGTATATTTAGAGAAAACTGGACAGTTTTTCAAAGGCCCAACTGTTATTGGTTAAGTATTTGCCTATTTACTTCAAGTTAAGGTTTTGAAAATCTTAATTTAGTCTAAAGCGCTCAGCAAGAAGTGTTTTACTAAAACACCTCATTTGTGCAGACTAAGACAGGTAGTGTGTGAAGTTCTGATTAAGGGGTGAGAGTGTGATTCTAAAGTGTAACATTTAACAACAAACAAAATAAATATGGTTAAATTTAATGTCCTAATTAACATATTTCACTTTTCTCAACGTTATATTTTGGTACTTGTGTGATACACTTTGAATATACAGTATAGTAAATAAATTATGCCAAACAGTTGTAAGAGTTATAGAAATAAAACGGTATTCCTATAACAAAGCTTACATGATGCTTTATGTGATTGCTCTTCTTATGAGTTTAACTCCATTGACCATCGTCTGGCCAGCGATAACCAAGTGACACCAATTAATGTTTATGTAACAAAAGTAAGTTACTATACCTTCCTGGCAGATATGGAAGCAGTAGAAAAAATGGATTGCTGGTGCTGAACCATCCAAAATATGCCAGTGCTTCGCAAAGCTACGGGCTCCTGATGCACATGGGATTCTCAACAGGGCTGTGGAACAATTAATGAAGGGGAAATTGTATGATGGAGAGTACCAAGGCAATAGAGTTTTGTATGTCTAAGCAATGCCTAGAGGCAGTCACTAAAAAGAACTTGGAAGCAGTTATGTATAAGAGCACCAGACATATCGAATATCGAATGTATTTCCTTGAAATCAATTTAAAATGTAGTAAAGTGAGTATATAAAAAGTGAAAATAATGGAATATGCACAATGAACTTCAAAGCAGTACAATGACAACATTTTAATGAAACACCTACCATTGAGACAGTAAGATGCTGCCAGCACCTATGTAGCTCAAAGTCTGGATAGACGTCAAGGTCACAAATCGGGTACATCAAATAATAATAGGAACATGCAGCAGAAGAGGCAAGCCAAGTTTTTTCTTATGTACAGAGAAGAAATTGGAATTTAGCCAATAATGTCGTTAGCTTGTTGATGTAGAATACATGTTACACACTGTCCCAGAGAAGGGAGCAGGGCCAGATGGGACAGTGGGAATAAAGCAATAAAAGTTGTATAAACTAGTAAATACTATAATACAGCAAGTAGTAGTGGAATGGGATTAAGGAAAATTAACAGTTTAAATTCTCCAATGTCTTCTGAGTGGAAGGGTTCATACGATGGCATAAGGCACATCAGTAAGTGCAGGTGTAAATTAAGTGGAAATCAGTAGGTCAATAAAAAGGAGATGTGATGAGAAAGAGAATAGCAGAAAAATAAACCAGAATGAGGTGAGGAGGGCCCTGCTCAATCAAGTTTTCTCTTCTTTAATTTTTCATGTCATGTTTTTTAAGTAGTGTCAAATTTAATACACTATACCATAACAGGCTGCTATTACCAATGTAAAACGAGAAATCACACAACTGTCGGTTTAAGTATACATGGCAGTGTTATAAGAAATTAAGGGTGCCTTTAAAATGTGATACTACATTTATTGCATAATGTTTTCGGGACTATTTGGGCAGGGCCGGCCCTATAATGGGGCAGACTGGGGCAATTGCCCCAGGCGGCACTTTAGAAGGGGCGGCACTTTGCCGCCCCAAGCGCTTTTTTTTTTTTTTGAAGCGGAGGAGAGAGAGAGGGGCACCGAGTGGTTTTAGCTTACCCGCTCGGCGCCCCTCTCTCTCTCTCCTCTGCGGCGAGTCTCCCTGTTCGGTCCCGGTGCCGGCTTGTAATGCAGAGCGCCGGAAGTGACGTCAATTTCCGGCGCTCAGCATTACAAGCCGGCACCGTGGCAGAGCAGGGAGACTCGCCGCAGGACTGTTTAAAGGTAAGTACCGGGGGGGGGTCGTAGATTATGCCGTCGGCGAAGTTTAAAATGCCGCCCCCCCCCCCCCCCCCGGCGTCGGCGGGGGGGGGGGGGGGCGGCGTTTTAAACTTCGCCCCAGGCGGCGTTAAGTCTTCGGCCGGCCCTGTATTTGGGTTTCTATAAGGTGAGATATCTGGTTTTACAATGTAAGGTAATTTGCATAGTAATGCATTACAAAGGGTTTGGAACAAAGGCTCCAACATAGCCGATGTATATTAACATAACTGTGTGCATGTTTGCATAGACTACCTGTCTCCTCCATAATTGGGTCATACAGGAAATCTCTGGAAAGAGGGGTTGGGTGAACCACTTTCTGGGAGGTACAAGGAATTCTGGGATGAATAGTTAGGGGTTGCAATAGTGCTGGGTCAGGGAGAAAGAAGAGTCTGAGTAAGAGAGAAAGAAGAGACAGAGAAAGAAGATTCGGAGAAAGGAGAGCGCAGTGAACAGAAGTGTTCTGGGTCAGGAGACTCAGAATTCCCAAGAATTTGTTTAAGTATCCCTTTTGTTTTGGATAATTATCAAATGTTTTGTGTATGTTATATGTTTTATAACCTGTAACAGTAACCTAATTCAATATCAATATACATTTTTCTATACGCTTGTATTTGTGCTTTATTCGTCACACATTCCCTAAAAGAATATCCCTGTAAGAGGGTCATAATTTCTTACAGTGTGTACATACATGTATGTGCAGAAAAAATATCCTGTGTAACAGCTTGATCCTGCTATTATGTCAGGAAGCCTTCAGAGGTATGTGTTGCAAGATTCACACAGCTAATTTTACATTGTTATTGAGACTGCCAGTTGCCTTTGGGCAAAAACAAACACTTTAACAGTCGCAAGAGTAAAAGATAAAAAAAAATCTTTCTCAATCCGCAACAGCCATATTACTTCCAAGTGAATAGTAATTGATATAACTTTTTGTGCACAGTGACTCCCCAACTGTTAAAAAAGAATACCTCCTCGGCTGAATTTACCATTAGTTAGGGTAGATGTGTGTCCATGGGTCTCAGGTTTAGGTGGGTTTTTACAAAATATCCATGTGAAATTGGTCCCTTCTATGCCTGTGAACAATCAAGATTTAGGTTTTGCCACCCACCCTAAATGGCTCTTTTATGTGTATTTATATTCCCTATTGGTAGAGCTGTTATTGGGTGGTTACAGCCTTTGGGAAGCCTTAGGTCCTAAACAGTTCCACACTGGTATATCCCCTACATCCCTACCTTGTGAGACAGTGAGAATTCCCACGTATGTGTATGTGCATACCATACTTGAGTTTTGTGTTTCATATTAACATTTGTGCTCTTTATCTCACAAGGTTAGTATAGCAAAGTGACACTTTACTGTGTACCTGGGCAGAACACATTTAGTTGATGAGCTAAACTAGATTAAGGTATATATATATATATATATATATATACTGTATGTATACATACAACACTGTTAAAACATTTGGGTCACATAGCTGGTTTATGGAAAACAAGGAAATTTCTAGCTGTAACATAAATGCAAAGGGTTTTCTAATAATCAATTAGCATTTTAAACTTGGAACACCATTGGAACACAGAAGTGATGGTTGCTGATAAAGAAGACTCTGTACGCCTATGAAGATATTGGCCGCTTCCAGCTATAATAGTCATTTACACCATTACAAATGCCTTCATTGTATTCCTGATTAGTTTTCGATGTTATTTAATGAACAAAGTTAGCTTTTCTTTCAAAAACAAGGACATTTCTAAGTGACCCACAACATTTTTGAACCGTGATGTATGTATACATATAAATAGCCATGTAGGCAACTGTGACGGAAGCCTCGATCACTGGGACCACTGGAGAGGCCTGACTGCCAGCCTCCTCCCTATTGACTATGGGCCCTGGGTTTGTAAAGGCTTCTGTGGCTACCCCCAGCAGTATCATCTCATCACTGGTTGAGGGGATTATCTCCAGCAGACAGCCAGGATCTGCAACCAGGGAGTGACCGCCATTCTTTCAGTTTAATGTTGTATAAATCAGTCTCCCCCCCCCCCCCCCATTGTATTGTTAATCCCGTTACTGCCCCTGTTGTCTCTGAGAGGCAGATTAAGGGGGCGGTTTGTGTCCCAATATCTTGTTTTATGTTATATATCCAGCCCTGTGTGTCCAAAATAAATCAGTCTTTGTTTGGTTTTACCCTACACTGAGTCTCGGCTAGTGACTGGGGAACCGGGGAAAGTGTGTTGTCCCAGGCTAAGGGAGCACAAGACAGCGGAGGTAGTCGATCGGACTAGCCAGCTCCGTGACAGCAACTATTCTTCATATCTATTGAAATCATGTTTTTCTTATATCCACACACTATAATGCATCACTGTGATATGTTGTGTGGGATTACCTATAAAAGGCATGTACAAGAAACAAGGCTGGGGATAGTTAGTTAACATGGTTCCCTCCATACTAGTATTCTGCAGAGAATACAGGCTGGGTCATGCATGTTGCTAGGGTGGGGAATCTAGGTTTTTAACTGTTAGGGTGGGATCATATTGCTCCACAACTAAACATATATTGTGAAATAAGTATGTAATTGCATCAAATTGTGGAAGATTTATTTGTAGGCTTGACAGGATTGTAAAAACGTTATGCTACTACCATACAGATTGTTATATGTTACTTAAATCATCGAAATTCAATGAGAGGCAGACCTTTACCCTTTATAAAATAGTGGAATCAGTGTGCTCTCTTAATTATTTTTTTCCGTTGCTTTACACACAGAGTGTGCGCACATTATTATTTGTTTATATGAAATATGTAATATCTAAAAGTGACTATGACAGTGCTAGATACATCTTACATGTGTGCCCACATGATACATAATGCACATGCTAGGTTCTATCAAGATACTGGTACATTTTGGGTTTTTAACATTATTGTGATAAAATGTAAAAATGTATACTGAAAATGTCCTGCATCATGTATTTTTTTTATCCCTGCTTTAATGACCCTCCTATATAAGATAAGAAAATCAAATCACAAATTGAAAGGGCTAAGTGTCTGGAAGTGAAGTGTGACACTGGAAATTTGGCACTGCACTCAGTGAGTAGGTATTAAAGTACTGGGCACACCAAAACAAAAATGTCCTAAACGCATAAGAATGATGGTGCTGGATCATCAAGAGGTTTCTGTTCCAAGGCAGCAAAGGAAAGTCTAAATATATAAAATATATAGGTGATGGCACACCATTGTTAGTAAAATAGACATATTTACTACACATACCACTCAGAACCTGGGATCAGTGAAATAACCCCTTTATATGCTGGCCCTAACAATGTTTCTTCACTTGTATCCTTTCTGTTACATCCCAAGCTGTTTGCTAGCCACCTTCTCAAACCTGGCCCCTGCAGGATTCAAAAGCCTTTCTGTTACATCCCAAGCTTTGTGCTGGCCACCTACTGAAACCTGGCCCCTGCAGAATTCAAAAAGTATTCAGCCACATTTGGATTGCTTTTCTAGATCTGCAAGCAAGTTTGTTAATTCATATTTTGTATGATTTCAATGATTATCAATGTTTTCCTTTAAATGTACCAAATATGTATTTTAGGGACATTGTTTCTTTTTTGGCCAAATCTTAGTATTTACCTTTTGAAGTGTACACTCCTTTGTCTTGACCCCCCTCCCCTGGGCTCCTATAAGCCATAACTCTGCCTCTTTACATAAAAGAACTTATATGTAAAGTTATTTACATATTATTTCACCTCTCTCTTTCTTCTTCCCTTTCTGTTAGATCCCAAGCTGCATGTCAGCCAACTTCTAAAATCAAGCGCTAATGTTAATGTATTATTAGTTTCCTGTCATGATGTTAAATGTAAATCTTTGGTGTTTAGTTGTAATTGACATTAGTTGATGATGTATTCAGTTTACTTTACTTTCCTGTATATCAAGTGCATTCTCAGCTGCCCTCTGCTGGAGGTCTACCCCCACAAATCTTTCTATGAGGAAGGTAGAGCAAGAGGAGAGAAGGTCATTAGACATATGTCCTTGCCAGCAGCGTCATATTAATGTATTAAACTCAAGCCTTTGTGACCTGTAGAGTGAGTTTTGTGTATCTGAGATATACATAAAAACTGGGGATTTTTAGATACATTGATTACTAAGCAGAGGGTCATATAGGAATGGCGTTGCCCTGAATAGCTGTCTTGTTGTAACAAAGTGATCATTCTGTATTTAGCTGCAGATGTGCCATAGCTTAGCAAAAATTCTATTCACCGGTAATTATCTTTAATTATACTTAATTGTATATTAACATTGTTTATGTTAATATTTTCATGCATCAATATCCGAATCTAAGTGTTATAGAAGCTTTCCTTCATGAGATCTAAAATGTATTATTTTACAGACACATGCTGTTTGCGGGTGGATCTCCATTCAAAAGCTATTGTAGTTCATCTTCTCTCATATTACTTTGTAGCAATTAATATCACCCGCAATTGTTTATAGATTGTCAATAATTCATGAATGACAGTACATTTATGAGTTTAAAAAAAAATCTAATTTCAATGTTAAGAGGGTTAGAATCGCTTACTTGGCAGCTTTCTGTTATTACTAGCTTAAGCTGGTCAGAACCCCACTGTTCCACATAACCTTAACCTTAAAATTCTTCTGAAAGGAGTGTAGGCAAAATGCAGTCTGGACAGTTGCATAGATTAAACTGAGCACGTTTTACACTTATCATTGAAAAATGGGTTTGCCATAGGTTATTGAAATGTCTTTCACCATTGTAATCAGTTTTATTCAAAGAACTGTGCCAATGCAGTTTAAACATTGATACTGTGCCATTTGGCCTGCCCTGTGGCTTGAGCAATACTCGCTTTCATCAAGAAGTAAGGTTTAGTAATAATGTTCCAAATGATTTATTGTGGTGGTTATAACTTTATTTATTTTGTAGTTGTATTGTAATGGTCATGTAATATTTAAGGCCCATGTTCAAACCTGCTATGTATCCCTGTTTAGGAGGGAAAGGAGCAACTGCCCATGACTCAAATATTCTCTATGACCCACATGTGCCCTTGGTTGTCACTGATTATTTTTCAATCATATGGAAGAGCCCAGAGCAGTGATGCATTTACATTCAGCCGCTCCTTTCTCGTTGGAATCTGTATTGCCTTAACAGGAGCGTCGTGCTTTTAGGGAGGGCCTGCATATGACACGTTCCTGCACTTCATGCAGCACCTTCTAATGTAGTCTATGGGGGCTGTGTTGTGGGCTATATAACTAAAATAAGCTGTAGGTGTATAGAAACTGCTAACAGCATAGGCATGACTCCAGCCTACTATAAGATACTTCTCAATATAATTGGAGCCAAATAAATAAATTCTTAACTTATATTCTTCTATTTGCCCCAGACAAGGAGACTGAGACAATTTTTAAAATTTCGCTTCAAAGTTTATTTATCTGCTAGACAACCAAATGTGAAGTTTGAAGTTGATCACACTTGTTTGATGACTTCCTTCAGTCCTCATGTCTTCCACCTGTTACTCTACAAAAAAAAATGGAAACTTTTAATGTTAACGCTATTTGCTCTAAATATCAGTGTGCTCGCCCTACTTGCAAATTATTATAATTATACTATGTATTTCGGTACACATTTAATTTCTGAATAAGAAAGTTAAAAAAAACCAAACCGTTAAACACTGCATCTAACTGCAGACCACAAAACAATATATGTTTCTTTGGACATCTGAAATGTTGGGATGTATACTTTGCAATGAATTATTTTAAAAACCTCAATGCATGTGTAAGATGTTGATCTGTTGACATTTGTGGGATTAACCAACCAGTTGACTGGTTAAGAGAGAGTAGCTAATCTACTGTATTTAAGATCTAGGCATGTTACACGCAACAGTATTAGCCATGTCTAGAAAGAAGTTTACAAATGCAGTTCTCAGATTTTCATAGTGAGATTTATGATTCATTTATGGCAACTGAGGTTGTCACTTACTGTTCTTAATGATCCATCATAACTGAAGTTACACCTTGAATACGTATGAATAAGTATTCCCAGACTGACCATCAGGCAAACAGTGCAAATGCCCGGTGGCAGGGTTGTCCCTAGCTGGGTATGGGGCTCATTGCAACAACATCACTTAACTGCCATGAGAGAGATGCTGAGACTGTGACCAGCAATAGTATTAAAGCCCAATAATAACAGGGAGATGCAGTTACCTAGGTGTTAATATTTAGCCATCCATTATATAGATCCAAGAGGTATACTTGCTTTTTGCAGAATACAATTTTATTCTAAAGCAAGCCCTCTACAACTCCCATCAGTAGGATTGCATCCAAGAAAATATATAGTCTGATGGGTAACTAATGCATTTTGTAGAGTGGCATCCAGCAGTATGTATTGTCGATTCCACTCTAAATATTATAATATGTTCTTAGTTTAATTCTGGTACTTAAATGGTTACGTGAAAATAGTTGTCCTTGCATTATGAAATACAGACTGTAAGCTCTTCAGGACAGGAACCTATTGTGTTTATGATATTCTTTCTGTACACTGTCCACAAGAGAACAATGCATCTTTATTTCTGTGTCTTCCCCAACTTTAACCTTGTCCTAAGGGATCTGTGGAGCCGGAACATCTTATGAACTGGTTCATTGTGTGAAATGCCAAAAGCCTGGGTGGGAAGGACGGAGCAGGGGGTGGTCTTAAATCCACTCTGCCTTTGGTATTCTCTTTGGTTCAACTGGCTTTGAAACCTGTTATTTCACTTGTGTGACAACAGCTTAACAAGAGCAAAGAACTTTCCCCAAAGAAAGAATCCAATTGTTTATCTTAACTGCTGACAGTAAAACACACAATACTAATTTCTGTTATGATTCATTTGACTGTTACAATTAATGGTTTGATGCTGCCATTCAGTTTTAATTGTCCATTTATTAAAACGACTGCTTACTGTCCCAAAGAGCCTAACAATGAATGCATATTAAATTAATTTTAATAAAAGCCACGTAACTGGTGCAAACTGCACCTAACAGGTTTGCACTTACTAAGTACTTTAATAGGCATTCTTTGTTTAAAATTTCCCTTTAGTATTTGGACCCGCGTCTTTTTTTTACATTTTTTACCGTTTTTCGTTTCAAAAGAGCTACAGAAGTTCACAAAGATGACATTAATTAATGTTGATTTCTTTACAGTAACAATTTACATGTTTCCGGTGCCTGAGTTTGGACACCTTTGTTGGGGTGTGTGGTTAGAAGCAGTGCACCCACCCTGGGACCAATCACCCACCCACCTACCTTACCTGTCCAGCCACACTGTGGTGCTTACTGAAATATGCAGAGAAGTGGCCATGTGAGAGGCTGACCCAACAACGTAGCAAACTCATGCTACAGCCTATGGCGCCAAGCTAGTTGGAGTGCTTCCCTTTTTTTATCCACCTCTCGGCTGTCCAGGCAAGGAAAATGCAAGAGGGCTTGCAAATTGATCTTGGGCTGTAGAATTCCAGGTTGTGGGAATTGCTGAAATGTCATGGATTTAGGATCGTAAGCAGGCACTGAGAAATAACCCTCTTCCATTAGAAAGATTGTTTTCTTATACCCTATATGTTTTCATTGAAGCTAATCCTTTTTGCTTAGATTTGAGGCAAACTAAGAAAGCAGAGTGTTTTGTTACACAATCCATCACCCAGAGTAAAGCACTATAATGAAACATTCACATTGATATTCTGATCAGGTACAAACTCACATTTGTTGCACATTAATTAACATGTCTGAAACACTCTAACAGAGGCATTGCCCTTGTTGTCTGCTGCTTACTGTGCATGTGATTCACTCTAAAAGCAAATATATGTGCAGAACCAAAAAGGATTGGCTGAAATACAGATAGTCCAGAACTTTGTTTCTTACTGTGCCTGCATATAGGTGGTCCCTAAACACTAAACAATGCATTTTGAGCCCGTACATGTACGGGCTTTGTCATTAAGGGGTTAAACGAGTCTAACCATTGAAAGGTAATGCCACACCCTACACAGTATGAGACAGTGTCTTTCGAGTAGACAAAATTCTGTGGGTTATCCCACCAAATTGATTTAACCTATACATTAAAATATAGATAGTATATGCAAATAAAAAAGCAAGTTTATATCAGAAATACTGTCAAAGTAATAAAGTAATAATAAAAAATCAAATCTTTGAAATATTTTTTTCCTTATCAGGTGTGTAGCCATAAACCTTGCTCTACTGACTCAAATTGGAACACACAGAATATATATGAAGTGGAAAGTAGAAAAAAAATATGACTTACCTTATTTATACGAAAAGTGTTTAAGGTTAAACATTTTAATTACAAATTTCTTTATCCCTTATTAATGGCTTATGTTCTTGCCGAGTTGCTTCTGATCTTCTGCTGGGTTTTGTGCCTTTTTTCTGCTGTGGATTTTCACATAATTTTAGGTGACATTGGCTACATATTTAAAGTTTATTAATTAGAGATTAAAAGTCTGTGTCTGTCCCTCTTTTGTGGCATCATCATGCGATACCCAATCCAGGTTAAGCGCAATATATTGCGGCACAGTATTTGCCTATGATTCAGTATGTTGTATGTCGGAATCATTGCAAATCCAAAACCTGCCTTTATATACACACACTTGCCTTTCTATTAGCACAATGCATTAATCAATGTATATGCTTTAAAATAAAAGTAAATAGTACTTAGGTGAAAATGCCCTTTTAATTTAATTATTTGTACTTGTGATCAAGTGTCTACAATAGTCACAGAACTATAGTTGAGATAAAATAAAATGACACAGAGAATGTGGGATACTTAACATTATGTGTACCGTAATTAATTTCTTTCCATCCATTCCATAGGTTATACTTGTACAACTTTATACCTTCTCGACACTAGCCTTATGATGAAGCAGTTTTTTCACGCCACCCTTTACCTCCTCATTTCTTAAGCTGTATATAAGGGGATTAAGTAGAGGTGTTACCACACTGTAGAGGAGGGACAGCAGTTTGTCATTGTCTGGAGTTTTGCTGGTCTTTACACGAACATAAGTGAATGCTCCTGTCCCAAAAAACAATGTGACAGATACGAAGTGTGAGGCACAGGTGGAGAAGACCTTTTTGCGGCCTGTGTTGGAGCTGATGCGGAGAATAGCAGCTATAATACGCCCATAGGAGTATAGCACAAGGGAAAATGGCAAAGGCAGGACAAGGAATCCAGTAACTGAAACAGAAATTTCATTTGCAGAAATATCAGTGCAGGCCAACTTTAGGACTGGTGGGATGTCACAGAAAAAGTGGTTGATGAGATTAGGGCCACAGTATGGAAGGCTAAAGATGGAGGCGGTCTGTCCAAGAGATATAAGATTACCAGAAACCCATGAGACTGTTGCTAATCTTAAACATAATGTTTTGCTCATTACAGAGAAGTATCTCAAGGGGTTACAGATGGCCACATAACGATCATAAGCCATAACAGCAAGAAGAAAGCACTCTGTAACACCAAGAGTGAAAAAACAGTACATCTGGGTACAACATCCATAGAAAGAGATGGTTTTTCTTTTGTCCACAAAAGTTTGGAGCAGCTTGGGCAAGGTGACTGTAATATAACAAATCTCAAGGAAGGAGAGATTACGAAGGAAGTAATACATAGGAGTATGGAGAAGGGAGTCCAGAGTAGTCACTGATATGATTATAAGGTTACCCAATAACGTGAAGATGTAGATGAACAGAAAGAGGATAAATAGGAAAAGTTGGATCTTTATAGAAAAATTTGTGAAGCCCAGGAGAATAAATTCTTCAATGTTAGACTGGTTCCGTAAGGCATTACCATTTACGAAGGTCATCTGAGTACATTAAAGAGATGTATTTAGAGCTGTTAAACTGGTCAGCTGTTATTCTCATTGAAAGTGCATTACATCAACATTTTAAGTACACAGTGTATTCAGATATCACCATCATTACTATGTCCACAACCGGTAAAATTATACCTCTGAATGTTTCTCCAGTTATCAGAAAAACAACTAAAATTACAGCTAAACAAGTTTTTTTAAGAGCATAGCAGTAGCACCCAATGCATTTGTCACCAATCCTTCAAGATTGTAAGCTTGTGAGCAGGGCTCGCTCCACCTAATGTATCGGTTTGTCTTAGTCTGTCAATTCTTGTCTTGTCATACCCCTTAAATATATGTAAGTGTATGAAATGCTGCGTAAATTGTTGGCTCTAGATAAATAAAAGATAATAATAATAAAAATAATAATAAATAAGAGCTATTTATTCTGGATGTGAATTGTTGCTTTTATGTGAATAGCAGAAGGTTTACAATTTTCTTTTTGCATCAGGATTCTAAAGTTTCAAACATGTCTCATCAGATCGTTAGCCATTTGACCATGTAATGCATTGTGCAGCATTCAGGCAATGTCAAGATTAAATTACATCTGCCAATAAAACGGGAGGATACACATTCACACACACACACACACACAGACACACAGTGCATTAGCAATCCATTGGCTGTTCAATAGGTATACTACGTCTCCCATTAACGAATGTGGTTCTTTTTTTTTTGTTACCCACAGACAGCCACATCACAATTCACTGGGACTGGAAAGCACCAGACAATATAATCATACTTGAGGGAACAGGAATGAAGCCACAGGCAAAAGTTCCCACAAAACTGCATGAAAGTTATACTAGCTAACTGAATTTCCACACATAAGAAATTACCCATCAAATAAATCAGTATAAATAATATAAGGCATGGGAGCGGCTTCTGTCCTTGTTCTGCTGACACAAAGGAATAATATACATACACACATATATATATATCCACAATAGACACTGCCTTATGCAATCATACAGCGATATCCCCACACAAATACATACACACATACAAACACACTGACTGCCAAAACCACTGATCCCAGCTTCTACTTGCAGAAGATCTTTCTTCAGGTAGCTGCAGGTTTATGGCTGGGGGATCCTGACACAGTAGCCGACCCTTGCCTTTTCCTTACAAGCCATGTAGTTTCCATTTACTGACTGCTGGCATGTGACTTCAAAATGAGCTTTACTGTGTCTCTGCAAATACCTCTGTTGCTTGCACTGCAGCAAGTAAGCAACAAATGGGGGCCCCTGCCACTTGGGGTCCTGGGGCATTTGACAGACACATTCTCCCTATTATTAATCTGCTCTGCAATAAACCATCTTAACTCCTTCTGTGTACTATGGAAATGAAAGGACAAGTTGAGTTATTAATCTAAATGCCATGCAGCTTAAAATATCCTAGAATTTACAACATCCTAAGAGATCTCATTTTTTGTGTGATTTATGAGCTGGCTAAGGATCTGGGAAACACCACGTATAGTGCAGAACTATCTGCTTGCGCTGCTGATCTCTCAATTTGCTGATGAGATCGTTCTGCCAGGTAGTTTGGGTTCAGCAGTTCCTGCCACAGAGTGTCATTCTATCCACATAGACTTATCCTCCAAATGAAAATTGAACACTACTAGTTTGGATTATTCTCATATGAAGAATAGATCATATCAAGATTTCCTGATTTAGGTATAAAAGCACCTACAGATTGTCATACGTCTAATATTGCTTCTAATAACAGCACATGGATTTTTAATATGCATTACATGTCTTTAATGCATGTCAAAAAAGTCATCAGCTCTGGACTCCGGGTTACATTAAGTTCCCACTGCAGCTGTTTTGTTTTTTTTTGGTCACCCTTAACAACTGCTAGTGTCTGAGGTGGAGGTGCAAGCCAAAAAAGATTTCTGTGCCGCAGGCAGCATTGACCTCGCAACTAGAAATTGCAAACCCCAGAAGGAAGAATCCATGGTGTGTAAAATTGTGTTGGTGACCAAACAGACTTCTACCTCCATCACACTGTACCACCATGAATGGGCTAGTAGGCACTGTGGAGAGGCCTGCTCTGAGTCCTACAACAATTAAAGTCGTCTCTAAAACCCCTTTTATTCCAAAGTAATATGCTACCCAAAGGGAACAAATGCTTATTTCCAGAGAATTTACAGAAATTAGCAAAGTATTTGAAGCATTCTGTTTATCTGTCAATCTGAAGAAAAAAAAATGAAACAGGGAGATTTTATTACTCCCTGTTACCTACCTGACACTTAAAATGCGCACATAAAAATTTTAACATATTTAATAGTTTATTTCATCATATTTCCAACAGATATTCATATGAAAAAACAGCCACTCTACTCAGTTGATTACTACTTACAGAAGATGTCATTTGGCTGCAGCTCTCCATAGTCCATATGTCTGACTATGCTTCCTATTATGAAAGCTTGCAGTAACCTCTTACTGTTATATACTCACTAAGGAATGTAAACAATAATGCACAGAATGCGTGTGTGCATGCACATTAACTTATTTGATTTATTTTTAAGTCATATATATAAATGTCTACTTGAAAACCTTTGTTGGCTGTCTAGGGGGAAATACTATTTATATTTCTCAAACAAAACACTAATGAAAAGTATATATTTTTTTCTCGTACATTTTGTCAGTGGGTTGATGCTGATTCATAATCAATTATTAATGTAAATACTTTTTGTTGAAGAGTCGGCTCTTTTAGTCTACTGTGTTGTTTGTTAAAATATACCTTTATTGACACACAGACATATACACACCCACCCACACATATCTGTAAATTGTTTAAATGCCTTTTCTGCTAAATACCCTCATTTATATATAAATATATAACTTCATTCCTTTGTAAATCATTCTAACCATTGGTGTTACATTCATTCTGCACTAAAGCCTGCTGTTTCCCTGTAATATAGTACGCAGTAAATATCTAAAGAAACCACCATTTAGGGCTACAATTGTCCTCACAAAATGGTACACTCACCTCTGTTGTGGTACTGTGCGATAAAATGTAACTCACAAACTATAAGGTTTTTTTTTAAAAGGTTTGAAGGCCACCACCCCGGTTTTACTCCACCTACTGGAATAGATGGTTCCCCAAGACACCTCATTAAACTAGTTTCCAAGTTCTGAAAACCTTTTATCCAGATGTGTAGCACTCCCAGATTGAATTGGAATTATATTAACCTTTTGTTGTATGTAAAGTTTTTCCCCAGTGTAATTTTCAAGATTGTCTGCCACCTGCCATGCTTGCTCAGGACTATCCAGGTACAAACACCTCTCATGTTTCTGCACTGCCCAGACAGATGCAGGGTAAAGCCTGCTGTGATAGGCTGAACAAGCTTATTCTCAGCTGACCAAAGCAGAGCTTACATTTAATTCTTTATGTGGTTTTACATACATGCTGCCGATGAAAGTCCAAGAGGAAGGATCACGTAGAGTAGACAGAGAGCTAAAAAGGAGATTGTTAAGCAGGACATATTCTAATTAAAACTCCAAACTGACCTATGAATGGCTCATTTTAGCCCATGAAGTGCCCGGGACAGCAATGTAGTTTTCTATTCTAGAAGATCCGCCTGTATCAGCAGTACAAACATTAATACTCTTCCAGTTCTTTTGCAGCTTGCGCTTGCATGTACCAATGAACCCAATTGCCCCCTTCCCATCAGGGTCGCACTGGCCATCAAAAGTCCAAAAACCTTCATTTTTTTTTTTTTTTTTTTAAAAAGCAAATTTTGACAAAGGCTGATGGTAAAATGAGTGCATGGAAAAGGTAAAAATAGCCATTTGAAATACCCTGGGGTGTCTAGTTTTCAAAAATATATGATTTGATGGGGTAAATTATACTGACCAGCTTCAAAGATGTCCCAAATAGGATATGGTGGCAGAAGGACCATATGTCAAAGTTCTAAGTTAAAAAATGTGCACTTCCCAAATGTGATGTTTTACCTCCCAAGCAACCTGACAAATCCATGATTGGTATCACTGTACTCGGAAGATGTTACTGAACACATATTGGGTTGTTCTTTGACAGTGGCATATACCAGGAGCTATAAATACATACCTGAAGTACAATTTGTGGAAAGTAAATGAAAAATAAATTACTACCGCAAACTTTTTTTCATTAGCTTTTGTAGATGAGCAAGAGATTTTTCAAATAAAAGTCAGAAAAATTACTTTTTAAAAAAACTTTTTTTATAGGAAATTAGATAAAATAATACTTTAGTGAAAGTATTCATGAAATAGTCTTCCAGCGGAGGTGATAGATGTTAATACAGTGAAGAAGTTTAAAGAAGCATGGGGTGAGCATAAGGCTGGGCTAGATATAGTACAAGGCCAAGGACTAAGGAAAGTATTCAGAGGTAGATTAGATGGGCCGAATATTTCTTATCTACTGTCACTTTCTATGAATTTAGACAATGAACATCTGTTATTTAGAGTGATGTGTACAAATGCTGTAGTTTACAGAAAAAGATCCCCAAGCTTTCTGCACTTGTAAAACATGAGAATGTGGATTAAGTAGCAATTACTGATTGGGATGTTGTCAAATATACTCTATTATACAGAAAGGCTAAAAAAGAAGCAAGGGATTTCCATTATGTAAGAAATAATGCAAAGGTTAATCTGATGCAGGAGTTTGACCATCTGCTAGTTGAATAAAATATATAAGATGTCAATGAAAGGTAAGGTTTATATCTTGAAAATGGTCAGATTAGATGGGCTGGGTGGTTCTTATCTTTCATAGAAAGAGGTTATTATTTAGTCTAAAAAAGATGAACCCAGGAGACAGTCTTATTATTGTGTACATATATGTTCAAGGATAATGCAAGGTCTTCTCGGGGAGCGTGTGTATCCTAATTACTGGGCAAATATGAGTATGGAGAGGGGTAGTGCACTGCAGGCTTTGACTAGTTGGTTGAAATTAAGAATGTTGTACTGATCCTGCAAGTAAAAGATCATGGACAATAGATAGTTTTGAACAATATAAATGCATCAATCAGCCATGTTTCACATATGCTCCAGGGAAGACAGCAGCAAAAATGACTTTATGGTTAAAAAATACAAAATTTTTTAGTGTAAAAGTATATTTTTTTACAAAATGGTTATATAATAAAAAGTGTCCAATATTCAGAAAGTACAAGCTGCGGCGGATTTGTAAGGGCACTCCAACTGCTACTTATTAATACTTGCCAACTTTTACTGCAGGTATCCCGGGACACAAATGGGTGAAGCCTAATGTAGGGGGGTTATGTGGCGCTGTTTGACTCTGCCTACTGTGCTGTGACTGTCTAAATGTGAATTCAAACAAAGTTCCATAATTGTAGCGCAGCCAATGGCTTGTTATCTATCTATCTATCTATCTATCTATCTATCTATCTAGTGTATATATATACATACACCTACATACATATACACTCACTGGCCACTTTCTTAGGTACACCTTGTTAGTACTGGATTAGACCCCATTTTGCCTTCAGAACTGCCTTCATGGCATATTTTCTACAAGGTGCTGGAAACATTCCTCAGAGATTTTGGTCCATATGGACATGATGGCATCACGCAGTTGCTGCAGATTCGTCGGCTGCACATCCATGATGTGAATCTCCCGTTCCACTACATCCCAAATTGGATTGAGATCTGGTGACTGTGGAGGCCATTGGAGTACAGTGACCTCATTGTCATGTTCAAGAAGCCAGTTTGAGATGATGTGAGTTTTGTGACATGGTGATTTATCCTGCTGGAAGTAGCCATCAGAAACATCAGAAATGTATCAGTAGGTACACTGTGGCCATAAATGGTTGGACATGGTCAGCAACAATACTCAGGTAGGCTATTGCGTTTCAACAATGCTCAATTTGTAACACCACCACCACCAGCCTAAACCATTGATACAAGGCAGGATGGCTCCATGCCTTCATGTTGCTTATGCCAAAGTCTGACCCTGCCATCTGAATGTTGCAGCTGGAATCGAGACTCATCAGACCAGGCAACCTTCTTTTAGTCATTGTCCAATTTTGGTGTGAATTGTAGCCTCAGTTTCCGGTTCTTAGCTGACAGAAGTGGGACCTGGTGTGGTCTTCTGCTGCTGTAGCCCATCTGCTTCAAGGTTCAACGTGTTGTACGTGCAGAGATGGTATTCTGTATACCTTAGTTGTAACAAGTGGTTATTTCAGTTACTGTGTGTGACGGGAACTACCTGTACCTGGACCAGGTACTCCCGCCAGTCGTTGCTGGTTCCTCCTGGAACTGTAGGGGTTAACCACTTCCAGCGCTGGACTATACTAGAGAGGAAGGGACCAGGAACTGGCTTGGATTCTTTGATGAAATAGCACTGTAGCCCACCGAAGCATAGCCGGATCCGGTGCCGTAACTTTCCTGAGAAGGACAGTGAGTGCCCCAGCAAGCCCCTGAAGCATTAGTCAAGACTAATGTCCAGGGAAGTAACACACACTTTATTGGGGAAAAACACAGGCTTATATACAGGTTAGGTGAGAAACAAATCGTAAATCATGTCCACATCTTACTGCCCAGCCCAGACGGTCCAGCACCACACTTAGGCCACTGAGCCCCGCAATGTTCGTATGACCTTAAACTATCGTTTTCAGGGTGATCCTTATAACAGTGTAGCCCCAGGGCCCCATCTGACCTTGATCTACCCCTGGCCTGTGGCAACTGTGCTGTACTGGTATGTGTGTCACAGTGCTACAGTGGGTGGCATGACCTATTGCTCTGCATCGCTGACCTTGGTACACATAACAGTATGGTGGTGGCACCATAAAGCAGGAGTCTGGGGAAGAGAGACACATGGAAAATGGAAAGAGCACAGAGACACAGAGATAAAATATTTACAGGATGTTCAATCTCTGAGAAATTAATAGCAAGGAATATAGATAAATTATACAAATTGACTGTAGTGCAGAAACAATGCATTCCTAAGAATGTGGTTATCCCAAAGAGGAAAAAAAACATTGTCATCACTGACAATACCAAACCAGGAACGTGTCAATGTAATTAGTTGGTACATATTATTATTTGCAAAAGCAAAATAAAAATATTAATTTAATGCAGGGATAAACAAATACGGGGCTGCTTTTTCTTTTGTTTTTTTTGGCAACCCAGTGAAGAATACTATTTGATGCCCCTTCCATCATGATAGAGTTATGTTTTTACACAATGATTATGTTCACACAAATTAATGTGTACATGAATTGATATTTTATGTAAACACTGAGCTCTTGTAAAGAAGACACTGGCTGTACCATAGTGCCTCTAATGATTTGTGCTCACATCAATTTGAAGGACTTTTTTTTTATATTAGATGCACGGTGGTTAGAAGGGACAGTCTGTTGTCCCTGACACTTCTACCATTTTTTGGGGGTCCTGTCCCATCAAAGGCAGCGTTTTAACAGTGTATGTCAAGGACACAAGCAGCCTAAACACTTGTAAATGAGCTCCAAATTACGCAGTATTTGTACTGGGTAGCCTCGTGCTCAATGCAGCAAGGTCACGCAGAGTGTGTGACCCCAACCATTTATGCCCTGCGTCTTTGTCCCGCGATTCATGAAGGAAACGTTGGTAAGTATGTACTAAATAGGAGAATGCATATTAAGGTATTTAATCCCCTAATCCTGGGGCTATTTCATGCTAAAGAACCAGATCATTTTTCATGTTTTTGCTATGTCTTTCTTCAGCCACTATTTCCCTCTATCTCATTTAGTGAACGCACACTATATATAACATATGTGAACGTATATTTTTTCAGGATAAATAGGGCATTTTAAACCATATACGATATATGACATTATTTTTTAATAAATATTTTTTAATAAATATTTTTTAAAGACATTTATTCACACTTTTGCAGGCATATGTATCATTATACATAGCTAGTATAAATGTTTTTTTTTTAAATCACCCTATATTCCTATATAATTTCCGTTTATTCTAAGCTTGCTAAATTGTTTTAGGTTTTTAAAAAAATATTTTTAACCCCTACCTAACCTTAAACCTTACCCTAGCCCTAATTCTCAACTAACTCCCACCACACTAACTATACAATATTAAAAAGTTAATATTTTTTTTTTTTAAAATTAGAAACAAACTTAAAAAAAAAAACAAACAAACAACAAATGTTACAAAAAATGGGGCTTTATTTTTTTCTGTTGCAATATTATTGGAAACACATACTGCTTAGAATACCTAGGTAATAATTCCTTTTTGGTTGTGTTTTATTAGTAAGATGGTATCAAATTTGCTTTGATTTATCTATTCAATAGCAATAAACTTCTCAGATAACATGATCACTCTCCTTGTTTCCCAGAAATACCTTGAATGTTGAACAAAATCTGTAATAAATACCTGGAAAACTGCATTTTGTCTTTATTTGGACATTATACCAAACATTTGTACCACTTTAACTTGTGTAATTCTATATATCAAATAAGAATTATGTTTTGTAATTTTCCATAAATCATTGTTCAGTAATTTAAAAAAAAACCACATAAATTGCCCTAGAGATATATTTTCTATTACTCTCCAAAGAAATAATATTTTTGGTTTGCATCAGCTTTTTCCATGGGGAAATCTTATCATGGGGACTTCTAAAATATTAATATGGGTCTGTTTCGATATTACCTTACTTTCTTCTATACAGCAGAGGTAGGTACAGGGTATCCACAGCACTGGGTAATACGGTATATGTGTATTACTGTTTGGAATAAAGAGACATCAAATTGTGGTGCATGTAATGACCCATTTTTAATAAAATCCCAAAAGTGAACTTTAAAACAAAATCTTGTCTTTCAACATTAAGTAGGGCTAGATATTTTCCAGCTGGGCATGGAACAAAGAACATTCCACCTGCCACAAGCATTTAACCAGCTTATACCCTGTGTAGACGTAACATGTGAATGTTTAATCCTCTTTAGAAAATGTTGGCCACTTGTTAATTCATGGTAAATAGATATTTTTTTTTTAAAGGACACTCTTTCCGTGATATCAAAACGAACCTATGTTCAATCAGTATTTAAATTCAAATTATTAAAATGTTTTTCCAAAACCTTAAGAAACTTGTAATTACCGTACAGCTTAAAATAAGCATTATATTTGTATTACAAACCCACCTTATGTGTAAACTATATAGGGGAAGGTTTCATAAATTCACGTTTTTCTGGATCTGCATGACTATTTCTTCCCATTAATTTATGTCTTCCCCCACGGCTCTGTTGCTAATTGTTGTTGATTGGCGCAGGCAGTATTTTGGGGTTGGGTGAAGTTGTTGAGATAATGTCGCTCAACCGCAGGTAAACCTTACTTCAAAAAAGACTGTAAAGAAAGTAATTGACAAACAGTACAAGCTATAGGCAGTTTTAACTAATGCATTTTGTTAAGCTAAAAGTCTTAACGTAGTTAGTTCCTCTTTATTTATTTTGTATCATTTATCTTTCCAGATGAAATATTCTGAAAGCAACCCAATTCAGAACCAAACCAGTGTTACCGAATTTATTATTCTTGGCTTCACAAGTTCACCTCAGGTCCAACTGGCCATCAGTATTATATTTCTTCTCATATATTTAGTTACATTATTTGGAAATGGCATTATCCTCCTTCTCATCAACACCGACCCCAGCCTCCATACACCAATGTATTTTTTCCTGAGGAACCTTTCTTTCATTGAAGTCTGCTATGTATCTGTAATCATCCCTAAGCTCCTGGCTAATTATTTCTCAGGATATGGCAGAATCTCATTTACAGGTTGCGCCACTCAGATGTACTTTTTCCTGTTCTTGGGTACTGCTGAGTGTTATCTTCTAGCAGTCATGGCTTATGACCGTTATGTTGCTGTCTGTGACCCTTTGCACTACTCAGCCATAATGAGTAAGAATGCCTGCACCAAAATGGTGGCTGGAACTTGGGTTAGTGGAATTCTTTTGTCTATGGGAAATACAAGTTTTATCTTCAGTCTGCCCTATTGTGGACCCAATGTCATTGACCATTTTTTCTGTGACACTCCACCAGTAGTGTCTCTAGCATGCACGGACACCTCTATGGTGGAAACTGACCTTTTTGCATATACTGTGTTGGTTGTTATTGTGTCCTTTATCATTGTGTTGATTTCATATTCACGTATTATTTTTGCCATATTACATATCAAATCCACGGCTGGGCGTCAGAAGGCTTTCTCCACCTGTGCTTCCCACATCACCTCTGTGTGCCTTTTTTTCGGGACAGGGACATTCATGTATCTCAGACCAAAATCCAGTCACTCCCCACAAAGTGACAAAATTATTGCTTTGTTGTATAGTGTCATCACTCCATTACTCAATCCAATGATCTATAGTCTCAGAAATCAGGAGATAAAAAGTTCCCTTATGAAACTGATAAATAAAAGGATTTTGGTTAGTAGTGCCTAAAAATCCATTTCTTTTTAGGGAAGTTTACACTTGATATTAATCAACAGAGCATAAAACCAAAAATATCCTTTACATATATATATATATATATATATATATATATATATATATATATATATATATATATATATATATCTCAACTACATAAATGTTATCTTAGCAAGCAATCACAGGCCAACTTTAAAGCTGTAATAAAAAATTTTTAGTCTGTTGGGAAAACGTGGTTTTCTTTGGTTAGAGTGCATACTGCCGAACCTTCTACTGTTTCCTAAGTTATAAAACTTGTTACAAATATATATTTTTTTAAAAGGGAGCAACTCAGGAAAAGCATTCATGTATAACACTGTCAATAATGGTTTTAATGACTCTGCTTGCTATTTTTTTGCTAAACATAATTTTATTCTTGTTTCCTGTTAAATATTTTTTTCAATAATTTTTCTGCTGGATATTTAAAAAATGCATACATTCATGCAGTCTACAATGTTATATAGAAAAGAAACCGGTAGACTGGTTAATGAGATCTGAACATCTCTTCACATATAAATCACTTTTCACCTGCTTTTTTGCCATCTCTATCCAGTTATTGTCCAAAAGTGCCGGGATATGATATCACAATGGCCCTCTGGTTTGGGGCTGGTGCACATTTTATCTACATGAGGCATCCACTGATATGTCTAACCAATTTATTGGCCCATATCCTACTTTAAGCTGTCCCTGTGTAATATGACAAATAAGCAGAATGTATGGTGCCATCAATCAATAACAGAATGTACCGTATTTGCTCGATTATAAGACGACCCTGATTATAAGACGACCCCCCAAAATCTGGGGAAAAAAAGCCTGAATATAAGATGACCCTAAAGGAAAAAAGTTTTACCAGTAAATGTTAATTCATGTAAACTATTTTTTTAAATAAAAGCTATGATTGAGAAAAATATTTTTTTTGTTTTTATTTCCTTGTATTTTCCAATCTGTTCCCCAGTTACGCACATCTGCCCCCAGGCTTGCCACACCAATATGGCACTGTGGCCCATGATATGCCTTTTAACCCTCTATATGCCACTGTGCCCCATAGTATGCCTTTTGACCCCCTATGTGCCACTCTGCCTCCAGAAATGCCTTATACCCCTATATCCCATTCTGGCATTTAGGGGGTTAAAATGCATATTATGGGGCAGAGTGGCATATAGGGAGGTATAAGGCATTTCAGGAGGCAGAGTGCTCTATTAAATGCCCCCTTAACGCCGCTCTGCCTCCTGAAATGCCTTATACCTCCCTATTTGCCAGTCTGCCCCATAATATGCCTTTTAACCCCCTAAGTGCCAGAGTGGCATATAGGGGTATAAGGCATTCCAGAAATGCCCTATGCCCCCATTTAACACACACACGCACACACACACACACACACTTACCGGTGCTTCCAATTTCCTGCTGTATTGCCGGGGCAGCCAGAAGGAGGTGGAGTTGGTGCGGCACCGGTGCGGGGAACTCTGATCTCTGACAGTCGGGGAAGGTATCCGCGACGGACGCAGACAACCCCCGCTGCTAGCCACACCTCCTTCCGGCTGCAGCGGACGTTGTCTACGCGGATCACGTAGACGTCAACCCGCTGCCCCGGCAATACAGCAGGAAGCACCGGTAAGCGTGTGTGGGGGGGGGAAACAGGAGGATCCAGGTCCCCTGCAGCGGTGCGGGGGATCTGGATCTTAGTCTCATAATCAGACCTCTATTTGAGGTCTGATTAGAAGACGACCCCGATTAGAAGACGAGGGGTATTTTTCAGAGCATTTGCTCTGAAAAAAACCTTGTCTTATAATCGAGCAAATACGGTAATTACTTTGTAATACTCTGTTTGCATACAAACAGATTGTTAAAGTGTTATAAACTGTAAATGTCATTACAGAAACTGTCCTATGGTAGGTGACTCTAATAGTACATAATCAGAACATTCATTATGAAAAGATATTATCTAGTTTTCTTCTATTGTGCGTCTAATCACTTGTCCCTGCTAATTCTTGCCTTGCCTCGGTTGTGGTTGGATTTAACCCTCACATTTACCATCTATGGCAGCTTTTCCTACTTTTTTCTGCTTTTCTCATCACTGATATACCCGCTTATATAAGACATTGGATAAAGGAGTCTTAATACTACTAAAAATAGATGCAACACTTAGTAGCACCCATAGAAGGTTTATTCACTAAAGCTTTTTATTTGCTTTGCATGGTGAAAATTTCATTTAAGCGTTTATGACCACAGAAGTTCCTTTTCAGATGCAATAGGAACTTGGGAGGAGATAAAACTAAGCAGAAACCTACAAGGGTTGTAAACAGTAAGCAGAGTGCCAGCTTATAGTGCTAGAGGCATTAGTGGCGGAAAGAGGAGAGCTAGTGCTTAATGGCTGGGCCCCCATGCTTCTCTCATTAGCCCACACCATGTCCATCCTACTCATTACTCCACCTTAAGATTCTTTCTTATGCACCTTCTGAGAACAGAGGCAAACCTAGGGTTAGTGGTGCCTGGGTGCAGTATTTAAGGCCCCCTATAACTAACACGCAAACTCGCACTCACTCTTGCACTTACATACACGTTCTTTCTCCTGACCCTCCACTTCTCCTCCTAGGTACCACTAACCATAGCCTCACCTCTGACATTCCAACTCCACATGCCAATGCACAAACTCACGATAACATCATAAGCTGATACACACATAGGCTAACACCAAATACTAATAAACATACACTCATGCTACACATGTGATAGAAACATTTAAGTGCATAATGATTTGACAAAGTAAAGGAGGGAAGTTTATTTCTAAAGAGGAGAAGTGTGTCAAGAAGAGATCTAAAACTAGAGGGTCAGAGGCTTAGATGTAAGGTGGTGCAGTTTTACTTTACCAAGGTAGATACGTGGAACATATTCCCAATTGTAGAGGTTAATACATGAGGGAATTTAAATATGCATGGGATGTGTGTATGGCTATCTTGAATCTAAGACAAACCCCTGATTAAGGTTTGAGTATTCATGGAAAATGTTTAGACTTCAATGGAATAAATGGTTCTTATCTGCTGTCAAATACCATGTTTCTATGCACAAGGGAAAACATTAAAGAAAATCCCTAAACAATAAAAAAATTAGTCTGCAAAGACACCCCTGTGCCTTACAGTGGGAAAAATGCACAGTTTTGTTTTTTGCCATATAGTTTAGAAGAGGTGGTTGGAGAAAAAAAAAAGTGTATTAAAAGTGATAGTTACCTTTGTGGCGTAACCTAGATTGTCTGCTTTTTAGAAATGTAAACTTTTATGGGACAGTTCTAAGGAACAGTTTGGAAAGGTGCATATCCGTTAACATTGAAAATGTAAATTCTGGGCATATGAATTGTTTGAAAAGTTAGTACAAATCATAATATATATTTGGATTCTTCAATTTGAACTAGCTATAATTTTTTTTTGTGAAAACGCACCCATAGTAATGAAGCGTATTAAGTTACTTTGTAAGTACTTTCAAGGTCACTTGTAATTGAAGAATGACAAGGGAACTCATTTTCACCTATACATTGTACTAACCAAAAGTTAAAAGTTACTTACATTTTACCCCATTATCTCTATGCTTGTAAGAAGCATCCATTAGCATCCCAACCATATTGAAAAACACAGGAACTGACAAGGACAACATGATAGGTACACTGAATGACATAAATATGTGGACACCCCTACTAATATTGAGTTTATGTGTTCCAGCCACACCCATTGCTAACAGGAATGTAAAATCAAGCTACCATATTTGCTCGATTATAAGACGAGTTTTTTTCAGAGCAAATGCTCTGAAAAATACCCCTCGTCTTATAATCGGGGTCGTCTTATAATCAGACCTCAAATAGGTCTGACTATGAGACGACTAAGATCCAGATCCCCCGCAGCTGCAGGGGACCTGGATCCTCCTGTCCCTCCCCCCCGCCCCATTTACCGGTACTTCTGAGTCCCCGGTGTGTAGCTGGGGCAGCGTGTAGATGTCTACGCGATTCGCGTAGACAACTTCCACTGCAGCAGGAAGGAGGTGTGGCTAGCAGCGGGGGTTCTCTGCGTCCATCGTGCAGACCTTCCCCGGCTGTCAGAGATCAGAGTTCCCCGCACCGGTGTCGGGGAAGGTCTGCGCTTTGTGGCACCAGTATGAGGAAAGACATTTTCCTCTTCCAGAATGACTGTACAAAGCAAGGTCCATAAAGACATAGTTTGATGAGTTTTGTGTGAAGAAACCTTAGTGGCCTGCACAGAACCTTGACCTTAACCCCAATTGAACACCTTTGGGGTGAATAGGATGCAAATTGGGACTCAGGCCTTTTCGTTTAATGTCAGTTACTGACATCACACATGCTCTTTTGGTTAAATGAGCATAAATTCCCACAGACACTTCCTAAAATATTGCAGAATGCCTTCCCAGGAAGCATTACCACTGAAATCAATGGGGGCTCTTTCTGTGACACCCCTGCAACTCTTGGTTGATTGCATCACCTGCAAGACAAGGATCTGGAGTGAGGGAAGAAGGCAAATGAATATGCGGGAGGGGTTTCTGATAAATTAGCCAAGGTACACTAGGGGGCGCTCATGTATTCCATTCAGTGGAAATCCAAAATAATAATGGAAAAAAGGAGAAAAAATATATAGTGTAGATGTACAGTTAAATATAATCTGCCCTGCGTGTCGCAGATTTTACACTCACAGTGTTCCTTTGTTGTTCTATGAGTAGCAAGGGTCACATGGGAATCCACATTGGGAATGTATATCCAAGAGAAAAGAACAAAAAGGATCCGATAGTGTGTTATCGTTTAAAGTGCAGGAAACGCAAGGGGTAGAAGTGTACTCCTGGTCACAAACTGGTCCTGTCTGTGTGGTCCTTAATCCAATGGAACCGGTGGTTAAATGCTCATAAGTGCACAGTGTATCATTACACATTTTTAATGGAAAGAATATCTTTCATAGCATGGCTGGAGTGTCCCTTTATTTATTGATCATTGTTAATTGAGTTAGATCATTTATAAATGCGTGCTGGGAACCATATCTTGGAGGCAGAAGACACAATTAGGTTTATCATTTGCAATCCACAGCTTTTGCACGTCTAGTCATATTTTAATACAACTGTTTACAGAGGCACTTCCACCAGAATATCTCCAATATCAGAGCAGGGAAGAGATCAGAGTTTCCCAACATACCCCACTGCTTTCAGTCTATGGGCTTTTGTTTACTGTGCCAGAAAGCTAGCAAGAGAATGCTCATTGACAGCTAATTAATGCCCTGAGACCCAAAGGTGGGGGGTGAAAAAATAAAACAAAATAGAAAAACAACTTAGTACTTGGCATGACGTTTTGAAAAGTTTTTGTTTAAACAAAAAGGGTGTGTCTCAAGTCCAATTGTGCAGCCGCTAACCCATTAGTGCCTGGCACTGTTGGCAGAGGTCTAATAAACTTGCAAAGGAGAAGCTGTGTTTTGGAATCTCAGTTAACCACCTCTCACTTAGAGCTTAGTGAGGAATGGACATCTCTCCCTTTGGCAGATCCCATACATTGTTTGGCATCAATATGTTTTCCACCTGTTGTCAACAAGTTGCAATTACAACCTACATTCAGTAGATGGCAATATAATATCTGAATAGAAACTAATATACCATATGAAAAGTCACTATTTGCATATGCCATAAAAAACAGAGTAAGCATAACATTTATTAACTGAAATTTCAAACTTGTTTTAAAATATGTAGCGTGTTTTTTTTTTTTACTGTAACCAAGTCAATCAACCAAATCAATAGATTGTACTGAACTATTCACAAGAATGCTGGATGATCAGCATGCAAAGCACTTTTGCCAGCACATTTCCTTCTTTTACTAGCAGGGCAAGGTTTTTGTAGGTCTTCTGGAGCAGAGACTTTTCAATAAGAGCAGAGACACTAGACACAGGAAGTATGTCAATATGGGAAACATACATACTGAAGAGGTCCCAGTAAGCTAGCTGTCTATCAGGAATCGAATTTATGCCCGTAATACCAGGAGGAACCATTTTAACAGTCTGTTTTGAGGATTTGGATAATTATTCATTCCCATTTTGCCACCCCTCTGGTGGAAGCTGGTTTGTTATGCCTGCCTTTGGACATGGTTAACTCTCTAGAGAGAGAGTTTGCAGGAGAATAATCTAATTTTGCATTATGTTATGAAGGGCCAACAGGGAGCATCTGTTCCCAGAATACCGTATTTGCTCGATTATAAGACGAGGTTTTTTTCAGAGCAAATGCTCTGAAAAATACCCGTTGTCTTCTAATCGGGGTCGTCTTCTAATCAGACCTCAAATAGAGGTCTGATTATGAGACTAAGATCCAGATCCCGCGCACCGCTGCAGGGGACCTGGATCCTCCTGTCTCCCCCCCACACACACACACTTACCGGTGCTTCCTGCTGTATTGCCGGGGCAGCAGGTTGACGTCTACGCGATCCGCGTAGACAACGTCCGCTGTAGCCGGAAGGAGGTGTGGCTAGCAGCGGGGGTTGTCTGCGTCCGTCGCGGATACCTTCCCCGACTGTCAGAGATCAGAGTTCCCCGCACGGTGCGGGGAACTCTGATCTCTGACAGCCGGGGAAGGTATCCGCGACGGACGCAGACAAACCCCCGCTGCCAACTCCACCTCCTTCTGGCTGCAGCGGAAGGAGACGTCAACCCGCTGCCCCGGCAATACAGCAAGAAATTGGAAGCACCGGTAAGTGCGTGTGCGTGTGTGCGTGTGTGTGTTAAATGGGGGCATAGGGCATTTCTGGAATGCCTTATACCCCTATATGCCACTCTGGCACTTAGGGGGTTAAAAGGCATATTATGGGGCAGAGTGGCATATAGGGAGGTATAAGGCATTTCAGGAGGCAGAGTGGCATTAAGGGAGTTAAAAGGCATTGTATAGAGCACTCTGCCTACTGAAATGCC
Organism: Spea hammondii; assembly: GCA_029215755.1. Classification (NCBI taxonomy): domain Eukaryota; kingdom Metazoa; phylum Chordata; class Amphibia; order Anura; family Pelobatidae; genus Spea; species Spea hammondii. The sequence goes on along the minus strand of JARDYJ010000001.1, from coordinate 128,938,682 downwards.
TTATACCTCCCTATATGCCACTCTGCCCCATAATATGCCTTTTAACCCCCTAAATGCCAGAGTGGCATATAGGGGTATAAGGCATTTCTGGAGGCAGAGTGCTCTATACAATGCCTTTTAACTCCCTTAATGCCACTCTACCTCCTGGAAAGCCTTATACCTCCCTATATGCCACTCTGCTCCATAATATGCATTTTAACCCCCTAAATGCCAGAATGGGATATAGGGGTATAAGGCATTTCTGAAGGCAGAGTGGCACATAGGGGGTCAAAAGGCATACCATGGGGCACAGTGGTATATAGAGGGTTAAAAGGCATATCATGGGCCACAGTGCCATATTGGTGTGGCAAGCCTGGGGGCAGATGTGCGTAACTGGGGGACAGGTTGGAAAATACAAGGAAATAAAAACAAAAAAAATATTTTTCTCAATCATAGCTTTTATTAAAAAAAATAGTTTACATGAATTAACATTTACTGGTAAAACTTTTTTCCTTTAGGGTCGTCTTATATTCAGGCCTTTTCTTTTTTTCCTAAGTTAATATTCAGATTTTGGGGGGTCGTCTTATAATCAGGGTCGTCTTATAATCGAGCAAATACGGTAGATTGGTTTGTCAAATATAAGGCATATTCACGTCAATGACATTTCTAAACCACCTCACTGATTTAAACTATGATTATGTGGGGCCAGCTCAGTCCATCTTCCAGAGGAATCTGCCAGGGATGACCCATTACATACTCCATGAAGGGAGTTAAACTTCTAAATAAACCATAGGCGAACTTCTGCAGGTTTGCACCCTTTTACACAAGTTCTCCGAAAGGCCATAATAATGAAGATAGATGCGATGAGAAGCATTTTTGCACCTCACTTTCTCCACAAATCTATCTGCATTATTCTGGCATCCGTGCACTTCCGCAAAGATGGAGACATGGGGACAACCTCTCATCTGTTCCGCCAATTGGGGCTCTGCTCACTTGTGGAAGTTCCATGTGAGGACATGTCCACAGAGAAGGAGAAGAAAGAAAACACAAGGAGCAGGAGACAAATAAAGTCAAAAGAAAGAAGAAAATGCAAGTGAAGAAGGGACAAGTATGTATAGTTTTTATGGGTGAAACTGAAAACAAGCCCTACTTGCCCTGAAACCCCCCCCAATATATACTGTAATTTGGGGGGTACACTAAATGATTTAGTGTGAAATCCTGGTTGAATAGAAACATAGCAAAAACACAAATATTTATCTGGTTGTTTTTGGAAAATGGATCGGTTTGTCAATAAGACTGTCAATTCTAGTTTTTCACTTTTTAAAACTTATATTCATAAAAAAATAGTGACTTAAATACATTATTATTATTATTATTATTATCTTTTATTTATATAGCGCCAACAATTTACGCATGAATATGGTTTTAGAAAAAGTCATAAAAGTTCTGTCACTACAAAGAAGATGTGAATTTGTTGCCCCTTTACTTTAGTTGCCTTGGCCTATGGCAATTTTAATAAAGTTAAAATAGTTACAGTGTTGTGAAAAAGAAAGCACACCCTGTTTGAATTCTATGGTTTTACATATCAGGACATAAAATAATCACCTGTTTCTTATCAGGACTAAAAATTAGGTAAATACAACCTCAGATGAACAACACATATTACACTGTGTCATGATTTATTCAAAAAAGTAAAGCCAAAATGAAGAAACCATGTGTGAAAAAACTAAGTAGTCCTTACTGATTCCATAGGAATTAAGATTCTAAGTAGCAGACAGGTGCTGCTAACGAAATTAATTGGTCAGCAAGCGCGACCACCTCTATAAAAGCTGAAGTGTTACCAGTTTGCTAGTCTGGAACATTCAGGCGTGTGTTAACATAATACCAACAAGGAAAGACAACAGTTATGATCTTAGAGAGGCAATTCTTCCTGTCCTTCAATCTGGGAAGGGTTATAAACTCATTTCCAAACAATTTAAAGTATATCATTCTACAGTGAAAAAAACATTCCAGACAGTTGCCAAGAATGAACAAGTGTTTGAAAGGGTTGCCAGGAGAAAGCCTCTTCACAACATGGTAGCATGGCTAATGTTTGCAAAGATGCATCTGAAGAAACCACATAACTTACGGAACAATGCCCTTTGGACAGATGAGACCTAAGTGGAGATGTTTGGTCATAATGCACAGTGCAATGTTTGGCGAAAATCAAACACAACATATCAGCACAAACACCTCATATCATCACTCAAGCACGAGGGTAGAGGAGTGATGATTTGGGCTTGTTTTGCAGACACAGGACCTGGGAACCTTGCAGTCATAGAATCGACTATGAACTCCTCTGTATACCAAAGTATTCTGGAGTCAAATTTGAGGCCATCTGTCTGACAGCTAAAGCTTGGCTGAAATTGAGTCATGCAACAGGAAAATTATCCCAAGCGCACCAGCAAATATACAACAGAATGCCTGGAACAGAAAAGAATGAAGGTGCTGCAAAGGCTCAGTCAAAGTCCAGACTTCGACTAGATTGAAATGCTGTGGTGGGACCTTAGGAGAGCTGTGCATAAACAAATGCCCACAAACCTCAATGAACTGAAGGAACGGTGTAAAAAAGAGTGGGCCATAATTCCTCCACAATGATGATAGTCATACAGAAAACTATTAGTTCAAGTTATTGCTGCTAAAGGTGGGTCTACAAGCTATTGAATCATAAGGTGTACATAGTTTTCCACAAACGGGTTCCCCATTTTGGCTTTATTTTTGTTGAATAAATCATAACATGGTGTAAAGTGTCATGTGTTGTTCATCGGGTCTTGTTTAGACCTGCTAAGGAACAGGTGATTGTTATTATGTCCTGATATGTACAACCATAGAATTCAAAAAGGGCCTACTTTCTTTTTCACATGACTGCATCTTCCTTCTTTTGTTTTTAATGTAACTATTCCTTGTTTTACTTTCATTCCTTTTCTCATTTATGTATCTAAAAAAGGTTTTATCTCCCTTTTTTAATAACTGGGCAACTTTATATTCTGTGTGTGCTTTGGAAGCTCTCATAACTTGCTTTGTTTTTTAGATTTGTCTATCTTTCTCACTTTGGGGTTTTTTGTACTTACTAAATGCTAACTTTTAGTTTTTTACTATTTTGGCCACTTCTGCGGAGTACCACGATGGTTTCTTTCATCTTTGGTCTGACAAGCCTGATACAATTCTATGTTGCCTTCAATAATTTAATTTTAAAATCTCCTGGACTCCATGTAAATGGAGTCTGTTACACATATTATCATATTACAAAAATCAGCTTTTCTACAATCTAAAGCTTTTGTTTTTGTGTGGTTTGACTCTGTTCGAATAATTAACCACACCGACTGATGATCACTAGCTGCCAAACTTTTACCTACAGTAAAATCTGATACCAAATATCTATTTGTGAACACTAAATCTAATATGCCCTCCTTTTGAGTTGGCTCCTCAAATACTTGTTGTAAAGATTAATCCCAGTAGGGAGTTTAGTATATCTGTACTCCTGGCCCAACCAGCTTCTTTGGTTTTCCAGTTAAAATTAGGAAGATTAAAGTCGCCCATGATTAGTTTAACTTCCCCCTTCAATTGTCATTTTAGCCATTTCCTCAAATAGTAGATTATCTTACCCTTTTACTCGTCCAGGGGGTCTTTAAATCAAACCTACTGTAGACAAGTTACTCTACTTTTACTGAATAGTAATGTAATCCAAATTGACTATGTTCTCCTCACTAACTTGCGTTACATATAAGACCACCCAGTGTACCATATGGCCCTGGCATTGCTAGATCCCAGTAATTTTCCTCATTATACCATGCCACTAAATCAAATTCTCATTTGCCACAACTGCCACACACGTTCATGGATCTTATTCCCTAAACTGCAAGCATTTTTAGACCTTAAACTTATCATTTTACACACATGACACCTTCTTTCTTTGTTTTGGGGGACATGATATATGCTTCTCTCTATTATCCGACCAAACCTAGCAACCAGATCCACTATCTATCCTATCCCTAAACCTGGGCACCCGGGAGACAGCAAACCATTCAGTTGCTCTGATCAGAGCCACAGATTACCTCTACCACCACAACCTTCTTGGGCTTCCCTTCCTTCTGGATCCCCTCTTCACTAGATGAGCTGCTCTGCCTGTTTTAAGGGAGAACTGTTTTTTTTCCAGCAATCCCACATCTGAGTCTGCCTCCCCAACATGCTCACTTAAATTTGTTGGGATGGAAACAACTGACTGGCTTGCCTCCCCCACTGTAATGACATATAACCATCACCCAATGATGTGCTTGGCTTCCTTCTGACTTATCTGCTCCCTCACTAATAAGGCTCCATCTAAACCCTGCTTGGTGAGCAAGAGACCCCTCTCAAGATTTATGGAGGGATGCAAGTCCTTACAAAATTGAAATAATTTCTGGTTTACTTGTTTTTTCTTACAACTCATGTAGTGCACAAACTGCTGTGGTGCACAAACTGGCCACTTACAAAAAGCAATTGACAAACAAATGCAAGCCCTAACACATCCTCTCTTTTGGAACCCGGTACTCTATGCTTACATGCTAATCAACTTTAATGAGCTCTCACCTAACTTGTCTGTCTCTCTAAATTGCATCTTAGATGGCATCCCACTCTTTGAACATCTCACTCGCTCAACATCTCCAAAACTGGTTAGTACATCATCTACTCTATCCTAATTCCTGGTAGCGCAATCACCTTTGAGGATTTATCTAGCTGCTTTGCAGTAAAGCATACAACATACAACTTGCATTCTGACAGAATCTGTTCTCCTCACCTTTAAAATCTTCACTGGTTTCTCCTGAAAACCAGCAGTACAATCATATCATCCCGGCCCAAGCAGCCACTTATCCTCTGTCTTATTCTGCCCCAGCCTCCTAATACATTGTAAGATTGCAGTAGAAGGGGCATCTTGTCCATCTGTACGTGTATTCATTTTTGCCAATTTGTATATTGTCAGTTTTTACACGATTGCCATGGTGCTATAAAATCCATTACTGCTTTATACATGTAATGCAATGCAACACATTTAATTAGGCATCAAGTGATATGATGTAATAATGACTTGAAAGGAGAGATGAGGGGATATCTAGAGGGGCTTTTGCATACATCCAGCCCACCTGATCAGAACAGGTTCACAGCTTTAACAAATGTATATATTTCACATTAAACTCACATAGGATATTTACTGGCAAATTAATATGGTACAGAAGGTATGGTGTATGTGGTATATTTATATTGTCAGTAGGGCAGCTAATGTGCTTATGGGGGTTTAATTGATACAGAAATTCTGGGAAACCCTACATAATATTTTCATTTTTTTTCTTTCGTTCTTACAAGCAGTACATCCAATGTACAGTGTCAGCTTTCCTAGCTGGGCTTATAACACTAAGGGGTTGTACTGATCTGAGGTGACATCATTATTACCTGAGAATTTTTTTTCCTTGTCACTTCCCGGTAGCACAGGAGATGGCTCCGCCTATCCAAATAGTAAAGGAAAGATTTAAACCCCCAGAACCTCCCCCTTACCCACAGTGAATACAAAAGACCAAATAGGTAGGTAAAAGTTCAAACACCTGCTCACATCCAAGCAATGGAGCCGGCGTGTGTTGTCATTCGTAGGGTGAGGGCAAAAGACCTGATGGACAATGTCTTGATGGAGATGAAAAGGCCACACGACCTTAGGAAGAAACTCTGGAGTACGGAGAATGACCCTATACTCAAAGATCCGGAGATAAGGAGTTAAACTGGAGAGAGACTGAATCTCGGCTTTTCTTCTAGCTATTAACAGAACCAACTTCCAGGTGAGAAACTTGATCAGGAAGAAGTTAGGCTAGATAAATCCAAATTCAGGTCCCAGGAGGCAGGGCCGGACTGGGAATGAAAAGCAGCCCTGGAAACGTTTGGAGACCAGCTCCATATAGTTTATCTTGCGGTTGCGCTCTTATACCCAAACACACCCCTTATAGATACCAGAGTCACACTATTTGCCATACAAATAACTATAAAACCTTTTCTGCCTCCAGAAAAGCCTTATGCCCTCGTATACCCCCCCCCCCCCCCCGAATTACCGCTGCTTCTGACTCTGGTGTCTGGTGGAGGCGTTCATGAAGCTAAAGGGCCTCAGCTCTTTGTCCCACCACTTTTAAGACGTAGAACGAAGTGCTGAGGCACGGCCATTGAGCGGCGCGTGCACGCCCATGGCTGGTGGAGGCGGTCCGGCTGCTGCACCACAGCCGATTTTAATCCCGCTCGCAGCATTTTGAATGTTGGTCTGCCGGCCAACCGGCCCACGGACCGACTAGCCCTACGGGAAATTTCCTGGTATCCCGGTGGGCCAGTCCGGCCCTGCCAGGAGGGCACCAGAGGCCTCTTGAATGGACGGAGTCTAGAGATGGCTTTCATGAAATGAGATCCAAGGGTGCACAGCTAACTGTTCACTTGATAGAGTGCTAAGAGCTGCCACATGGACCTTCAGGGTGGCTGGAGACAGACCTTTATGAAAACTAGCTTGGAGGAAATCTAGGCTGTTGCTGATGGAGACATTATCCTGCTGGAGCACACCAGGAGGAGAAGGACTTGCGATCCTCTCATACCAGAGGTTGGAAACTTGCTTCCAGCTCTTCATCAGGGTTTCAGCCACCTCTTTGGAGAGACCAGCTTGATTTAATCTCTCCCTATCAGGAGCCACTCCGACAACTTGAAGTAAGAGGTATTCGGGTGGAGTACCCTTGACGGAGCAGGTCTGGCTTGTTCCCCAACCTCTTTGGAGGCTTAAGGGACAGACAGATTAACTCTGGGTACCAAATCCTTTTGGGCCAGTCGGGAGCTATCAGGATCTGTCTCTTTTGATCTTCTGGAGAACCCTGGTGACAAGAGGAAGAGGGGGAAAGATGTAAGCCCAAGGTTGGGAAAAAGCATCCAGGGAATCCCGATGACAGGGAATAAAACAGCCGCAGTTTCCTGCCGTCGCCATGAGGTCTACCTGTGGAGTACCCCAGTCTCTCGTGACCTGCAGAAATGTTGCGGTGTTGAAGCTCCATTCTCCTTGAAGGACAGATGTTCTGATGAGAAAATCTGCAGTAACGTTCTCCTTTCCATGAATGAACATAGCTGAAAGGTGGGAGAGATGGAACTCGGCCCACTTCCCAATCTTCTGAAGAAGAGCGCCCAATTGAAGACTGCTTGCGCCACCTTGCTTGTTCAGGAAAGCCACCACCGTGCGATTGTCCGACAGAACTCTCACTGCTTTTCCCTGTAACCTGGATTGCCAAGAAAGGAGCGCCTTCCAGACTGCCAGAAATTCCAGCATATTGATATTGATATGAAGACAATGATCCCGGTTTGACCAAAAACCTTGTCTGAAGTATTTTCTCAATGAAAATAATTCAGATTATGCTTTATACAGTACAGCAGTCATTCGGGATTATACGCTTGGGCAAATATAACTCAATATTTAGTTACATTGTCTTGTATTCTAAAACAGTCTATAAAAGAGCAAATGGCATTCACAATGCAGTAGTCTTTTCCCACAAATAAACAAATTATAATTGATACCCTTCCTGAAACATTCCAAACCTTCTGGAAACCACCATCTGAAGAGAGGCCTTCCAAGAATCAAAAAAGTATTAAACCTCATTTGGACTTTGCCAGATCTGCAAGCAAATTAACCAATTTTTTTTACTACAAATGTTTTTCCTGTATGTCACGGAGCTTGCTAGTCCGACCGACTACCTCCGCTGTCTTGTGCTCCCTTAGCCTGGGACAACACACTTTCCCCGGTTCCCCAGTCACTAGCCGAGACTCAGTGTAGGGTTAAACCAAACCAAGACTGATTTATTTTTAGACACACAGAGCTGGATATATCCAGCAAAACACACATTAACATAAAACAAGATATTGGGACACAAACCGCCCCCTTAATCTGCCTCTCAGAGACAACAGGGGCAGTAACGGGATTAACAATACAATAGGGGGGAGACTGATTTATACAACATTAAACATCAAAGAATGGTGGTCACTCCCTGGTGGCAGATCCTGGCTGTCTGCTGGAGTTAATCCCCTCAGCCAGTGATGAGATGATACTGCTGGGGGTAGCCACAGAAGTCTTTACAAACCCAGGGCCAATAGGGAGGAGGCTGGCAGTCAGGCTTCTCCAGTGGCCCCAGTGATGGAGGCTTCCGTCACACTGTATATGTACCAAATATGTTTAGTTTTGGTCAAATGTTTACTTTGGTAATGTACATTTCTTTGTCTTTCCAGCGTAAATACGTATTTTTATAACCTAAAATTCTTCTTATTCAGCTCTTTCATCTCTTGTAGCTTTCATAAGCCCTCTGCAAACCAATCTGAAAAAAAACTTACACTCCTGGTATGTATATATATTAATGTATATTTGTTATGTATGTGTTACCTGCCCTAATTACATTATACAACACTGTGCAACAGTTTCAGAGCACAGGCCACATCACACGCACGGGTAGCAAAGCAAATGCCATCCAGCCAGTTCCAGAGTACAAGTTGCCAAGCAAGCCCCAGTAACTTTCAGCACACAGTCCACACTCAGAGCATAGAAGAGCAACTGGCAGTTTGAGCACAAGCATACAGTATGGTTCATTGTTCCAATGTTAATTTTCAAAAGGTTCAACATCATTATTCAAAACATGCAACAATGCCAGCATTGTTAAATGAGAAGAGCAATATAATTGGTTAAGTCTATAATCCTGTTTTTGGTCAAACCTTAAATAGGTAAACATACCTGAGTGAAGCTTCCTCTGGAATTGCTGAAGGGCTTAAGGTGCCATTTTGGCATAAAATCTTTAATTTCCATAACCTATCAGCCAATACACCTTGTGACCATTTTTTTTTTTGCTATCTTTTCTCTAATTAAAAAACAAACAAAAAAAAAAAGGCTGATTTCTGGGGACCTTGGTGCATCACAGGCGTTTCGCATACGACTTCGGAACTCTTGGCAGGAGCTTGGGCTCCTGGGACTAGAAGAGCCTATGGGCATACATGGCATGCCTGGAATTGTTGGTGCTTGGAGAGACACCTGGATCCTGTTCTTGTACCTGTGACCTCAATTCTCACATTTGTATCTGCTCTCTTTGAGCAGGGTTTAGCTTATCGTACAATTAATTTGGACAGATCAGCGATTTCAGCAGGCCATAGGGGCTTTGATGGGTTACCTGCAGGTAAGATTGTCCTTATATGCCGCCAGCTGAAGGGCATCAGATTTTCTCGACCCCCTCATCCAAAGTATTCCGAGGTCTGGGATATCAACTTAGTTTTAAGAATGTTTGAGAGGTGGCCTGCAAACCATGAGCTATCACTTCGTCAATTGTCAGCCAAGTTTGTGACCCTATTTTGTTAATTTCCTGTAAAAGGGGTTTCGGATGTCAGAGCCCTAGACATTACTACTAGGTCCTTTACCCCAGAAGGGGTGAAATTCGACATTTCAAAACGTACAAACACATCAATAAAATCTGTTTTTTATCCAAAATTTTCCTTCTCAGTTGTGTCCTGTTTTATGTTTGAGAGAATATGAGGATAGAACTAAGAATGTCAAGAAACTTGAACATTTAGAACTCTTTATTGCTACAAGAAGTCCGTATGAACCTGTTTCTACTGCATCTTTAGCTAGATGGGTTAAATGGATTTTGAGTGAAGCAGGTATAGACATTTCTATATTTGGGCCTCATTCCACCTTAAGTGCAATGGCTTCAAAAGCAGTAATTTTGGCTTGTAGATTGGAAGATCTCTTTAAGGCTAGGTTTCCACTTGGGTTTTTTTTTTTTTTTAAAAGCCAATTCAGCCACACGGCGTTTTATTGGTGAAAAACCGCTGCGGCCAGATGTTAGCTTTTCTTCGATAGGAAATCGCACAATGCCATATCCACTTGGTGGTTTTTTCAGTCCTCTGGCGTTTTACTGCTTTTTTGGGGGCTCTGTGGCAGTTTTTCAAAATGGCAGCATGTTGACACTGGTGTTTTTCTCCAATAGAAGTCTATGGGAGAGACAAAAAACTCCGTTTTTTGGCGTTTTTTCCCCACAGTTACAATGCAGAGGATGGACCCAGTATCTGTGTGTCCTACGAGAAATAGGCTGGAAACAGAGTTTCACACAAAACAAAGTTCATATTGAATTTTACACCATTTGGAACAAACATGCCATTACAAACATACCCAACCGGATCCTGCGTGCCAAAAGCAACAGCAAACAATTTGCACCATCATTTGGGGCCAATCTTCCTAGAGGAGCAGACATTCGGAATAAAGCATGCCTTACAAACCACAGAAGAGACAAAAGGGTCCCCCGGGGCGTGTTTAAGTAGAACTCTACCAAGGAAATGACATCAGGAGGGGGCAGATACTTGCCATTTATCCTAATCCCTTTTAGCTGGGTGAAACTTCTAACTTGTAAAGACTGGAAAAACTGCCTAAGATCAAAAAAGCAATTTCCACAGAAAGGCTAAAACGCCAGAAAAAAATGCCAAAACGCAGGAGAATGCAGTGGCAGGTTTTCCTGGCGTTTTTCATCAAGAAAATAACGCAGGAAAAAAACCCAAGTGGAAACCTAGCCTAAGGCCGCAGATTGGTCTAGACGTACCGGTACATCCATAAAACGCATCTAAAGAAATCCCTATGGACGTACCGGTAAGCCCTGACTTTCTTGCAGCGACACAACCCTGCCGCTACACGGGAGATAAGGCTGCCGTTTGACAACCTGTACTTCCCCTGTCAGCAGGGGGAGTACAGTATAGAAATTCTATATAAATTAGATATTTCTGAAATCAGGACACCTGATTTTCCACCACTTTACCTAATTTTGTGAGGACTCAGAGGGAAAATATATAAAAAATGAGTTTTTCAATTCTCGCTAGTTTTTACTAAAAATGTCTCACCCTAAATGTACAGTTTAGTTTACATGGGTACACTATTCACAGGAAAGGAGAACTGCTAAACTGACAAAATTGCTCCAGGCTTTGAGGTACCAAAAATCCCTGGGACTGAAGGGGTAAAGACTGAACATCACTCTTGCTTTAATGTGGCAAAACGAAAGCCATTTAGCAATTAGAGAGCTTAGTTGTCAAAACTAAGATGTGAAATGAATATATGCAGACAAGCAATGTATTTTTTTTCTCCAAACATGCCACAATCTTTATATAGGATAACAGATGACATTTAGAATGTAAAAAAAAAAAATCCAAACATTTTTGGATCACTTTTATTAGATAGCTCAACAGCTACCAAGGAACTATTTATATGTGCAAGGTACAACATACAAAAGAATCTTTCATAGTTATGCCACTGTGGGGAAAAAGCCCTTCTATTGGCTTCCTTAGCAGTACACATAACCGATAGTCCAAACTAAAGTTTTTATTATATCTTTAGTGCCTCGTTTTAGCTACTGCTTCGAATGTCATGCAGTTCCTGTGCTTATATTTACAGTTAGGGAACAAAAAAGATAGACCTAATCAATTAACTTTAGAGATCCATGAAATTATCTGAAAACAAAAGATATAACATTAGCCTTTGTTAATTACAATGGTTTAATTTTTTATTTATTTTTTTTAAAAGGCTTTGTTATGACAAGGTTTCACCCTCACGAGTAAGCCAGATGAATGATTTTCATGCTTGCCTTAACTCTCCCCTTTCCTTCTATGTTCATAAATAATCTGAGGGGGACAGAGACAGTTCCATCAACCTCAACCACACAAAAGGATTTTTAGTTTAGAGACTACACTAAGCCCAACTCAAATGGGCATTAAAACGTTACCTATAAACATATAGATTAAAGAAAAATGGTTTTGTATTAATAAGGGATTTCTCCATGTATAAATCCAAACAAGTTTAATTGACATCAAACTGCACATACAAAGTTTAAAATGCAACAGTTGCTAAAAAAAAATAATTTAGTTGGAAAGTTACCACTTCCCATGCATTTTATATTGTATTAAAATCAGGTACACTGCCAAACCTTAAAGTAGCAACTGTAAAAAATTTACAATTAACGTAACTAAAGTTCAGCTGGGTTGCTGCCTTTTCACACTATTGAAGAGCACAGAATAGGGTGGATGGTGTCCTGCTTTGCTTGATTTTTTCCAGCTTTGTCCTGGACTTATGACTTGATATTTCTTGTCTTCATGGCTTGTAGTTAATTACTTAAATAAATGGCTCTTAAAGAGGCAATTAAATTGTACCATTTAGGGATGCCAACCAACAGGTTATGTCATTTAAGCACATGGCTCTTGAGACCCATAGCACAAAAAGCACAGTGAATTTAGTTATGTGAGCAACAGGATCAAAACAAAGACCAGGTTAAAAACAATACACTTTTATTCTAGAAGTCGCAGAGGTATCAAAATGAAAGAGGCTGCAGAGAAAGCGATGGGTGCATATTAAACAAGCTTAGAGAGCACATTGCAACTGTGATGGTTGGAGGGGTAGAGCTATGAACGGAGAGAATAGGCAGGTTAAGATGCATATAACATTTAAGAATCTTCATTTGCACTGTCCCCTTCATCTTCACCTTCCTCTGTCTCTTTGTCACCATCTTTAATTTCTTCCAGCTGAAAAGATAGGTTTATATTAAAATAGAACTGATGGCATCATACATAAATGTATATCAGTTGAAAGGTTTTGGAGATGTTTAGTTCAACATCACAATGAAAGCAGATATTTGTGATTATACTATACTGGCTCTGTAGCACAGAGACAATTTCCCGTCCTAGAGTTTTCTTCTTTCATCTTGCCCCGTCAAACCCACAAATACTTCCATATTCCTACAATTAGCAATTACATGAGCAAGGGAGATCTATAAAACATAAGCAAGCTGCACTACTTCAAGATGGTACTGAAATCGTTTTTGCTCTACATTCGTGCTTATTACTATAAAAATACAAAATCTTGATTATGCTCATCTTGGAATGTAATTCATGACTCAGGATGCAGATCAAAAGCCAGAAATCTGTTATCCGCTAGCCCTGCATCAGACCTTGCTGCATGCAGTTCAGTGACACATTCAATTAACATTTTTTTCATCCTTACTGTGTCTTCCCCCTGTTCATCATCATCATCAAGGAGGTCTCCTTCTTCTGCAGAGTCACCTGCTTCCTCTGTAACACTTTTTGCACTTGTTTCCTCTTTCTTTTGAGAGCTACTGCTCTGCTCGTCATCTAATTTTGTCTCTGAATGAAAATATGTAAAAAAGGCAGAACATTACTACAGAAGTCAGGTGAATAGCAATATGATGTTCCTGCCATTTAACCAACCATGGAAAGCTGTAAGAGGGGTGCAGACAGTACTAAATAGGAATTTACCTTGTTTGGATTGTTCACGCTCGATCCGCTCTAGACTTTCCAAGAGAGAATCTACTCTCTGTTTTATCTGACTCAGCTCCTTTTTAATAGTTTGAAGATCATCACCCTTTACTGTGACAAAAACAGCTGCAGTTAGTTTGCAAATATTATACAGTGACAGTATATGCAATAAGGAGAAAAAACATGCTATTCATAGTATAGGTTTACAGGATACATTCGGAATGAAAAAAATATATATACAGCAATGTGCAATGTTTTAGGCAGGTGTGAATAGGCATGTTATTTGTATATTTTTAGCGTTTAAACTGCAAAGTGAGTGAACAGAACAATCTAACTCAATTACTCAGCAGGTAGGCTGTTGTAAACATCTTGGAAAACCAGTTCTGTGTATTTAGGGAAACTCAGTTGCTGTATATACCCATGGGATTAGCGGTAAATAGCTGTTCTAGCTAATCAATGTGAAATGATTACACTTTACAATTGACAGCTGCTACTCCCCACTACTGGGACAGCTATACATGTGCAGGAAACATTTAAGCGTACACATCCCCCCCCAAGAAGTAAAAAATACATCTGTACAGTAAAACGGACTCCATTTGAATTAAATTGATTTGGGGAAATAACTGTCCATTTGAGGAAAGGAAAAAAAAAAACACAAGGCTACAAAGGGGTGTGTGTGTGTGTGTGTATATACATACACACTGCATAATATATTAACATATAAGAGTGGGAATTATGGTAGAATTTATCTTGACTTTTATCTACAGCAAAAAAGGGCATGCAGGAGAAAAGCCAAACTTTTGCACATGCTAGACTTACGCCGACTAGACTTGGAGGAACCGCCTCTCTGGCCGCTCTTTGAGTTGAAGCCACTTTTACCGCGGCGTGATGTATTTCCAGAAACTCTCTGGCGTTTAGACGGCACTACAGCCCGTGCAATAGGGGGAGGAGGCGGCACACGAGTTGCTGAGTAGCTGTATATTCACAGGAGGGAAGAGGCAGGAGAGAGCATAAAGTATATGGTTGAAGTGTACACATCTATCTTTATTATTTTATATAGCACCATCAAATTCCGTAGCGCTGTACAATGGGTAGACAGGACATAAGTAGTAACATAAATTGACTGACAACAGGTGAGGAGGGCTCTGCTCAAACAAGCTTACAATCCATCTCAAACAAACACTTGATTTATTTTGAATAGTGAATGTGATGTCAAACATTAGTAACCTAATTGAGGACATTAACACATGCTTTTACCTGTCATAATAGTCTCGCTGGAAATCATAATCCAGATCAAATGATGACCTATAATGAGAAGGCAAATTATGAACTAGGTTATGTATTAACATATACATTACACTGCATAATGCCCTCAAACAGAAATATGACAAAATAAAAGTTAAAAGCTTGGAAGTGCCTACCCATACATATCAGCTGCCGATCGTTTGACACCTCCTTTCCCTCTGTTAACCTTGGGCTCAGCAGCGAGATTAATATCTGAAAGTAGAGATTTAGAAAACAGATAATGCAAGGACCAGCAAGGGTAGAGCTACAGCTTAATGGTCAAGTATGGTTCAATTCCAATGTCTAACTGATGCTCAAAGAAACATGGCAAAGTGCAAGTCATAGCTATTTCAGTTCAAACTTTTCCTCCGTTCAAATCTCTTGGCCCTTGCGTGTGCACATACTGATGTACAATGACATTTCCTATGTGGTGGAAAAGTTTGGCTCGGAACACAGCTTAGAAAGCCAAACTTCAGTCTGGCTCGGCCAGGCCAACACTGTAAAATGATAGATTCCAATCGAACCAATCAGAATTTCTCCTGCTACTCGGTATAAGGTAAGATCGATGCCAAAGCAAAAAGTGTAGTCGTGTCCGCATTAACTTTGGGAAACAAATCAAGCAAACAGGATCATCAACGGTATAGGCAGGCAAAACGAATGCTAGAAACATTTCCACACGAGTTTTTGTTAAGCTTAAATCAGTCTCACACAAAGGGTGAGCTTTACAGACACATCAAGATTTGCAGATACAATGCTGGTTTCAATGAATACCTAACTGCTTTACTGCAAACTACAAATAGCACACCATATAACTACACCACACAATACTGTCGCACTGAACACTCATTTGCAAAATGATGAATTTATTAATTAGGAAAGCATTGCACCCAAGTTGTAGACATGCTCATGAGGCTTGTGAAGAGGAAAAAAAAAAAAAAGAAAAAAAAAAAAGAAAAAAATATGGTAAGGTTCCTTATACTGGATTTAAATCCAACTAATACTGCCACTCACTTACCAAGGACCTGGCCGGCAATCATACGCCCATCTTCCCCAGCCACAGCAGTACGGGCATTGCGTTCATTAGCATACTGAACAAAAGCAAAACCCTTGTGCACGGAGCAGCCCACAATCTTGCCATACTTGGAGAAAATGGCTTCCACGTCTGCTTTCTTCACTACTAGGGTGTTAAGGTTCCCAATAAATACACGTGAGTTTAGTGAACGAGGATCTGTTTTGTTAGTGATGTTGCTTGCCATCACGTAATGCCCTACGGGAGAAAGTGAAGCCTAGAGGAAGGGAAAAACACAATGAAGTGGCAATAACCTAATATATGGACAAAGAATAAGGAGGGCATGGAAAGCTACTCCTGCTCGGAATACAGAAGAGTGTCAGATAAAAGAAAAAAAAAAGAGAAAAGAAAAGTGTAACGAGATGAAGAATGTACGTGCATAAAAAAAAAAAAAAAAAAAAAAAAAAGGCTCATGACCCAGAATACAACTGTGATGATTTAGTAGGTTTGTAAGGAAGCTGCTCAAAGGATGAAAAAAGCAAAGGAGAATGGGGAGCATGTTCATAATTCCAGTTGTTTCATAGGAAAAAAAGCTAGTAAGCGTAACAGAATTTTGGGCAGACGTTACAGGTCAGGGGAAAAATAAATTGGAGGTGTATTACATGATAAATAGAATGAAAATGCCGAGCATAATATGGCAGTGCTAGATGACTGAATAATCTACAAAAATCAATTGCCTATTGAAAGTTAGGGGGGGGGACTCAAGGAAGAAACAACTAAATCTATAGGTTAAGAGGTGTGAGTTTAAAAAAAAAAAAAAAATCTAGTGTGCAAGTGTTTTCTTTAACTTAACAAAAAAAAATTCACAAAAGCTCATATTCATATACAACTGCAAGCTAGAAGAGCTGTATGAATCATTTAGTTTTACCTTTAGTTTTTAAACTATTCTTACCATGTGCCAGAAGGATTGGATGCCAAATAGATCTTTGTCCGCTCTTTGCTGCTGGCTGCCAGTGATGGGGCAGAGGGATGGAAGGGAAGGAAGAGGGAGGGGCAGGAGTCTGAATGAAGGGAACTGGCAAAATATCAAAATCTACTCCCACATATAAACATGGTGGGAATTTACAATAAGGTTTCTAAAAAACATGTCTTTAGATTACCACACGTCATTTGTAATTAAAAAAAATATGTATTAAACTTAAAAACAAAACATTTAAAGATACTAAAATTACTACACAATGAAATCCTTGGCAACAGAGTAGAAATGTTAAACTGCACAAAAAAAAAAAAAGTATTGACTACTCACAAATTAAATGTATAGAGCCTCCTTCCCAACCCAACCCCCCCCACCAGGAAAAAAAAACAAAAAAACAGTGAGGAAAAATTAGCATCAGCATCAATACTTATACATAAAAAAAATAAAAAAGTAAAAAATAAAAATGAGAAACACAGCAGCAACATGTTTGAAAGGAGACCAGTAAGGCAGGAAAAATATTAAAAAATTAAAAACCAAAAATAAAAACAGGAAAAGCGAGACTTACTGTAGTAGACGTTTCAAAAAAAATTCTTCGCTGTGAAGAAAAAGGGGAAAAATTATGAAAATAATCCAAGTCAGAAAAAAAAAGTTTTTTTTTGTTTTTTTTTTTTAAAAAGTCCAGTTAAAAAGAGCAATTCTTAAAAATGCGATTTTTGAATAGAACTGTTTCAACCCCAAAAATCGAGCATGGAAAGGGATGGGAAAGGAAGGGCACGGGTAGGGGGAGGTGGAAGGCTATCCTGAGCGTCTGGAAACAGCATGATTGACGATGCAAAAATAAAATCCCAGAGCAAAACTGTTAACCAGGATTTAAATCACGTTCCTGCCCTAGCACCTTACAATTTGATGGGCCAAATGACCACTGAAACACTGCTTGTTCCATGCCCCTATAAGCAGTTAGAATTAAGCCTTGAGGCATTGAGAACTACTCTAGTTATGGAGGGAAGAATGAAAAGGTTGATACAGGGAGAATAATCAAACTGTCGGAACAGGTATGGGTAGGAGGATTGGGTAATTTGGAGAACTGCTCTGTTCAGTGGCCTGTGGAAAGGAGAAGGGGAGAATTGTTTCAGATAAACGGGAGATGGATAATGGGACACACAGGGCAGAAGAAAACCCCCAACAACCACACAGACCCCAGCACCTCGCAGAAGTAGATTTAACACCTATATGGCTGCTGTATACTACTAGCTAATTTGTGCAGAGGACACTGATATACATATGAAAAAGCCACAGCATAAATGAGATGCTCTGGTTGCATCCATAGAGTACTATATGAAATACTATTTTGCTATAGGACTATACATTAAAAACAGGAGCAATGGGAAACTGTCAGCATATCGATGCACTTATGTTTGTAAATGTTTATAAAAGTTTTATATACTCAATTAGCATGTACTAGGTTTATCGATTTATTCATTTAACCTACAGATTGATTTCTGGTTTTATATATGTCTCACGTGGTTCTTATGGCAGGTTTGAGGACAGATTAACATCAAGAAAAACAGGCAGACTAGATGGGCCGAATGGTTCTTATCTGTGAATGAATTCTTTGTAATCTTCATCTTCCCGGCTTTGCTTTTGTAGGTGAATTGTATTTATTATCTGTTACAAAAGCTCTTTAAGGGACCTAAATGTGTTTCTATGGAGAGGGCATTTATGATGCATGTATCTTCATTAGATCTTCTATGATTAAGCATTAGATGCAAAAAGGAATTGGGACGACACAAGGCCTCGTTTACGTTCCACGTGGTGTCCTGCCTTCAACAATGTAATTGTGTCAAAAATGTTTTGTTGTCTTGTAGATTGACACATTATAAAATCCCAGAGCCCCAGCATGAACATTTCTAGTTTCTGTAGTAGGTAGGCTTAAAAGTGGATGTGCAACCCATGCACTGGTGCCTGGAAACGTCCACTTTAGTTGGAACTGAAGTCATAACTAAAAATGAACATGAAGACATTACCTTGGCCTATAAATCATTGGTGAGGAGTATACATTTATCTAGCTTGCGTTTCATTTTAGGAGCATGAACAAAAACTAGGGTGCATGTGCATTAGGGTCCCAGTTATATGGGTGATTTATAGCTGGATGCCATTAGAAAGATTTAAATAAAACACGACCTCTTGTCATTTTTGGGCATGAAACTTCAATTTTGCAGCTTTCTGCATCAGTTACAAAGGATATTAAAACACTTTCTCCATAACAGAACTACAGCTCTTTTTTCTACACTATGTTAGAATCATAATGAACAGGGAAAACAGAGTGGAAACCACAACTCTTGCAAACATGCTCTTTAGTGAGTAAAACCCAAAGCATAGCTTTGCACACAGACAGGCAGAGCACACTAGTATAATGCAAGCATGGCACTCAAGGGGCTCAATTCTATTACCTGTAGACAAAAACAAAGTTAAAAGTTATCCCTGGTATGATTTGAAGAAAAAAAAATAAAAAATTTACTTCCTCTGGCAGATCTACTGCCATACTCAGCGCAGGTCTAGAGACACGTAACAAGTGATCACGGCCATTGTTGCGCATTATAAACCCATTAAAAGCACTACACCAATAGGAACACAGGTAAATTAACCCCTGAAAAGACAAATAAAATGCACTAGATCCTTCTCAGCCCCTCCCCCAAAAATGAAGTGTGCAAGCATGTTGATTTAGTGTATGCAATATGTGCGAAGGTATGTATGTCAAATGCAATTTACCCACCCCCCTCAATAGTGATCCTCTATCACTTGCTCTGACCTCTGTGCCTAAGCCCTGTGATATAGCTTGATGAACACCAATACACAGCCAGGACGTGACCATGTAATTGGGTCTTATATACAAATCTCATTTAGATTTGCAACACTTACGTGCGGTTACTGGTTGGAATTGAATTTCCACCAGACATTCTATACTTGATCTGGTCAGTTTATGCGATAAACTTACATGTGTTGCGTGCGTCTCGGCTATATCAGACACTGCAATTTCTGATCAAAGTGCTAACGGGATGATCTAAATAATTAAGTTACCAGGCAATAATAGAATTGAACCCCAGGTGTCTTATGACTGATTTTTCAAATTAACACAAACTAAAAAAACAAATAATTTATGCAAAAAAAAATAAAAAATATAAACAGGAATTTGACAAGCGAAGCTTGCAGGATGAACAGACGAGCTTAGCGGTGCCTATTACACAAATGATAGTACTTTGGAATTTAAATCCTACCCCTATACCTTTCAACTGCTGGGAATCACCTGTAATAAACACTATGTAATATTTGAAAATGAAGACATGATTCCTAATGACAGGCATGTGGCACACATCAAGTGAGTCTCCTCCTGTATCAGGGTTCAAAGCAGAGTGTACTTGCAACCTAAGCTGCTGTCGTGGCTCACTATGGGGAAAAATGCTAAAGTGTATATGTAAATTAAGGTTAATATGTACTCTTGATGAGCTGTAGGGGACTCCGAATTTACCATTTAACAAACAAAGAATTTGCATTAAAGTCAGACCTTTCAGTTTACCACTTCCCTACTAATGGCAACACAGAGTTTCTAATGAAAGAAGGGTCATGCATAACCAGTTCACTGCTTGCTATAGCAGGAAAACCATGAAAGCAAACTTCCTGTTCATTTCAATAATTACTACCTCATTAAGCTATAGTTTCCCTCTGATGGGAGAGGAGAAGGAAAGGTAGGAGACAAGGAATTAAAAATTATGACAATTCTATTACATGGACACGCCATCATTATTTTTAACCCTAATACCTTGAATATAAAGTGCTGGCAAACACACAAAGCTCTGGGTAGGAACGATAAACAGGTTTAGTTATGGTAGTTCACCATTTAAAAAAAACTTTCACAATGCTGTTATGAACTAAACAGTCACTTTATAGGAGTATAAAGGGAAACGCCATCTTAAGAGGGACTTAATTATTGGAGTTCAGGACAGAGAAGTTATGTTATTGGTACTTTATTTCCATTTTGGAAGAATGGATATTAAAGTACTCAGAGATCAGTCTTTCTATAGTGGGAGTAGGAGGGACACTAAACTGTGCCCTTTAATTGCCCTGTAAGTCTACAGGAGGAAAGGAATCTTTGTACAGCCAGAATTTCTATGGTATTTCCATAAAAAAAAACAACTTGAGGGTGGGGGAAAACACCACCTTTAAGATATTACACATAGCAAGAAACTGTACCTCAAGAGTTGGCCAAACGTAAAAACACAAACATTGGAATATGCCTATAAAGCAAAGATTGGGCAAGCCTACTATATGAAAATAAGTTTCCACTATGCATTAGAAACAAAATGAGATCACAAGGTAAATATGCAAACATACTATATAAAAGCAATCATGAGCTAAACTTGGATCACAAAACTGGAAAGGACTAATTGCACCAAATACAGAAAACTGCACAAGTTTTGCCTGGTTAAAAAGGCAGAGGGTTCCAGTAACCATGCTTACTGGGCTGTTTTTATCTAACCCTCCAGGGTAAACAATGATAAAGGGGTCAGGGGACTATTGTTTTAGAATTTGGCTACTCCCAGCCAAGTAACAAAGGGGTTTTCTCTCGCGCTCTCTCTTACCATTGATAATCTTGGTTAAAACCACAAATCTGCTAAATCTAATACAAATTAGTCTTCCTAATCCACTGTACAGACGCTATGCTTACAAGCAATTCCGTATACATTTATATACGAAGAAATGACAATGTAGACAGTTACACAGGTTGTAGCTACTTATAAAGGTAACGCAACCGTACGATCGGCACAATGCTCAAAAGAATATGCTTGCATCATAACGCCAGTTATAAAAGGAACCGGCCTTTACAGATGCAAAAACCGCCACTTCCAATCACATTACGCTTCTGCTCAAAATCCAAATATTTACAAAAGAGATTTGCCGAGTATAACGGCAACAGTGAGATTTACCCGCCACAAATATAGCTTTGCACAATTTCGACCCAAACCCATTAACCAGTTCCATCTACCCTCGACCGTTTCGTACTTGCCATACCTTTATAACTGAGGGTCAGTCCCCTCAATTAGCAAGCAAAACAAAGGGCATTCACCGCTCCATTATAACCAGCAGGGTAGCATGCTTTATAGCAGACCTGCGAAACACTAAGCGCCTCAGCCAATCAGATTGCAAATGTATAAGCGGAAAATATATTAAAATAAAAATCAACGTAAATCAAGTGAAATCATTCTGGCTAACCGTATAGACACAACAGCATTGTGCTGCAAATCAGATTAATTTAAAGATGTGTCGCAGCCCAGCCGAGGCCTTAACAGGGCCTTTATCCGGTGAGGCATATTTTAAAACGTTGCTACGCGGCGGTAACTCACCTGCTTTTTCTCCTGCAGTAATCACTGCTGCACGTTCTCTTGCAATGCGTTTTTCAAACAAACGACTTCTCTTTAAAATATCAGACGGTGCCGAACGAAACCGATAACAACGAAACCCTTCGAACAGCGTCTTAACCACAAAATGGCCGCAGCAAAATCTCCTCACTGCGTAGCTCGTCTGAGAAGCAAACGTAATCTGAGACGAACTCGTTCGCAGACGCTCATTCGACAAACGAGCCGTCAGTCAATATGTAACTAAGGAGGTCTAACGAATCAAGCTTTTGAAAGGGCCAGAGTTGTCCAACCGTCTGTGAATGCGCTCGAATCCGCCTTTTGCATGCAATAGTCCAATCAGAACAGCGGACGTGAAATAATAGACATGGTATTGACCAATTACTTTAACATTGGCCCCGCCCATAGAAGAAAGAAAGGTATCCGCCTTTGCTGCTAATTGGCAGGTATGTTGCCCATTCAGTAGTGTTAGAGGACAAACTCCTCCTAGGTATATAGCCAATAAAATAGCAGCGCGGGTAATATATGGTGTTACCGTAGTGATGAGTGGCTAGGTTAGAAAAACTTGCTTTACGTTTGATACGACCAAGTCAGCAATGCTTACCAAGAGTAACAATTCTCATGTTTTTATGATGATTGTTTAGCTATGATTCCAGTTTTTCATTTTTACTGTACCCATACATATTATATCTATTATAACGACAGATACGGACTCACTATAAATTCATGCTTCGCACCTACAACTCTGCTCTCTCTCGCCAAACAGCTCTACTTCTGCACTTTCATAATCCTCCCTTTCTTCTAATCCGTGACGCCTTTTTATACACCTTCAACTCTGTTCTCTGCCCCTCCATACCCACACCACAAGACAAGACCTCTCTTCTTTACACCCCCTCCTACACCTCCCACTCCTACACCACCCACCACCACTCTCTCCACTAATCCCATACTAACCTTTTCCCCTACAACTGAAGAAGGGATAGCCACTCTCAATATTATTATTATCTTTTATTTATATAGTGCCAGTATATACGCAGTGCTTAATACAATACATATATTCATGGGTTATGACAAGACAAGAATTGACAGACTAAGACAGGGGCGTCCAACATGTGGCCTGTCATGATTAACTCATATAACGTAGTGGATGCATGGAAGGGTAACCCAGCAGAGGTGGTAAATTTCTTTGTTTAAGCATTCAATGAGTTAATCTGAGGTTGATTTAATGTGTTTCTTTGTGAATGCCCTCTGTATCTGTTCTGGCTAGAGGTGTCATCTTCCCAAAGGACCCCTGTGGTGATTCATGAGTTATAGGAATTCCATTCCTATCTTAAGTGGGGGGTTTCCATCACCTTTACCCCACCATAACTTATTGGCACATCAAAGATGGGACCCGATTCTTGGGGATGGTGTCATATAATCAGTCATGTGGTCAGAGTGGCGTTTGCTTGCAAAAGTCTGATTTAGGGACAAAGCAGCGACCTCAAAGCAGAACTCCATGATATACTCTGATCGGAACAACATCATAAGAAACCATCTGGATTTAAGGAGTTCCCACAGGCCTACTTATTGGAGAAACTCGTGAGTGAGGGTCCTGTGTTTAAGTCCCTTTGTTTTTAAGAACTGTTTGCTGTTTTACTTTTATTTTGTATGTCTTGTTTTTTGTAATTCTGGCACTGTGTAATCTTTGTCTTTTTGTTATTAAAATATTCATAATCCAAGTCTGTCTTTGGGCTCTAGTATCGATATCCACAAACCCTAAGAGAGGATAACACGTTACCATATTGTTATTAAGTTCTACAGGATATATATATATATATGTTGTTTGCCCGGGGTGGGTTGATATATATATATAGAAATAAATGTTCTAATTCGGATTTCTTACGAATCCGGTATCAAAATCGTGAGTGGTGGCAGACTACCTGGGGGGATACAGGCAGGATTTGGGGGTTAACTTGGTGTAACTTATGCCTTATTAAGGGGTGAAGTTAGTAAATCCAGAAGCCTGGTGCTATTAACCCCTTAATGCCCACGCCCTCCACACAGTCACTGCTTGGCAAGTAGTCCTGACCGTGACAAACTTGGCGGCAGCTAGATGGGATATCTAGAGTTTTTTAGTGCTATTTATATTGCCCAGTTTGGTGATTTTAGTACTAGAAGAAATTACATGGGTTTTGTGTAATTTCCCAAAGACATTATTCAGTGCCTAATTACAGACATACAGTGCAAAACAGTTCGTTCATCTTCCTTTTGGTTTTTCTCTACCATATGCATTATGGAGGCATATCGACGACAGCCAAAAGAATCTCTGGAGCTGGTTTGTCAAGAAAGGAATATACAAATTTTTGGCAAAAGCAAAGAGCAGCTGATTTTGGATCTCCTGGAACATGATAAACTCTGTGCAGAGCAGGCCATTGGAGCAGATGTGATTTTGGAAGAGCCTGTGGATCAAGGATGTTTTCCTGATAAAGTTAACGCCTTGAGTGCAATGGACTCTGAGTTACAAGTGGTACTAAAACATCTGGGGAGTGTGGATCCTCAGCTAAAGTTCAACCTGATTATGCAGTACAAGGAAAGAGAGAGCGAGGCTGCTGAGAGAGCTGCGGAGCGGGCAGAACGAGAAGCTGAGCGGAGGTATCAGCAGGAACTTCTACGGTTAAAGCAATATAGTCCGTCTCCCCAAAGCATTGTTAACGGGGATGGATATGGTAACTGACCTCGCCTGGAACACTTTCCAATGCTGGAAAAGGACACTGACTTGGATGTGTTTTTGAGAGGATTTGAGAAAGTGTGCCGGCAGTACCAGCTGCCCAAGGAAGAGTGGGGAAAGTTTTTAACCCCACGTCTGAAGGGGAAAGCCCTGGATGTGTTTGCTTCCTTACCAATGGAAGTTGACCAGGACTATGAGGCCATAAAATCTGCCTTGTTAAAAAGTTTTAACCTCACCCCTGAATTCTACAGGAAAAAGTTTCGAGAGATGCAGCAAGCTACATCGGACAGTTGCACCGAATATGCAGGACAGCTTTGGACTGTTTTCCGGCAATGGACTGGAGGCCTACAAGTTACTACATATGAGGCCCTGGAGGATCTGATGATTTTAGAGCAGTTCCTGAGGACACGAAGTCCAGAGGCCCGAGAGTGGATTCTGGACAGAAAACCTAAGACCACGGCAGAGGCGGCAGATCTGGCTAACGATTATGCCAACAACCGTACTCCAACAATAAAGCAGTTACAAGCATCACAAGGACCATCTACCTGGAAAGGAGCAGCCTACCAGCCACCAACTCCTAAGCCAGCCTGGAGATTATCACCAACACCTTTCCTAGCCAACAGAGCAGGGGCCACATCGGGCCAGGGGGATACCCGCCGGTGTTATCGGTGTAACCAGATTGGGCACTTGAGTGCCACCTGCCCTTCTAAGAGACCATCTCCATGGACAAATGGAAATGGAGGTACAGCTGGGGGAGCTGCACCTGTTTTATTTGTGGCTAGACCAAAGGAGGCACAAGGAGACAATTTGCAGTGTGTAACAGTTGGGGAACACCCAGCTGTCTTGTTTGTTTCCAGGTTTCAGGGGAATGAAGATGAGAACCTACAAAGAGTGACTGTAGGTGACTGTGTGACTATGGGACTCAGGGATACGGGGGCTGCTTGCACTCTGGTGTGGTCTGAGATGGTAAAATTGGAGGATCATATCCCTGGGAAGACCATGTCCATCCATGGAATTGGCGGGGTGCGCCCTGCAGTGCCAGTGGCACGTGTGTACCTTGATTGGGGTGTGGGCAAGGGTTTGCGGAAGGTGGGGATATCCGAGGATATTCCTGTTAATGTTTTGCTGGGCAAGGATCTGGGTCGACTTGTTTGCCAGTATGCACCAGTTGAGGAAACCTGCAAACCTGGAGGGCTGGTAGAGAGCCCTGTCCAACCTAAGGTACTGTCTGAAACTTTGGGAGTAGTGGGTAGCTGGGAGGGAGCCCAGAAGGTAGAGGTATGCCTGTCTGAACCAGCACCCAGGATCCTGTCTCCTGAAGGGATGAAGGGGGATGTGCACCAAGGGACCACACCTAGCGAGCAAGCTCTAGGGGAAAAGTGTGGTTCGACCTTTGGAGGGGCAGAGTTTCAGGAACAGGGAGTCTGTAGTGGCTCTTCTGGTTCAATGCCCCCTGATACGGAAAAGCATAGTGTTACTATGGGTGATCAGGTATCCAAGGGATTCGGGCATGCTGGGGATACTTCGGCCAAAGTGTCTTCAGAAGTTGTATGCCCAGAAGGTATTATCCCTGAAAAACTAAAGGGGACTGGGGATGTGTGGCCAACCGTGCCTACAGCACCTGAGTATTTAGGTTTGGGTGCAGGAGAAAGTATACATGATATAGGGGTGTCTGCGGATATTCATGTTACTGACTTTCCTCAAAGGGAAAACAAGAGATATATGGAATGTGATGTATCTGTGTGTCAACAGCCAAAACCCTGCTTTCATGCTCCAGAGGAAATGCTTCATTTAACTCTTAAAGTGCTGGAGGTTAAGAAGCAGGAAGGGGGTAGTTTCTCCACCGTGCCTAAGACCCCTAAAGCTGTAAAGTCTGGAGATAAGGAGGAGGGGGAGGAAAAATCACACCCTGTTATCCCTTTTGTGTGTTTACCGAGTGGGCAGTGTGAGGGGCAGAATATTTCCCCTGTAGCTGTAGTGGCATACCAGCAAGATGCTGGGGCAACAGCTATAGAGGATAATATAGTATGGGTTGATGAAAAGACAGCTGCATTGACCAGTCAGCAAGAAACCCCTGGCCCTGTGAGTGTAGGTGAAGCCAAGAACCTGGGATCCACACCGGATGCCCAGGACAATGGACACCCGTTTGCTGTCTTGCTTGGGAATGGGCAGCGTTTAGCTATCCTAAGCAGGGCAGAGAAACAAATGGATGAGGCCTTAAAACATTGGAGTAACTTATCGCCAAAGGAAGAGGCTTATTCAAGGGTTGGCAGAGAGTGCTTAGCTATGGTGTGTGCTTTGCAGGAGTTACGGCCATGCTTGTATGGTTATGACTTCGCTGTTATCATCTATCACAACCCTTCTCTTCAGGCAGATAGAGTAGATAGGAAGTTTAGGAAGTTGCTCAGATGGAGTCCCGTGCTGACAGTTTGTCTTGTCAGGGGGAGACTAGGATTTAGGCAGACATAGTAGATCAGCGTGTGCTGACCTCCTCTGTCCACCATCTTAAAGGGGGAGGTGTCATGATTAACTCATATAACGTAGTGGATGCATGGAAGGGTAACCCAGCAGAGGTGGTTAGTTTCTTTGTTTAAGCATTCAATGAGTTAATCTGAGGTTGATTTAATGTGTTTCTTTGTGAATGCCCTCTGTATCTGTTCTGGCTAGAGGTGTCATCTTCCCAAAGGACCCCTGTGGTGATTCATGGCCTAACAGATAAGGACCCTGAGTTATAGGAATTCCATTCCTATCTTAAGTGGGGGGTTTCCATCACCTTTACCCCACCATAACTTATTGGCACATCAAAGATGGGACCCGATTCTTGGGGATGGTGTCATATAATCAGTCATGTGGTCAGAGGGGCGTTTGCTTTCAAAAGTCTGATTTAGGGACAAAGCAGCGACCTCAAGGCAGAACTCCATGATATACTCTGATCGGAACAACATCATAAGAAACCATATGGACTTAAGGAGTTCCCACAGGCCTACTTATTGGAGAAACTCGTGAGTGAGGGTCCTGTGTTTAAGTCCCTTTGTTTTTAAGAACTGTTTGCTGTTTTACTTTTATTTTGTATGTCTTGTTTTTTGTAATTCTGACACTGTGTAATCTTTGTCTTTTTGTTATTAAAATATTCATAATCCAAGTCTTTTTTTTTGGGCTCTAGTATCGATATCCACAAACCCTAAGAGAGGATAACACGTTACCATATTGTTATTAAGTTCTACAGGATATATATATATATATATATATATATATATATGTTGTTTGCCCGGGGTGGGTTGATATATATATATATATATATATATATATATATATATATATATATATAAAGAGAGATAAATGTTCTAATTCGGATTTCTTACGAATCCGGTATCAAAATCGTGAGTGGTGGCAGACTACCTGGGGGGATACAGGCAGGATTTGGGGGTTAATTTGGTGTAACTTATGCCTTGTTAAGGGGTGAAGTTAGTAAATCCAGAGGCCTGGTGCTATTAACCCCTTCATGCCCACGCCCTCCACACAGTCATGGCTTGGCAAGTAGTCCTGACCGTGACATGGCCTGCGGTACCTCAAGGTGCGGCCTGCGTGAGATCGGCAGCCAGGATCACAAGAGCCCTGCTGCTTAGTTGTGGGAGGGTCTATTGTACAGCACAGAGGAAGCGGGAGGCCACGTCCCTTCCTGCTGAAGTCTGTGAGCGGGCATTGAGAGCTGTAGTGCAGGTAAGGGGGTGGGGGAGGGTGTTTGAATGAGTATGCGTGATTGAGGGAATGAATTTATGAATTAATGAATTTGTGTGTGTGTGTGATAGCATGGGTGTGTAAGTGCTGCAACCTTCAGTACATGCTGAAACCTGGCTAGCTGCCCCCTTTGTGTATTGATGCTCCAAGCAGTATGGGGTCTGCACTTACAGCCACCCTGTACCAGCATGTACTGGCTGACTTGGGATGATAGGAGTGTGATTTCTAACAGCAATCTGCTAACAGCAATCACAGTCCCATCATGCCTAGGTTCCAGCATTTACTGGTTGTCTGGGTATAAAAAGAGTGTGTTTGCTGTTAGCAATCACACTCCTATCATGCCAAGTCATATTGTTGATTTTTTTTGTCCAATTGTGGTGTGTTAATGCACTAAAATTGGACAAAAAATACAATAACTATTAATTTATATATGATTGTTGACAGCAATCACACTCCTATCATGCCCAGCCAGCCAGTACATGCTGGAATCTGGGTATGCCTGAGATTGCTGTTAACAATCATAATATATTTTTTTTTTGTACAATTTTGATGTGTAACTTACTTTTATTAAAACTGGGATTTTTTATTTTATTTTTAAAGGTGTGGGGGGGTCATTTTCGGTTTCAGCTAAGTGAACCCTGAGTTTTCGGTTTTGGTCCAGAATTTTCATTTCGGTGTATCCCTAGGATAAATAGAACTATTTCATTTTTACTTATCCAGAATCCTGTATTTGTAGTCACAAAACTTTCTAGGCCCAGAAATCAGTGAGAGGAAAAGTAAAGGTTTTGTGTCATTTACTTTATTTTAATCTGCATATCTTATTAAAGGCCATATTTTCTCACAGTGAAAAATGAGTGCGGCCTGCGCACGTATACAATTCTGATGAAGTGGCCCACTGCAGAAAAAACTTGGACACCCCTGGACTAAGACAAACCGATACATTAGGTGAAGAGAGCCCTGCTCACAAGCTTACAATCTTCTTTCTTCTTCTCACCCAACCAGTGTTCCCTCTAAGTTGTGCGCTTGTGCGCGCGCACATAGCTTTTTTAGAGAGCGCACATGTCCAAAAATTGTGCGCACAACAGTTTTTCCCAAAAAAAGAAAAAAATTATCATTTTTTTGGAAACTTTATGCGGCGCGGATATTGTGCGCACAAAATTTTTGCTCTGTGAACATTTTTGCACAAGAGAAATTTTCTGCGCACACCAACTAAGAAAAATTAGATGGAACATTAGAAAGTCTCTAGGTCCATCCCTTAGTCCATCACTTACCCACCTATTTAATCTTTCTCTATCATCTGGAACTGTCAGGAACCACTTTTTCGCTGCCTGAACCATGGCTTTTTCATACCTGTGGCATTTAAATCTGCTACCACTAGTGGCCACCCTCTGCCCTCTGGAGCACTCAGAACTCTATTACTAGGATCAGGTGTGCCTTGTTACCTGGGTTGAGCCCTAGTCCATACATCCAGCTGGGCCTTGTTACCTGGATTACCCTGCCTTTATGAACCTGCCCTGCCCTTCAGTCAGGGCCTTTGTATTGAAGTCTATGGACCTTCCTGCTGTGGCTCTGCACCGATACTGTTCCTGGTTCCCTGCTTTGTGTCCTTCCAAGCGGGCTGTGTGCCTTTTGCTCCCTGCCAAAAGACTTATTACTGGTATTTATTTTGCCATACGTCCGGTTTCTTGCTTAGACTGTATTACCCTTATTTGCTGGTCCTGTTATATACATAAAATACACTGCATTACCTGGATTTCTGCTTGTGGTGTCTTTGTTTGCATAATCATGCACTGTGGGTTACAGACTGAACCCCAAGTATCCCCTGCGCATGGGCTCCTACCCGACCTGATCACCTGAGTCCAGTGGCGTCTCCAGGTTTCATATTTAGGGGGGGCACATGGGGGGCCAGGGACCAAAGTAGGGGGGCCAATTATAAAACGGTACATATACACTATATATATATATATATATATATATACACACACACACGTTAGACGTGCATTTTTAACTACATAATATGCACTTATCTCTTTGAAGTAAAGACTGTGATTAAAATATGATTTCAAAATAACAGCTAAAGTGACAGTTATTTTTCATTATTTAATATTAGCCCCTGCTGACAATATATATAAATATTAGACCCTGCTGCAGATATATAGAAATATTAGACCCTGCTGCAGATATATATTAATATTAACCCCTGCTGCGGATATATATTAATATTAGCCCCTGCTGTGGATACATACTTATATTATACCCTGCTGCCGATATACATAGAAATTATACCCTGCTGCCAACATATATTAATATTAGCCCCTACTGCCGATATATATTATTAGTCCCTGCAGCCAATATATATAAATATTAGCCCCTGCAGCCAATATTTATTGATAATAGGCCCTGCAGCCGATATATATAAACATTAGTCCCAGCTTCCGATATATATTAATATTAGCCCCTGCAGCCAATATATATTAATATTAGACCCTGCTGCCAATATATTTGCCACACTGACTGCAGATCAGGGGAAGACAGTGAGAGTCAGTGCAGTGTTCCCTCCTTCTGACTGCACCGTGACATTGAGAGGTCCTCTCCCCTGTAATCATCCCCAGAGTCCCTTTGTCCCCTCATTCACTAAACCATAGC
Source organism: Spea hammondii (assembly GCA_029215755.1). Lineage (NCBI taxonomy): Eukaryota > Metazoa > Chordata > Amphibia > Anura > Pelobatidae > Spea > Spea hammondii. The sequence continues at coordinate 128,907,570 of JARDYJ010000001.1, read as the reverse complement.
GCTCTTTTACTTACACCCTGTAGTTCAGGTATAGATCAAATAAACAACACATGGAAACAGCACATGCAACTGAATGAGATTAAAAAAAACCTTGTATTTGCAGGTATACATAAATAATGTATGGAAACATAGCATTGCAGGTATAAACCAACAGAACACACAAACCCAGCATTGCAGGTATATATCAACTGGAAATCACATGTACACTCAGCACTGAAGGTTTAGATCAAATAATCAACACATGGAAACAGCACTCCAGGTATTGATCAACTGAATAAGACATGCAAATCCTATATTTGCAGGTAAACATTAATAATGTATGGAAATATAGCCGATACAGATGAACAGAATGACACAAAACCCAGCTTTGCAGATATAAATCAATTGGAAATTACATATAAACTCTGCATTAAAGGTATAGATAAACCCCCCTAAATTACAGGCATAGATCACTGGTCACACACCCCAAAGCCAGCCCTGGTGTCCACACTGCCCATATAGAACCTGACCAGCACCTAAGTTACACATTATGTCAACTTTGTCACCAAACAGCTGAACGTACGCCGTTTTTGTCCCATAAAGACCTCTCCCTCCCAATCTATCCTATCTACCCCCTCTCCCTCCCAATCTATCCTATCTACCCCCTCTCCCTCCCAATCTATCCTATCTACCACATCTCCCTCCCTATCTACCACATCTGCCTCCCAATCTATCCTATATACCCCCCTCTCCCTCCCAATCTATCCTATATACCCCCCTCTCCCTCCCAATCTATCCTATGTACCCCCCTCTCCCTCCCAATCAATCCTATCTACCCCCTCTCCCTCCCAATCAATCCTAACTATCCCCTCTCCCTCCCAATGTATCCCATCCACCCCCATCTCCCTCCCAATCTACCCCCTCTCCCTCCCAATCTATCCTTATCTACCCCTTCTCACTTCCTATCTACCTCTTCTCTCTAACCCCCTCCTAACTTTCTAACCCCCCCTTTGAAGTTCACTTACCTTGGGCTTGTCCAGCGGTGAGATCGCGAGGTCTCTGTATCCCTGGTTCTGCCGGCTTCACTGCTGGGCGCCGGATATGACGACATATACCGGCGCTCGGCTTGAAATGCCGGCACTGCGAACCAGGAAGAGGCCTCGCGGTCGCGGAGAAGAGTGAGAGGCGCCGAACGGTTGCTCAGAACTTATTCCTCAGCAACCGCTCGGCGCCTCTCACTCTCTCCTCCGGGTCTATTAAAAAAAAAAAAAAAAAGCCGGCGTTTCAATTGGGGGGGCACACCGGGGGGCACAGCATGATGTAGGGGGGGGCCATGGCCCCCTCTGGCCCCCCCCCTGCCGACGCCACTGCCTGAGTCCTGACAGGAACTGTACCAACAGCCTTCAAGTATGAGCTAATCACACCCATTCTAAAAAAAAATCCTTCCTCAGATCCCATCGGCCCTTATCTCTAAGTTGCTTGAACTGATTGTGTACAATCTCCTTACTAACTTCCTCTCCTCTAATTCCCTCCTTGACCCTCTACAGTCTGGTTTCAAACCCCTTCACTCTATTGAAACAAAAGTCTCCAATGACTTGCTCTCTGCCAATGCAAAAGGTCACTTCTCCATTCTAATACTATTGGATCTCTCTGCTGCTTTTGATACTGTTTAATTCCACCTTCTTCTTGACTCACTTGCTTCTCCAGGCATTCGAGATACAGCTCTCTCCTGGATCTCGTCATATCTGTCTAACCGTTGCTTCTCTGGCAAGACATCATCACCCCTTCCTCTTTCGGTTGGCGTCCCTACAGGTTCAGTCCTTGGCCCTCTGCTGTTCTCTCTTTATACTTTATCTCTTGGCAAACTAATCAACTCATTTGGCCTCCAGTATCATCTATATGCAGATGATACTGAAATCTACCTGTCTTCTTCTGATCTTTCTCCCTCTCTCATATCCCGTATTACCAATTGCTTGTCTGCTATTTCTTCATGAATGTCTCAATGCTACCTGAAACTTATTTTTTCTAAAACTGAACTCATTATCTTCCCTCTGTCCATCTGCACTCAACTACCTGGATTCTCTATCACCATTAACAACACTACTATCTCTCCTACAAACCAGGCCCAAATGCCTTGACTCCTATCCTTCATCCCTCACCTTCAGTCCCTCGCCAGATCCTGCCGCTTGCACCGTAAAAACATCTCTCACATGCACCCATTCCTCACCCAAGAATCCACAAAAACTCTGGTTCATTCACTTATCATTTTCCATCTTGACTACTGCAACACTCTTCTGGTTGCAGAGGTTCAAGGAACATCTCAAAAGTCACTTCTTCAGAGAGGCATACTATCTTAGCCGCTAGAACTTTCACACACATACATCAGGACAGGCTAAGCCACAATGAAGCATAAAAATGTATTTTATATACTGATTTGTTCTTAACCCCCCCTTTTATATATTTTTGCCCCATGTGTATTAATGCCCCAGCCAGCCAACCTTGAGTATTGCCCCCCCTTTGTGCATTTGTGCCCCCACACCCTTGTGTAGTGGTTAATGTGATGCCCCCAGCCAGCCCCCCCCTTTAGTATTGATTTATGTGATGCCCAACCACCTTCTTGTATACCGATGCCACCCACCCCCTGTTTATATTGATTTTGTAATGCCAAAACCCAGCCACCCCCCCTTTTGTATTTAAGTTTTAATGATGTCGCAAGGGAATTTCTCCTCTCATCCATTAAATATGGGTCCACTTTCCTGTAACCTATATTTCATTGGAAATACTTACATTTTTGCTTTTCTTTTTTCCTGCTCTCCTTCGACATGACGATCCTCTCCCTGTCACAAGGAACTCTTCTGTAAGCCCGACGAAGAGCCTCACTGACACTGGTCGGCACGGTGTGTGTGTACAACAGCCGCTTTAATTTTTATTAAGCAGCCAGCGGAGGTGGTCTTACCGCCGCTTTGAACCTCATGGCTGCACCACGGCCGCTTTGAACCTCGTGGCCGCACCACAGGCCACTTTGAATGCTGGTCTGTCGGCCCACCGACCGGCCAGCACACTAACCAGCCCACCGACCGACCGGCCAGCCCACCGGGAAATTTCCCAGTCCCGCCCTGTGTATAACACAACATTAAGTATGGATAATATCTTATTATTATTTATTGTTTTATATAGCGCCATCTGTAGCGCTGCACAAACGGTAGACAGGAGATAACATGTAGTATATAACATAACAATTTGACTTACAGAAACAACAGGTGTTGTTTCTACAGGGGTGTATTACACAATAGGTAAACGTGCCATTGTTAGGGATGGACCAGCCACACTACTATAAGTATTGCAGGAGAGGGACTAGGAAAGGTAAGCTAAAAGAATATGGGAGGGCGTTAATGTCCAATGTTGTAAGGGTCCTTAAAGAAGTGGGTCTTGAGGGATTTTTTGAAAGACGGATAGGCTGGGGGAGGGCATTCCAGAGGATAGGGGCAGCCCTTGAGAAATCTTGTAAGCGTGCATGACAGCTAGAAATCGGGGGAGAGGATAGACGGAGATCATTGAATGATATATGATACAAAAAATTGAATAAACTACTCTTGTATGATATGTCATAAAACAATCATTGATGCAGAGTCCTGGATGATAGGACAGAAAGGGCAGTGGTACCTGGAGTCCTCCCTACTACCTTTTTTTTTTTTTTTTTTTTTTTAGCTGCATTTTTCCTCCTTTTGTCACAAGTAGGGGAGATTGTGCAAGGAAATGTCTGCAGGACAGTATGAAGGACATTTTCATCTTGCAAACTTGGAGAGGACTCCTCAAATAGTATGTTTCAAACTTTTTAATTGGAATTCCAAGACAGTGTGGCTCTTTCCAGTTCCACATTTCTTGTATAGCATGTACCAGGTACGGCTGGTAATATTTATCTGAAAGTTCTACCCTCCCTATGTATTTATTATATTCAATGATGCACTGTGGTTTTAGGACCTGTGCATCACCCTATCCTCTCACATTTTCAGGCACTACTTGTTTATTATGTATGGAGGAGGGAATATACACATCCTTTTTATCAGTGCATTTAAGGACCGGAATTTCATTGCGATAAAGCACTTGTTGTGATGTGCTTTTGTTTGGGGTTCCCTTATTATTTGGTGAAACCTTTGTTTTTTTGTCCGACCTTGCCACAAGCCGTGGTGTCAAATATAAAAATGTTAATTCTAATTCTAGGCTACTAAAATAATTATCTATCCAGAGGTAGTAGCCTTTATTCAGATAGTGTAAGGGGAAGACCTATTAAAATCTTGCCACTCTTGCTAAGTGAGTCTGGGCAGCCAAGGATGGCTGTCTTTTTTCCTAAAAGATAGCCAATGAGACAGTATATTCTGCAACATTTGTAAACTTCACCCCGTACATAGATTGTTCTGTGCAATGCAAGGAAAGGGATTTAGGGGTAATTATTTCTAAAGATTTAAAGGTAGGTAGACAATGCAGTAGAGCAGCAGGTAATGTTAGCAGAATGCTTGGTTGTATAGGGAGAGGTATTAGCAATAGAAAGAGGCAAGTGCTCATGCCGTTGTACAGATCACTGGTGAGACCTCACTTGGAGTATTGTGTACAGTACTGGAGACCGTATCTCCAGAGGATATAGATATGTTGGGGAAAGTTCAGAGAAGGGCTACTAAAATGGTTCATGGATTACAGGATAAAACTTACCAGGATAGGTTAAAGGATCTTAACATATATAGCCTGGAAGAAAGATGTGACAGGGGGGATATGATAGAAACATTTAAAAAGTTAAAGGGAATCAACAAGATAAAGGAAGAGAGTTTATTTAAAAGGAGAAATACTACCACAACAAGAGGACATAGTCATACGCTAGAGGGGCAATGGTTTAAAGGTAACATCAGGAAATATTACTTATTTAAGAAAGCATGGGACAGGCATAAGGCCAAGCTAGATATAGGATAAGGCCAGGTACTAAGGAAAGTAGGGCTGAAACAACGAATCGATAAAATCGATAATAATCGATAACGGAAATTGTTGTCGACGATTTCCGTTATCGATTAATCGAGTGATCGATTCGTTGTTGGAGCACTCGGCTCCTTTTACTTACCTCCGCGAGCGTTCCCCGCTTCCGCTACATGCGCCTTCTTTTAGTTGCGGTTCGCTCTGTGCGAGTGGCTCCGTTCGCACAGAGCGGTTCGCTCTGTGCGAGTGGCTCCGTTCGCACAGAGCGGTTCGCTCTGTGCGAGTGGCTCCGTTCGCACAGAGCGGTTCGCTCTGTGCGAGTGGCTCCGTTCGCACAGAGCGGTTCGCTCTGTGCGAGTGGCTCCGTTCGCACAGAGCGATTCGCGGGGGTGGGGGTGGGGTTTCAGGGGATGCAGGGCAGAGTGGGGGTGGGGGATGCAGGGCAGGGTGTGAGTGTGGGGGCAGGGCAGGAGACTGGGTGCAGGGCAGAGTGGGGGTGGGGGTGCAGGGCAGGCCAGGGTAGGAGACTGAGTGCAGGGCAGGGTGGGGGTGGGGATGCAGGGCAGGGTGTGAGTGTGGGGGCAGGGCAGGAGACTGGGTGCAGGGCAGAGTGGGGGTGGGGGTGCAGGGCAGAGTTGGAGACTGGGTGCAGGGCAGAGTGTGGGTGCAGAGCAGAGTGGGTGCAGGGTGTGAGTGTGGGGGCAGGGCAGAATGTGGGGGCAGGGCTGGGTGCAGGGCAGAGTTGGAGACTGGGTGCAGGGGCACGGTGCAAAGTGCCAGGGCTGGGTGCAAAGTGCCAGGGCTGGGTGCAAAGTGCTGGGTGCAAAGTGCCAGGGCCGGGTGCAAAGTGCCGGGTGCAAAGTGCTGGGTGCAAAGTGCTGGGTGCAAAGTGCCAGGGCTGGGTGCAAAGTTCTGGGTGCAAAGTGCCAGGGCTGGGTGCAAAGTGCTGGGTGCAAAGTGCCAGGGCTGGTGCAAAGTGCCGGGTGCAAAGTGCCGGGTGCAAAGTGCCGGGTGCAAAGTGCCAGGGGTGGGGCAAAGTGCTGGGTGCAAAGTTTCTTGAACAGTAATAGTCCACCTCTTTTCAGAATGTTTGGGGTTATTTTGTTTCATAAATATTGTGTTTGGGTTTTTGTACTTTGAAAATATTGTTTTTTATTACATCATAACAAAATAAGAATGTTAATGTAAATTTTAAGTTGTTTTTTAACATCCAGTTCATTAAATTATTTTAAATAAACAAAAAATTTGCATATTGTTTTTTTTTTATCCGATTAATCGATTAATCGAAAAAATAATCGGCCAACTAATCGATTATTAAAATAATCGTTAGTTGCAGCCCTAAAGGAAAGTATTCAGAGGTTGGGCAGACTGGATCGGTCTAATGGTTCTTATCTGCAGTCACTTTCTATGTTTGTATGTTTCTAAGTTTGTGTGTGAGTATGAATGTGTGTGTATGAGCATTTATGTGTAAGCATTAGGGTTGCCACCTGGCAGCCGGTAATTAGAGCAGGGCAGACCGGCAGGGTGATTGGCAGGAGGGGGAGTACCCATTAGAGTGCACCCTCTCCTGCCGCTCTGGTTTTAGTGCATCGCTACGTGCCGCAATGGCGTGATTGGCGGAGGCTGATCGCTGAGGGGAAGTGATGTTTAATTTCATGACGTCACTTCCCCCAGCATCCGCAGACCGGCAGGCCTGTGCAAGCTCGCTGCCCGTGGGCTTGAAGGAAAACCCTTATGTACCTACTCCTGCCTGCACTGATAAAAGTAAACTAAGGTAGGTGCACATTATGTTTCTGTGAAAGGAAATATTGGGGGGGGTAGGTACACATTATGTTTCTGTGAAAGGAAATATGGGGGGGTACACTATGTTTCTGTGAAAGGAAATATTGGGGGGGTAGGTACACATTATGTTTCTGTGACAGGAAATATTTTTTTTGGGGGGAGGTAGGTGCAGGTCCCCTGTATGTTTACATGTAAACACTGCTATTTATGTCTGAAAGGCATTGTTGATTATGCCTTCAATATGTAATATCCAACAATGCAATAACTGTAAACATTATACCCCTAGGTTCTTACAGGTTTAGTGAATAGGCCCCATTGTAATTTTCTAGGTTTTTCTCCAACTCCCCTTTAGCGGCAGAAAACTTTGTTTACAAACATTGCCTTTGTCATTCACATATGCCTCATGTGGTTTACTTAAAAAATTATCACATACATGGAAATGAGTGCTTTGGGTGTGCAGCGGTCACATGCCATGCCGGGTATGTCTGGATTTGTTCTTTTGTGATGTACGTTGTGTCATTAGTCCTCAAGGAGAGAATTATATAATAACACTAAACTGAAATATTGCAAAACCAAGTTATTTGCAGACAACAGAATGCAGGTTTATGGACCCCTTTATCTCTCTCAATAGAAATAAGTGAAAACAAATGAGCAATAAGCAATATGCATCTTTAGTTTTTTGTCACATTTTTGATGGTGTTTAACCCCTTCGAGACAAAGGCTGATTTTACTTTTTGTACCCTTTGTGACAATGGCCTTTTTAACATTTCTGCGCTGCTTGTGTTTAGCTGTAATTTTCTTCTTTCCCGTTTACTGAACCCACACACATTAGATATTGTTTTTTTCAGGACAAGAAGGGCTTTCTTTAGATGACATTGTTTTGATTGTATCATATTATTTACTATTAAAAAAATTATAAAATATGGTGAAAAATTTAGAAAAAAATGACTGTTTCTAACTTTTAGTTGAAAAATCTTTTACTCATCTATAAAAGGTAATGAAAAAACCTGCTAAATAGATTCTACTATTTGTCCTGAGTTTAGAAATACCCAATGTTTTTATGTTTTTTTGCTTTTTTCTACCCATTATGGGGCAATAAGTACAGGTAGCGTTTTGCTATTTCAAAGCCATTTTTTCCAAATCTGGTAATTCTTCCCCCCATGTGCCATTTCGGGTATCTTTGAACCCGGCCAATGCAATTTACCCCATCAAGTCATATATTTTTGAAAACTAGACAGCCCAGGGTATTCCAAATGCTAGTATTTTAACTCTTTCCATGCACCATATCTACCACCAGTCTTTGTCAAACTTTATGGTAGTCATTTTTTTGCATTTGTTTTGTCATACACATTTTACTTCAGGTATGAATTAAAATGTTCTAGTTTATGTCACTATCACAAAACACCCCAATATGTGTTCAGCAACATCTCCTGAGCGCAGCGATACCCCACATGAATGATTTTGCCTGGCTGTTTGGGGGCAAAAGGGCCACATTTGGGGCATGCGCATTTTTCAATGTTGAACTTTGGCATTTGGGGATCCACTGCCCATGCCCTATTTGGTACATCTTTGAGCCGGGCCATTTCAGTGTGCCCAATAAACCCATATATTTTTGAAAACTAGACACCCCAGGGTATTTCAAATGCTAGTATTTTAACTCTTTCCATGCACCATATCTACCACCAGTCTTTGTCAAACTTTGTGGTAGTCATTTTTGCATTTGGTTTTCCACACACATTTTAATTCAGGTATGAATTAAAATGTTCTCGTATATGTCACTATCACAAAACACCCCAATATGTGTTCAGCAACATCTCCTGAGTACAGCGATACCTCACATGAATGATTTTGCCTGGCTGTTTTGGGGCAAAAGGGCCACATTTGGGGCATGCGCTTTTTTCAATGTTGAACTTTGGCATTTGGGATCCACTGCCCATGCCCTATTTGGTACATCTTTGAGCCAGGCCATTTCAGTGTGCCCAACAAAACCATATATTTTTCAAAACTAGACACCACAGGGTATTTTAAATGCTGGTATTTTAACTCTTTGCATGCACATTTTACCACCAGCATTTTTTCAAAGTTTGCAGCAATATTTTTGTGTGTGTATTTTTCCCACACACACCTACTTTATGTATGAATTTACAGCTCCTGGTATATGCCGCTGTCACACGACACCCCATAATGTGTTCAGCAACATCTCCTGAGTGCAGTGATACCCCACATGCATGGGTGTGTCATTTTTTGGGGGAACTAAAAGGCCACATTTGGTACGTGTGCATTTTTCTAATTGGAAATTAGATGTGTGGCCATCCTTCCCCCCGTGTTAATTGGGACGTTGTTGAACCTGGCCCATTCAATTTACCCCATCAAATCATACATTTTTTAAAAGTAGACACCCCACGGGCATTTAATATGCCAGTATTTTAACTCTTTCCATGCGAGAATTGTTTTAAGCTAATATGCTAATTTTAGGACTTGCTCACAAAAATATATTTTTTATATATATATATATTTTTTTTTTATTTTTTTAAAAAAAAAAATTTAAATTTTTTTTCAACTTGGAGGTTCCCCTGATAGTGACATCAGTGGGAAATGATTTTTACATTTTACTGTTTTTTTACTATTTTTTTCTAATTATTATTAATTTTATTTTATTTTTTAATTTATTTTTACTAATCACACTGTGATTAGAAAGCTGGGCTCCATTGACTTGCATGGTGAATGCAGTACCTGTATTCAACCTGCAAGTGGAGCCAAAGTTCTCTAGATGGTCTGGACTATCTAGCGAACTTTTAAAATTTGTGGTTCCTGTTACAGGACGGCGGCCATCTTCCTTGATGGCGAAGATTGCCGGCAGCTGCGGCTGTGACCGCTCTCCGGAGCGGTCACAGCCCATCAAAAGGTTAGTGTTTGGTGTCGCTGGATGCCTCCTGATCGAGGCATTCCAGCAACACCATTTAAGTTTAGGAGGCGATCATCGATCGCCTCCTAAACGCTTTTAAAACGGGCGTCCGCCGCCATACAAAGTATGGCGGATGTTGACGCCCCGTGGAGGGGCCAGAGATGGCCCCTTCGTGCCGATCGCGGCGTTGCTGAATGCCTCGAGGTCGAGGCATTCAGCAACGCTTTTTGGGTGCAGAAAGCGATAGTAGATCGCTTTCTGCACCCGTTTAAAGACGTGCCGGTCCTGGCACGTCAATTGTCGTAAAGCACATGCTTTTCCGTGCCGTGCCAGGACCGGCAATTGTCATTAAGGGGTTAAATGGCTGCGTGAAACATTATAATTATTATTATAAAACTATACTTTTGTTGAACGGTTTTGGAAAATGTGTGTTATTACAGTGTCACGCTCCATCCAGGCTGCGGAGCTGCATATCTCTGTTTTTCCCTGCCTTGCCTCAGTTCCCATGTTTTTCTGTGGTCCACTCCTGGATTTCCATATGCTCTGTCCTGAACCTCTGATTCCTTTATTCTAGTTCTGCTCTTTGCTTCAGCTCTGTTTCCTTTATAAGTTGTGCCCCACCTGTGTGTTCTGTTTCTCAGTCTGTAGTCTAAAGGTATGTCTCAGTGCTATGTGTTTGGGTTTTATGTTTGCTTGTTTAGTTTATCAGTACTTTCATATGCAGGGCTTAGCGTTAGGACCCACTGTCATTGGAGTACTTTGGCGTAGTGGTGGGCTAAGCATACTATGGCCATAAGATGTGACGGAATCTCCAATTGTTATCTTTTAGTCCTAGGCTAGTTCCTGTATCCATGTGCGTCTGTCTCGTATGTACCTTTGCCCTTCTTCCCTGAATTATCTGAGGATTCTGGTTCCTCTCTCCTCTCCCCTTGTCCCAGTTAAGATGTCCTATCCTTGCTTAAAGGAGAAGCGTCCGAGGATTCCGGCTCCTCACTCCTTCCCCTGTGTTCCTTGCCTTGTTCCCTGTCCTTTGTTGTGCCCTGTATCATGTATGTCTTGTCTGGTTATGTTCCTTGCTTGGTCTCCCTGTTGCTCTGTCCCTTGCTTGTTATGTTTCTGCTATATCCTTTGCTTAGCTTCCATACTCCCCGCCTGCAGCATCCTGCACATGATTCCAGTGATATGTTTCATGCCTGCTCCAGGGTTCCTGCAGGCTATCACTTCGTTTCATTCTGGACTTCATCCGCTGCTATATCAGGGCGCTGGTGTTTGGCTGCACAACCCTAGGTGCTCAACACCTGGGTGAGTGTGGTCGCCCTGCAACCAGGCCCTGTCTAACTCCACTACTGCACTGTGACTCCTGCACACAATCTTTGGGCGCGCTGGGTCCTTTCAGTCATCCGTTTGGACCCAGTCCGTGACATACGGTTAGTCCTAATACACAATAATATAGTATATTAATAATAGATTATATATTGTAATATAGTCCTACCATACAGTTTTGAAAAAAGTACATTATTATTATAAAACTATACTTTTGTTGAACAGTTTTGGAATATGTGTGCTATTACGGTTAGTCCTAATACACAATAATATAGTATATTAATAATATATTATATATTGTAATATAGTCCTAGCATACAGTTTTGAAAAAGGTACAGTTCATAAAAAGTGTTGCTCATTGTATAATATATACTTGGATTTTACAAGCAAACATGAAAATCCTGGGTGTATGAGGTGTCTTGCTTGTTTTGAGAAAAAAAAATGACTAGATACTCATTAAAAATGCCCCCATCTGTAGAAGCAGTGTATGTGCCTGTCATTGAAATTATGATCTCCTTATAGTATAGACAACATTTTACCACAGATCCAACATATCCCCCCCGCAGCATCTTTTCCACGCTGGGCAATATCACTTTCACATCTCCAAGAGACACACTTAAATCACAGTATCAATGTCTGTTACAGTTAACTCGCACATAGAAGGCCTTGTAGAATATTTTGGACTATGGTCTAATTAACATTAAAGATGGATCTGACATTTACTCTCCAGAGCCTTTATTGGTGCTACAAACAGAGCTGGCAGACTACAGAGCCTTCACATTTTCGAATTATGAGCAATCATCACTGTTTTGGTTTTGTGCTAGCAGTTAAGTTAAGCTTTGCAAGGCACCTAGAAACGCAAAAACTGTTTGCTACCAATGTGTCACCCCAGCCTGATTGCAGTAGAGAAAAAAAGCAAATTTAGAACAAAAACCTCCAAAAGAAAACTAGTCTTAAGTTGTCTGAAAGTGTCCTTTTTTTTTTTTTTACATTTCCAACACTTCCATTTTTTAAATGTACTTAACAACTTTATTTTTTTTATTCTTTAACAAAAAACATTGCCATAATGTTGAAAATATGTGCAAGCATAAATCCATTTGCTAAAGGTTACAACAGAACACGCATCATTAAAAAGCATCCGAAATATACATTGTTACGTCAATATATAAAATATACAGAGACATAGAACAACCCATCTACAAAGGCCTGAATTTATCATTGCAGCCAAGGATCCCATACCCCGTGGTTTTATTGGCAACATAGACCAGAGCGGTTAGCCTTCTTTGATAGCTACTTTTAACCTTAGAGTGTAAGCCAACACTTATAGACTTATCAATCTATTTGAGAGTACTTGGAGTGATGATTATTTATTCAACTTTTTTGTACCACTGATTTAATTTGTTTCCCTGCAAAATGTTGAAATTCAAAAAGGGAAAGAAATCAGTTGGTTCAATCTAGAAAAATGTTTTTTTTGTATCTTCATTAATCTTGGCACTTGGTGATTGTTTCAGGCTCTATGCTCACAGCCATTGTTTGTCTAACAAATTACACTGCATAGAAATTCAACAGTAGTGGAGCAGAAATGATCTTGTCTTTGATGCACGGTAACCTTGTGCTATCAGAATAAAACATGCCCGAGGTAGAAAGTAGTATGGAGCTTTTGCAGGGAACATCAGCCTCTGACGGGAAGCGAACCTGGAATCAGGAATCCATGGCAGAACATCTCAGATCCGAATAGAAAAAAACGGGATGCCACAGGTAGCAGAGGATGTTTAATTACAACTCAGGGGCAAAACAGGCCAGGGCTCAGCAACAGGCAGCAAAGCAGTACGGCAGACTTGTAGTCAGACAAAGTCAGCTTCAGGAGGTCTGCAAAGAGTACTGGAAAGCACTGTTTGGCTGAAGTGCAACACAACTGACCTCTTTGAAACAGGTGGCAGGAGCTTAAATAGTCAGTTAATTGGGTAACTAGAATGTGATTTCAGGTTTGTGGTCTGCAAGCACATACAGTTACCTGAATACCCATGTAGTTAATAGTTACCACAGCCATGCCAGTAGGCTAAATTAATAATACACAATTCTGAATCTGGTAGAGAGGGGTTCAAGTCCCAGATGAACATAACAGGAGCACATAAAGAATCCATACATGTGTATATATGGTGTATGTGATGAAACAAGGCAACTACTATTTCTTTAACCCCTTAACGTCCATTGCCGGGTCAGGCACGTCATGCAAAACGGTCACTTAACGACCTATGACGTGCCTGACACGTCATGAGACTTAAACAAGCTTAGAAAGTGATCAACTATCACTTTCTAAGCTTAAACGGTGTTGCGGCTGTGAGCGGTCACAGCCGCAGCTGCACGCAGTCTTCGCCATCCGCGAGATGGCGGCGGCCCGGGAAAAAAAATAATAAAGTTGAAAAAGTTCGCTAGACGGTCTCCAGACCCTCTAGAGAACTCTGGCTCCACTTGCAGGTTGAATACAGGTACTGCATTCAACCATACAAGTCAATGGAGCCCAGCTTTCTAATCACTATGTGATTAGTAAAATATTTCAAAAAAAAAAAAGAAAAAGCTTAAAAAAAACATGGTAACATTTAAAAATTATTATGCTTTAGAGGAACTATCCAGTTCCAGCAAAATGTAAAAAAAAAAGTCCAAAAAGAGGAAAATAAATAAAATAAAAAAAAAAAGTTTATTATTATGAGCAAGTGCTAAAATTAGCGCTGTATCTTCCCAAAAATCCTGACATGAAAAAATGTAAATAAAAGCATTTCAAATACCCAAGGGGTGTCTAATTTAAATGTATGGTTTGATGGGGTAAATTGGAGTGGCCGGGCTCAAAGATAGGGCATAGGCACAGACTGACCGAAATGGGGAGAAAAAAAAAAAAAGCGCAATTCCAAAATGTGGCATTTTAACCCCAAACACCAGACAAACCCATACATGTGGGGTATGACTGAACTCGGGAGATGTTCCTGAACACATATTAGGGTGTTTGATAGCTAAACAGTTTGGAGCTATAAATTTATACCCAAAGTACAATTTGTGTGAAAAAAATACAAAAAAATATACTACCACAAAGTGTGGCAAAGGCTGGTGGTAGAATCTAATGCATGGAAAGGGTTAAAATACTAGCATTTGAAATACCTTGGGGTGTCTAGTTTTCAAAAATATATGGTTTGATGGGGTAAATTGAATTAGCTGGCTTCAAAGATGGTCCTATTAGGACATGGGGGCAGAATGACCAGATGTAAAAGTTCCAAGTTAAAAAATGTGCACTTCCTAAATGTGGCGTTTTACCTCCCAAACAACCCGACAAAATGGGGGGTATGACTGTACTCGGGAGATGTTGCTGAACACATATTGGGGTGTTGTTTGAAAGTGATGTATACCAGGAGCTGTAAATCCATACCTGAAGAGCAATTTTAGCGATAAAAAACACAAAATAAATTACAACCACAAAGTTTGACAAAGACTGGTGGTAGAATTAGTTCATGGAAAGAGTTAAAATTAGTAGAATATATTTAGTAGGTTTTTTCATTAGCTCTTTTGGATGAGTAAAAGATTTTTGGGGTAAAAGTCAGAAAATGTGTTTTGTTTTTTTTTACATTTTTCATCATATTTTATTATTTTTTTATGGGAAATTAGATAATATGATTAAAACAATGGTATCTGAAGAAAGCCCTTCTTGTCCTGAAAAAAACAACATATAATTTGTGTGGGTTCACTAAATGAGTGAAGAGAAAATTACATCTAAACACGAACACCGCAAAAGTGTTAAAACAGCCTCGGTCCCAATGGTACAAAAGGTAAAACACAGCCTGGTCCTTAAGGGGTTAAACCAAAACAGCCCCTGTGTAACAATTGCTACTATTTGTTTTGCATTCGTCACAATGTTTCCCTTCTCCAGTCATATAACCATTCTCTGTTCCCTGGCTACTGTTACTTCTATTTTAAAATGTGCCATCACAACATGAGCAACACAAATTACATGCCTAAAAAGAGAAATCAATATACTATCAATGTATTATTGGATGAATTATGATTATGATTACATTATATTAGTAGATTATAAAAAAAATCCAGTACCATCTTTACTATAAAAGGGACAGTTTATTTTCCTTTAGATGTGAAATATTTATATAACAGCAATTTGCACTTAGCCTCATTAAAATTATATATGGCCTTGAATGCATTACAATTTTAAATAACCTAATATTAAGAATATTTGCACTCAAACAACCATATTATATTTTGATTGATTCTTATTATGTATAAATCAGTCTTCTAAACTGTGTAACTACTTTCTAAATTTCTTCAAAACACTCCACAGGGCATCTTTCATTTCTTTGTTTCGTAGGCTATAAATCATTGGGTTCAATAAAGGAACCACCACTGAATAGAAGACAGAGACCACTTTATCCACAGGGGAAGAGTTCTTAGCTTTTGGGCGGATATACATAAAAATAACTGTACCAAAAAATATTCCGACAACAGCAATGTGAGAGACACAGGTGGAAAAAGCTTTCTGGCGCCCAAGAGAAGATGGTATCTTCAAGATAGTGATGACTACAGCAACATAGGACAAAAAGGTAAAAAAGAAGCAACCAAGGATGACTATCCATGCTACTACTGAGAAAATGATCTCGTTAAGCCAGGTGTCTGTACAGGATAAGCGCAGAAGAGGGCTAAAGTCACAGAAAAAGTGATCAATTGTGTTTGGACCACAAAACACAAGTTTTGACATCATAACAGCTGGCAAAGATATAGAAAGGCATCCAGCAAGCCAAGAACCAGATGCCAGTTTTCTACAAAAAGGAGCACTCATGATGTTGGTGTAATGCAGTGGATGGCAGATGGCCAGATAACGGTCATAAGCCATTATGGTCAAAAGAAAGTGTTGGGTTGCTCCAAGGAAGAAGAGAAAGTAGAACTGTGAGATGCAACCAATAGGTGAGATAGTCTTATTTCCTGTCCCCAGGTCATTTAGCATCCTAGGGACTGTAACACTAGTGTACCATATCTCTAAGAATGAAAAGTTTCCAATAAAGAAGTACATTGGTTTGTGAAGTGACCTCTGAGTTGTGACAAGTGTAATGATGAGGAGGTTAGAAGATATAGTCAATGAATAAATAACAGTGAAGAAGATGAATAAAATGAGGCGTATTTCCTGAGACAAAGAGAAGCCCAAAAGGATGAAATTGGTCACAGAGCTCTGGTTATTGTTCATTGTGGTGTCAATGCATCTTGGAAAAATACATTCAAAGCATTATGACTAGAATGACAAAAAGATTCAAGTAACATAACAAGATCTATGAACCTTGGACCTTGACATTAGCGTGTCATACAATTTACAGTTGTATGTCTTGTTGGCGCCAAGATACTATAACACTGTATGAACCTATGGCATTGCTACAGAAAGAGACCTTGGTATCAATATGACATATAACTTAAAGTTGTAATCTTGGCAGAAGGGGTTTGTATGAGGGAATACAACTGATATACCCAAATTAGAAATCTTTATATTATGCTCAATATGCTGTAATCTATCAGTTTTAAGCCATAAACAATTGTAATGTTCTAACTACAAAGCATTATCTGCCACCATTATGACAGTAATACTTATTCAGTATCATGTATTCCTATTGTTTGCAATGTCATGCAGTAAGAATTATAAACAATAATTACTGCTATATAAAACAATAAAAATTATGATGATGATGATAATAATAATGTGTAGTTTTGCTCTTTGACAGATTAAACTAGTCATTTCTTTTTGCTCCAATAGAAACATTTCAGTAAACAATGACTCCTGGGGCTCATGAATTAAGTGATGTGGTGATGACTTTTTGATAATGCCCAGCTCTTTAGCATTGAGATTAATCAATACTGGTGCATCCCGGCAGCTGGGGAATGAGCAATATAAAACATTTATCTCACTTTCCATCTCTAATAAGTAAAGATTATCTACACTGATCTGGATGTAATACAATTCACAAAAAAGGAACTTAACATGAAAATAGGACTGGTGTTCTCCTTTCCTTTCTCTTGTATTATTTCTAGAGCTGCTATGCAAATATATTCAAAAGTGGCATTTTAGGGATTAAGTTTATCATTCTAATTGTATTTCTTTACAAGATAGTTGTGCTAGAATAGACACATAGACTAACCCCCCCTTCAGTAATCGGGCTTGTTTCAACTGACCTTAATTGGCGGGTACATTTCTAGACATACATTTTAAAACATATAAAACTTTGTCTGGAAGTGCTTAGACATGTCTAAATAATTTTAGTGCATTGTAGAAAACTTAAATAAACCTTGCATTTACACAGTGAGACGAAAGATTGTATTCCACAAACCCTGCAATGCACGTGGTACTCCATAAAATAATCCAATTGACATATTGAGGTAAGTATTGCAAGGATACTTGAAACTATATTTTCTGCCTGACTCATAACTCTTATAACTCTCAACCAACTCACAGCATTCATAGACACAAACTCACAAACAAAGGCACAAATACATCACTCAAATATCATTGATGGGCACTCACACAAGAAAGCATAGCACTCATAGACATGCACTCGCACAAGAACACACAGTGCTCACAGATTTCCTCTTACAATATAGGCACTTACAAATACATTTGCCATCTGCCAGTTTTCATTACATCTCCTAGCTGTTCCATCTTACTCTTCTTATCCAAAAAGGCATTTAGGTATAATTAGACCTACACTATATGGACAAAAGCATTGGGACACCTGACCATTACACCAACAGGGACTTTGATGACTCTGCATTCTAAATACATGGACATTAATATGAAGCTGGTCCGCCTTTGCAGTCATAACAGTTTCCACTCTTCTGGGAAGGCTTTTGGTGTGTTTCTGTGGGAATTCATCCAGTGGAGCATTATGGACCTTGTTTTGTGCACTCCATGTTGGAATAGAAAAGGGTCTTCTACAAACTGTTCCCACAAATTTGGAAGCATAGCATTGTCCAAAATGTATTGGTATGCTGAAGCAATACGATTTCCCTTCACTGGGCCAAGCCCAAATCCTGATTTCAATAATTACCAGGTATTACTCAATACTTTTGTCCATATAGCGGTACACAAAGTATGTTTGACATGGTTGAATGAGTTTGTTGTGGAAGAACATGACTGGCCTGCAATCAACCCCATTGAGCACCTTTGGGATGAACTGGAATGAAGACTGCAAGCCAGGCCTTCCTGTCCAACATCAGTGCCTGACCTCACAAATGCTCTGCTGGATGAATGGGCAAAACTTTCCACGCAAACAAAATCTTGTGGGAAGCCTTCCCAGAAGAATGGAAGCTGTTATAGCTGCAAAGGGGGGAACAACTTCATATTAATGTGTATGTATTTAAAATGCAATGCCATGAAAGTCGCTGTTGGTGTAATGGTCAGGTGTCCCAATACTTTTTTTTCCATATAGTGTACTTTCAGACATCTAAAGCAAATAACTATATTTACATCTGGATTTCCCCCTTATTATCCATAAACACCAGGGCGATGCTGCCCTTTCAGTTATTGCTTACTTTTAGCTGCTATTACATCTAAAGCATGTGAATCACATCTACACCAGAACTTCCTCCTATTACCAGTGGTGTGCCACTACCCTTAACAGCAATAGTCCATCTCTGGCTGTTATATCATTAGCCACCTCCTTCCTAACAATACGATTATATTTTCTTCTACAACCAGGGGGCATTTATCGCCATTTGCCTATTAATTGTGCAATCAGCTTGACGTGTACAAAGGGTTATCACTGTAATACTCGCCTCTGAAGAAACCCAGGGTGTTGAAACACATTAGGTGTATTTTATTTCTGATGTGCTTATTGTTATTTTTTTTGTCTATTGACTTTTTTTCTAATAAGTTTTAGATAACATTGTAGTTGAATAAATAGTATACCTGTGATCATTTACCCTACTATTAATTTCTTCTTTAGCACCAGTTCCAATTATCCATTGTTTTTCACTTTTTCTTTAAGTATTTGTGAACACACTTTCTGTTTGCTTTGTCTGTCCTCATTCTTACTACCGTCTTTCATCCCCTTGTTCCGTAACTGTGCATCATTGTAAAACACAGACCTGGTACTTTAGACAGGCAGGATTGCTGGATAGCCGCTCTACCAGCTGAGTGCCTAGGGGAAGAGGAGGATGGATAATGCATTGAGTGTGGTGCATGGGCCACATGTTTGGCAACCCTTTCATACTTGTTAGGTGGTTTATTGAACCAAACCCATGAAGTGTGCTGGTTATTCAAGAGCCATTCAGTGAAAGCCAGAGAACTACAAGTGGCTCACAAGCTATCATTTGGAGAATACTGACATCTACAGTACACCATTTATGTTATTTTGATGAAAAAAGGACAAGGTTTTTTTGGCAGTTCCCATTTTTTATTTTTGAAATATCCTGTATAATTCTGTTTGGTTGTTTGTATTTTGTCTTACATGTGTCGGTTTGATTTTTTTCTGTGTCCCTATTTTTAGCCTTTGGAAAGTTAAACACAATATCTAAATATAGTTGATAAGTGTGGTTAAAAAAAAATCAACAAATCCACTAAGTACATATCAATATATTCTGTTTTGTTTTATAAGGGAGCAATAAATGATTCCTGAATTACTTGAACTTATTTTTCCATTTAGATTCCTTTAAGCAAACTACATTGATGAAAATAATTCAGATTTTCTTTGCCTATTATTCTCTACACCAGTACAGTACATTAAGCAGAGTGCTAATAAACTATGCTGTTTTGGAATTGCAATTTTGGACCAGATTCAATCATTTGTCTCGTTTCAGCTCTCTTGCAGTAGAAAAGGAACCAGTGTTAAACTGTAACACAGTAGTCAGTAATTCAACTCCAAGAACACAAAGTCAGAATATTTTTCCACCTCTG
This sequence comes from Spea hammondii, assembly GCA_029215755.1. Lineage (NCBI taxonomy): Eukaryota > Metazoa > Chordata > Amphibia > Anura > Pelobatidae > Spea > Spea hammondii. Next base: position 128,887,690 of record JARDYJ010000001.1, on the reverse strand, counting down.
CAATACACGCTGTCAATTTGCATTTCTAAAAAAACCTTTTGTAATCAACATTGATACAAATGTGCAGTATGCAAAAAAGGTTTGTGATGTAGTTATTTGAAAGTAAACTTTTATAGCAATACTGGTGCACAGAAATCAAAGAGAACCAGAACATGATTGAAAGTTTTAAATAAAAAAGGTGCTGACACAGTAAAATCTCCACTACCCCTAAGAATTTAAATTTAGATAAAACCAATTGAGTTTTAGGCAGGTCATTGAATTGTGCTCATTCAAGAAAACTATAAAATAGACAGAAGATTAGTGAGATTGCAATGAAAGCAATGTAAACAATCTTGTACATGCACCTACCGTGTTGGGAGTGATGCATCAAAACTCACTACATACACATAAATATATTTATCAGATTGGAGCCAGTTTATATTTTAGTTTATACCATAAGCATTCTGGGACAATGGACTCAACACAATATTCGCTCAGGGACAATCAAAGTAATTGGAGTAAATTCTCCATAGAACAAATCAAAATGTGGTACAAACAATGAATTAACCCTTTGGAGAAGTAGATAAAAAAATCATATTTGTGAAAAAAAAGCTTAGCATGAAACAGTACAAATGTTAAAAATAAACATTTCATATCTTTTCATATAATGTGAGTGAGGATTCGAGACACTGTCTAAGCATGTTTGTATGGGGTATAGAACCAAACCTTTAACTCAACAGAGCGTTTAGGGGCTGTTTCATTCAAGAGCCCAGATGGTGAAATGTGTGGCACAGAGTATATAAGTACAGTAATTTAGGCTGCAAAAAGACATTAAGACCATCAAGTTCAACCTCACTGTTGATCCAAAACAAGGCAAAAACCTTACATTGAAACAATTTCCAATTGTGCCTCAAAATGGGGAAAAAACCTTCTTGACTCAAAAACTGACCAACAAGCTGTAACTATTGATGCCATTATACCCTATTATATTCCTGTATGTTCTTCTTTGCTAAAGAATAAATAATCAAGTCCATTTAAATGCATATATTTGATAGGATAACCTCGGTAGCTAGTGAATTTCACATATTTATTGTTCTAACAGTAAAGAAACATTTTCGTTACTTTAGGTAAAAATTTCTTACTTTAAGTCTGAATGGATGATCTTTGTAAAGTCCTGTTAATGAACAGGTCATCAGAGATTAGCTGCTATTGTCCCTATAAGTATTTGTATTCCATCCCTTGTTGATGTCAGAGATGAATGGGCAGACTGGTTCGAGATGACAGAAAGGCAACATTAACTCAAATAACCACTTGTTACAACCAAGGTATGCAAAATACCATCGTTGAATGCACGTGTTGTTCAACCTTGAAGCAAGAGACCACACTGGGTGCCGCTCCTGTCAGCTAAGAACAGGAAACTGAGGCTACAATTCGCACAGGCTACCCAAAATTTGACAATGGAAGACAAGAAGAACGTTGTCTGGTCTGATGAGTCTCAATTCTAGCTGCGACATTCAGATGGCAGGGTCAGAATTTGGCGAAAACAAAATGAAAGCATGGATCCATCCTGACATGTATAAACGGTTCAGGCTGGTGATGATGGTGTAATGGTGTGGGGGACATTTTCTTGGCACACTTTGGGCCCCTTAGTACCAATTGAGCATCGTTTAAACATGATATTCTACCTAAGTATTGTTTCTTGAACATGACAATGAGGTCACTGTACTCCAATGGCCTCCACAGTCACCAGATCTCAATCCAATAGAGCACCTTTGGGATGTGGTGGAACGGGAGATTCGCATCATGGATGTGCAGCCGACAAATTTGCAGCAACTGCGAACAAAATTGTTTTTTTTTTTTCATTTCCAACAGCCTCTGTGAAATATGCAACCAAGTTTATCTGCTTTAGACATCCCATTTAACTATATAATATGTACATAAGTACTTGCCCCAGCACCCTCAATGCATCCACAGGTCTTACCCCGCACCCAGATTGTCCCCACAATGGTCTCCTATCAGAGTTTCATGTCTCCTCTTGATCCTCCCCTTTGTTATTTTTGCTTCCATTTCTTTTTATTTCAGCTCTCCCTTTGCTTTTTAGCTCTCTTCTTTCCTTTTATCTCTCTGATTTCTACTTATCTCTCCCCTTCTCTTTGATACCCTTCTCATTACCTCTCATCTGCTTTCTCTTTATCGCTCCTTTCTGTATCATCTCTTTCTGTTTATTTCTTCCCTTTCTTTTTTATATCTTTGTTCTTATCATCCCACCTTTCTCTTTATCTCTCATCCGCTTTCTCTCCCCCCCTTTCTCTTTATCTCTCTTTGCTCTCCTGTCTCTTTATCACTGCTCCTCTTTCTCTTTACCTCACTTCTTCCTATCTCTCCTCTTTCTGTATACCTCCCCCCTCTTGTAATTTCCATTTTCTCCCTTTCTCTCCCCTTCCTTTGATCCCCTTTTCTCATTATATCTGTTATTTGTCAAATTTCTTTTGCTTCTCTTTATCTCTCCTCAGATTTCACTTTATCTCTTCCTTTACTCCCCATTTTACCCACTTCTATTACTTATTATCTCTCTTCTTTCATCCCATCTTTCTCTTTTCTCCTCATCTCTCATTATCTCTCTCCTCCTCTTTATCTCAATCTCTCTTCTTCTTCGTTATCACAAAGCAAGGCCCATAAACACATGGAGGAGTTTGGTGTGGAAGAACATGACATGAAAGAGGGGACCAACTTCATATTAATGTCTGTGTGTATTTAGAATGCAATGTCATAAAAGTCCTTGTTTGTGTAATGGTCAGGTGCCCCAATACTTGTGTCCATATAGTGCACTTAGCTTCATCTTCTTTCATTCCCTTCTTATCCCCTTTGTCTACCCATCTCCTATCACTGACTCCTCAGTCTAAGTCAAAATCAACATGTAATATGTGTGGGTTCTGAAATAGGTGAGAAGGAAATCACAGTTAATGACATGGCAAAGATGAAAAAAAATATTTGTCCCGTAAATGTAAAAAACATAAAACTGTTTAATTCTGTCATTGTGCTACCTTTTCAATACTGTTTTTTTTACCAGGTAGTAACAGATAATTTTTGAACACTCTTTTGTTTGTGGATACTCTGACATGATATCCTTAAAGTCCTCTTTATGGCTTCCTTGACTTCCTTGTTCCTCAGGCTATAGATAATTGGGTTGAGGAATGGGGTGAGTGTTGAGTAGAAGACAGACACTATTTTGTCTGTATGATAGGTGACCATAGCTGAAGGTCTCATGTACATGAACATTACTGTTCCATAGTAAATAAAGACTACAATTAAATGTGAGGTACAAGTAGTAAGTGCATTCCGCAGGCCAGAAGATGAAGAGGTGCTCAGGACACTTAGCAAGATACGGACATAGGAAGCCATGATGAGGGTGAAGCATCCTATCATTACAACTCCAGCCAAAAGGAAGAAAATGATCTCACTTAATGTGGACCCGTTGCACGAGATTTTGACCAATGGGGAAAAGTCACAGAAAACATGGTCAATTTCATGTACACCACAAAAGGACAACTGGCTTACAGGGATGATCACAATTATCATAGCAATGACACTCGTCAGCCACGATGCAGCTGCCAAAACTTGACAAAATCTCTCATTCATGATGATTAGGTACTGCAAGGGGTAGCAGATGGCAACATATCGGTCAAATGACATAATAACTAGAAGAAGGTTCTCAGTGGAACCAAAGAAAAAAAAGAAGTAAAACTGTGTCAAACACCCCACCACAGATATAGTCTTTCTAAGACTAAGGAAGTCATATAGCATTTTAGGGACCGTGACAGAGATGTACCATATCTCTAGGAAAGAGAAGTTGCTGAGAAAGAAATACATTGGCTTCTGGAGTTGCCTATTAGTCATTACAATGCAGATGATGAGTATGTTAGCAATAATGGAGAGGAAGTAGACAAAACTAAATACCACAAAGAGGGCAACTTGGTCCCGAGACCCAAGAGGAAATCCTCTTAGAATGAACCAAGACATTATGGTGGTGTTCTGCATATTTTTGGAAAGTATATTGAATGAAATCTGAAAGAAAATGAATACATCAGTAGAGTTGAAAGTACAAATGTTATTTTCTATGAGGAAGTCTATTTTTAAAGACTTTATATTATTATACATTGAAAAAACTGTTTGTCGCATGAAGGTGAGTAAGAGTATTACTTACCAAAATTATAATATTGTTTTATATGTTCGATCAGATCGCAGTGGAATACTAGATTTGAATAATGTTTGTAATCATCAGATAGTAATATTAAAAGTGCTATTTGCTTTTCTTTGGCAGCCAAAATATTCAATACCTTTTCAGAAAAACAAAGAAACATTAAGTTCAATGAGGAAGCCAAAACAGCAAAATGGGGACTTTCTACTGAGGCCAGCCCAAAGCAACTAGTCCAAGCCAGCTGCCATTCATGAATCAGACTCATTTGAGGTCGAAAGGAAGTGGACAAAAGGAATTTCAGATGAAACATTCCAACCTTGAGAGTTGTATAACTTCAACAGCTCCAGGATAAACCTATTAGGACTTACCTTCTGGACAGATCCTTTAGTATAAACTATAATATAGATAATAATGAGAATTATTTTCAGCATATATATATATATATATATATATATATATATATATATATATAAAAATTATTATAGTATCTACCAATCATAGTAAGTCTTCCTATAATTGTGTGTCGCCGATTTTCTTCTTTATATTAGCATCAAATTAAGATGACCTACTGAATACACTGCCCCCAAGTACCTGCACCCAGGTAGTTTATCACTGTGTTTTGTATCAAAACTACCTTTTGGTAATTATGTTGTGTTTGTATTTGGTGGGCATATGAATACCTGAGACTTGCAGATTGACCTTCGTCTGTGTTCCCCACTGAGAAACACTAAATATATGTAATCTACATTTACACACATGTTCGCCACATTTACAAGTTTTGAGGACTTGCATTGAATAGACACTATTCATTTTCACAGTTTTCTCTAATTTTATGTATGCCTGATTCTCTTTGAGAGTTTTCTTCTATATGTTATTGATAAACAAAGACAACCTACCAATACATTCCCCCACTTACTTAACCATACTTTTCTCTTTATATACTTCTATATAAAGTCTATGGTGCTCAGTGTAACTGATTGTTCTCTGTATTTTTACCTCCTTTGTTTTCTGTTCTACTTCCTCTCTAACTTCACTCCATTGCTATTTTATCTGTTCTGTTTCTGCTATTCTGCTAAAAAACCTTGGAACACCTAGTGTAATTTTAACAATAAGTAGATTTTAAGAGAGATGGCACAGGATTTGTGATGTTATTTGAGGATTTATATTGAACAGATTTAATAATATTCTCTGATAATTCTTCTATAATAGGACAAAACAATTAGACTGAGAACTTGCCTGTGCAGAAGTTAATACCTGGCAAAGATGTGCACTAATCTATCATAAGATAATATTTCCAGAAGCTTGACTTACCCTGCGGCTTGGTGGTCAAGTTCTTAACTCGTGGAAAATGCATGGTTAGTGATTGAATTACCTAAATTAATGCGGTCGTATATTTGATAATGTGACCGCTAAAAATTAAACCATACATCAAAATCAATAGAAAATAACGTCTCCTGATTGATTCAATTGGGCATAAATTGTCACATAAATGTTACTGTTTGAAACGGTAAGTATATCTGTTGATTCATATTATTATAAGTAAATATAATTTTACCCAGTGATAAGGAGACAAAAAAAAGGAAACATCAGCAAATGTAAAAGTACTTACGCTACTTGCTGTACCACATTGGAGGTAATGTACATCGACTGTGGCAATGAATTGCTGAGATTATGAGATACCTTTGCTAAATGTGTGCATTACTTTGATTGGTTACAAACAAGTTATTTCAACTTGTGCCCAGTTAGTTGAATAGTTTACTTGTGAATGTGATTCTAGCATGCAAGCTGCTTCTTCATGGAAAAAAATCAGACAGGCAAATTCAGGTGAGTTGTATCAAGCCCCCAGTTACCTAGATGAACAACCTATTACTATGTACAGGCAAAATATGGTAGATTAGAGATTTCTATTTCAGCTTCTTTCTTATGTTTATTTCTTATTCCTTCTTTTTCTTCCATTCGTTATTTCACATTTTGACCTTTGATGTGTTCTTTACATATCTTTAATCTTCTTTACATGGTGGTTTTAGAACACTCACAATCCCACATTCACACACAATCTCTGCAATTTGACTTGCCCTGATGGCGCTCAGTCTTTAAATAGTTTAGAGTAATCCTTTGGGTTTATGAATTCCCTGGAGAAATCATTTTGCTCTCAAACAAAAACAGGAATAAACACCATGCCAATGTTCTGCATCTAAATCAATGCAATTAATATATACTTACAGCAACGCTTGAGACATGTAACATGGGAGATAAACTGAGATTTTTTTAAAAAAATTCTTATGACTGGATGGCACAGTTTTTTTTCAGTAAAATTATATTACTAATGGATCTTTGTTATGAGTTTACAACTTCACATTTTATAGGAGACACACTTATTTAAAATGCTACCTCTTTAGATAATGTAAAAAGGGAAATACATTTTTGCTGCTGTATTAAATATTAGTATATTATGTGTCACCGTAACCCCCTGAGGACACATGGAGGTAGTTTTGAGTTTGGGAGGGGGGGCATGATGGATTTATGGGGAGACTCCTTATCTGCATGCCCAATCTCGTCTGCCCTAACCAGACTTCCATGGACTAGCCAGCTATGGGGGCTCTACATGGCTTCGAAACGCTCCGTGCCCCTGATTGGGACAAACATAGAGACTCTGGATGGGAAATTTGCCTCAACCCGCTCCATGTTTGCTTGTATAAATACCTGTATGTGTGTGTCTAATAAAGCCAGTTCTGTTCTCACCTCAACATTGGTCCTGTTTAATGTTTGGGGTGGGCTGCTATAAAAACTCATTGTCCTTTTCAGGACTACACCACCCATGCAGCTACAGTCCAGCGGCATCCCGCTTCTCTCTACAACGCTTGTTCTGTCTGGCGCTGAAGGGGTTAACTACCTGTGTCTTGCCAGAAGGAAGCACAGTTTGGCAAGTGTACCAAGTCGGGGTACAGATCGTCCTGTCACATTATGCAACAATATCACATCATTTATTTTAAAACTGACTAAGAGGCACACCAAAATTTTGCATGGAAAGTTTATTAGTTCAGTACAGGTTTAAAGCAAGGTCATGTTTCTTAAGCCCTTTGATGACAATTGACGTGCCAGGCACGTTGTGGGGTCAAACGAGTATACAAACCAATCAACAATTTCTTTCTTCACTCAGCTGGTGCCCTGTACAATCGCTTTTAGGAGCGCCGTATTCACCATATTGAGTAAAATAGTAATAATAATCTTTCTAACACAAATGAAAAATATAAAATATATGCCCCATTGTACAGCGCTACGGAATTTGATGGCGCTATATAAAACAATAAATAATAATAATAATATGCTTGATAATAATATAGTGCACATGCAAATCCTTCAAAGTCCTCAAAGGTGAAAGCCAAATTAAGTAAAGGTGGGTACTCCCAAAGGAAGGGGCAAGACACGGGGCAAGAGTAGAGCTGCATAAACCACAATGCACATGTGAATGCACCTCCAAAATTTGACCTTTTAGCCCCCAAATAACCAGACCAACCCATGCATGGGTAGTATCACTATACTCAGGAGAGTGCTGAACACACACCTAAAGTACAATGTGTGTGAAAAAATACAAAAACATACTACCATCATTTGTCAATATATGATTTGATGGACACAAATAGGATACGGGGCAAAATTTTCAACATGTCAAAATTCCAAGTTGAAAAATGCACAATTCCCAAATGTTTAGCGCCCAAACAACCCAACAAACCCATGCAGGGAGGTTATCACTGTACTCAGGAGATGTTGCTAAACGCATCTTGGAGTGTTGTTGGCTGTGGCATATACTGGGAGCTATAAATTCATACTAAAAGTACAATGTGTGTGAGGAAAAAACACAAAAAAGATTATTATCACAAATTTTGACTATGGTTGGTAGTAGAATTAGTGCCTGGAAAGGGTTAAAATACCCTGGGGTGTCTAGTTTTCAAAGATATATGGTTTGATGGGGTAAATTTAATTGGTCAGCTTCAAAGATGTCCCAAATAGGACATAGGGCAGATTTTTCAATATGTCAAAATTCCAAGTTGAAAAACTGAATTGGGCATGCTCCAAATATGGCAGGTTTTTTTCATTAGCTTTTAAAAAGTTAAAAGTCAGAAAATGTCCTTTTTTCTAAAAATGTCACCATATTTATACTTTTTATAGTAAATTATATGATACAATCAAATAATGACATCTAAAGAAAGCCCTTCTTGTCCTGAAAAAAACAATATATAACTTACTTGGGTTCAGTACATGAAGAAGAAAATTAGAGCCAACAATGTTAAAACCGCCATTGTCACGAAGGGTACAACAAATATAATCAGCCATTGTCACGAAAAATACTATGTTAAACTAGATCAGGATGTTTAGATTAAGGGACAAGAGGAACTTTTAATTATGACCCTAAATTTATTTTTTTCATAACAAAAGACGTATTAAAGCAAAAGGATAACCATTTATTCATGGGTCAGCCAAGCCTTTATTTCTCTGTAGACATAAGTAAAAAAGTGTCTGCTTTGATAGCGCCTTTTTTTCAGTGAAAGTTGCTGCTCACAACAATTGTCATTTTATTTATTTACTTATTTTTATTCAACCAATGATTGCCGCTGGCTGCCTAGCAGATGGCAGCGCTGGTTTAACTGCGCAGACATTTGCACACTACTAGTGTTTTCTCCCCTAGCAGCATGGTTCAGGATTGGCTATTATTATTCTTTATTTATATAGCGCCAACAATTTACGCAGCGCTTCTTACAATATATACAGTATATTCAAGGAGTATGATAAGACTAGAATTGACAGACCAAGACAAACCAATGCATTAGAGAGCCCTGCTCGCAAGTTTATAATCTTGAGGGAATGGAGTGAGGACAAACATAAGGAACACAGAAAGGTGAGAGGTAGTGTGGTGGTTGTATCTGTGACAGGGAAGTTCTAGCAACTAAGATGGTGCAGCTTCTCTGAAGAAGTGGGTTTTTAGATATTTATTGAATGTTGGAAGGAAGAGTGAAAGCTGAAGGTTCGGTGGAAGTAGGTTTCAGATGTATAGTGCAGCACAAGTGAAATCTTGAAGATGGGAAAAGGAAGATGTGATAAGTGAGGAGGAGAGCCTTAGCCCATGGGAAGAACATAAAGATCGAGTATGGGAGTATTTGTTTATTAGGGCAGAAATGTATGGAGCAGCAGTTAGAACAAGGATTTTAAATTTAATTCTAAAGGTAATAGGGAACCAGTGGAGGATTCCACGGAGAGGGGAAGCAGAAGATAAATGGCGTGCAAGGAAGATAAACCTAGCAGCAGCATTTAGGGCAGACTGCAAAGGAAAGAGTCAAGACAAGAAGGGTGTTGCAGTAGTCAACATAGGAAATGATAAGTGAATGAACCAGTGTTTTTGTGGATTTTTGGGTGAGGAATAGGGGGATGCAAGAGATGATTTCTTTAGGTGTAAGCAGCAGGATCTGGCGAGGGACTGAATGAAGGAGAGGTTAGAGTCAAGGATGACCACAATGCAGGTTTCAGTAAGTGCTAGGACCTCCAGGTTTCAGTAAGTGCTATGAGGTGTAAAGCATGGGGGGAGAAATAGGTCATGTATACTAGTGAGTTTGTTGCATTCAGAGCGGGCATTCCACAGGGCACATTGAAGACAGAGGGAGTTTATGGGTGGAGATGATAGGAATGAGATTGTTCAGGTTGCACAATGTCATGCCCCTCTCACCCTTACCTGCTCTCCACAGTTATCCTCCGTCACTGCAGGCTGTCCAAAAGCTCTGTGGAGTAGGCCAAAGCCACAGTTTGTAGTAGCGGCGTAGGTCAAAACCACGGCCTAAAGTTCCAGCAAACCCCAGGGATGACTTCCAGATGTTGGCCAGACATCAGCATAATGTTGCACACCTGTGAATGGGAGGTGAAGACTGCCTCCACCATCAACTATCCACCAATAATGTTCACACCCATAAATAGAGAACCAGGTGCTGTGGAATCACTCCTCTCTGACAAATCCAGTGAGGAGTTTGTTCAACACAGGAGAGGAGTAGATACATGCAGCACTATAAAACCCCTCAGACTGTGACCACTTGACTCCGGTGTCCCAGAACTTTGGTTCCTGTATGTCCTTTGACCCCAGATTCATGTTCTTCTTTGCTTGCCTTGCTACAGACCCTTTTTTGGATTCTCCTGTATTTGACCTTCGGCTCTCCTATTGGACTACCCCGCTTGTCTGGTTCCAGACCCTAGCTTGGACTACCATTTCCTCTGATCGCCGTCGGCCCCTGACCTATTGGACTGTTCCTGACATTGTTTTTGGACTATCCTCTGCTCTTACGCTCCAAACCCAATCCTGACACGCAAGTTGGTTGAGTTTAGTAGTTGACCATGTTGGGAACAGAGAGAAATATGTGGGGGACCAGAAGTAGCAGAAGTACGCAAGTGTAAGAGCAAATACAAGCAGGCTTCACATATAAAGGTTTATTGCTGAGGTACTGAAGGTAGAGAGATACAGAGGGAAAAAGATTTGGAATAGTCTAATAGAGCATATTGGGGAAAAAAGGGATGCAAAGAGTTGGTGCCCTCTACTGGCATGTATAAATAGGTCAGGATTGGATATGAAAGCTGTTGGTATTATCTTCTGTTACTACCACTACTTCTGTGGATTATGATATAGTGTAATTTCACATAAATAATTGGGGTTCATAAAACCTTCAGTAGAATATTTTTATGCAGGAAAATCTATAGTTCCCATTGAAATCCTACAAGCAAAGAATGTTGTCAGGACAACTGCTCTTATAGTAGTGTGGCAATACTAGTATAGTTTAATTATCTCAAAAACGAGCGGCCAGATTTAGACCCTCCAAATTAATATGCGCAAGCAACAGGGCTAAGTGGCACTCAACAAAGCTCCCGTCAAATAAACCAGTAAAAAAAAAAAATCACAACCAGAGACGCTTAACGTGTTTCACACTAGCTGCTTGTTCATTAAAAGTATGAATAATCACCTAGTGCGACGCATGTTAATCGTGTCTGGCTCTGTGCCTTTGTTGATTATGTACGTGGAATAAAGAAGACTTCCATTACCATAGCAGTGTCTATGGAATTTAGGAGATGGGAGCCTTGTCACATGCCTCCTACCCTTGCTGCTTGTACATAATTTCATCATCTCACCTCAAATTGCCTGCCTTAAATGGAGCTGTGCCTTAATAAAATAGGAAAAATAACTTAATGGTATAGCTTGGAGAGCCAGCATTTGTGGGGAGTACAATCCCAAAATTGTCATAGGATGTTACCTTTTTCAGTGTTTGGAGTAGGCCCCTTAGTTCCAGTGAAGGGTAATGATAATGCTACAGCATACAAAGACAGACAATTACATGGCTATGCCCCTGTGCACAAAGCAAGGGCCATAAAGAGTTTGGTGTGGAGGAACTCAAGTGGCCTGCACAGAGCCCTGACCATTACCCCACTGAACAGCTTTGGGAAGAACTGAAATGGTGATCTTCAGCCAGGTCTTCTCATCCAACATCTGTGCCTGACCTCAGAAATGCTCTTTTGGCTCTGTTAATGCCCATGGATTTCATCAGGTGTCAGGCACATGGCATGACCATTGCACATATAAATAAGAAACATTTGTTTGACACCTTCATTAATACCTGTAGAATTAGGGTGAAGTGCATTTTAGAGTAAGAGATGGATAGTATCATCTGTAGAGAACTTTATTTTATTTCTTGTATTGCATTTCTGAAGTCATAGTGCATTAGTCATAGCTATAAAAAACAATTTGATTTTAGTGGCATGGAATTGTTAGTTGGCATTTCATGTGAACATACAGCAAGGAAGAAGGTTTGTGGGGGGCTTAGGTGGGACTTGACATGAGTAACAGAAAGCTGTGAGAGCTGCCAAAACTGATAACATGTTGTCAAGTGTTTTAGCTGTTGATATTTAGACTGTAAAATTCCTGTCCTGTAGGGTAGAAGTGTTTTGAGTGTTTTTAAATGTTGATTATTGAAGATATGATAAATATTAAAGTCCCTATTACCATACAGTTTCAGAGAAAAAGCAGGATTGCCTGATAATGGCTTTAAGAGTAATTGGTGTCTTGGTATTAGTGCTTTCTTGTTCTAGCCCAAACTGGTATAATTCAGTCAGAGGGCTGAATTGATTAAAGAAACATGTTAACCTAAATATTGCTGTAGACAAAGTTAAATATTCATAGTTTTTTTTGCTCTAGAGGTATCGATATTTTATGTGTCCAAATTTAGTAATAATACCTAGCCATTATAAGTGTGGCTTAGACCTCTGTAGGATGTCTTTAATTCTGTACATGATAGTATGCAAATTGAATGCATTTTCATTTACTTAGGACTACAGTGATATTCACCAACAGAATATATTCTGTCCTTAATGGAAACTTTCTATATTAACTATGGAGCAGGATATTTTATTTCATGACAAGAAACAGGTCTAGTGCTAATAAATATTATTTGGTGATGTGATATGTTGAGGATGGGAAATGTAGTGTTTCCAGTTGGTTCCAGCATTAAAATAAAGAAAAGTGATAACAAGGGGCAAATGTAAGTTTAGCCATTAGCTTTTTATAGATAGAATATCAAATAACTTCACTCTAATTCATTGTTAAATGTTTATCACGCAATAATAAAATAAAAAAAATAACCAAACAAAAACACAAGAATTAGGGTCCCCCTTTAATTTGATTTTACATTTAAATCTTACCTACATCCACTATTAGAAACACTATGCACAGCTTCTACTCTCCCTTTACTGACATCATAGCTTAGCCGGGTTCATGATGCCAGGAGGCAGCCAGGTGGAGTATGTGTTTTATATTCCAATGATATACCTTTGTTAAATTAACTTACTTATCAGTAAACACCAATTTGCCAGGCTTTTTTCACTAGATGGTAGTGGAATATAAGCCAGTAAATACTAGCACAATAGTGCCAATAAAAATGCCTAAAATGTAGGTATTTACATTAAAAGAAGAATAAAACTGTTTATGTATATCCTCATATTGTCCATTATTTAACTCTCTGTGCTTTACCTGATTCTGTTCTCACAATGACATAATTGGTCATCACCATGGGCTGTCCAACAAATGTGTGAGCTTTACTTAGCCTAGGTGATAAAACAAATACTTTATATTTTTATGTCCAATTCTAAATCTCTGGTACATATTACTTTCACCGATCGAAATGTCAAGAAACGTAAACTTACTGAGGTGGATAAAATAAATACGTTTCAACTAATACTAAGTAATAAGTAATTGATAAGGATAATGTAAGGTAAGTAATTTATATCTTTTATGTTTTTAACTGTATTTAATTACAGATAACCCACCCAGACAAGGATGTGTAACATAATACATATAATTCCATACAGTTGTAGTATCAGATGCTGCTCAGTACCCACTAATAATATTTCGTGGAGCGGGTCCAAAATAAAACACGCAGGCAAACTGACCTGTCCAGCCCTTACCTACCTGAACTACCCAAACCATTATCTCGGACTACGCAGATGCACGTGATCTGTATTGTCCAATAAGAGAGCAGTTATGATGACCTCTAACGCTCTGACACTCCCGCTTTTTGATTGGCGTTCCACACCCAGGAACAAGGAAGTAATTTTCTAATACCAGTTGGTATCCTTGGTAGATTATAGATCAGCGGGTTTATAGTGTGCGTTTCAGGAATATTGTGTGAAGGTACGTTATGTCGTATGACATGTTGCTAGATGTGAATGTATTGCATGTTAACGACGCTATTCCCATGTCAGCTGCCATGTACTGAAAAAGTGACTCATCGCAGAAGAGTAGAGCTGTCAGTGTCAGCAGTCTGTAAGCTGATTTCGAGGTGGCAGCACCTGCACAAATCTGTAGTGCAGAATGTCAAGTTAAATTAAAGTAGCATGAAATGTAATATGTGCCTGCACTTTAAGCTTATTCAATTAATCAGCCTATGTAATAATAACTCAATGGTTTTGTACCCAAGGATAATGCATTGTACACGATTCCCAGTGTAAAGGGGCAAATTCCAAGACGGTATAAAGTTCAAAATGACAAACATAGCTGCCAATTGGACATGTGCCTGCAGCGACAGTCCTCTACACCAGAGGTTCCCAAACGTATTTGGCTTATCCCCCCTTTTAAGAAAAAAAAAATACTCAGTGCCTCCCTGGAAATCTACTTGGATCTTTCCAGCATCCCCCAGGGCGTGGTATGGCCCACTTTGGGCAGCAATGGGTTTGCATTTTGTGAATTTATTTGGGAAATAAAGTAATCGCTACAAGTTTAACTCTGTTACACAACATATAAAACATGTAGGAACGTTTTTTCAAAATGTTCTTCTCTTCCTACCTTATGCTTCCACCGCCCCCTTATTTTTACTAAACACCCACTTTATCTTTCCAGCCCACACAGGGGTGGTATCGCCCACTTTAGGAATGTCACAGAATGCTTTAGCACGGCCATTTGCAGAGCATTCTTTAGTAAAACATATAGCAAGTCTGGGTGGGTGCAAATTCAGGAGCCCATCGGCTATAGCGGAAAGCACAGTGTTTAAATAAGGTATCAAAATGACCTGCAGTAGGCCATATCAGCTACCCGTTGGTGATATTGGTTGACCTTTAGGGATAGGGTAATTCAGTTAATTTATCCATCAATTGTTTTAAATGTTTTTTTTGGTTTTTTTTTTTGTGTTTTGTTCTTCTCTCAGTTAAAAATGTGGGTTTTTTTAATTTCAGGATTTTACCATGCCTACCCATGACACCTGCACCTCTGGGTCATCCAGACTTTCTTTAGAAAATTCTGTCCTTCGTGGTGGGAAGCTATTATCTCAGCCACGCTGCAGACTTGCCCTGAACCTGCCTGGCACTGACTGGCCAAGCATTGGTCCCGTATCTGAGCCTCGTGTGAACCATCCTCAGACGCTTTCATTGCGCCCTTCTTGGGAGGAAAAGTCCAAAAAGTCTGACATTTTAAAGCTGACCTCCCAACCCCTGTTGGCCTCTAAGTATGCACAGACCTCAAACCTTATTCTAAACTCTCAGCTTGTTGTGAATTCTCCTTCCACTGAAGTATGTGATCTTTCTTCCCCTCTTATGACCTCGACATCCACAACTCCTAATAGTCTGATTTTAAATCTTTCCAATTCTGCTCTCGCCTCAAATCTTTCACTTCATTCTAAGCTTGAAGTAGCTTCAAATGCCTCTCTCTTCTCTAAACCACTTGTTAACTGCGATTCTTCCTTGCCCTCTGAGTTCGTGACACCTCATGATACTGTTCTTTCAAATCATGTTTTGAAGACACAGTCAACTTTCTTTTCTTCATCAAAATGTAAAGACTCCATTGATCCAAGCAAGATGAGTCTGCAGACCCCTCATCCAGTTGATGTGCCCTCAAATCTAAACTCTACTTTAGTAGCTAGCCCGGGAAAATCGAAAGATCTTGTGCCTCAAGATAGCTTGGCTTCACCTGAGATTGAATCATCATCATTATCAGCTGCTCTGTTACCTGAGGAAGAAATTCTGTACAAGGATACAGCACCAGAGCCTTCAGAGGTATGTTGTATGTGACAGTGAATGCATATGTTATGAATAACATTAAGCATAATATCGTAATGTTTTGTGGGTGTTCTGTTTTGTACACACAGGCAAACTTGGAGATTCTACCTTCAAAAGATGCGCAGTCTGTCTTCGTTGTGCCTGCTGCAAAGGAAACTCTCCAAACTTTGAAGCAACGACCTGACGCGCTCAAGATTGAAAAGCCAAACACAGTACGGCAAAAAAAGGTCTGAGGTTGATACAAAACTAAACTGCATTCATATGTATAATAAAGCTTGCATTAGGTTGACAAAAACACTGTAGCAACAACAGAGTAAAAGTCATCTTGAACCCACATGGCAGTTGCTCCTTTTACTCATAAATTCCATCATCATAAAATGTTTTGGCACAAAAAAAGATTAGCACGGTCTCATAAGAATAAAAATAATCGGGTGCCATCTGATCAGGTGCTGTTACATCTCAAGGGATGCTGTGGTAGTTAGTCATATTTGCTTTTTTGTGCCATTTTGTGGGGGATTGGTGTACAATGTAGCTCTTGGCGCTTGATTGCAGTGTGGGATTAGTAGCAGAGATTAGGAAATAAAAATGTTGTTTGTAACGTTCTATGGAAATAAATAATTTAGCTAATTTGCTGCCTGTTCTACAGATGGCATTACTATCTGCTGTGTGCTGCTCACTTGTCAATGGACCCAATTTCTCAGACAAGTCAGACCTGACCCGGGTCAATATCCAGAGTTTGTGTGAGGAGATTTCAAGGCTGGATCCAGAATTTGTGCTCAAGGTGAGAATCCCACGTGAGGAACACTACACCACAAACTTCTGAATAACTACTTTTTTGTTGTGTAGTGGTTTAAAAATGGCTAAATCAGCAGATGTTCTTTATGATTCATTATCCATCCTAATCCAATATGCTTTACCCCCTACTTTGAGGTCTGTTGATATGACCAGCTAGCATCAGGAGGAAAACGTGTGAGGTCAGGACAGATGAGTTAAAAAAAAACAAACCAGGCAGAATAACAAGTAAAAAGCTGCAATATTTATAACCATCACACATTAGACATGGATAACAGCCAAAAGTTTGGCAGTTTATTGAAGGCAACTTTGAGACAAAAATCTTAGATGGGACAGCAGCTGTACTTTAACCAGGTATATAACAACCCTGTTGCTTCTGCAGGTTGCCCTTTACACTCGTCAGGAGCTGAACATTCGTAGCACGGCAAACTTCCTACTGGCTGTGGCTGCGTCGCTTCCTGCCTGCCGCCCTCATTTGTGCAGGTATTTCTGTGCTTCTATACAGCTACCATCTGACTGGATGGAGGTACCACGGTTGTATCAGGTATGCAACAAGGAAGTTATTGCACTTCCTACCTGAAATCCGTAGCACATGTCTTTTTTGTCTGAATTAACCTTGGTGTTAAATATAAGATTCTGTTTTACTTTTTATCTTGATAAATCTGGATAAGGATTGGTTAAGACACTGGAGGAAAATAATTGATGATGGATGTAATGTACAATTTCTGGCTTGTATTGTGGTTTCTGTTATATTTAAGAAAGCTTGCAGATGTACAGTATGTACCCAGATGGTATTTCTGAGCAAACTTCTTTAGATTATCTTAAATGGTTTAGGGTTTTGACTTGCAGGTTCTTTCTTGTACAGAGCCTGGTTGGAAAAGATGAAAAGTTAGTCCCGCTACCCTCCTGTCTGCGCCGGGCTATGACCATGAAATTTAAGGAGTTTGGTGAATATCAGCTGGCCAAATACAACACTCGGAGACAACGTGGGAAACATGGACCAAAGAAACAAAGTGCAAAAAAAAAATTAACTGTGAGGACATTGTGCTCTTCGCTTATTACTTTCTCTGTTGTGCTCGTGTATTTTTAATTTTCATATTAAGCACCACTATGCACACTGTTAAATCCTATCTACACCAATACAGTGGCCTATTAAAGTGTCGCTAGAAAAAAGGAGAAGAAATATCTTTGTGTCCTGAATGAGAGAGAAGCCAGATTAGTTTATTAGTCCAGCCCGCTTGATAAAGTTTCTCAGCTTTTTCACAAATATCTCTGCTTGTTTAATTCTGCAACCAAGTTACCCCAGCATTAAACATCTTTTTGGAAAATACCTTTTTAAAATTAAGCAAGTATTGACATACAAGTGTACATCCATACGCCCATAACTTGACTTCACTGCCGTGTTTAGTATAGCCTGTAAATATTTCAAATTCGTTTCTTTAATGAGCTTGCCTATAACCTCCCTTTCGCAGGTCTCCAGACCTATAAAACTTGGAAAATCTTTGGCATTTTTGAACTCCTCTTTGAAGGGTCTCATAGAGAAGGTAAGGGTCTCAGTAAAAACATCAAACCTCAATGCCATCATTACATTTAGCATTGCCAAATAGCTCCTCTTAACCGTTGCTTTCCCACAGTTTAATACACCACAATCTACTACTTGTAAGAAACAAAAGGACCGCTTTTCTCTGAAGAGTTTGATTCAACGGCTGCACATCTCAAAGCCAGCTAACCATGTCATGAGTCTGCTTGGCTGCAAGTATGTATTTATGGCAACTTTGTTATTTCCTTTTGCATTTGCTTTCCTTGGTAAAACTTTTGCTCACGTCACTTCCATGTGTGCTTTTCCTTTATATCTTTGCAGGTATCCGAAGGATATTCAGTCTTTTTCCCGTAGTGGTCTTGAGGGACCCTGGCAATCTCAACTTGCAGGTTGTAGAATGAAACTTAAGCAGCCTGAGACGTGGGAGAGGGAACTGAGCCAGAAGGGAAACACAGGTCCTGTCTGGGAGAAATTATTGGGTAGGTGACAGTTTTCTGAATGGAGCATCGCTCTTACATGACCGCAAACAAATATGATAAAGACAGCCTTTATCATATTTATTTTTGATCATTTATCCCTCTCTTCCATTCATTGCAGATAACAAGCAGGTCCCTTTCATGGCATTACTCAGAAATCTACGGAACTTGATCCGAGCAGGAGTCAGTGAAAGGCATCACAATGAAGTGACAAAACGTCTTTCTAGTCAGGTACCATGATTTAATAATACACCATCTGTATGTTCTTGTTTGTAGAAATGATTTGTATTTTTCTTTTTTGAAGACATTTCCTATATAATAGACTTTTTTTGACCTTGCAGAATAGTGTGATTAAGAGCCGTCTCTTCCCATTCCGGTTTCTTTCTGCTTACAAAGTGATTCAAGAGCTAGAAAGTCAGCAACTTAAATATGGTCAGTAGTAACCTCCTTGTTAATAGAATACACTGGTGTTTACTCTTTTAGTATTTCACAAATCAATATTGCAATCCTTATACTGTGTTTTTGATCAGAAAAGCCATTTCCTTCCAACATGGAACTCTTTCAACGTATCATTAGAAGGGAGGGGAAATCCTTTCCACAACTGCAACGACACAAATGGACTCCGTGCCACCTCAGAGCTTGCCTTGCCGTTCCTGCTTTGTATCTGATGCTGAAGAGCGAAAAGGAGGCACTGAAAAAAGCCAGGTTAGGAATGCCAGATGCAGGTCACAGAGAGCAAATCAACATTTGGGAGAATAGAGGAAAGCGGAGATTTCAGAATGTCATCTTTCCTTTCAGGGCCTTGCAACCGGACAAGGGAATTCTGCAAAAGTATAAGAGGGCTTTGGAAGAAGCTGTTCAAATCTCTGCTCGTTACAATATTCCCCCATTACCAGGGCGCACAGTGATCCTTTTATGTGTCGACCCCTTGATGTATCAGCCATGCCATGGAGCTAAAGAATTGTGTTTGTCCATGGAAGAACCAACACTTGGCCAGAGAAATGCCACTCCCACCGTGAGTACCTCTGGATGTCCCTTTTACTGTTGAAGGATATATTAACTGCCCTACTTTAGATGAAATCCCCCATTGGGAGCCTTTTTCATTTTCAAATGCATTTGTGAAGTTTAGAAGTCCCCTAAACATAATTTATTAAAAAAAAAATACTGGTTTACTAGGAGCGGTTTCATAATGATCTTGAACCTTACGGTCACAAATGTACAACCAAATTAAATATATATATTAGAGGTGCCTGAAAGAATGGCTGCTTACAATAAATATGATGCTGTTAAAACCCTGTATTATGTGTGACTGACTGAATTAACTAAACAAAAAAACTAAATATGAGTCCTTTAATTTGTCTCTTAGTAATTATTTATTTGGGTCTTGACAATTTTTTTTCTGCTGTGAAGATGGCCAGTAGCTCATTCATGAATAGGAGAAGGTCGAGTTAATTAGATCTTGGTACCTTTAGGGTCCCATACCCATCGTTTTCATGTCTCTGTCAGCATTGGTCCATGGTGGTCATCATAAGTTTATTATTTCATCCTTTACTTTATGTGAATCATTTGCTGTGAAATCTATATCTTTCAGCTCATGGAGGTGGGTATGCTGCTAAGTCTAATGGTGCAAACCACTTCAGAAAGCACTGAACTTGTCTTGTGTAACGAATACTCTTTTGCTCTTGCTGATGCCACACCAGACCAACTGCTTCAGAAATTGGTCACCCTTAAGCAACAAGCTGAGGTGAGTGGCTTTACCCAATGTATTTGTATTTTAAGTTTATTAAAGTCCTCTTATAGTGTTGTAATGGATTTTGTTAACTTCCTCCTTTTATTTGCGTAATACACAAGCAAAAATAGCCCAAGTAATAAATGCTAATTGATGAAATGAAAACAATCCCTATTGTAATCTCACAATGTATCTACATTGATACTTTTTCCGCCACCAGAATTCTTCGGTATGTTGTTGTTCACAGAGATTTCCACTTGGGTATATGTTATATGAACCAACAAAAGTGGTTAGCAATTTTACAAAAGTAAAATAAAAGGACATCACTCTACTTTACAACTAAGAATCAACACTCATGAATAACTTCTCTACTTAAAGGAAAGTCCATCTCTTTTGAAGTCCCAGTGATCATTTTAAAAAACAGTGGTTATTGTATACCACATTTTACCCTCTAAGGTATCTTCCTGGTGCATATACGTCCTTCTGTATGCAGTCATTCTATAACTGCATGCCTTCATTATTGAAATCCATCAAAAACTATCCTTCTGGATCAGTATGTGTTAATGTATATTCATGCTACCATTAAGTTGTGTATGCTGTCAATTATGTTATCATTTATCTGCTGGTACACTACAAATAAGGAATTTTAACAAAAATTACAATAGTATTTCTGTGGTAGTCATGACAACTTAATTTACCATAGTTCCATACAAACGTGGCAAAACAACAATGATAGATTACCCTTCAGGTATCAAGTTATGGTAAATTATTTGGTTGTCTACATTGTCATGACTGCCACGGAAATGCTATTCCTGGTAATATTAGAATGTAAAATAACTTTTTTCATGAAAACTTGGGATGTTCAGTGATTGTGCCAGAAGGCGTTAATTCAACAGTCCTGTGCTTCCCTTTTAAGGATTTGCCTTCCTCGTCAGATGTTGCCTTTGAACACAAGGACCCAATGGTTCAATACATACAGGAGATTCTCATGAAGCGAACAATGGTAAATAAACAGTCACCAATATTTTGTACATCTCTATTGCATCTTACTGTTGGTCAAATATGGTGCAGATTAACAATGTGCTTTGTATAACACTAAACCTGTGTCTATATGGTATCTGAATGGGTTTTATGCATGATAGCCAAAAGTGGCAAATTATTTTTTTTCCTGCACACTTATAGGGCAGCTCAATTAATGATTATGCTTTTTTTTTGTTTGTTTTGATACGTATTTTTGCACAATACATCAATAGTCTTGTGAGAAAATTGTGTGTGTGTGTGTGTATATATATAATATATATATATAATGGAAATGGGGAATACATTTTCACTACAACCAGCTGCAATAATGGGATGCTATTGTGTTGAAAATATTAAAATTCAGAAGATGCAGCTGATATTGATGCATGTGCGTGTTTTCCGTGAACAGGTGGATACCCTGCTGCTGTTCACATCCTCTCCACCTGGGGGCGAGTTTCGCTCAGTACTGCAGCATTACCGACGGGAAGTAAATGCAGACTGCCTGTGTGTGACTGTCCTGCCAAATGGTTTCAATAGGTAACTAAGCTCCTTTGTGCACATTGTGTCCTCCTTTCTATTCGCATAAAACTGTCTTTTCATTTTCTACTAGAGGGTGATTGGGTGCATCTTTACGATGCTGAATTGCGGGACACACTTCTCTTATGCTGACTAGCGTAGTGTGTCTGGTCAGTGTTTTCAATAGTCCCACTTTGTGAACTCTAAAATAGAAATGTTGCTTTCTTTCTGCTCCTGTTATTTCTGTGGAAATACAATAGGAAATATTAGAGGATTTCAATATTATTTAATATAGTAAACATAGTTTTATTTATGTACGGAATCTTAAAAGAAACCCATAATTTTGACGATTATACCCAGTCCTATTTATTGGTGTGTAAGACTGAGCCTGTTAGATCTGGTCATTCCAGCTTGGTAGAACTTTTGCCTGTTTGGCAGACAAGTATTATATTGGAATAGACACCTGCAGGTATAGGTTCTGTAATAGACTCGGTTCCTGTGGATGTAATGCAAACGCTACTTGTTTCGGTGCGGCAAAGACTCCTGTAATAATGTGATCGTATTGTATTGCCTCACATAATCCTGTGAGGTTAGCAACGGGGTAGTTTCATTCCTCTGACGTTGTCGACCTTGATGTATTTATTTATTTTTTGCAGTGAGGATAAACCTGATCAGTGCAATGATGTCACTCTTTGTGGCTTTACAGAACAAGTCCTGCGGTAAGCTAAGCCTTGTCAAATGTAGAGTATTGTCAAGAGGTACATATAAAACATATATTCTGAGCAGTCTTTTTTTTTTTTTTGTTTTGTTTTTTTGGTAGGTATGTGTCAGAGCGGGGTACAGCCCGCCTTATCGATCATGTAGAAAATGTGAATAAGAGATTCAATGTTCCCGAAGACCCAGACAGTGTGAGGAAAAGCCATGCAGCACCCAGGGGGATCATTGTGCCTGCGCCAACACATCGGTATTACTGATGCCTTCTAAAACCGCATCGACGGCCACAATACATTTGTATATCATTCCTGGTAATATCTATGCTAACGGCAAATGATGTGTGTCATGGACCTCCTTGAAATGTCATCTCTTAACATCTCAGGTGGCGAAGCATTCGCATCTTTATATCCTCTACGTTTCGTGACATGCATGGAGAGCGAGACGTAATTATTGGCAGAGTAATACCAGAGCTGCGTGTCCGGGCTTCCCGTCATTTTCTTTCTATAGAAGAAGTGGATTTGCGGTGGGGTATTACAGAAGAGGAGGCAAAGCAAGACAGGTGGCTAAATGGCTCAAAAAAATAGGGGAGGCGTTTAGCCAAAGAGTGTTGGGAGTTGATAAACCAATGTAACTATTGTAATATATATATATATATATATATATATTTTTTTTTTTCACAACTAATTTTAATCAATATTCTTAATTTTAGGCAGCTGTATTTGTGTCTTTCTGAAGTCTCTCGAAGCCAGATCTTTATCGGGATCCTGGGAGAGCGCTATGGGCACATCCCAGAAACCTATTCCGTGCCGCTCCTACCTGAGTATAAATGGGTAAAATCATCACTCTGTATTGGTAGAACTGTGAATCAAAAATATGTTTACATTATATATATATATATATTTGTTTGCTTATTACACTTACAATTGAAAGGAGAAAGTATGTGAGCCCTTTGGAATTACCTGGATTTATGGTTTTGTACTGTGTTAGCCGTTGAGAAAAGTATAGTTAAAATGATACCATTTATTGGCTAACAGAGTTTAATTGCGAGCTTTCGAGACCAAGTTGTTAGGTCCCTTCCTCAGGCGTTAATGAAGGGACCTAACAACTTGGTCTCGAAAGCTCGCAATTAAACTCTGTTAGCCAATAAATGGTATCATTTTAACTATACTTTTCTCTTAATTTCATCTGAACTCCAACTAAGTCACCTTTAAAAAATAACACACAACAATTATACGTTTTCATTTCTTTATTGAACATACTGTGTAAACATTTGCAGGGCAGGGTAGCGAAAGTATGTGAACCCTTGGATTTAATAGCTTGTTAAACCTTATTGGCAGCATAAACTTTGACCAAACATTTTCTGTAGTTGTGGATCAGACATGAACAACACAATTGTTTGTTACTAGCTGGAGTAGAATGTGTGTGTTGATGTAGTCGAGGATTAGATATCGAATTTAATGACCGACATCTGTAGAAATCCAGGTAATTCAAGAGGGTTCACTCACTTGTTATATCTACCATTGAGCTGTGTATCATGATTGTATACCATTTCCATCCTGTAATCTGTATATCGCTTGCTCAGTTACTGGGGATGGAATGACTGCCTTGAAATTACATTTTCTTAATATTTCCACAGTTGAAATAAAAATAAATAAAGGTGTAGTGGGCGACTGTAATCAATCCATCTCTAATAGAGAGACTTCCATTGTACCTAACTCTAGTTTGTATAGGGGGAAGTTGATACATTCTTCATCAAAAGAGCTGTTTCATGGTTTTATGTATTTTTATACAATCCATTGTTTTTCATGTACATTATATATCTATAGTATTAAATTAGCCTTGAGATGTCGAGTCAAGCAGTATGGTCATAACATGAAGGTTGAAGAAAATTCCCTATTGTCTTGTAGGTTCAGACGTATCCACCAGGACGTTCCATCACTGAGCTGGAAGCTATGCAGTTTTTGCAGAACTGTGACCCCAGTTCAAGAGGCCCTAAGGCTTTTTTCTACCTGAGGGATCCTGAAGTTATCCGGTATATTTGTGCTATAAATAACACATTTTTAATATTAATGAAGTCTGTGTGGCAATGTATTATAAAGGAAACATTTCT
Organism: Spea hammondii; assembly: GCA_029215755.1. Classification (NCBI taxonomy): domain Eukaryota; kingdom Metazoa; phylum Chordata; class Amphibia; order Anura; family Pelobatidae; genus Spea; species Spea hammondii. Next base: position 128,863,048 of record JARDYJ010000001.1, on the reverse strand, counting down.
TCCATGGGTAGAAGTATGGAGCAAATATAGGCAGGGGATGTCCAAAGTGAGTCAAATGGTAAAAAATGTGCTGGCTTTGCGCATTGACAAAGGGGGGTTACTCCTGTTTGTGTGCCAGTCATTTGTCCTTCTCAATATTTCTAATACTTCCATTTTACCAATCTTACTATTATGCAGGCTTTGTGAAATGTTTTGTCACCTAAGCTTACTAGAACTCCCTAAATAAACACTACTGATTATTATATGGGAGGTTCCTTGTATACCTGTACATGTCTAATTTTTTTTTTTAAATGCCACTCTCGTTATTCAGTTCTGTGCCCAGTCGCTGGCTCTCGGATTTTGCAGCTGAATCTCAATATGCAGAAATGCGGATGCGTGACTTAAAGAGCAGGGTTACCAAAGAACCAACAGCCAGGAGCTATAGGTGAGTAGTAACATACTGCTGCCTAGTCAGTGAGGCAGAGCACAGTTGTGAACCTTATCCTGTGTTGAATATATATAATATATATATATATATATATATATATATATATATATATATATATATATAATATAATTTTATTTTTTTCTTCTTCTCAGATACTCCTGTCAGTGGGGTAGTGAAAGAGATGGAAAGCCATCCATGGCTGGATTGGAGGAATTTGAAGCTCAATTGTTAGGAGATATTTGGCATGTCATAGAGAGAGACTATATCAGGGTACGTGACCTCATGTAACCTGTAATACAGCAGTTACTTCTACAGCTCTGTGTTGGTCATAAAAAGAGTGTCCGAGTGTAACATGGGCTATAGAGATCATTGTTGTTTGTGACTTGGGACTCTGCTCTCTTGTAGTTCATATTGGAAGAGGTTAGGAATCCAGAACTGTTCCTCCCTTCTTATTTGCGCTGCCATAGTTGCCTAGCAAACAGTCACGTCTCTAATTTCTCTTTCTCTCTCCACCTTTGTTTTGGTATTTGTTTTCGTGGGACATTGACTATTTCTCCATTGTCAATTTGTTCTTTTGATTTACAGAAACCATACATTTTTCAATCCTCTTGATCCTATAAAATTATTCTTTACATTTTGTTTCTCTACTTGTGTTTGCGCTAGTGTAGGAAAGACTATATTTCAAATTAAATATCACTGTCAGAATGTAGTGCCCATCCTTTTTTTTCTTTTTTTTAGGAAGAGTCAGATATCGTTGATGATGAGGAGCAGGAGGGTTTCCAGGAGTGGCAGGAGAGCATTTCTTGTGCCAGAAAAAAGTTAGTTGTGAGCACATGCGCCCACATATTGTCTAAAAGTAAATCATCCCCAGCAAATGGACGAATGTTACTTGTTTGTGGACAACCTAGCCAAGGAAAGACTGTCTTCATGGTAGGTTTTTGCTTGGCAGAATCAGAAAGTAGGTCATAACTTTGTAATTTTTTTTGTTCTATCCAGCTACATCATTTGGGAAGTAATATATTGAGTGTGGAAAAAAATCAGCTTACTTTGTAGAAAACTGAAGTAGAATCATGTAAATCGGTTTGCATAAAACATCGATTTTGTTCTCATCCTGGCAGGCCGCCCTTGTAAAAGAACTAAGACTTGCACCTTCATCGTTGGTCATCTACCACTTCACAGGAGCCACCCCTGAAGCACGAGAAGCAGAGAGCATGCTGACGCGACTCTGCAAACAACTGAGTTTGCATCTGCAAAAGGAGAGCTGCAACATTACCTCATACAGGTTTGTGGCTGTGAACATAAGACTTAAAGACCTTTAGAGTTTGGATTCCGCTCTATGGCTATTTTGTGTATCCTAACTAGTGCTTCTCCTAAATCTGGCCATTTACCCTTCAAAAAGTCTTAATGGTAAGGTATGTCTTTTTGCCGATGATACAAAGATCTGCAACAGGCAAGACGTTCCTGGTGGAACAAGGCAAATAGCAAGTGACCTTGGAAGAAATGTTGCGACTGCGGCAGCTGCAGTTTAGTGTTTTTAAATCTAAAATAATGTACTAATTCTGCACAAAAAAAGACAGAATATAGCACTGGGGAGACTGTTATGTCAGTGACGGCAAACTTGGGGAGTCATTATTTCTGAGGACAGACAATGCAATCAAGTGTCTGAGAAAAACAGAGAGGGAGGTGGTTTTGCCCCTTTACAGATCTCTGGTCAGACCTCACCTAGAGTATTGCGTACAGTTCTGGAAACTCCAGAAGGATAGCGACATATTGGAGAGCGTTCAGATGAAAAATGGAGAATGAATTGCAGGATAACAATTCGCATGAAGTAATAAGGGCACTCAATATGTATACCTTGGAGAACAGAAGAGAGGTAGGACTATGCAATAGAAACATTTAAATACTTAAAGGGATTTAAGAATGTAGAGGGTGAATGTGTATTTCAAAGGAAGAAAAATGTTAGAAATTCAAAGGTTTAGCTGTAAGGAACTTTTACTTCAGAAGTGGCGGAGGCTGATACAGCGAAGTATTTAAACTCCAATGGGATAGATATACGGCTCTTCTGAATATGATACAAGACCAAGGACTGATTAAGGTCTGAGTTTTTACACCATGAAAAATGGGCAGACTGGAAAAACTGGTTATCAGTTGTTAAATTCTATGATTCCAAGCCACATTTGTTCTGTGTTGCAATCTGCTAATGGTGATCTGGGGTATCATTGCCTGTGTCGTTATCAACCTTGTGTAGACTAATCTGTCTGCTTCAGCATCATTGGGGAAATACAGAACGTTTTTTTTTTTTTTTTTTTTTTTTTTTTTGGGAAACATAAAAGAAATGCAATATCAAATTTTTTTTTCCCCATATGCGTAGGGCCCTTCGTGATGAGTTCCATTCTCTCCTCCTGTTAACGTCCCGGTCTTTGGGCCGGAGTGGCACATTAACACTGCTGATTGATGGAGCTGACCTGTTGTGTGGAAATGCAGAGGAGCTCACTTCTGACTGGATCCCTGAACACCTCCCTAGGGTACAAATCATTTTAACGGCTCAGACTTTCCTGTCACTATATTTCCAGTAAAAGATAACTAGCACATGATTGCTTTTATGGTGAAATGGTGGGGGTGCAGGAATTTATTTTGGAAACTAAAACTCTGAAATACATTGTTGTCCGTATGACAGAAGAACCCGTTTTCCCATTCCACAATGTATTCCAGAGGGACATACCGACATGTTCTATCCATATTCTTTGCAATGTAACGCCATCAGCCTGTATTTACGTAGCTTGAGTGTGTTTGTTTTATTCAGTCTCTTAATATATATTATTGCAGCACAAAAGCAATAATCATCTTTTAACACTTCTGAAGATGGTCCTACATTTAATGCACTCAGGTCATCTGTTCTTTACTGTGTAAAATAGGTTGAGCATTCCAATCGAATGGGCTCATAATCCAAAATTGATTTTTGTTTTTTCTCTTTTCTTTCCCTTTCTTATTCTCCAAGCAATTGGGTATATGTTGTAGGTGATAGTCTTTTGGTGTCCAATTGATCAAATGTATTGTTTCCCCAGCACGTAAACCTGATTCTGAGCATGACTGAGGGCTCCTCTCTCTGCTGCTCCCTGGCCAGACGGAAGGACTCTGTGCTCATGTCCTTAGGGACACTAGAACCATCAGACCGAGCAGAACTGGTGAGGCAGAGGCTAGCTGTATATGGGAAGAAGCTGGATGAGTCTTCCTTCAACAACCAGGTGTGTGCCTCAGTGACCAAAAGGAAGCTAGCTCTATGATGCATCACATTGATTTGCAGCTTCTTAAACACCCTTTGTGAAATATTTCTTTTCCATTTCAGATGCGTCTCCTGCTTATTAAAAAGGGCTCACGAGACCCCCTGTACTTGACTCTGGCGAGTGAGGAACTGCGTGCTAATGCTATCTTTGAAAAGGCTGGTGTTGACTTTTTTTTTGGCATTCAAAATTTAGTAGTGTTCTCCATCTGTTACACCGACACATTACTTACGAAATATTTTTCTATCTCTGTTTTTGTTTCTGTAGCTCTCTGATGACATACAAAAGATACCTGCTACCATTGGCCCATTGATACAAAGGAGACTTACGAGCTTGGAGGAAGAACATGGGCAAACCTTTGTGACTATTGCACTAACTGCCATTTGTCTCTCACAGAAAGGTGAGAATTTTGGTATTCCGTAGTAGGTTTGAGTGACTCTCGTATTCAAAATTAGCATTATTTTCTTTGTATTGTTGTAGGACTGGAAGAGAGAGATCTTCTAAGGATCTTGAGCACACTGAAGAGTCTTAACTCTGTGTATACTTCAAGCTGGAATCAGATGCTAAGTGCAGCCACACATGCAAAGAACCTTCCAATGGCCACATTTTCCTTCCTCCTTAGGGGTCTGAAAAGGTGAGAAATGAAACTTTAGTCTTGCTGCACCATGGGTTATTCTTATATATATAATTTTTATTACAATTTCTTCTAATATGTCCCACATGATGAATGGTACCTTTTCAAGTGGAAATAAACGGTATGATCCTTTTGAGGCCATCAGATTAAAAAAAAAAGTGCTTCATTTGCAGTGTACTTGGTCTCTGGAACGTCGATACAAGACTTTATCTCCCAAAGTGCCTGCTGAGAGACGCAGTGGAGAAACGTTATTTTATAAGGCCAGATGTTGCACAAGCTGTTCACCTTCTCATGGCTGGTGAGATGTTCTAGTCATTTTCAGTGCGTTTCCACATGTAGCGTTCATGTGTTTTGTTGGAAAAATGATCTCTTCACTTTCTGATAGAAAATAAGCACAGATATTTACAGTATTTCATAACCACGCATGTATAGGGACCAAAAATAAGTACAGAATTCTATATGGTAAGTAAACGTAACTTTTCTAAACGATATGGCTCCCTCAGTCGTGGCATTTGGCAGATCATACGCTAGTGGAGACACTACAGCCATCATAAGTACTTTAACGCATATGATAGCTGTGTGGTCCCTTTTTTGTGGTGTCTGCAGATATCCCTATATGCATTTGCCCTCTCCCCCAGCCCAGGTATTTTGCCTGCAGTAGATGCGTACTTGCCATCAGTCAGCTCCGGTGCCGGCGGAGTGAATGCTCTGAGCCGGCGTCCGTTCGCTTTTCTGCCACTGATTGGCCACTATCTTGGGGAAGACGGGAGCTGCATCAACAGTGCTGCAACTTTTAGTTCACTTTTGAAGAATGCAAAAAAACCCAAAAAACTCACATAGAATTTTTATGTGTATTCTTCTTTAATGGGGGTGTCAGATACATTAAACTATCCCTTTAAGTGTTGGCTGAAACTATTGGGTGCTCAACCAGGTCTATAAAAGATATACTGCGTAATATTTAATTCCTGGTGTTAATGTCTCCACAAACCTAGTTACCTATTTTCTTTTAGCTCATTTTTGGACAGTGTGCTTTCCTGAAGACCCTGAATCCAATCCTCTGCCCCCCGCTGAGTGTGTGAGTGAGCTGTCCTATCACTTGGTAAGTTCTCTTGTACTGTAAGCCTGTATTAGTGATATTTAATGATCATAGTGATATCAAAATGTGTGTAGAAAAGTATAACGTTATAAGTTCTCATACGTTTTACTTACAATTCCCCTATCATCATGTGAAGTTCTTATGGTGTTTATTTAACATGATTCTATTGTTCCAACATTGAATGAGCACACTTATGGTTCATAAGGCATGCACCAGCTGGTACTTAAGAATAAATTAGATGGTGGTAGATGGCTGGAAGAGCATCCCAGCAGAAGTAGTAGATGTTAATCTAGTGAGAGAATTTAAGCATGTTACTGTCCTGAAACATCAGAAAAAACAGGCAGACTAGATGGGCCAAAATATTCTTTGTCTGCAAAATCTATGTCTGTATAAACCGAGAGCTTATTGATACTATGGGTTATTTTATGTGACACAAAGTTTAGAAGAAAAACCTAAAAATACAGATCTGCAAAGGTTTGCTTGCTCAACATACGAGAAACTGCAATTCTTCATTTGTTCTGAATAGAACAGCACCTTTAACCATAGGCCCCTGTGGCGCAAGGGAAGCTCCCAAAATCTTTCTGGTGCACAAATAGATCCTTTTGCTGCTGGGACTGATGACATTTGCTTCTAATACATTTTGTAATTGTTTTATTACCAAGCGTGTGCAAGGTGTTGTTGGTGACTTATTTAAGAACTAAGTAAAAGAAGATCTGAAAACAACCCTTCTTGATTCTACTATATAGAGTGTTCCTCAAAACAAGGGTAGATGATTTTGCCTGTTAAGCCTTTCTTAATAAATGTGTGAAACCTGCGGATGGTTGAGTAAAGTATTTCTCCACTTCAGCTGTGCAGTCAGCAATTACATACTATGGGTCACCTGCTTGCCCATCTTCCCTTCCTGCGGACACATGCCACGCTAGGCCTACTACCCCATCTGTGCCAGGTCTACAGCCGTTACGGTGAGTATATACTTCCCCCTGCGAATTTGGTCTCGCTCCAGTGTCAGCATGGGAATACAGCAGTCATTACAGACTTTCCTTTGCGAAGCATTGTGAAACACAGCTCTGACAGCAGTGTCTCTTTAATTTCGTGCTGTCGCATAGTGGAGCCGGTCTCTGGCAAGAAGGCTGAGGACAGCTGAAAAATGTTTGATGCCATGTGTGAAATGCACGATGCCACTTGGACAAACCTATTATAGCGCAAAGCATGTTAGGTTTATCCAAGTTTAAAGCCAATCGTTCCCCCGCCCTTTGTATTTTAATTTTAAATGTGATTCCATGTTTCTCTTTATAGAGAAGATAATTGCTTGATGGGGAATGGCGACACACTTTATTATTCATTTTCTTTGTGTCTTTAATTATTATTACTATTTTATAGACAAAGCAGTATCAGAGAAGACCTCTTCAGGCCAAGACCGCAAGAAATTGAGTGAGCAGCCACCGGAGCCGTTTGTGGGGGAATTCAGGGAGTTCATTCAGCGCTCTCTTCCTATTCTTTCAAGAACTCCATCCCTGTTTTATCAGCTGGCCTTAAATGAGCCGGACTGCTCCCCAGTGTGCGCTCAAGCCCAAGTTATTGTGGATGCCCGGATCTGCGAGGATACCCAGCTCGTTATGAAAAGAAGTAACAAACCAGGATTCGTGAATGTTTGCTCCAGGTCAGAGACTGGGCTGCAGTTGTTAATTATAAGTGGTTTTGCAGTCAGATAATGGGTGGACAAAAAAAAATCATGACATGTGTATCCCTGTCTGGAAGTTTCATTTCAGAACACTGAAGTATGTGAAGCTTAATATTGTAAAGCTTAAAAGATGCTGCCGCCCTGCTTCTGTCATTCACAGCAAATCAATAGAGGTCCCCTCTTCTCCTGGCTGTGCTGCCCTGAGCTCTGAGGGAAGGCTGGCTGCAGTTGGCACTAGTGACGGCAATGTTCACCTTGTTGACACAGACAGTGGCAAGGTAAGAAAATGTACTCCTGTTCTGATCATGATTCTCCTAGTATAATAGCATGACCTATTAGTTCACAAGCTAATATGGTGTGATTATAACTGGGTTCTGCTATGTTTCTTGGTGTAGGAAGTAAGAATTCTTCACAGTGGCTGCGATGGAGTGTCTGCTGGTGCATTTATCACCGCTGATGTACTTTGTGTCTCGTCATATGATGGAACCCTGGAGATATGGAACATACACGACGGCTGCCGGTAACAGCTGTGGGCTTTCTGTCTGCATTTGTTGGAGCTATGCTGCATTGTGAAATATATGAAAATTGAATGTTCATTTTGTATGGATAGTTATAACACGATGATTATAGTAATGCAAATTTAGTAAATGACAATTTGAACGAGTGCTATTTTTTTTTTTTTTCTTTGTAAATTTTGCCAGTCTCCTAACGGTACTGCCCGGTCTTTTGCATACGTGTTGCTTTGTGTGTTTACAAGAGTGGCAGGATCAGAATTGAGCCTTGCCGTGACCCATTGGCATGTTTGCTTACTGAACAAGCTAGAATGCCAGATCATGGTAGGGTCCAAGTAACAATGCAGATTCAAGGGATTGCAGGTGTTCCAGGAGTTCAAGGAATATGAAGGATAAAGAGCTCTTAGGTAGGGGAAGGGGCAGATATCTTACATATTTATTGGTGATCATTAGCCGGTATAGGAATAAAAATACATGTGTTTCTGCTTTTGTACAGTAGGTGCATGATAAGCATATTCTACTGACATATTTTGTATTCATTTGTTTACTGTACCATAAATGAAATTTCCAGTAAGCATCTGTTCTGTTGAGTGCACTGAACATTTTTTGAAATGTTTGAATATTGTACATATGCTGTATGGGATACTGCCTTGTTCAGCTGTAGATTTTGTAAGAGTGTAGATGTTTTCTCAAAATATGCTGGATGCTGAAGTTTAGGTGACAGCATCTAAAGGTTCCCTGGGCTTTGATCAAATAATAAAAATCAGGCACATGTGATTTAACATTTTGGGATATTTGTTTTATTCAGTTTCAACCTTTCTGCTTTCAGCATGCACAGAACTGAAGCACACAGAAGGATGGTTACAGGGTGCTGTGTTGGTGCTGATCATAGACAGCTCCTGACCTGCTCTCTTGACTCCCAGCTCAAGGTGAGTTATGTCAAAGGTATCTTATTGCGCTTGCTGCGACCCTGTGTCACTGTCGTATCGATCATTTTTCTTCAACCCTCATAAAATCTGGAGTCTGAATGTGGAGTAAACTCACCCCCACCTAAACAGTTCCACTCACCATATGTTTTCTCCTTGGCTTAGCTCTGGGAAACAAGCCGTGGTTCCCTCTTGAGTTTCACCTCTTTCCCGAGCCCTCTGAATTGTGTGGCGTTTCATCCTAGAAGAAATGTAGCTGTGGTGGGATCCTGGGATGGAAATTCAACGGTGCTGAAATTGGACAGTTGGAAAAGAGAAGCTGTGAGTACCTCCATTAGTCAATAGACTACTCTCCAGCATGTAGCCTTTTTAATGTATTCTAAAGGTGAATCCCAAATATTTACCTCCAATGTTTTTTCCTCGTTCTTTAGATTCTTGGTAGTGGCTCCTCTGTTAGAGCAGTCTCTTTCTCCCTTGAGGGGAACATGGTGATATCAGGGAGTCTTGATGGCTGGGTGTCACTCTGGGCATGGGAGGCTTGTGTCCAGCTTGCTCACTTCAGAGCCCATAGCGGTGCTACTCTGACTACAAGCTACCTGCCGCAAGGAGAACAGTTATTGACTGGGGGAGAAGATGGCAAGGTAAGCACCTACCATTTGTATACAATTGAAAATAAGCTGTACTGAGTCAAGTGTTTTGGGCAAAATACATTCCTTAGCTAAAAGGTGAGGTGTAATCCTCTATTTGCTTAACAGGTGCAAGTGTGGTCAGGTGGTCTTGGAAGGATGGCTGGGCAAATACAAACAGAGACCACACAGTCTCCTGCACTATGTCTTGCCATCTCTCCTAATAAAAAACTTCTGGCTGTTGGATATCACTCGGGTTCTGTCTCTATCTACAATGCTGACTCAGGTAAGAATTCTCTCCCTAAAGAGCTGAGGTTTTAGAACGTCCGTTCGTCTTTATTTTCATCAGAAAATAGATCCGACTTGTCTTGTAACAGATTTGACACCTATAAGTGTACCTGTCATCATAGCTTAATGAGTTGTGCTAAGATTTTAATTCTGGCACTTGAGAGCATATATTTGACTTATGTTAGAAAGACTTTTAGATCTAGACTGTTAAATGGAAATTGCAAACATATGTAAATATAGTCCTTCTTTAAACCAAATACTTACGCTATTTCTCTACCATTGTAAGAATATCATATTTGCCTGTGCCAGCAGCAAACTAATACCTTTATTCATAGATGGTGGAGGTCAAGGTAATCGGGGTAAAAAGTCTTTTCGAAAAGTTTTTTTTACTCAAAATGTGTTACCTTTTTATACTGCCCGTCTCTGAATGCTTCTGCTCTTTTGGCAGGTGACCTTGTATCACAATGCATCTTTCCTGATGTTGCTGTGGGGGCTGTTATATGGCTCTCGGACAGTAAACTGGTCACTGGGAGCTCTGACAGTGTGGTGCGGGTCTGGAACATCTCACCTGACGAGTCTCATTGCAAGTTTTCTCTTCGTGGACACAAACGCGCTGTCCGAGCCCTGTCGGTCTCCTCTCGACTTTTAGCGTCGGCATCTGGTGAGCATTCTATCCGCTGGTTAAATGTTAAGTTATTGCCTGCGAACCCATTAATGCTATTTTTTTTGCTTCCTTTTTAAATCACATCTGTTCCAGCTGAAACGTGTTCATTTTGGGACTTGAGACTTGCAATATTCCATCCACTGCTTTAAATGTAATGGATTCCTGCATATATTTTGATGATGTTGTCAAATAATATCTTGTGTGCCGCTTCTGAATGCATGTAATATATTTGATTCAAAAGTAATGTTCGCTGTGTTATCACATCGGTTAAAAATTGTGTGAAAGCACCTTCTTCTTACTATATTTTTTTTCTGTGGTTTGTATATTACTGGTATTTGTCTAATAAGACATACATTTTGTTTTCTTGTTTCAGAAGATGTTTCAGTTTGCCTTTGGCTGTTAGAAGATCTGCTAAATGCCGTTTCACCTCCTGCCCCGGTCTCTGTTTTGCGAGGTCACTCTGCTCCAGTTACGTGCTGCTCATTCAGCAAGGATGGGCAGTTCCTAGCTACTGGAGGACAGGATCGGGTGAGAGCAGGAGAGGGGTTAAATTAAATGTGGGAAAGTGAAATTGTGCGTGGTTAAAATATATTCACTACCAAGGTTCATAGGGGTTAGGAAGGAGTGAGCAAATTAAGCCAGGATAGGCAAATATGGTAACATGAATGTTGTACATGGCTGTTAGAAAGACATTGGCATAATAAGTGATGGAACACTGAAGAGGCCGATTATTTGGTAGGAGGCGCTGGTGGGTTTGAATCGCCTTTGTCGTGTAAGGAAAAGCTAGAAGACGGGTTATATGAAAAGTAAAGTAGATGATTAAATAGTGGGTGGAAAGGGCACCACTATCTGTAGGTACAGACTTACAAATAAGATGTTTCTTTGTGGTGTGGGTATGCTTCGGCCTAAACACTGTATTAAAAGGTGTTAAGTTATTACTATATCTGGTTGTAGATAGTGAGCTGAATTTTTTCCTATACAGCCATCAACTTACAGTGCAGGTATAATATATTTCAATTGGTAGGGTGCCAACACAGGGGTGAACACATAAATGATTGACATAGTAGATCTTAAATGATGTAACGACTAAATACTGTCTTTCAGTCTGTGCTGTGCTGGGATGTCGCCTTAAATCCGCCTGTCACTGTACATGCTCTGTTGTCTTGCCATAAAGACTGGGTATCTGACTGTGCCTGGACTGAGGATACGAAATTGGTAAGACGTAGTGAATCTTTTTTTTATTTTTTTTTATTTATTCATTTATTTTTATTTTATTACTTTTTAGTCAGATTGTGGCCGGTTACCAAAAATATATAGAAATATGTGTATTTTGAGAGTGGGGTTTAGAAAAGTGAATTTGTGTGTGTGTGTCACATTGTACTGAGCTATCCCAGTGGGGGCGCTACTAACACAACCCCCTTGGAGGCTACTACTGTAGATATGCCTTGAGGAAGAAATCCTGCCACTGTGTCTACTAAAAACAATTCTCAAAGAAAACATACATTGTGTGTAAAGCTGCTTAACCCCTTCAATCCCCTATAGACGTACCGGGATGTCCAAAAAACGCCCACAAAGAAACCCCTATGGATGTCCCGGTACGTCCAGCCCTTCGTGCAGCGTCAGGGCCAATTATTTCAAGAAAGCCATATTCTCCACAAGGTGTAGGGAGACCTGAGTTCTCTGGGGGTTGAGTTTGCCTGTCCAAGGACACCCTCTTGCTTTGGACACTAGTTTCTAGTTATAAAAGCAACTGCTGGGCCACTGAGGAGGGGCCTGTGGAGGTACTGGCAGTTCTTCAAAATAGGCTTTGACCATTTCAGAGGTGGACTACATCCTTCTTTTATTCCCCCATCATCTGCTGACTTTCCTTCATGTTCCAGTGAAAGTGCCCAGCACTTTTAAATCTGTTTTGGCTGAAACACAGCCTATGAGTTGGAATACCTGCCCTTAGCATTGTAGAATATGTGCTGCACAATGCAAACCCGCAAAGCCCCCACCTCTAACTGCTTTCACCGTATTTGCTGCCCTGTCGGTTACCACCAGTCTCATTTCTACTGCCGTGCATGCCTGTCCAATATTTGGGCAGTCAATAATGGGCCGGTTAAAGAAAGACATGCTGTGCACTAGTGGCGCTCCAAACCAAGTGGATGGACAGCTCGTCCTTCAACAATGAGACTGGTAAAGGGAATGCAATTCGCTCTGCTTTAAGGTGGTGCGGCAAGGGAAGCAGTAGTCGGAAGTGAGGGCCTCTCCCTCAATTGTTGACAAGGAAGCACCTACCTTTTGACATTCCCCTTGAATTGAAAGTGTTCTCGCGTAGACAAGTTCAATGGATATCCTTGCCCCACCTGTCTCTCAGAATCAGAAGGCTGAGGCCTCACCACGCCCTTTTCTCTGCCTGCTGCTGGTGGCGGCTGTTGTGTGTTTGTTAAATGCTGCCAGTTTACCCTTTAAGAACAGCTGCTGTCACGACTGTGGGTACTGGATAGCAGTCTCTGTGCAAGGACAGGTTCAAGCTTAGAACTCAACATTGGGCAGGCACTAAAGAGTGGCTCCTCTGTGGTATTTTGCTTTAGTGAATAAACTTCAGAGTTTTAATGGCGTCTCATATTTTCAAGACTTTAGAAGTTCTCATGACGCTTCTATGACAGATCGGCGTTTAGTGAACAAACATACCATATTAGCCCGATTACAGGCCGCCTTTTTTTTTTTTTTTTGGGGGGTGCAGCCTATAATCAGGGTTTTAGCATTTTTACCTTCTCCATGGTGTCTGGAAGACCGGATCAGAGCATTTTCAGTAGTGCGGTCCGGCGAAAATGTGGTCCCCTGGCAATGCGAGCGAAACTTTAGTTCCGCCATGATTCTTGATTCTCAACGTTGATGTAGATGAGACAGACTGGAGCAGGAAGTGGTGGTCATGTCTGCCGCATCTACATCAACGTTGCAAAACTAAAGTTTAGGTAAGGAGGGTAGGAGCCTCCTACCATACGTTAAATGTAAAACAAAAAAATAAAAAAAAATGTTTTGCGTTAAAATAGCACCAAACTCTAAGGGTGCCTGTAATAATCGTGTGCGGCCTATATTCAAGGCAATAAGGTATATCATAAAAACAATCACTGACTTCTGCAGTAATCGGTATCTGATTTTAATACAAAATTGTTTTTTTTCCTTCTACCTACAGATCTCGTGCTCAGGAGATGGGTCTGTATGCCTCTGGGACATCACACAACAGCAATGTCTCTTGCAGTTTGCAGGGCACCAAAGTGCTGTCAGCAGTGCTATTTGTGTGGTATGCTTTTATCTACTACCGGGTCAGGGAACGATCATATTCTTCAGTTGCTGACAAGGATTTTATAGGTTTTGGTTTTGTTTTTTCACTGTCGCAGGGAAAACATGTGCTGTCAAGCAGTAGGGATGGATGTCTAAAGGTGTGGAATTTAGAAGGTGTTGAGATTTCTAGCATCCCAACCCATCATGGGCAGATTTATCAAAGCATCGCATATTTGGAAACCGAAGAAAGTAGGGGTGAGTGTATACTGAGAATAACTGTTATGCAATGGAATAATAATCTGCAGACATTGCTGAAGAAGTTTATCAGGATTGGGTATTTAGAAATGCATATGACCTCTGCTAACAACGTGTGTTCTTCTTTAAGATGATGCTGAGTTGGTGGTTTATACAGCAGGTTCTGATGGCTCTGTTTTAAGGTGGAACCCACTACAGGTGATTCTTTTTAGGAAAACTATGCTTGAAAAAACAGTGTTATAAAAGAGATGTATGTAAGATTCTGTGATTCTTGTCCTTTCATCTAGATGGACAAGGTACAAACACTATATGGTCACGGACATGCAGTGATATCTTCGTTAGCCAGTCCCAGATGTAATGCCATTGTCACAGCTGCATTAGATGGCTCAGTACGAATATGGGGAATGCCTTGCAGAGATGGTATGTATTTGTCAATGTAATAAGCAATGTATTACTATGGTTAGCCATATCGCAAACCTGTAGGTGAATAGAATGCTCTAAAATAGTACATCCTGCATGTAAACAAATTGTAAGCTATGTGACTAATGTTCATCGATCCTGTGTGCTTTTCTCTACACAGAGCATCCTTTGCCTTATCGTCACGTTGGTGCAGTAACAGCTGTTGCATGGTCTCCAGACGCAGAGCTAGTGGTGTCAGGTGGAGAGAATGGAGACCTTGTGGTGTGGAGGAACCAGAAGGTGGTGCTCTCTGTGCAGGTAACACAAGTTTACGCAAGTTGAGGGATAGATGTCTAATTTTGAATGAGTCTACTCTGGCCTGTAATTGATTATATTGTTACTTTGTGTTACAGTGTAGCAAGCTGTGTATATCTTCGGTTGTGTTCACCGCCCCACGATCATTCTGTGTCGTTTCCAGTGATAACAAAGTTTCGAGTTGGCTCCTTTTATCTTGTAAAGGAGATGGCTTAAGGTGAGGATGTTTCAGGAGTGGTAGAAAGTTAACACACAGTGCAACTTGCCCTATTACAAAACATGACATCTCTCTACCTACAGACTCAAGAAAGTGTACAGTGTAGAAATGGATTCCCTTGTGGTCGCTGCACATATTACTTCTTCAAACCGGGTGCAGTTACACACAGTGTCTGGGAAAATATATCTCCTGGAACCAAAGACTGGTTTACTACAGGTACTTTTGTATTACTGAACCTGGACTGCAAATATCGTATGCCTGTTACTGAATGTGGGAAAAGGTATGGTAATTTTTACGTTGCATTTCTTGATACAAAACAGTGTTTCTTCTCCTTAATGCAGCATGATTTGCGAAGTGTACTAGATACCAGTTTCCAGCCACCACCAGAGCAACTGGAGCCTGGCACCATTGTCACAGTATCAATACCGGGCTTTGGTAAGGACTCTTTCAGAAAAATAACACACTTAATATTTCTGGCTTCTTTTCCCTGCTTCATACGTGGTCATTTTTTACATGTATGCAATTGAAATATTTGTGTAAATGTTTTTTTTTATGTGTGTAAAATACGTGTGTATGTATGTATGTATGGGTGTGTATATATATATATATATATATATATATATATATATATATATATATATATATATATATATATATATATATATATATATATATATATATATATATATATATATATATACCGTATTTGCTCGATTATAAGACGACCCCCAAAATCTAAATATTAATTTAGGAAAAAAACAAAGCCTGAATATAAGACTACCCTATGGGAAAAAAGGTTTTACTAGTAAATATTAATTCATGTAAACAATATTTTCATATTTAATAAAAGCTATGATTGAGAAAAATATATTTTTTTATTTCCTTTTATTTGCCACTCTGCCCCCAGAAATGCCTTATACCCCCTATTTGCCACTCTGCCCCATGATGTGCCTTTTAACCCTCTATATGGCACTCTGCCTCCAGAAATGTCTTATACCCTCCTATATGCCACTCTGCCCCATGATATGCCTTTTAATCCCCTATATACCAGAGTGGCATATAGGGGGTTAAAAGTCATATCATGAGGCAGAGTGGCATATAGGGGGTTAAAAGGCATTTCTGGAGAATATATATAACTGCTAACAGCAATCACACTCCTATCAAGCCAAGGCAGCCAGTACATGCTGGAACCTGGGGATGATAGGAGTGTGAGTACAGGCTCCCTATGCCATGCTACCACCACCACCCCCCTTACACATCCATGCTATCACACACACACACTCATTCACAAACATTTAAATACTCATTCATTCCATTAATCACACATACTTCAATCAAAAAAACCCTCCCCCACACCCTTACCTGAACTGCAGATCTCTCACTCGAAGACTTCTGCAGGGGCCCAGCTGTGCGAGCAACTTCTCTGGCCCCGCCCCCAGAGGAAGGAGGGGGGAGGCAGAGTTATGTGACACTCTTCTAGCTTCCTGTTCTCCTGCTGCTCGCGACCAAAGCCGGGTAAGGAGCATGGCCCTAGCGGACATTTTGAGATCTGATTAGAAGACGACCTCGATTATAAGACGAGGGGTATTTTTCAGAGCATTTGCTCCTGAAAAAAACCTCGTCTTATAATCGAGCAAATACTGTATGTATGTATGTGTGTATGTATATGTGTATATCACACACCCACCGTATTTGCTCAAATATAAGACAAGGTTTTTTCAGAGCAAATACCCCTCGTCTTGTATTCGAGGTCGTCTTATAATCGCACCTCAACTAGAGGTCTGACTATAAGACTAAGAACCAGCCCCCGCCGCCGTGTTGCAGGGGACCTGAATCTAAACCCCCCCCCCCCCGGCAACCGCCGCCGCCGGCACTTCCTCTGGAGCTTCTATCACTGAGGGCTGGCGTGACATAGCCTTCCGGTTTCCATCGTAGAAGCCCCAGTGGAAGTGCCAGGCAGAAGCGGATGTTGTCTATGCAAGTCGTGCAGACGTTCCCTGGCAGCCAGGAAAGAGGATCCCCCGCAGTGCTGCAGGACCCCCGGATCCTCCTCTCTGGCAACCTCCTCTCATGGCTGTGCCATGTGTGCAGACAACCTTGGCTTCTCCCCAGCGCTTCCGCTGGGACTTCTGTGGTGGAGCACCGGCGTGACATGACCTTCCAATGTTCAGTCATAGAAGCCCTGTTGGATATATATATATATATATATAATATATATTTCTTCTTCAAGCAGATTTTTGCTGTTAGCTGGTAGTAATTGGCTATTTTGCTTTTTTACTTCCATCATCTGTAAAGGCCATTAGCTTTTTTTTTTAATGAATTTAGTGCTTTTCAGCTGCTTTCTACATTGACCGATATATATATTTTTTTTCAGGCATATGCGACTCAGCCGGAGGGCTGTGGCTGCACACCACAGGGATCAATGGTTCTAAAGACAAGGCAGATAAGTGGAAAAGAATACAGGTAAAATTACCTTGTGTGTTTATTTTGTATACCCCGTATGTAAAACAGCTTCTGGTTTGGTCCCCAGACAATACTTGGAAACGAGTGAAATCTCAATGTATTTTTCTTGATAAAACGCTTTCTAAAAAATAAATAAAAAATAAAAAAAACTGCCTAATATGATTTTGCAGATGAAATTGTATTTTTATATATCTTATTGAGCTTTCAATCATATCAATGACAAAAATAAATCTGCATAGAGAATTGACATTCCTGATATTTGGTAAGCTATAAATACATGTTATGCAATCAAGCACAACAACTGAAACGTTTTCCAATGTGGGGCAAGTTTAGGAAACCAGCTTCTCAGCAATCCCTCCAACAGTCAGCTCACACATTTAGATACATTTGAGATAGATAACGTCGTTTGGGGGGTGTTCCCATAAAGAAGAGGTTCTGGACTCACCTTTCATTATAGAAATTTTAAAAAAGTTTCCCCCAGAGTTAGGACAGTCAAAGAGGTGCAGTAGTAGAGCACTGGGCCTGGACACGCAGACACTGACACATCATAGGTACATGCAGCCTGGTGGAACAGGATTGGATTTCCCCAATATTTTTTTTTATTTTTTTTTTTTTTTAATGAATCCCGCAGAGTAAGGACGGTCAGAGGTGCACATTAAGTATATGTTTTTGTTCTGATTATTCCTTGTTCTCAGATTCACCATGCATATGATCAGAGGTGCACACTAAGTATATAATGTTTTTGTTCCGATTATTCCTTGTTCTCAGATTCACCATGCATCTGTCTCTTCTCTGCTCGCAACTGATGGTTACGTTGTTTCAGCATCAGCTGACAGGACTGTGAAAGTCTGGGAGTATGACCCATTCAGACAGGTGTGTGCGCATGTTCATGCAGTAAAGGCTAATACAATAAGGGAATTTAAACATGCATGGGATCTGGTTATCCTGGACCTTGATGAAATCAAGGATCGATTCTGAGCCCTTACATCAGAAAAAATAAATGGTTCTTATCTACTAGTCTGTTTCCATTGGCTTATCCTGCCAGTGGTCTGTCTACTTGTGCTAATGTTAACCTGTATTTTCAGGTGGGAGTTTTCCATTGCGAGGGAGGAGTTACCAGCCTGTCACTCGCTCCTAAACTCCAGAGCCAAATGGCAAAGGAGCTGTGTCAGATTGCCTGCGGAGATCAGTATGGAAGTGTCTATATCCTCACTTGTATTTAAAAAGTTGTGAAAAATGTAACTTGACTGCATTTAGCATATCCTGGCAAATGTAGCCTAAATGTTAAGGGCGTGTTTACATACAGTACTAAGGATCTGGATAATGGTAATAGTTACAGTATCAATTTATTCCAAGAGATTAATGTATTTGCTAATGTAGTACTGATTCAGAGTTGTCTATAATAAATCCACACAATAAAGATTGGTGTAAAGATTTTTTTCTTTATCACAAAGTGCACACCGGCACCAGCACAGCTTATTTCATCAACACTAACTGATACCTTTTACTCAAACTTTAACCAACTGGCATTTCTGCTCATTATTAAGCCCACGTCATTAAGGTGAACATTATCTCTTTATTGCGGGTTACAAGGCAAGACTGAAGACACATCAGGCAATGTTCCTCACAGTCATCAGTACTCGGTATTTTGTTTGAATTTTTAATATATAAATATACAACAGTATTAGAATTCTAGCAATACATGAAATTAACACAATAAACTAGGTCCTTATGAGACATGTTTTAGAATATCTTCAAAATAAGTAGATAAAATGATCAAACCAACAAAGTTTCTGTCCAATCAACAATGTTTAAAGATTAAAGGAGTTATAGTCCACACTCCCACCAGAGTGCTTTTTCACCATAAGGATGCATAGTTGAAGCGCACTTGGAGCAGGTACTTCATCCGAACTTGGTTTGGATTGTAAACAATGTATTCATTGTAATTGAGTGTGTAACCAGCTTCATTTACCAGTCCTGTTTCCACAAGGGGCCCCAGTGGGACCAATGCTCCATCACTGCAACAAGTATTCGTTTATTTTAGATTATTGGCTAATGGTAAGGAGTGTGTCAGGGTTTATATAATGTACAAAGTCAGTGCATTAAGGCATACAAATCATTACATTTATTTATGTAGCGCTTTACAATCAGTCGGTAGGACAAATTTAACATCACAAACTATAAAACTGGTACAGTAGGAGAAGTTGGCCCTGCTCTTGCAAGCTTAAAATCTACATACACTTTCCTTTCATGTTGATGAACCCTGCCTACTTCTCCCCATACAAAAGTCTAATAAAGCCCAACAATATTGGGCTTTCAATCAATTTCTTTGGTTGGGAACCACTAACCAATACAGTGCTGGTCTGCAAAGGAAAAGGGGCCAAATGTTCTCCAGCCCTGTTAAGATTAGCAGTGCAGCCACCATAACCATGGGCAGTTTGTCATGCTGCACATACTTGAGAAATGGTGCTTTCCACAAACAAGCTTACATACTAAAGGAAGTTGGGAAAAAGTGTAATGCAGATTTCTACCCGCAATGGCTGCACATCTAATAGATTTTCAGTATGATGCATCATAGATGCAGTATTTAAATTATAATTTGTAGGAATTTGTCCCTCAAATAGTGATTGAAAAAACAGTATTCATATTGACGTGCAACAAATATCAGTCTGTTACTCACTGTGTGATGATGTTCTTTGGGTCAGGGATGCTGCGACCTAAACCTTTAGTGCTGTTTTTCCCCTTCAGCTTTTCTTGAGCGGCATAATCTGCAACCAGGAGCTCATTACATTTACCAAGGGCCACCTGATAGTAAATGAGACGATGCATAACATTGTTCTGTTACATTTATTTATATAGCACTGCCAGAGTCCGTAAAATAAAAATCATAAACCGGTACAAAAGGAGAAGAGGGCGAGATTACAAGTAAAACAGTAGGAGAGGACTCCTTGGATGGGGATGAGCTGGTCGAGCCAGCATGATCTGTTGAGTTTGTTCAGATGGCTTTATTACAATATTGGCTGAGAGTGTTACGAAAAGAGGTTGTAAGCTTCTTAAAGTGGGTTTTCAGGGACCTTTTGAAAGTCGCATGCGACTGAGAAAGTCTGATAGAACCAGGAAGGGGTACAGCACAAGTAAAATCCTGAATTCTGGAGTGGGAAGAGGTAATGAGAGTAGAAGAGAGACAAAGGTCATGAAAAGAACGAAGAGGGCAGATAGGGGTATAAGAGGGTGCAGTGTTAAGGCCTCTGTAGGTCAGGATCAGGAATTTGATTCTGAGGGTATGAGAGCCAATGGTGTGATTGGATGACGGGGAGACCAGTTAGAAGAGAAAAGCAATAATCCAGATGGTATATCACAAGGGAGTGGATTAGTATTTTTTTTTCTTGTGTGAGGAATTGGCATATTTTTCAGGTGAAGGCAGCAGGATTTGGTGAGGGGTGAAGGAGAGAGTAGAGTCAAGTGTGACACCGAAGTAGCGAACTTTGTCAGTTGGTTGGATGGTGGAGTTGCGGACGCCATGCAATTCCAGAAAAACAGTCAGTCAGGCAGGTTAGAAGAAATGGTTGGGGACAGGAGATCTAGATTAAGGGGAGCCCTAAGGAATACCAACAGATAGATTTGTCAAGGGTTTGTAGAAGGATTGGGTGGTCAACTGGGTCAAAGACTGCAGGAAGGTCCAATAGTATAAGTAGTGAGAAGTGGCCTTATGTTTAGCAGCAGGGAGGTCGTTAGTAATTTTTGTGACTGCTGTCTCCGTGGAATGCTATACGATAGGCCATAAAGGTTAACAAACTTGATAAAATTTTACAAAACAGGGTTAGAGTAGGAAGCATGTGATAATACCTCTGATAACAACAAGATCCCCACATTGTTTTCACGGGTAGTAAAGCAGTAGTTTGCACTCTTCGAAGAGACATCAGCAAAGTATATGCCTTTTCCAAACTGTGTGCAAAAGGAAATAGATGACAGTGTAACTGGCTTTGTTTGAAGCAGCAAACATTATTTGTAAAATTATGATTATGCAATAAACCGCTCTATCTGGGTGACTGGCACTGCCAGTTTGCAATTACCTAGTCGCTAACACTCACCACTCCTCCTGTGAGCAATGTGATTTCTCAAAAGGCTGATAAAGGAGACCCTCGACCCTTCTACCTTTTAGGAGCCCAAACAAGTAATCTTCACTACAGGAGCGGTGAGGAGATATTGCTTTGTTGACATCTATTGTCAGCTAACCTGGACAGCTGCAAATGCACCTTGTTTTCTGAATAATAACCATCAAATAAACAGTTATTTTAAATGTCTTATTATTTTCATAAGATTATACAATACATATTGACTGGCTATTTAAAGCATAACAAGAATGAAGACGTCTCTTCATCCCTGCTACCGATACAATGGTGCACCTCCCAGACACTCTTCAAATGTACTGTCCGATCAAACAAATAACCACCTCTTAAAGCCCTTACCAAGCCGAAGAGCTTTCAGTACTATGTATTCTCCTGCTGAGACAAATATCGATTGTGGCATTTAAGTACAAGAATTAATGTGACATCACGAGTATGCAAAAAGAAACATAACTTTGTCTTACCATATAACCAGTGACTGGAGCCTCCGGTGGAGCAACACGCAGCCCTTGACTAAGAATCCCAACCCAGTTTGACAGACGTGATCCGTGCCACAGGAGCATCCTATTCAGAACGTGACAGGATGAATCTTGAGTGATGCTGTAGATTATGTTAAGTGTCTAGCTAGTATGCAAAAACATCTGCGCTAGATCCCCATCACAAATATTTAATTCAACTAATTAACATATTGTTTTAATCAATGAACTTGTGGTATATCCAGAGCCATATTGTCCTGAACTCATACATTTCCAATCTACACTTGTTGTACAACCTAACCCCCCCCCCAAATTGCTAACATATGCAAACAAGCGCACACATTGACATCCATCTATTATCTCTAACCTGTTTGGGATATCATGTTGGAAGTTGCTTTCCTCCCCTTCTCTCTGTACCTGGAACACATCCAGCAGGGTCATTGTGTAGTCATTGTGTGTAGGAGCATGGGTGCTCTGCAGATAGCTCTCAATAATCTAAGAAACAGAGCAAAATAAGGGTAAATAAAATAGACAATTATATAAGTTGAGTTTCATGGATTTAATGAGTACAATACTAAATAATAAGAATGAATAACGCAGAAGTTGTCTCATTCAAACATCAAACTGGTACAGCCGTAGAACATTTTGTCTAACGTAGGCACTTCAGCAAAAGGAGTAATATAGCTTGTGTGTTTTGTACCTGAAAGTCGTTGGATGTCTTCTCCAGGGGCTCAAGTGAGCAGTGCAGCTGCCGATACTGCCGGTCCACAGGATGCTCCAGAGAACTAAGTTCCATACTTGCCAGCTTTACTGCAATCTGGATGTCCCCCAGAGCCTGTGGAGATAAGGGAATTCTTGTCTGCTCGGATCAATCATGTGAGCCTAGAAGGAGTTGTGTAAGTTTGCACCAGTAGAAAAGTTAAAAAAGAAAAAGAAGGACAACGAAACAAAGAAAACAAGAAAAGTGGGGAAAGCAGCTTCTAACACCAGTAAGCAGTTCCCAGTGCTCTAGAAAAAGACTAGACTAAATGTATTTGACTGATGCGAGCGCTGGCAATCTTGGATATGAACAGTTGCAAAAAAACAATAAACATTTAATACTGATGAAAATATACAATACATTGAGAAAGTGAACAAATAACACATATGTATTTGTAACAATTCATCGATTTCAAGAACATGATGCATTTCACCAAATAGCTTCCTCTGAGCTTAACGATTAATAATCCCTCACACTGAACCTTCCGCTAAATGACTGGGGAGTGTTCTGTGTGGCTCCAACGAGCCCTTATTGGTATATATGGTTAACACCTTCTGTGTCCCGGGATGAATTAACAGGAATGATAAATCACAAAAAGCAGACCGAGGCTAGTGATTCAATATGGGTGATTTTCACTATTAGAAAGGGGGAGGACTGTGTCCGTCACTTGAATAAAATAATTTTTATAATTTATTCTGACTTGATCAATACATTTTGATGAGTGGATAGTCACTATGTAGTTTAAAAAAGTGGTTAAAACTTGCCAAATTTCACACAAATCTTTTCCATAGCTTTAGACACTGGAGCACAAAAAAATTGTTAAGAAATGTTATATTTGTCGGACTTATAACCTAAGCATGAATATTACTATGTGCTAGTGGTACACAAAACCTCAAAGCAGAAAAAAGGTGACAGAATTGGGCTGAGAATTAGTAGAGTAGAGAAAAAAATATAATGTATATTGTAAATGTATAATGAAGGTTGTTTGTATATAGCGTGTGCTAGGTACATTTTTTATATGATTATATGAATTCCCTGCCGTTAAAGGGATGGTCTAATCCGTAATTTTTTTTTATTATTTTAATGCATGGAAAATCCAAAAATAGACTCCAATATATAAACGAGTAGGAGCCCAATTATTTCTATACAGAAGAACACATATCCTTTTTATTTAGGAAAAGCGTGGGACAGATAACAGAAAAGCAGAGAAAACCGAGTCTGCAAAGACATTGGTTGACAGCAGGACAGTTGGTCAGAGAGACAGATTTGTGCCCCTACCTCCAAGAGGCACACTTTCACAGCAAGCTCTTCTTGGGTCCTTATAAGAGGTGGTGTCCGGAGGCTGCAGTGGTAGACAATACGTGTTCAGTGTCCTTTTCTAGATATGCATAGACAACGTCCCAAAACAGATCCAACTAGATACTAACCCAAAATCATGGGGGATACGGGTGTAAAAGTCATTACATGCCTCCAAGAGTTCTCTGCCAAATTTCTGCTTTTTGATACAGTTCTCTATTTGCTGCAGAGAGCAATACCCAGCACGAATTTGCTCTACAGTCAGTTTTCCTGTTGGACACAGTAGGTTTCGTCATCTGATTAGAAGACAGTATAGCAAAAACGGATAAAGAAGCAATATGAAGTCTGCACAATGAAGCAAGAAGGTCTCACCCAGAGGTGCTTTCTTGATATCATATTTCATCTCTAGAACGGTCTGCTCCATGGCTTGTAGGTTACAGATCAGCCGGATCAGTTCCTGGAGTCGCAGATCTAACTTGGATTCTGGTTTGGGTACGTTTTCTTCCTTCACTACTTTCTCTTCTTCTACCTGTGGTAAATATCAGACAGTTATTGTTATTAAGTTAGAGAAGAGGTAAATGTATGCCACGTTGGGTGTTCAACCACAGATATACACGAATTCAAGCATCGCTACAGAAATTCTGCTTGCTCTGTGACTCTCAACCCTGGCAAAAACTGCTGAATGAAACAAAGTGTGGTATCTATTCAATTTTACATACACAGAATACCTCAACTATATATATATATATATATATATATATATATATATATATATATATATACACACACAGTATACATGAGATTATCCTAGAATAATCATACCTCTGTCGTAGAATTATAATCCATCTTCAACATGTCATATTTCCCAGGAACTTTTTCAAAACTTTCACGTTCAGACCATTCATTCTTTGTCTTATCAAAAAACCTTTAAATAATGATATATTATTTTAGTTATAAAATGAAGGACGGAACATTAAATGGTAAAAAGTTACACTTTAATTAAATGATAAATATGCGGCTTATGATATATACAAAAAGCATTTTAATAATCTCACTTTTTTGTAAAGATATCCTTTGCTTTCTGGAGATCGCCTCCACAGGCTACCAGAGAGTTCTGTCCAATTTTTCCAACTGAAAGACAAATGCGTCTCAAGTCAGAAAGGAAACTCCAGTCCTAGCTCTGCAATGTAGTTCAACTGAAAGGACCATCTAATTTGCTAAAGAAATACCGACTGAGACCGGGAGTGTGTTACATAGGCTAACAGTGTGATTTGAATCCAATGCCATTCCATTCCAAATCATGGACAATGAAAAAAGAATTTGAAAGTTCATTTTGAAAAGTGGATGGCTCTGATGTGACTTCACAGTAGGGACATTTACATTTTTAAAGAAAAATATGTAATTGCTTAAATTAATTGTAATGTATACAGGTTCAGAAAATGCTTATTTGAAGCCATAGAAAACCCTTCCCTATAATCCCTTAAGGACCAGGGTTGTTTTACAATGTTTTCCAAAAACAGAGAAATGTTTGTGTTTTTGTGTTGTGATTAGCTTACCCACACACATTTTTTTAGGACAATTAGGGCTTTTTTTAAATAATAATAAAATACATATATATAATTATATACATTTTTCACAGTTTCACCTATAAAAGCTACGCATAATTTTTTTCCCCTTTTTTGCACAGGGTATTTGCAAGTGTATGAAATCACCAAAATGTATTCAGCTGTATTCAGAAATACGCCAAATGTATAGGCTATTGTATAATTTTGGAGATCTACAGGGCACACTACATGACATGCTCAGTTCACTGCCCGACAGCACACAGCCTGGGAGGGCATGGTAGTCACACAGAAAATAACAAGTTAAATGACATAATATACCAAGCAAACACAGTTGAGATTTTTTTTTTATCATAAATATGTAAGCCTTCTGCTCATTTTGTGCACTACTTTTTTTTCTGCTACTTTTGCGGGCTACAACTTGCATCACCTTTATCATAACTCTATCTGAGGGTGATGGAAGTTGTAATCAGCCCCACCTTAAGTTTAGTTTTAGTCAATATTGAACTGGTACGTTCATTATATGCATAGAAAAGCTGTTTTGTATTTTCTGAGTAAGGTTGATTTTGTTAAGTCATCGAGTAAGCCCATTATTTCTTTTTCTCTATTTAGCATAGAAATACAAAATAAGCACACAAAATATTTAGATATTTTAATACAGTAATATGAATATCACACCCCCAAATCATATTTCTCAATTCAGGTAACTATGTAAATTAGTCTACCAAGGTATACGATCAATCAGATGACACCTCACCTCTTCCCCAACGCATCCATATGCAGAAGCTCCTAGCACAGTCATCTTCTAGCAGCTGTATCAGGTAGAACTTATTGTTGTTGAACTGCAGGTTAGTCTGAAAAGGTGATAAAAGATATAGAGGTACAGTTGTACTCAAAGGTTTGCATACCCTGGTAAAAATTGTGAAATGTTGGCATTGATTTTGAAAATATGATTGATCAAGGAAAACAAAATGTATTTTATTTAAGACTAGTGATCATATGAAGCAATTTATTATCACATAGTTGTTTGGCTCCTTTGTAAATCATAACAACAGATATCACCCAAATTGCCCTGATCAAAAGTTTACATACCCTTGTTACAGACACACACAGGTTAAAATGGCAATTAAAGGTTAATTTCCCACACCTGTGGCTTTTTAAATTGTAATTAGTGTCTGTGTATAAATAGTCAATGAGTTTGTTAGCTCTCACGTGGATGCACTTTATAAACATGGAAAAGGATATAAAAAGATATCTAAAGCCTTGAAAATGCCAGTCAGTACTGGTCAATCACTTATTAAGAAGTGGAAAATTCTGGGAACTTTTGATACCAAGTCAAGGTCAGGTAGACCAAGAAAGATTTCAGCTACAACTGCCAGAAGAATTCTTTGGGACACAAAGAAAAACCCACAGGTAACCTCAGGAGAAATACAGGCCACTCTGAAAAAAGACAGTGTGGTTGTTTCAAGGAGCATAGTACGAAGACAACTGAACAAAAAAAGCCCGGTTACAATATGCCCGACAACACCTCGACACACCTCACAGCTTCTGGCACACTGTAATTTGGAGCGATGACACCAAAATAGAACTTTATGGTCACAACCATAAGCACTATGTTTGGAAAGGGGACAACAAAGTGTATAGCGAAAAGAATTCCATCCCCCCACTGTGAAGCATGGTGATGGCTCACTGATGATTTTTTTGGGGGGGGGGGGGGATGCGAGCTCTAAAGGCACAGGGAATCTTGTGAAAACTGATGGCAAGATGAACGCAGCATGTTGTCAGAAAATATTGGCAGACGATTTGCATTCTTCCACACGAAAGGTGCACATGGGATGCTCTTGAACTTTCCAGCATGGCAATGACCTTAAACACAAGGCCAAGTTGACCCTCCAGTGGTTACAGCAGAAAAGGGTGAAGGTTCTGGATGGCCATCACTGACCTTAATATCATTGAGCCACTCTGGGGAGATCTCAAATGTGCAGTTTATGCAAGTCGACCAAAGACTTTGCTTGACCAGTAACTGGTTTGCATGTTTAGAAAAAGTATGAGTCCCTTACTCCAGGGAAGACAGGCAAGACTTATCTGTCATCGAATTCTATGTTTTTTTATGTTAATTGCAGTCAGTCCCACAAGTAAATACTCTCAATCTTCTCACACTAAGTAAAAACCACAAATGCAGCAGTGTAAGTGTTGTTAAATAAAAGTAAGCCATAATTGATGTTAGATGTGATGTAAGTGATACATGTGGAAAAGTTTTTATTCCCATGAACAAGTCTCCTTTCAAAATCTCTGAACCTCTGCTGTTGTCACTTGGAACCCTGTGTTGTATCTTAACAACAGTTATGCAGTTCTATCAATTTTTAATGATAGTTACCATATTTATAGCACTGGCGTATAAGGAAATTTGAGTAAAAAAGTTTAAATAATAAAAAAAAACAGACACACACACAAACACACACATTAATTTTATATATTGCCAATATTTGAGAGGCCCATCCAGACTCCCTACCTTTTGGGAGGTCTGGTATGGGTCCTCTTTATCTTCCAGCGTTTTACTTTTGTGTGTTTTACTTTTTGTGCTGATGCCGGGGCCGGAGTGACGTCATCACCCAGCTCCCGGGGTCAGAGAGGGTGCGCGAGAGAGCTGTGCAGGGGAAGATTGTGCAGCTCTAGGATTTATTGGTGTATAACACGCAGGGAGGGTTTCAGCTTCATATTTTAGTTTAAAAAAGTGAGTGTTGTATGCCGATAAATACGGTAATGTTATTTTACTTTCCATTGGATTTAATGTACATTTGCAGTGGAAACAGAATGCATAGTTTGATTTAGATTTTTTAGTTTGATTGGACAGTCTTTTTTAACAGTATATTTTTACAGCTGCACAGCATTTTAAATTCAACTTAAGCTAGGACTGGCCTTATGCAGGTCATGTTTGTTTCTCCCGCATGTTGAACTGCTAACGTATACAGCTCCTATTTAAATAAGGTCCATTATAAACACAATGCAAACAATCAAATTTATTTTACACACTTCAAGTGTTAGGAGGTAGTAGTAAAATTAATATTTTAATTTCCTGTGTACTGTATAAACCAGTAATTTGTTGGGCTATACAACTATATTTAATCCTGAAGATCCAGTAGAAATCATATTTACCAGGAATGTAACAGCAATGTGAAGTAATACGGACCATCGTTATAGACATTAAAACATAATTATGTTAAGTGTACTCACCTGGTTTAATAAGACATCATATATATCATCTCCCTCACAGTATACATGAGCCTAAAAGAAAAACAAACAGGCTAAATAAGACAATGTGCAATACGACACACTGAACTTAGATGTTGTACACCCAGTGAAAATAAATAGTTATATAGATTTTATATATATACATATGCACATGCCTTGTTGTGAGAAAACGCTCGCTACTCATGCATTTGTCGAGGGAAATGTTTTTAGTGTCCATTCACTACCAAATGTAATTTCCAATATTGTGTGGAACGGGTTTTTGTCCTGTAAATGCTGTAAATGGTTATTTTCAAGTGCTGGAATTTGGTTAAAGTGGCAGGCAGGAGCTGAAAGCCTTGAGCATTCTTATCTGCGTTATACAAGAAGATTTTTGCATATCTCATAGCATCAAGTAAATAAATACATTTGAATAAACCATTGGTTTTCCAGTCCTTCTATAAGTATAAAAATAAAACAAAAACAAAAATGGTGCTACTTTAGCGTGTAATCTACCCAAACTTTTCTACTTTAGCGTGCAGTAATATGTGTGTATATATATATACACACACACATATATATATATGAATATATATGAATGAGTGAATTAATGTTTGTGAATGAGAGTGTGTGTGTGTGATAGCATGGATGTGTAGGGGGGAGGGGGGTAGCATGGCATAGAGAGGCTGTAATCACACTCCTATAATGCCCAGGTTCCAGCACGTACTGGCTGCTTGGGCATGATGGAAGTGTGATTGTTATATATATATAATATCGTTATAGTTTTTTTTGTCCAATTTTGGTGTGTTAACCACACTTTTATTAAAAATACGTTTTTTTTTTTTGTTTGTTTTTTTAAGGGGGGGGGGTCATTTTTGGTTTCGGCCAAGTGAACGCTGAATTTTTGGTTTCGGTCCACAATTCACACCATTGCACATAAAAATATTGACGATCACAGTCTTGCTTCAGACCAAAAACCCGAGGCTCATCAATTCTATGTCCATGGTTCCTGTTTTTTTAAATCTGCATCATGACAAGGCTCTGCGTGTTGCGGTACATCCAGAAGATTGTATTCACATAAACATACAACTGCCGTCTCTTCTGTGCAGATAAATTATAGCAGGGCTATACGGAACTTCTTACGGGTACTTGTGCTAGACAGCATGCATGGAAGTTTAAATGCACAGTAGTTTAACGGTAGACCACAGATTACCAATAGACTGCATGCTAAAAGTTGCACCAACAAAATAACAAATTGCATGAGTAAGCTAAAAGGAAAAGGAAAATATGGATTGCAATGATTTAGAAAAATTGGGAAAATGCCTTAAGCTTTTCTCTTTTAAGAGGTTAGTTTGGCTTTATGATTACTGGTAATTTGTTCTGAAATTTTATAGTAGTTTGAACGTTTAGCACAGTTTTATCAAATGTATTTGTATAACAGTATTTAATGTACATCTGCACTTGTAGCTTTAGCATTCTACTACATGTATAAATAGGCAGAATACCAGATTTATTAAAACTCTGTATGCTGGGAAATATGTACCTTTCCCAGCTTGCTGGTGCATTCTGGGTCTACAGGAGCTTTGCCTTTCAATACCAAGGTCCTAACTTGTTCTGCATAAATAGAAAAGGAGAAAAGTTATAATTAGTGTGCACTGGTAACAGAAATGAAGTAGAAAAACACAAAAGGAAACCCAAAGTGTGCACATACACAGAAAAGGGGACTTGATTCACAGAAAAATATTAAGATCACAAACTACTAAAAATACATCTACACATCTCTCTGTATAATTGGGATTTCTGTATATTCTAAATTCAGGTTACAAAGCATTCAACCAGCAGGTGATGACCGAGTATACTTTTTTTCGTGGATTTATTAGCACAATGGTATAATATTAATTGATAACAACCAAGATCAGTGTAAAAGGAGGTGTAATCTGTAAAGAAAGAAAAACATATTTATGGCCTACCTTTGCATTCCTCTGCTTCATTCTTGATGCTTCCTGCATTCTTGCGTACTCTCTTGCTCAATGGTCTGTTACTGATATTTTGATTCTTTTGATCGGTCCCTGCATCTGCTGCCACTAGGACAATCATTAAGTGTGATCAGAAATTACATAACTACCTATCAAAATGTCCCCCTCATTACAGAAACCCATTCTCTAATTAAACTAGTTTATGCTGCAAGAGTGCTTCGTACTGGTCCCCATCTTATCAATGAAGAGCACATACCAGATAAACAACGTTGAATGTTCCTCTTGTACTGGGTACTACAGTTCTTTTGAACCATGGCCTTAAAGTCCATGTTGTATTGCCGACCTCCTAAACTGAGAGTCACCAATTTGGTATCAGAGTGAAATGCTGTTTCCAATGAGACACAAGTTTCCGCATCATAGTCTAGCCAAACATCTTCATCGGACTGCCACTGCCACACAAAGACTGAAATAGATATAAATAAATGCAAAAGTCATGGTTCAAGAGCACTTAAAGTTGCTGAACAATTTATAAAAGGCAAAACTCACATTGTTCCTGCTCTTTCACAGCTAATCGGATGGGTCTTTGGAAGCCACTTTGATTATTCTTCTGAATCATTTCCTTTAGCTCTACCTGTAGAGAAATCCCCACAGCAGGAGAGACCACCACAGACTGCTTGCCAGAACTAGTAAAACATAAAGTTACTTAGCAGATTAGCATAAATGGAAGGCCACAAGCAACTGCTAATAGGTCCCCTTTAGCTTAGTCAACATATATGTGGTAAATTAGCATTACACGGTCATGAGACCCTCAAATCATAGGTGTGTAAAGTGGTTTCAAGACAAGAAAGTTGCACAGGTAAACCAAAAATGAGCATCTCATCATTTTGGGGCAATAACTAACTTTTTTTTTTTTTTTTTACTGTATGACCCTTTCCCTGACAGCTGTCACTTATGTGAGGGGTCATCCAGTAGCCATCATGATTATCAGATCACTCCTATTGGTCACTAATGAACAGCACACTCCAGATTTGCTCTGCAGCAGTTTGAACTGCTGTAGAGCTGACAGACAGCCAACTGACCTGGAAGAACCTTTGAGTTTTGTTTTTTTAAAACTCTATGCTGGTGCTCATTGATTGTGACTGTGACAAATCTGTGGGGGCTGGAAAAAAAAAAATCACAAGCTTCTTCACAATAACTCCAATGGAGCGATCTTGCAGGAAGTCCCCACACAAGCATGGGGACTGAAAATAACATTAACCCCGTCTCTGGAGCGGCATATGGCAACTGGAACGCGATCGGCAGCAAACCGCCAATCTCAGGGATAGTTAGGTAGGGCGAGAGTGTCCGTGTGTGGGGACCGAAGATAACATTGAATGCTGCATAACTGCTCTTATGAAGCAATGGTGCAGCTTTTTAGAGAACAAAAACCTGCCTGGCTGCATGAGGAAACATCTTCCCTTTACACAGGGCAGCGTTTTCAGTGGTACAAAGCAGCTCAATAAAATACAATTAAATACCCTGTGGGGAGGCATTAGCCCCCCCCAACAAAATATACTTAGAAGTGCTCCTTTTTTCTATTTTTTTGTAAAGGTCTTATTTTTATAAGTTATCATGATTAGGAACAAGGAGATTTGGACTCCCAAGAAATTCAGGGGTTAATACATTACACAGTCTCAGTGTGTAAACAGCTATGGAATCTCCATATTGGTACTGTGAGTGAAAGGTATACCATGGATTTCCTGTGGATATTATAGATATATAATGGGTTTCTCACCTAAATGCCAGGTTTAACTGAGTGTTAATCTGAGGAGAGTAAACCAGCCACACGTCTCCATCACCTTGCCATTCCCAACGTGTCTCAAATTCTGTTTTTACACCATTCTCATCCTCTGGCTCAGTTTTCACAACAACCTCTAAATCAGGATCTGCCTCAGCTTTCCTCTTCTGCGAAGCCACTACAAATAAAAAGGGACAAGCCATTTAGAGTAACTACAAAAGTATAAGGAGAAGGGATAGAACACTGGCAGCAGTCTAACAGGACAGTAAGGAAGACTCAGAAATGAAGAGAATATAAAAAAGTATTTCTACTTCAGAGGCCAACTAGTGACTAGTCAGAGGAACAAAGGAAAAAACATTGGGAAGAAATGAATATTCATATATTACAATGTGCAACAAGCTACAAATGAGTGTTTTTGGAAGTGAATGTCGGGAATGCAAAATGTAGAAAACTAAATACCATAATCTCAAAAAATACTGAGGGATTATACTGTGCCACCTAATCCCTCATTGACCACGACGACGGCCCTGAAACTGAAAGGGACGCTAGAACTAGAACCATCATATGTTCTTTAATGCATATGATAGCCAGGTGCCTTTTTGCCTGCAGTCTAGCTCCTTGGTTTGGAGGAGATGATTTTGTTCAATAGGTGTCTTACTAGAGCCCCCTGTATGCACGGAAAGAGCTTCCAATGAGAGCTTTGCTGCCAGTGGTTGGATGCTGCATCCTACAGCAGAGGAGGTGTCATGCTGCAGCTCTGGAGCTGCAGTATTTTAAGAAGGTGATTACTTATTTTTTACTTAACTTTAATATGCATTCTACGCTGGGAGGCTGTATTGGACAACATCCTATTTTAAAAGATGACTGGGCCACATGTAAAAGGTAAGGTACATAAAACATTGCCATAACCAGTCTATTGGCAGGGGAGTTTTGGTTTCAACTCCCGTAAATCAGTATTCATTATGAAGGGTCAACAATGGCAGGTTTCTCCAACACAAGAAGCTGAGCTGGCCATGTAACTGAATGGTGTTTGGAGACTGTCGTCACTGATTTAACTGTACATTACATGGAGTGCTGCAGACACTCATTAAGGTCGGATCTTCATAAAGTACAGTGAAGTCAAGGAGTTGAACCCACAAGTCTCCTGTAACTTCTCCCTTTAGTGAATAAACACAAAAGGCTCAGCCATACACATTGGGGTTTATTTGTGGTTTCATCTCCTCTCTTTACTTTTTATTATAAAGGGCAAGTGTATCCAGCAAGATGGGCTGAACTGGCCCTATTATTTAACGAGTGAGAAGACTTTGAAGATTATCACTAACTACGCGGTCAGTCATGCTTTTCCTTTAGCAGTGGTTCACCTGGTTACTCATAAAGTACCATTAAGTAAACAAACTAAAATCTCTCCCACAAACTCTCCTATCAACTCCCCCTATTAAATAGACCCCTTGTGAGCACTTTTCTCTTGATATGAAATCCCCGCACTGGATCGTGCTATCGTTTACCAAATTTTCACAGGTGGATTTCAAAGAAGTCTAGGGAACGTGTGTTAAATATTCTGTACTTGTGCCAACAACCCTCCCTGATCCATCATTACTAGTTTAGAAACGTAGTATTTGCTAGCAGATGAGAACCATCTAGCCCGCCAAAGACTCGCATCTTAGCAGATGAGAACCACCATCCGGCCCATCTACCCACCAAAGCCTCACTGGAGTCAAGCTATCAGACAGTTTCAAATCAGTGGTCATGCCATCAGACGCTTTTTCTTTAGATTAGCAAAAGGTGCCTTAGACCTGGAACTGTGATAATAATCATATAATGTTACAATTTTTAGTGGATTTTGCAGAGTTCTCACACAAATATATCTCCCTGCAAAATTAGATACGTTTATTAAACAAATTAAAGGTAAATATCCGCTCATTTCTAGCAAATTACCTTTTATAACATTTCTGCATATATTACAAAATTCCACCGTTGGACCAACACATTTACACTGCACATATCTCACACACCCCCCCCTATATAATATCTTACAATATGGTGCATTTTTACTGTGGAAATTTAAAGATATAGCACCCCAAATAGCAGTGCAGTACTTGATAAATGTCATATTTCAACATTCTACATGGGGTTAAAAAAAATTCCCCCATTGGACCAATACAGTTACACTGCACATATCTCAAACACATGCCCCTCTATTATTTCTGAGAATATGGTGCATTTTTACTGTGGAAATTTAAAGCTATAGCGCCCCAAATATCATCCCAGTAGACAGCAACTGGCATTTTTCAGCATTCTACAGAGGGTTAAAAAAAATTCCCCCATTGGACCAATACAGTTACACTGCAGATATCTCAAACACATGCCCCTCTATTATTTCTGAGAATATGGTGCATTTTTACTGTGGAAATTTAAAGCTATAGCGCCCCAAATATCATCCCAGTAGACAGCAACTGGCATTTTTCAGCATTCTACAGAGGGTTAAAAAAAATTCCCCATTGGACCAATACAGTTACACTGCAGATATCTCAAACACATGCCCCTCTATTATTTCTGAGCATATGGTGCATTTTTACTGTGGAAATTTAAAGCTATAGGGCCCCAAATATCGGCCCAGTAGACAGCAACCGTCATTTTTCAACATTCTACAGGGGGTTAAAAAAAATTCCCCCATTGGACCAATACAGTTACACTGCAGATATCTCAAACACATGCCCCTCTATTATTTCTGAGAATATGGTGCATTTTTACTGTGGAAATTTAAAGATATAGCGCCCCAAATATCATCCCAGTAGACAGCAACTGGCATTTTTCAGCATTCTACAGAGGGTTAAAAAAAAATTCCCCATTGGACCAATACAGTTACACTGCACATATCTCAAACACATGCCCCTCTATTATTCCTGAGAATATGGTGCATTTTTACTGTGGAGATTTAAAGCTATAGCGCCCCAAATATCATCCCAGTAGACAGCAACTGGCATTTTTCAGCATTCTACAGAGGGTTAAAAAAAAATTCCCCCGTTGGACCAATACAGTTACACTGCAGATATCTCAAACACAACCCCCTCTATTATTTCTGAGAATATGGTGCATTTTTACTGGGGAAATTTAAAGTTATAGCGCCCCAAATATCATCCCAGTAAACAGCAACTGGCATTTTTCAGCATTCTACAGAGGGTTAAAAAAAATTCCCCCATTGGACCAATACAGTTACACTGCAGATATCTCAAACACAACCCCCTCTATTATTTCTGAGAATATGGTGCATTTTTACTGTGGAAATTTAAAGCTATAGCTCCCCAAATATCATCCCAGTAGACAGCAACTGGCATTTTTCAGCATTCTACAGAGGGTTAAAAAAAAATTCCCCATTGGACCAATAGAGTTACACTGCAGATATCTCAAACACATGCCCCTCTATTATTTCTGAGAATATGGTGCATTTTTACAGTGGAAATTTAAAGCTATAGCGCCCCAAATATCATCCCAGTAGACAGCAACTGGCATTTTTCAGCATTCTACAGAGCGTTAAAAAAAAATTCCCCATTGGACCAATACAGTTACACTGCACATATCTCAAACACAACCCCCTCTATTATTTCTGAGAATATGGTGCATTTTTACAGTGGAAATTTAAAGCTATAGCGCCCCAAATATCATCCCAGTAGACAGCAACTGGCATTTTTCAGCATTCTACAGAGCGTTAAAAAAAAATTCCCCATTGGACCAATACAGTTACACTGCACATATCTCAAACACAACCCCCTCTATTATTTCTGAGAATATGGTGCATTTTTACAGTGGAAATTTAAAGCTATAGCGCCCCAAATATCATCCCAGTAGACAGCAACTGGCATTTTTCAGCATTCTACAGAGGGTTAAAAAAAATTCCCCCATTGGACCAATACAGTTACACTGCAGATATCTCAAACACATGCCCCTCTATTATTTCTGAGAATATGGTGCATTTTTACTGTGGAAATTTAAAGCTATAGCGCCCCAAATATCATCCCAGTAGACAGCAACTGGCATTTTTCAGCATTCTACAGAGGGTTAAAAAAAATTTCCCCATTGGACCAATACAGTTACACTGCAGATATCTCAAACACATGCCCCTCTATTATTTCTGAGAATATGGTGCATTTTTACTGTGGAAATTTAAAGCTATAGGGCCCCAAATATCAGCCCAGTACACAGCAACCGTCATTTTTCAACATTCTACAGGGGGTTAAAAAAAATTTCCCCATTGGACCAATACAGTTACACTGCAGATATCTCAAACACATGCCCCTCTATTATTTCTGAGAATATGGTGCATTTTTACTGTGGAAATTTAAAGCTATAGCGCCCCAAATATTAGCCCAATTCATAGCAAATGGGATTTTTCTAAAATCTACAGAGGGTTAAAAAAAATTCCTCCATTGGACCAATTCAGTTACAGTGCAGATATCTCAAACACACCATTCTCTATGATTTCTGAGAATATGGTGCATTTTTACTGTGAAAATTTACAGCTATGGCACCCCAAATATCATCCCAGTGGACAGCTAATGGGATTTTTCAACATTCTACAGAGGGTTAAAAAAAATTCCCCCATTGTACCAATACAGTTACACTGCAGATATCTCAAACACATGCCCCTCTATTATTTCTGAGAATATGGTGCATTTTTACTGTGGAAATATAAAGCTATAGTGTAATTTAGTTATAAATATAAAGGTCCTGGTATATGTCACTGTCAAACAACCCCCCAATATGTGTTCAGCAACATCTCCTGAGTATGGTGATACCCCACATGTATAGGTTTGTCAGATTGTTTGGCTGGTAAAAGGCTACTTTTGGGACATGCGTAATTCAGGTAGTCTTTTGGTCATTCTGCCTCTATATCCTCTTTGGATCATCTTTGAAGCAGACTACTTCAATTTACCCCATCAAACCATATATTTTTGAAAACTAGACACCACAAAGTATTTCAAATGCTGGTATTTTAACCCTTTTATGCATGAGATTCTACTACCTGTCTTTCCCAAAATTTTATTTTGTATTTTTTTCCACACAAATTGTACTTCAGAAATGAATTCATAGCTCCTGGTATGCGTCACTATCAAACAACCCCCCAATGTGTGTTCAGCAACATCTCCCGAGTGCAGTGATACCCCACATGCATGGGTTTGTTTGAGATTTAAAATCCCACATTTGGGAAGTGCGCTTTTTTTTCTCTATTTTGGTCAGTCTGTACCTATGCCCTATTTTTGAGACAGGCCACCCCAATTTACCCCATCAAGCCATTTTTTATTAAATTAGACACCCCTTGGTTATTTGAAGTGCTTTTATTTTAACTCTTTGTATGTTGAGATTTTAGGACTTGCTCAAAATAATAAACTTTTTTTATTATTATTTTTATTTATTTATTTTTTTTAAACATTTTGCTGGTACTGGATGGTTCCTCTGGTGACATCACTGCATAATTATTTTTAAATGTTAGCACATTTTTTTTTAAGCTTTTATTTTCCTTTTTTTTATATATTTTACTAATCACATTGTGATTAGAAAGCTGGGCTCCATTGACTTGCATGGTTGAGTGCAGTACCTGTATTCAACCTGCAAGTGGAGCCAGAGTTCTCTAGAGGGTCTGGAGACCATCTAGCGAAATTTTTCGTCTTTATTATTTTTTTTTCAGGACGGTCGCCATCTTGCCGAGTGCTCTACAAAAGAACATTCTATCTCTGCACAGCAGCAGCCGCCGCGACAGCGAGGGAGACCTCCATCCTCCACGCTGCAGTCCCGCCAGCCGCAGCCGGGAGACAGGTCCTGCTCCGGTGTCCGCACTCGCTCCTCTTCACACCACCTAGTGGCGCCGGCAGGAACTAAATCGGCTTATACTGGGAAATTATGTATACGCCACACGCAAGATGGCCTCAGAGGAAGTAACGTAACGACAATTTGAATATTTGGCGGGACATCTCTAATTGGCGCCAAACTCCTGTGCCTATTTAAGAGACTCTCAAACATACAGCCATTGCCTTCTGATGGTCGTGCCTATCTCGGTAGTGCCTATCTCAGTACGCGTTCCAGTTGTTTTCCTGTTATTGATCCGGCTTATCCCACGACGTTCCTGTTCTCCGGTATCCTGACCTCGGCTTATCCCACGAGGTTCCTGTTCTCCGGTATCCTGACCTCGGCTCTCTGGACCATCCCTTACAAGTCCTACCTGACTTCGATGTCTCCTTTCTACGCTGTGTCATGACAGAGGGAATGCCATATTTTTACAGATATGTGCCATATATTTCAATATTCACTTGTGTTTAAATAAATGTTACTAGTTTTGCATAAAAGAATATAAAAATATTTATATTATTTAACCCATTAACGACCTTTGCCGGTTCAGGACCGTCACGGAAAGACGGTCACTTAACGACCTTTGACGGTCCACCTCCTAAACTTCAATGGTGTCGCCAGAATGCCTCGATCAGGAGGCATTCAGGGACACCAAACACTTACCCTGGGATGGACTGTGACCGCTCAGGAGAGCGGTCACAGCCGCCGCTGCCGGTGATCTTCACCATCGGCAAGATGGCGACCGTCCTGAAAAAAAAATAATAAAGACGAAAAATTTCGCTAGACGGTCTCCAGACCCTCTAGAGAACTCTGGCTCCACTTGCAGGTTGAATACAGGTACTGCACTCAACCATGCAAGTCAATGGAGCCCAGCTTTCTAATCACAATGTGATTAGTAAAATATAAAAAAAAAGGAAAATAAAAGCTTAAAAAAAAATGTGCTAACATTTAAAAATAATTATGCAGTGATGTCACCAGAGGAACCATCCAGTACCAGCAAAATGTTTAAAAAAAATAAATAAATAAAAATAATTAAAAAAAAAGTTTATTATTTTGAGCAAGTCCTAAAATCTCAACATACAAAGAGTTAAAATAAAAGCACTTCAAATAACCAAGGGGTGTCTAATTTAATAAAAAATGGCTTGATGGGGTAAATTGGGGTGGCCTGTCTCAAAAATAGGGCATAGGTACAGACTGACCAAAATAGAGAAAAAAAAGCGCACTTCCCAAATGTGGGATTTTAAATCTCAAACAAACCCATGCATGTGGGGTATCACTGCACTCGGGAGATGTTGCTGAACACACATTGGGGGGTTTTTTGATAGTGACGCATACCAGGAGCTATGAATTCATTTCTGAAGTACAATTTGTGTGGAAAAAAATACAAAATAAAATTTTGGGAAAGACAGGTAGTAGAATCTCATGCATAAAAGGGTTAAAATACCAGCATTTGAAATACTTTGTGGTGTCTAGTTTTCAAAAATATATGGTTTGATGGGGTAAATTGAAGTAGTCTGCTTCAAAGATGATCCAAAGAGGATATAGAGGCAGAATGACCAAAAGACTACCTGAATTACGCATGTCCCAAAAGTAGCCTTTTACCAGCCAAACAATCTGACAAACCTATACATGTGGGGTATCACCATACTCAGGAGATGTTGCTGAACACATATTGGGGGGTTGTTTGACAGTGACATATACCAGGACCTTTATA
Source organism: Spea hammondii (assembly GCA_029215755.1). Classification (NCBI taxonomy): domain Eukaryota; kingdom Metazoa; phylum Chordata; class Amphibia; order Anura; family Pelobatidae; genus Spea; species Spea hammondii. Next base: position 128,823,237 of record JARDYJ010000001.1, on the reverse strand, counting down.
TTTATAACTAAATTACACTATAGCTTTATATTTCCACAGTAAAAATGCACCATATTCTCAGAAATAATAGAGGGGCATGTGTTTGAGATATCTGCAGTGTAACTGTATTGGTACAATGGGGGAATTTTTTTTAACCCTCCGTAGAATGCTGAAAAATGCCAGTTGCTGTCTACTGGGATGATATTTGGGGCGCTATAGCTTTAAATTTCCACAGTAAAAATGCGCCATATTCTCAGAAATAATAGAGGATGGTGTGTTTGAGATATTTGTACAGTAACTGAATTGGTCCAATGGAGGAATTTTTTTTAACCGTCTAGATTTTTTAAAAATCCCATTTTCTATATATTGGGCTAATATTTGGGGCGCTATAGCTTTAAATTTCCACAGTAAAAATGCACCATATTCTCAGAAATAATAGAGGGGCATGTGTTTGATATATCTGCAGTGTAACTGTATTGGTCCAATGGGGAATTTTTTTTTAACCCCCTGTAGAATGTTGAAAAATTATGGTTGGTGTCTACTGGGCTGATATTTGGGGCCCTATAGCTTTAAATTTCCACAGTAAAAATGCACCATATTCTCAGAAATAATAGAGGGTTATGTGTTTGAGATATATACAGTGTAACTCTATTGGTCCAATTGGGGAATTTTTTTTAACCCCATGTAGAATGTTGAAAAATGACTGTTGCTGTGTACTGGGCTGATATTTGGGGCACTATAGCTTTAAATTTCCACAGTAAAAATGCACCATATTCTCAGAAATAATAGAGGAGCATGTGTTTGATATATCTGCAGTGTAACTGTATTGGTCCAATGGGGAATTTTTTTTTAACCCCATGTAGAATGTTGAAAATGACGGTTGCTGTCTACTGGGCTGATATTTGGGGCCCTATAGCTTGAAATTTCCACAGTAAAAATGCACCATATTCTCAGAAATAATAGAGGGTTATGTGTTTGAGATATATACAGTGTAACTGTATTGGTCCAATGAGGGAATTTTTTTTAACCCCATGTAGAATGTTGAAAAATGACGGTTGCTGTGTACTGGGCTGATATTTGGGGCACTATAGCTTTAAATTTCCACAGTAAAAATGCACCATATTCTCAGAAATAATAGAGGGGCATGTGTTTGAGATATCTGCAGTGTAACTGTATTGGTCCAATGGGGAAATTTTTTTTAACCCCCTGTAGAATGTTGAAAAATGACGGTTGCTGTCTACTGGGCTGATATTTGGGGTACTATAGCTTTAAATTTCCACAGTAAAAATGCACCATATTCTCAGAAATAATAGAGGGGCATGTGTTTGAGATATCTGCAGTGTAACTGTATTGGTCCAATGGGGGAATTTTTTTTAACCCCCTGTAGAATGTTGAAAAATGACGGTTGCTGTCTACTGGGCCGATATTTGGGGCCCTATAGCTTTAAATTTCCACAGTAAAAATGCACCATATGCTCAGAAATAATAGAGGGGCATGTGTTTGAGATATCTGCAGTGTAACTGTATTGGTCCAATGGGGAATTTTTTTTTAACCCCCTGTAGAATGTTGAAAAATGACGGTTGCTGTGTACTGGGCTGATATTTGGGGCACTATAGCTTTAAATTTCCACAGTAAAAATGCACCATATTCTCAGAAATAATAGAGGGGCATGTGTTTCAGATATCTGCAGTGTAACTGTATTGGTCCAATGGGGAAATGTTTTTTTAACCGCATGTAGAATGTTGAAAAATGACGGTTGCTGTCTACTGGACTGATATTTGGGGCCCTATAGCTTTAAATTTCCACAGTAAAAAGGCACCATATTCTCAGAAATAATAGAGGGTTATGTGTTTGAGATATATACAGTGTAACTGTATTGGTCCAATGGGGATTTTTTTTTTAACCCCCTGTAGAATGTTGAAAAATGACGGTTGCTGTCTACTGGGCTGATATTTGGGGCCCTATAGCTTTAAATTTCCACAGTAAAAATGCACCATATTCTCAGAAATAATAGAGGGGCATGTGTTTGAGATATCTGCAGTGTAACTGTATTGGTCCAATGGGGAAATTTTTTTTAACCCCCTGTAGAATGTTGAAAAATGACGGTTGCTGTGTACTGGGCTGATATTTGGGGCACTATAGCTTTAAATTTCCACAGTAAAAATGCACCATATTCTCAGAACTAATAGAGGGGCATGTGTTTGAGATATCTGCAGTGTAACTGTATTGGTCCAATGGGGAAATTTTTTTTAACCCCCTGTAGAATGTTGAAAAATGACGGTTGCTGTCTACTGGGCTGATATTTGGGGCCCTATAGCTTTAAATTTCCACAGTAAAAATGCACCATATTCTCAGAAATAATAGAGGGTTATGTGTTTGAGATATATACAGTGTAACTGTATTGGTCCAATGGGGGAATTTTTTTTAACCCCATGTAGAATGTTGAAAAATTACGGTTGCTGTGTACTGGGCTGATATTTGGGGCCCTATAGCTTTAAATTTCCACAGTAAAAATGCACCATATTCTCAGAAATAATAGAGGGGCATGTGTTTGAGATATCTGCAGTGTAACTGTATTGGTCCAATGGGGAATTTTTTTTTAACCCCCTGTAGAATGTTGAAAAATTACAGTTGCTGTCTACTGGGCTGATATTTGGGGCCCTATAGCTTTAAATTTCCACAGTAAAAATGCACCATATTCTCAGAAATAATAGAGGGGCATGTGTTTGAGATATCTGCAGTGTAACTGTATTGGTCCAATGGGGAATTTTTTTTTAACCCCCTGTAGAATTTTGAAAAATGACGGTTGCTGTGTACTGGGCTGATATTTGGGGCACTATAGCTTTAAATTTCTACAGTAAAAATGCACCATATTCTCAGAAATAATAGAGGGGCATGTGTTTGAGATATCTGCAGTGTAACTGTATTGGTCCAATGGGGAATTTTTTTTTTAACCCTCTGTAGAATGCTGAAAAATGCCAGTTGCTGTCTACTGGGATGATATTTGGGGTGCTATAGCTTTAAACTTCCACAGTAAAAATGCACCATATTCTCAGAAATAATAGAGGGGCATGTGTTTGAGATATCTGCAGTGTAACTGTATTGGTCCAATGGGGGAATTTTTTTTAACCCTCTGTAGAATGCTGAAAAATGCCAGTTGCTGTCTACTGGGATGATATTTGGGGCGCTATAGCTTTAAATTTCCACAGTAAAAATGCACCATATTCTCAGAAATAATAGAGGGGGTTGTGTTTGAGATATGTGCAGTGTAACTGTATTGGTCCAATGGGGGAATTTTTTTTAATTCCATGTAGAATGTTGAAATATGACATTTATCAAGTACTGCAGTGCTATTTGGGGTGCTATATCTTTAAATTTCCACAGTAAAAATGCACCATATTGTAAGATATTATATAGGGGGGGTGTGTGAGATATGTGCAGTGTAAATGTGTTGGTCCAACAGTGGAATTTTGTAATATATGCAGAAATGTTATAAAAGGTAATTTGCTAGAAATGAGCGGATATTTACCTTTAATTTGTTTAATAAACGTATCTAATTTTGCAGGGAGATATATTTGTGTGAGAACTCTGCAAAATCCACTAAAAATTGTAACATTATATGATTATTATCACATTTCAAGGTCTAAGGCACATTTTGCTAATCTTAAGAAAAAGCGTCTGATGGCATGACCACTGATTTGAAACTGTCTGATAGCTTGACTCCAGTCAAAGCCTCACATCTTAATCAGTCCTTGGTTTCGTGGTTTAGAACGGCTACGATAGCAAATTACAGGTCTGCGGTCCTAAGAAGTTTATTGGAATTAAACCGTAATGTATACATATGGCTTAATGTAAAATTTTCTATTAAGAAGGTATTGCTCGTTTGCCCTATATGTTCACATGTTTATGTATATTTGAAAAGCCGCACTTCACCACATATTCGTTGAAGAAATTTGCGTGGCATGCGGAATGTTTATTATTTTAGCAATAGACTTTATTTTCAGCAAAGTCATTTAATAAAACTAATACCCTCCAGACTGCCGTTAGTTGTTCTGTATGTGAGGAATAGCGGCTTGTCACGACTCCATCCCCCTTTGTGTCCCATCAGAGATACTTATGCAGATACACCTCACACTTGTGTACTGTTACATAAATAGCTTCTTCCCAACACTGTCATGCGTGTTGTTTCCATGTAGCTCCTGAACGGATTCTCTCACCCTGGGGCTTCCGTTCCCTCTTTGCACCTTCCTTTCTCCGACCAGACATTCCGCCCGATTCCTGAGGCCGCCGTCTAAAGTCAGTGTTTCCCTGTCGCCGATTAAACTGCAGCCTACACTGATTGGCTGAATTAGACGTCACTCTACAATTCTCCTCCTATTATTGCTATACCTCACAAATGAAAATCACACATCTCTCCAGTGAAATAAACCATAAAACATTTTTTTAGCGCGGGGATTGGTTGTCTCCCGAGTCAGGTTGTGGTTGGTTGCTTTTGAGAGGGCGGAGCTCCAGAATGGAAACGTTCTAACTGGCTCTTAGGTCTTGAACATACGTAGTGTGATTGACACATCCGAAACTAAATGTGGACATCGCTAGGCCCGCATCATGTTGTTGGCGCGTCTCCGGTTGCAACAGATTCGGGTGAGTCCTTTTATTTATGGTAACCCTCAAATCACCTACAACACGGCGTGACATGGAAAGCACGTGGACGCAAGCTCCGCCTATATATTTGAATATTAGTCGCAGTGGCTTCTGGGTATCTGTTCACGCACTGTCTTCAGTTTATTTTAATTATTTTTTTTTTTTAATCTACGGTTTTTTGTCGTATATTTGCTTAACGTTAACTACGCATGTTCTCATAAAACACAAACATTGATTGTCTATTTTGTCGCTATAACTTTTAAATACAAATAGAATTTGTGATATATATATTGTGCAACCAGCACCAAACGGAAAGCGGAAGGGAAGCTCAATGATGAGGTTACGTGCTGAGTGCGTCATACGTCACTCCCAAGCCTCCTCCGGGAAGGTCTGAGACAAGAGCCCATCGCCGCTCTCACAGAGCGTCACCCCATGTTGTGGGTGAGTGAGTCCCCAGCTACCCCACGCTGGAGTGGACCGGCCCGTCATGAGGAGGAGACGTATGCAGGAGAAGCTGCGCGGGCAGCGGAGGAAGGGGTCGGGCCACAGACCAAGGTCTGCACCCCTCTCCACAAGCCGCTCCGCCTAGCTGATGCTGTCTCCTCCCCGGGCCTTGGAAGTGGCTCATGGCTGGCATAGATAAGTCCAATGGCTGAGGCGAGGCAGCTGCACGGGATGTGTGCGCGCCTCGTAACCCAAGTCAGACTACTCTCCCACCGCTACTTTTATTCACATATTGAAACTATATTTTATTATATTCAGAATGTTCCTTATAGACATGCAAAGGTTACAAATTCTCACAGTATAGTGTTATTTTATTGCACTAAGGTCTAAGGTGGGACACCTGTGTGAGCATTCCCTGGTTTAACAGCGCCTTAAATAAAAGGGAGCATTTACGAATATAGTAATTAAGAAAACGAATTCTGAATGGGATAAGAAACTCCGAATAAGTGGTACAGCATGGGTGAAATCATGCACATGCAAGTCTGAAGAGGTAACAACAATAGAAGAGATGCAAATCATGATAGCAAAGAGGGCAGTTAAAAAGCCTTTGGATATGAGAACAGGGCCCTTAACTTGTAGGTGAAGAGATTGAATTTAATTGTGGAAGGTGTAGGGCAGGAATGTCCAAACTTTTTTCGAAGAGTGCCAGCTTTGATGAAGTGCGAGGGCCGACCATTTTGCCTGACATTGTTTGAACCAATAAAATTAAATGCAAATTAACTATTTATGCAAAGTTTATTGAAAACGCCATATTTTTTATTTTGTGACAAATCTAAACAGGTGTTAAATCACTCTGCCTTTAATATAAAAAAAACAGGAAGAGGAAATATGTCAGATCTCGCAAGATTTGGGCTTTCCTTCTCACTGCGCCGGCTGATGACGTCACGTCCCGCGGCGAGAGATCCCAGGAGTCCTGAGTGGCGCTCGGGGACTCACTGGGGGGTGGGGCGTAAGATCTATATTTGGGCAACTTCTGTGGGGCCTTATCAGTCCGGAACGCGGGCCGGACTTTGGACATGCCTGGTGTAGGGGGTCAGTGAAGGCACTGGTATAGTGGGGCAGCAAACATAGTCTGGTTCAGGACAGGATGGATTGGAATCTTGAAAGGCGAAAGAGGCCAGGGTACAATAATCCAGGAGGATAATACACACAAAGGGATGGATTCGTGTTTTTTTTAACGTCTTTGATTGAGAAAAGAATAATTTGAGATAATTTTCTCCAGTAAAGGTGGCACGGTTGGGTGTGATAAAGTAAAGAGTATCAAGTATGACACCAGGGTCTGATGGCAAGTTTAGTCAAGTGGCCTATTGCGCCATCGAATCAGTCCACCATCCATGCCCATCTTTTCCTGATTTTCTAACGCATATTGATGTAATGTGATGGCATTGAGACTACATGAGTACACTAAAAAAAGTTATCATACACGGACGCCTGAAGCCACAATATATTGCCACTAATCCTTTTTAACAAGATATGCAGAGTGAAAAAAAGTAAATAACACAAAACCTTTACTTTTCCTCTCATTAATTTCTGGGCCTAGAAGTGAGTTTTGTCCTCTGAAGTGATTACAAATTCAGGAGGGCGCTTTATCCCTGGATAAGTAAAAAAGAAATACCGTATTTGCTCGATTATAAGACAAGGTTTTTTTCAGAGCAAATGCTCAAATAGGTCTGACTATGAGATGACTAAGATCCAGATACCCCGCAGCTGCAGGGGACCTGGATCCTCCTGCCCCCCCCCGCCCCACTTACCGGTACTTCTGAGTCCCAGGTGTGTAGCTGGGGCAGAGTGTAGATGTCTACGTGATTCGCGTAGACAACTTCCGCTGCAGCAGGAAGGAGGTGTGGCTAGCAGCAGGGGTTGTCTGCGTCCATCGCGCAGACCTTCCCCGGCTGTCAGAGATCAGAGTTCCCGGCACCGGTGCGGGGAACTCTGATCTCTGACAGTCGGGGAAGGTCTGCGCGATGGACGCAGACAACCCCAGCTGCTAGCCACGCCTCCTTCCGGTTGCAGCGTAAGTGCGTGGGATCTACACGCTGCCCCGGCTACATGACAGGGGAGTCAGAAGCACCGGTAAGTTTGGGAGGGGGGGGCGGGTGAGTGTTAAATGGGGGGCATAAGGCATTTCTGGAGGCAGAGTGCTCTGTGAAATGCCTTTTAACCCCCTTAATGCCACTCTGCCTCCAGAAATGCCTTTTTAACCCTCTATATGCCACTCTGCCTCCTGAATGCCTTAAACCTCCCTATATGCCACTCTTCCCCATAATATGCCTTTTAACCCTCTAAATGCCAGAGTGGCATATAGGGGTATAAGGCATTTCTGGAGGCAGAGTGGCACATAGGTGGTCAAAAGGCATATCATGGGGCACAGTGGCATATAGGGTTAAAAGGCATATCATGGGGCACAGTGGCATTTAGAGGGTTAAAAGGCATATCATGGGGCACAGTGGCATATAGGGGGTATAAGGCATTTCTGGGGCAGATGTGTATAACTGGGGGGCAGGTTGGAAAATAGAAGGAAATAAAACCAAAATATTTTTCTCAATCATAGCTTTTATTAAAAAAAAATAGTTTAGATGAATTAACATTTACTGGTAAAACTTTTTTTCTTATAGGGTCGTCTTATATTCAGGCTTTTTCTTTTTTTTCCTAAATTAATCAGATTTGGGGGGTCGTCTTATAATTGAGCAAAAACGGTAGTTCTATTTATTTCTACAGTAAGTAAAGTGCCAGAAAACAGATGACCAAATACACACACCAGGACAAGCTCTGCCACACCGATACCCAAACACACACACCAGGACAGGCTCTGCCCACTGACACCCAAACACACACCAGGACAGGCTCTGCCACACCGACACCCAAACACACACACCAGGACAGGCTCTGACACACAAACCAGGACAGGGTCTGCCACGCCGACACCCATATCCAGACGAGCTCAGCTACAACAATAAAAATATATATATATTTTCCACACTGCTTTGTCGTTGACCCCATGAGTCTATACATCCCCCATACTACAGAGTAGTGTGGTCACCCTAATGCCCCCAGACCCTTGTGTATTGCCCCCAGCTAGCCCCACATTGTATCTTTATCCCAGCCCCTCCTTTAGTATTGATTTATGTGATGCCCCCCCCACCAGCACTCCCTTGTGAATTAATGCCCTGGCACCTTGATTGCATCTGCATGAGCTGCCCAACACCCAGATTAGAAGCATAGGACTTGCCACCTTTGCCCCCAAACATCCTGCCTGTGGCGTCCTAGCCTGAAACAGCCTCCATGTGGCATCCTAGCCTCAAACAGCATTCCTGTGCCATGCATCCCCCTATGCTATCACACACATATTCATTAATTTACTCATATCACAGATACTTATTCATTCACAGAAACACATTAATTTCCTCAATCACGTATACTTGTTCATAACCCTCCCCCACCCTGAATCTGAACTACAGAGCTCCCGGTGCCGCTTGCAGACTTCTGCAGGGAGGGCTGCTTTCCTCTGCATTGCTCGCACTCTGTGCAAACAACTTCTCTTATCCCCCGCCCAAGGGAATCAGGAACGGAGCAGGGCCATGTGACATGACGTAAATTCACGTGACTCCGCTGGCTTCCTGCTTCCCCTGGGCAGAACAAGAGATGTTGCTCACACAGTGTGTGCGAGCAACGCGCAGGTAAGCAACAGGGCCCCTGAGGAAGTGATCAGGCCGGTCGCAGTTGTGACCCCTGTGATCGCGGTTGCTGCAGGCTTTTGCCCCTCATTAAAGACGGACCTGTTGGGTGGATTGTGCAATTATCAGGAATTGTGGAGAGAGGGGTGGTAGGTTTTGAGCTTCAGATAATGGGACACCATCCATGATGCAATTGCTGAAAGAAAGTTGGTGTGGCAAGTTAGAAGAGAATGAGAGGTCAACAAAGAAAGAGTGTCATCACCATTGTACTGGAAGGCAAAGTAAGATATTAATTGTACAAGGTAAGAGTAGAGGCTCCAGAACTGAACTAAACGTTTCAAAGAATGAGACTCTAAAGGTACAGTCAGAAAGGTACGATTTGAGCCAGGAGAGAGACAGATCATGGATGCCATGAGAATGTAGCTTTTATAGAAGGAGGGAGAAGGAGTGGTGAACAGTGTCAAAGGCTACAGAAATGTCAAAAAATATATTCCAGGATAAGTGAACTTTTGTTTTAACCACCAGGAGACACCAGCCCCAACCCTCCCCTGCTGCCTGATCGCTCCATGAGAGCGACAGTGCAGCGTTAACCCCTTCAATGCCACAATTGTGCATGACACATTCATAAATATCAGTCAATGCTGTGCTCCAATGGAACATCAGCATTGAAAGAGTTTAAAAATAAAAAATAAAAAAAATAATTAAAAAAAAACCCAGCACTGACCTGAAAGTCCAGGGTGCTTCCAGGTCAAATGCTGTGAGTTTAGTAAGTGGGCGGATGATGATCAGATCACGCCTGACCAACTGTTGGTTTAAAAAAATCCTGGCTCCTAACTTTTTTAGCTGGTGCCTACATTCACAACAAATTTGTCAAGCCCTGGTGTAATGCCATGGCTGATTTGGAAGTTAAAGTTGTAGGACCAACTAGCATGGAAACCTACTTATATACAAATCATATAGATCATATGTACTAAGTGAATTGTATATAGGCACTTCACAACATTTACAAAACTAGCCATTCAGAACAGGTCTTCTGATATAATAACTGTATTTATAAAATACTAATGAACTTCGCTTCTCAAAGACTGACCTGGAATACATATTATTCATGTGTGTCTAGTTTGCCTAGATATAATTATGGAAATGGTCTTGGCATAAAAGCTTCCAACAGTTGTTTCCTTTTTAATACACACAATTCAAGAATGCTCCCTATATATTCATAAACTTCTACTCATACAATAATATTGCTTTGTCAGCCACTCTTTATAGTTCTTGCTGTTGACCTCATGTTTCTCATGTAATAGGCTCTGAGTTCCCAGGCACCTGGATTGACTCAGCTAGATAACTCCTCAGGGCTCCTGTCTCAAGTTCTTCATCGCAGACATCCAGGAATTATAAGAGTGAAATTGGTTCGCTTGCCGCAGGAGGTCCATAATGCAGTGCAGGTTCTGATGAAGGGTAAGTGCTGGTTGTGTTCAGAATATCATGGCAGGGTATTCATAAAATGCAATATATGAGGAGGGGGTTTATCAACACAATTTTGCATCGATTGTGGAGAACCTCAAAAGGATATTTCTAAAATGCAACTATATAAAATGTAGTTTTCTATGCATTGAGTGTAAAGGAAAATGGTGTCAACACAAGGTAATTTTGATCTATCAAACCAAAATGCAGGCTACTATTTTTATTCCTTTAACGTATCAGATTTGTATTTAGTGGGCAGTGGGATATACTTCATGCTATGAGAAGTTTGTCCTTTATCTGGATTTAAATTAAAGGGACAGTTTCACCACTTGTTCCTGTGTTCTGGTTTCAGAATGCTCAATTAGACAGGTCGAGGAACGTGTCTCAGCACTGAACAATTACTTGTGGAGTCGAAAACGCCCAGCTGAGGAAAAAGATTTGAGGGGCCAAGCTGCAAAGCTGGAAAGGAAGTACAGGGAGTCCATATCAAGCAGTGCAGGTGATTGTGTGATGGTCAGAGAAATTCCATGGTTACCTTTGCATATTCCATAAGACCATAAAAAACATGTACTGGCAGTAGGGCCACTGGGTCTAGGTGCAGAAAGAAAATCACTCGGCTTGTTCCAGTCTTGTATATATATAAATTGTTTTATTGTAATGTAGTATACAGTTTACGCAAAAGTAAACCGATGTTTTGTAACAGCACAAAAAAATTTGCCTACCTTAGTGTTTCTGTTGTAGAGATTTCTACAGATAATTGTTGTACAAGGTGATTACAATTCCACGTATTGTTACAATTTTAATAATTACATTTTCATATTAGTTTCCAAATCTAAAGTTATATTAGACCAGGGGCGTCCAACATGCGGCCCGCGAGACCTCGAGGTGCGGCCCGCGTAAGATCGGCAGCCAGGGCAACCGATCTTACGCGAGCCGCACCTCAAGCCCTGCTACTTACTTGTGGGAGGGTCTTCTGGACTGCACAGAGGAAGCGGAGTTCACGTGACATCCTACTTCCTCTGTGCTTTAGCAGAGAAGGCAGAGGGAGGCCGCGCCCCCTGCTGAAGTCTGTGAGCGGCATCGAGGAGCTGCAGTGCAGGTAAGGGGGTGGGGAGGGTGTTTGAATGAGTGTGTGTGATTGAGGGAATGAATCTGTGAATGAATGATTATATGAATAAATGAGTGTGTGTGTGTGTGATAGCATGGATGTGTAAGTGCTGGAACCTAGGCATGATGGGACTGTGATTGCTGTTAGCAATCACACTCCTATCATGCCAAGTCAGCCAGTACATGCTGAAACCTGGCCAGCTGCCCCCCTTGTGTAGTGATGCTGCCAGCGGTATGGGGTCTGCACTTACAGCCACCCTGTACCAGCATGTACTGGCTGACTTGGCAATCACAGTCCCATCATGCCTAGGTACCAGCATTTACTGGTTGCCTGGGTATGATAGGAGTGTGATTGCTGTTAGCAATCACACTCCTATCATGCCAAGTCATATTGCTAATTTTGTCCAATTGTGTGTTAGCTACTTTTATTAAACATGTGAGTTTTTATTATTATTTTTAAAGGTGGGGGTCATTTTCGGTTTTGGCTAAGTGAACCCTGAATGTTTTGGTCCAGAATTTTCATTTTAGTTCATCCCTAGAATAAATCTAGGGAATCCTGAATTTGTAGTCGCAAAACTTTCAAGGCCCAGAAATCAGTGAGAGGAAGAGTAAAGGTTTTGTGTCATTTTACTCTATTTTAATCTGCATATTTTATTAAAGGCCATATTTTTTGTCACAGTGAAAAATGAGTGCGGCCCGCGCACGTATACAATTCTGATGAAGTGGCCCACTGCAGAAAAAACTTGGACACCCCTGTATTAGACCAAAGTTCTTTATAATCATGTTCATAGGTGATTTAGACAATTTTATACCTAGATTTGTAATATTGTCCATACGCCACTCATTGGGAAAGAGATTTTTAAGTCTACTCATATAAGAGGCAGGAGACTTTATTGGTAATGCCTGAGTTTTTATAAAGAGACCATACCATATCCTTCTTAAGTTGAATGTAATGCTTGTTATATAACAAAAGTTACTGATGAAAACCATTTGAGGGAACGGTCATTGTCAACTGTCACTATCACTACAGGTTATAATGTACCTGAAGAAGAGACCCTAGTTGGGCTTGCAATCAAATATACTTCAGACAGCCATTAAATTCATCTGTTTTACAGAGCTTGCATATTTTCTTTCTCCTGCTAACCTGATTCAATGCTATACCAGGAGACCATTATCAGATGGCATCTGCTACTTGCATGCTAATTTGGGATCGCAGTTGTATATTGTCATGGTAAAAATATTACCAGAATAAAAATGTGGGTACTAAATAATACACCTTAGTCAGCTAACTTAAGTCATATTGTACAAAGTCGTAACTTACAAACACAACAGGAGGTGTAACCTTGGTGTATCTTTGCCAGATGAGAATGATTCCCAGCAGCTTGAGAAGATTAAAAGCAATGTGTTGAAAACCCTGCGGAAGAATGTATATCACTGGCAGCCTTTGAGGTGGGGAAGTCTTCACTACACACAATGACACATGTTGTAAAAAAAAGGCATATATTAATCTTTTGGGGGTTATTCACTAAACTGTAAGCTTACAGGACAGTTGTGGTTTCCACTCACTGAATTGAGTATGCATGATCAAGGGTCATTCCAGTTCGAAAAACTAGCACCAGTTTAAAAAAGAAAACAATACAACAACAATTTTTTGACAACTCATTTTTAATGTAGCTTGTTGATATGGTTGCTTATTTGAACGGGTGAGCAATGTTAGAACAAGAGGTCATAGCCTAAAACTTGAAGGCCAGAGGCTTAGATGTAACATAAGGAAGTTACTACTTTACTACTTTACTCAGAGGGTAGTAGATAAATGGAACAGTCTCCCAGCAGCAGTGTTGGGGGCTAATACAGTGAGGGAATTTAAGCAAGCATGGGATAGACATAAAGCTTTCATCAATATAGGACCTGCCCAAAGACTGATAGGGGGTTGAGCCCCTTACATCAGGAAAAATGGGCAGACTAGATGATCTGAATGGTTCTTATCTGGCATCAAATTCTGTTTCTCTGGTTTCTACTTCCTTCTATTTTCACAGGCCTTACTTCTGATTAGGGGTTTCAGCTGAGGTTGGAGTTGTACCAGGTTTATACAGAAGCTAAGAACTTTCCTTACACTTTTGTAGTTGGCAGTTAGCAGCTAGTTCCAGTTACCGCTGTGTTTGTGTAAGGAGTAGCCAAGCTAATAGTTTAACTCAGTATTCTCCAACTTTCTTTATGCAAGGGATATTTTTAGTGAACAGATCCATCATAATCTGATGTATGGCTGTATTACGTATTTACACATTGAGTCTTATTTTGTTCCTATCTAGTTACACAGATGAACTAAGTTTGGTGTATTTAGTCTCACGCTTCGATGGAGGCTTTGCTGCGGTAACAAGAGCCCTTCAAGAGGTAAGGCAATTTATTAAAACCTAAAACCTTTTCGCTGTCTGATCATTTTCTCTATTTCCTTAAGATCACAGGCTTCATTGCATGCCATCTCTAGAGAGGCAAATATGTGCTCACACTGAAACTATGTATTTAGTGCTGGACTATTACTACTATTCAGTGATGGGAATTTTGAAATACACAACAATTTGTGTTATTTACATACACACAAGGGAGACTGAGACCATCCAGGGCCCCAGGCAACAAAAGGTCGTGGGTCGTAGTGATGTCCCTCCATTAGCCATGCTGTATCATGATCACACCTCTTCCTGGTTAAGTCCCTCCCTTATTACATGTATTGTTACACATATGTAATTTTTCAGTATTTGTATTAATAAAAAATAACTTTTTTACAAAAATATAATTCTCATTACACACACACATATATATATATATATATATATATATATATATATATATATATTATTTTTTTTTTGTTTTTTGTTTTTTCCCCCCTCCCCTTTAAGTCTTTAAAGTGGGGGTCCTGGATTTTCGTCTCTGGCAGCTGATGGACGTCTGCGCAATGCAGACAACCACCACTGCATCCGGCACTGCCATGGCTTCTACAATGGAGTGCCGGCGTGACATGACCATCTGGCGCTCCACCATAGAAACCCCAGCGGAAGTGCCGGGGAGAAGCAGAGGTTTTCTGTGCGCATTACACAGACGTTCACCAGCTGCCAGAGATGAGGATCCTCCACAGCGCTGCAGGGGACCTGGATCCTCATCTCTGGCAGCCGGTGAATGTCTGTGCGATGTGTGCAGACATCCTTTACTGCTGCCGGCACTTCCGCCTGGGCTTCTTTGACGGATCGCGCAGACATCCTCCGGCTGCCCCCGCTAGACACCAGGGAGTCTGGGGATGCATTGGTAAGTCTGGGGGGCGGGCGGCAGAGTCGCATATCTGGGTCGGCAGAGTGGCATATCTATAAGTAAGGTGCATTATGAATTAAGGGGGGCTTAAAATGGCAATTGGTTTTCCAAATTTCTGTTTGTATATAACATACGCTGACTAACTGCATAGTAGATACCAAAAATTTTAGAATACATGTATTCCTGTTTATTAGGTAAAATACCGTTTTATCATTCCACTAATGTGTATTTATTTCTTTAAAAATAGATTTTTCTTTAAAATCGCACCAAACTATAAGGGTGCGGCCTATAATCGGGCCAATACGGTGTGTGTGTGTGTATATGTGTATATATATATATATATATATATATATATATATATATATATATATATATATACTGTGTATGTGTGTATATATATATATATATGTGTATATATATATACTCTTGGGTACCCATCCTTTCATCCCAGGATGTCTAGAGTGAAGGGATGGGTCCTCAAAGGGGTGATGGCAGATCAGGGGACTGGTGGGCCCTCAAAGGGGTGTCTGGTGTGAAGGCATGGGGCTGTAGGGGGGGGTGACAGCATAAGTGTTTTTTATTTTATTTTTTCCCAGTTTTGGGAGAATGCGTATTAAAGTACTCTGTGATCACGTTAATTCTTTAATGAAAACAGTACCAATGCTCTCTGCTTTACAATGGAGCGATAGTGATGCACATTCAATGCATTGGCTTGATTACCCAAGGGTGACACAGATACATCAGTACATGTAGTGATGTAGGAGTACGACTGAGCTCATCAGAATGTAATTTTGACGAGTACCTGTAAATAATTTTGTATATTATTTTCATAAATACCTAACATGTGGTAAATTCATTTAGAATTAAATGTTTAATGGTATTCTTAATTTGTTAAATATCTGTCATTCCAATCCCAAAGATTCGTCAGCGTGTTCCTGAATTCACTCCTCAGACGCTCTTAGATTTTGGTTCCGGTGTTGGGACGGTAACATGGTAAGTTTGAAAGGTTGTTTTAGAAAGCTAACTACAATATGAACTATGGAATTAGGCGTGTGTTTCAAGGAACTGTTCTTTAAACAGGTAGGTCGCTATGGTCCTATGATATGATTTTGGAAGCCAGTTGCTTTACATACCAAAGGGCTGTCTGGAAGAAGGTCACTCTGGGCATGCAATACTTTGCAGATAGCAACACATTGTCTGCAGGAGTATATGCCGCACTGAGTTTGGTATCATTGGCCTTAGCAGGGAGTGCATTCAGTTGACAGGTGTTGGCTTGCCCTAGGTCTTACTTTAATCACCCTTGATCTGGTAAATAGATTTGTGTCCTTTGTTTTATATATTGTTCGAGACATATATCTGTCATCACTACCTTATTCAGACACAAAATGGGGTGAATTTTTTGTGTGCTATGATTGAGTTAACCCCTAAATTGTACAGAAACAAACTTGCATGCCTGTGCCCCCAAAAAAGCACAGTAGGGTTGAGCAATGCAGAAAATCATATATTCCACATGGAATTCCAAATGATCAAAATAGGAAAAATAGTTCACAGCATAGTGTTTTCCAAAACGGAAGATAGAGCACACTATTCCCCAGAGGCATCCCGTACGTCACTCTGAACAGTAGACACTGGAATATTGAACAGGTCACTGATCTGTGTGCCGTAACATCTCACTGGGTATTGGCAAAGATTCTACCATATCCCCTTTAAGCCACCATTGATTGGTTTGGGTAAGTTTTCTTTTGTCTTGCAGGGCAGCCAATGCTGTGTGGGGTAAGAGTATTGGTGAATACTTGTGTGTTGACGCCTCTGCCTCCATGAACAAACTCAGCGAACTAGTAATGAAAGGTGAGAACCTTGCTCATATTTGCACGCTTCTGGAAGTCCACAACTGGTCCATTAACTCAGTCTCATTTTTTAAGCTTGAACCCAGCTGGTCTCTAATTTCATGACTGATCACATATACCTTTAGATCTATGTATTTATTTCCTAGCAATACAATCTCATTGTATTCTTCCATATGAAAGCCACTATTCTTTCTTGCCCAGTCTCCTAGACGTATATAATATATATATATATATATATATATATATATATATATATATATATATAAAATCACATACAGTACACACTGATTCACATATACTATTATATATTAATTATTATGAAGCCTTGGAAACCATGTTGATTTCAGATTTAATAATATACATACAATCATTACAGACATGAGTAGATTCAGAGTGTTTACCCCTCTATTACCAGACATTACACACACACAGTCACACAAACAAGCAAACACAGTGGCAAACAGACAAACACAGTCACAAACACACATAACTGGTGCTGGCTGCAGCTTACACTGAGCTTGGTGTGAGAGAGGGACTCAATCAGAAGAGGCTTCTGAACTCTCGGGCCATCAGGAGTGTTGAGTAGTCTCTCCTGATTGGCTGAGACCTCCTCATTCTGGCACAATGCATTATCCCGGATTGAGGCTGCCTGGGACCCGGGACTTAAAGTTCCATTGCTGGACTGTCCTGGGAAATCTGGGACATGTGGTCACCCTACTGGCCTGTCTGCTCATAATTAGATGCTGAAATCTGTGCATTATTCTGAATACTAAACTCTCTTGGCAGGAGGAACAGAGACTGGTAATATGCATATCTCCGGGGTTTATTTTCGCCAGTTTTTGCCACTTTCTCCAAAAGTAAGTGATCACTTTTCACCTTATTTTGCTGACAAGTTGGGTGGTGTCTGAGATCTTCTACATTCAGTCTTACAGTAAATTATCCTGACTTTATCCATTACTCTTAGACAGTCTGCTTGGACAATTAAAGCTTTGTGCCAGATCTGTAATCTTACTATTTCCTCTGGACGTTTAACCACATAAAATATCCGTATTTTAAGGACTTGTTTTCAGTTTCTGTGACAACAATAGGTTCCTGATTTTATCTCAAGCAGGGGAGGGCTGGCAGCCTAAGGCCTGGGGGGCAAGTCAAGTGAAGTGGCTCCGCCCCCTCGCACTCACCTTTCACCCCTCACGCTGCTCCCATCACTATGCGGCCATCAGACTGCTGGAAAACTTATCTAAACGGCCGCTGGGTGCTGATGCCACCGGCCGGAGCTACTTTAATCCTTTTTTTTATTTATTTAATATGCCGGATCGGCTTGCCATATTAAAAATAATTATATAAAGTATTAAAGTAGCGCCGGCTGGCAGCATCAGCACCCAGCGGCCGTTTAGATTCGATTTCCAACAATCTGATGGCCGCATAGTGATGGGAGCAGCGTGAGGGGTGAAAGGTGAGTGCGAGAGGGCGGAGCTTTCACCCCTCACGCTGCTCCCATCACTTGGCGGCCATCGCACACGGCCGCTGGGTGCTGATGCCGCCGGCCGGCGCTGCTTTAATACTATTTTTTTTTCCATTTAATAGCCGATCCGGCTTGCCATATTAAATTTTAAAAAAAAGTATTAAAGTAGCGCCGGCCGGCGGCATCAGCACCCAGCGGCCGTTTAGATTAGATTTCGGGCGGCCTGGGGGGCAATTGCTCCCCTGCCCCCCGGCCCAGCCCGCCCCTGATCTCAAGTGCCCATTAAGCACTCTCTTAAAAAAACATAAAGGAGGCAAAATGTTACTTTGTTACATAATTCTTTCTGGGAAGGGTTTCAGCATTAAGCAATTCTAGGAATGATGCTTCTAATGCTGTGTTCAGTTATGGCAAATTTACCAAAGTAGGGGGAACAACATCTAATATATTAATCTTCCTGCGCATAATACATTTGTGGTGTGGAAGTCATGCACACTTGCTCCTTGAGTTCAGATTTTCTAGAGCATTACATTTTGAGTACTTGGAGTCTTTGGACCAGATGTTTATTCACTAAGGTGGGAGTTGGCAGGAGAGTTGAGGTTTTCACACCCTGAGTTCAATATACTGTATAATGAGTTCATACCTGGCAAATATTTCTACAAAAACGGTTAAGATACTTCTGGAATATCCTTAGTTAAATCACCAATATGATTTAAATATGCTTTTTACAGGGCCAGATTATTTTTGGGACAGAAGCTCACTGAGGTTGGCCCTTCGTATAATATAGTGAAGCCAGTGAGATCAAACTCTACTGCCAACGTCCGCTGAATAAACCCCTTTAGTGCCCTAACTGCTCTGGTTATGCTTTGCACATTAGTTGTACTTGTAGCTGTAATGTTTTTTTCTTCAGTACATGTTGTCCTTTTTAAATAGGTGCAGTATGATCTTGTAGTTTCTGCATTCTCTCTGAATGAGCTTCCTAGTATGGCGGAACGACAGAAGACAATCCAAACCTTGTGGAGGAAAACGGGGAACTTCTTGGTTTGTGTTTTTCTTCTGGTTTTTTTTTTTGATAAGTTACTATAGGGGGAAAAAGCCTTTTAGGCAGGGGTAGGCTGGCTGGTCCAGATTCTTTAAGCAGGGACAGTCTGCATTGGGCTGGCCCACTCATCGAGGCAGGGGCCTTGTTAGGTCACATACTATAATGTTATGTGAGACAGCAACAGTAGAGCAGCAGCTGGCATAGTGTGCAAGATGTGCTGAATACAGACTCTGCGCAATTTAGTATTTGTGTGTAAGAATGTGGTGTTTGGCATATGTGTGCATTTGTGTTAGTTATGGGGGGGTCTGAGGGGGTTGCTTAACCTAATCCCTTCTTATGGGGAATTAAAGGGATAATTTTGCTATATTTCATTTACATATTGTTTATAGAATAATTAAAATCACTGATATTAAGCTCTGCCCTTTGCTTGAAGTATTGTGTAGAATGGCAAGCTGCTTTCTTCAATGGTAATGCTGGCTGAATCTGAGACACACAGATAATGTAGCATGGAACCTGGTAGGCTTTCTTGTTCCATAAAATACATTTTATTGTATGCTTTTTTTTGTGAACTTTTATCCACCCCTGGCTGTCATTCCTTGTGTCATCACTGATCTTATTCACATTCTCTATCTCGTTCTTCAAGGTGCTGGTGGAGAATGGTACAAGAGAGGGACATCAGCTTCTTATGGAGGCTCGTGAAACTGTGTTAAAAGTAAGCCATCCATCCTCTAGTACATAAAGAAACATTTTGTGTTAGCTGTACATTATTTGCTTATGTATATTGTGTAATATTTATGCAGTTCATTGGCGGATACAGTGGGAGGCAACGGTGCAATTGCCCCCTGAGATAGGTGGAGGCATGCTCCGGGAGTACCGATAAAGAGGTAAGTCCTGAATCCTGGACTTACCTCTATCTCCCTAACTTCCAGGAGGAGGTGGGTCACGCAAAGCAAAGACCCATCAAAGCCAATATATATCAATCGAATTATATGTATACTATACGCTTTAATTTTTTAGAAATTTGGTATATAAACCCAATGAATTGGATTGTGGTATAAAAACATAATAAATGTTAAATTATCACAAAATACATATCAAAAGGAAATCATAAGTAAATGTACAAGTTCATAAGCAATAAAATATAGAAAATTAAGTCTTTAATAGGGCAATAATATTACCACCTCTTATTCCCAATTTCCAGTGTTCTATACCCACAAAAGAAAAAATTCTGGTATTAGCATAAACACACACATGGAAATGTCTACTTCCAGGGGATTTATCATCATTTCAGTTAATGACAAAAATATGTTCCTTAATCCTTTCTCGTAAAGGTCGGCTTGTACAAACTATGTATTGTATCTGACAATGTTAACATGTGCTTAGATAAATTACATTATTGGTATTGCAGTTTATATAATCATTCAAAGTACATTTTGGTTTTTGGTTATGCAAACAAATTTGCAGCAACTACATCTTGTAGAACCACATAAATTATACATGTAGTAATAATAGTGGTATTTTTTTTCAATTCGAAGCAGGGCCGGCCCAAGACAAAATGCCGCCTGGGGCGAAGTTTAAAATGCCGCCCCCCCCCCATTATCTACCCTTCCTCTCCCTGCCACCCCCCCACCATTATCTACCCCCCCCCCACTTACCTTTCAGCAGTCCTGCGGTGGGTCTCCCTGCTCGGTCTCGGTGCCGGCTTGTAATGCTGAGCGCCGGAAATGACGTCATCTTCCGGCACTCAACATTACAAGCCGGCACCGAGACCGAGCAGGGAGACTCGCAGAGGAGAGAGTGAGGGGCGCCGAGCGGGTACTGACAACTTGGTAAGATAAAACAACTCGGCGCCCCTCACTCTTGCTCTTCTCGGCTTTAAAAAAAAAATAAAAAATTAAAAAAAAAGGGCTTGGGGCGGTTGCCCCACTCGGCTCCATTGTCGGGCCAGCCATGATTGGGAGGTTGCAGACAGATAACATGTCTTACAGAGAACAGACTTTGTGTGCAATAAATGTAATGTTGTAATCAGTCAGGTCTTTAACTATGGTTACAACACACAAATAGAAGTATATATTTCCTGAAAGCTCTAGGGCAATAACATAAGAGCCACTTTTTTTCATTGACACTGTGAGCCACACATGACTTTGAAGTGTGTTTTTAGCACATTTTTATTTTCTTCTTATGCAACAAATACATAATCATATAGCCCATTAGTGTATTTCTCAAATGTCAGTCGAATAAAAGAACAACAAAATTACATATACATCTCAAGTGTCCTTAATCACACAATACCATGTTTGTTACATTACATAATCACAGCTAAGATGCCCATGGAAAATCTGCCCAGCTTCTCATTTACTTTAGTACGCAGATCTGCTCTTTTTGTTTTGTTTATTCTATGAGTGCTGTTTGGGGAGACAGTCTAATCTGGTTTTGCACCGGTTCCTATAGTATGAATTACACTTCATTATGTTTATATACCAGATATTCTGTAGCAATGTTACAATAGGGGACGTTAAAACATATTGGTACTAAAGGAGAAAGAACACCCTGCTGCTGGAAACTTACAGTCTCTTTGGTGATGGAGAGGACAGAGGGAGTTGATTGTAGTAAGGGTTATACATAGGGGAACTTTATGTTTACCTTGCAGGTAGGCATGGTGGGTGGCTGCTGGTTGAGGGTATTAAGAGGAAAGGTTGCATGCCTCTCTGAATAGGTGTGGTATTTTTTTTTAATTAAAAATTATTAAATTAAAGTAGAAGAAAGTCTCATGGAACAGAGTAGGGAATTGCAAAGAAACTGTACAACAAGGGTGATGTCCTAAATACATAAATGGGAAAAGATAATAATGGTGGAAGAGAGACGTGATGGTCATAAATGGAATGAAGGGGGTAGTTGGAAGAGTATTTGGATATGAAAGTAGAGATATAGAGGGGTGTAGAGTTGTTAAAGGCTGTGAAGTCAGAGCTAGAAGTTTGAACTGAATTCTACAGGGTTTTGGGAGCCAATGGATTGACTGCCACATTGGGGTAGCAGATGAAAAGGAGTGGGGTAGAAAAATGAGTTCAGGATGGATTAGTAAAATGCGTTGCAAGAATTCAGATGGGATATCTCAAGGGAGAAATTTTTTTCTTTTTCTTTTGGGTGAAGAAAGGAGCAAACATAGTCATGTTAGGGATAAGGAGCCGTTCTTGTGGAAAGTTGTTATAGTTGTGCAGTCACAATTGCAACAAATTAAATGTCCCTGCTGATTGCTGTACTTTATTACCTAGCATTAAAATTGCTATTTTACACATTAACCTCGTACTTTATTCCTGGAAAAAAGGAAAAATACTCTGGTAAGGTCAGGATTGGTTATTTATACGTAAAGCTAGAATTTATGAATAGTCCAATGTCTGGTAATGTACTTCAGGTAAAATATTGATTTAATGATTTGGCTGCATTACAAGAACATTTTACTTGAGGGAATTGTAAATCGTGCCTTTATTGTCTGTAACATAAAGGCAAAACGCAAAATGGTATACTTAAAGAGTTTATTTGTTTACCCCCCACAGAAACAAGATAAAGAAATCTGGGACCATCGGCCGCCACATGTATTTGCACCAGTGAGGATCACAGGCTATGTCATATTATTATTTATTTTGGATAACATATTTATCTGTTATTGTTAGAGTGTCACTAAAGAAAGAAATGTAGTTTTCAAACAACATATTTATGTAAATACAATATTGGCTCGCATGTCCCGGGCGTCGGGCGAGACAAATCGCGCATCCCTCCGCTAAACCCTGATTATAGGCCGCACATCCACTTCAAAGACTTAAAGTGGGGAAAAAAGTGCAGCCTATATTCGGGCAAATACGGGATTTACTTGTTTAAAAAATGTTTTTCAAAGTACAGTTTTGAGAAATTGAACTGAATTTTGTAATGCATTTCCTTTTATATCCTAGTGTCCACATGACCTGCCATGTCCTAAACTTGCTCAGAAGATTCAGGTGCCTTGTAACTTCACACAGTCCTACCAACCACTTAATCTTAGTTGGGTGAGTTCCGTTCAAGAGCTCTGGCTAGTTCAGCACAGATTTGGACAGTGAAAGCCTGTTATATTACCCCCATACCCAACTTATTGGCATTGCTTTCATTCTAATTGCACCCTTTCATCTTCATTATGACAGAACTCTCCTCAGCGATGTGAGAAATTTTCCTTCCTGATATTGTCCCGTAATTTTGAGGGGAAACCTGATGCACACTGGCCTCGTGTGATTAGCCCTGTGCTGCGGCGGCCACGTCACGTGCATTGTCACATGTGCTGTGCTGACGGGAAGATACATCATGATGTCATCACTGCACGAAGACACGGAAGGTGAGCTTCACAGCCACAATGCATGCTGTGTATTTATCATGACAAATAGTGTACTTTATTTAGCCCCACAACTTGCATCAACCTCATTTCTTACTATCCTACTCTTTGATATCCCATAAGTGACAGAGACAAATACTTATTAGATCGTTTCATTTTCTTACATGGGAATATTATCACTAAAGAATTTTTTACCTCACTTTGTAATTATCATTATTCAGGCAAAACTATAATTCCTTTCTTGACTCAAAAAGAGATTACATGCTGCTTTCACATATTTTTCTTAATAATCAAGCTCTCAAATGATTATTGCATGTTAAATGTTTGCATTGAATCCAGTGCAAATTTGATCATTTTTTGTTTAGTTATTAGTCAGAAAATGAGATTTTTATCTTGTGTAACTTTGCTCAAACCAGGAAAGATTAGTATGTAAAAATTTTGCACTCACTGACACATGCCATTTTCTGCTGCTATTCTATAGAATTTCAATTTCCTATTGACTTAGAATGGGGTCTCTACTGAGTATGTACACAAATCTCACTGACACACGCTCCCTGCTTTCAGTAGAGGCAGCTCAGAGAGGAGTTAAATGAGACAGAAATCTCATTTTCTAACTCCAGTAGCTAAACAATGCATCATTTTGCATGCAGTAAAATGCACTGGGCTCCAATATGCAATAAACATGAAAATATTAAATAGATGGGTCAGCAGATTTTTATCTGAAACTAAATGATATTCTTTGTTCTTTGATAATGGTGTTTAGGTAAATATTGTGTATACATATCTATCCGACTCTCTCTTGTACCTATTCATAACTTTCATATACCATTTTTATTATTCTGACATTCCCATACATACTCTTATCGTTTTATTCTCTTTGGTATCTTGCACGTATGTCTTTGTATGATTTATGTGCAAGGATATTTATACCTGGCTGTGCCCCTTATCTGAACCTGGTAACTTAAACACAACCAGTGAAACGCAAAAATTATCAGCTGATATATTTGTCTCTGTTCCTTTCACATCTAGGTATAAAAGAATGGGCTTGATATATTTCAAACAGTAAAATGCACTGGGCTCCAATAAGCAATAAACACGAAAATATTAAAACTATACATAGTTCGTGTTTGCTTTTCAATTGATGTAACTTTTTTTATAGATATTTAGGTTAAAAGTAGGAAACTATTTAACCTCATGGAAGTTATGACAAAACTAGCATAGTTAGTTCTCTGTTCTGAAATCCTCTACATTCTACACCCCGATCCACACAAAAGCTGCCGGGACCAACATCATCCACCAAAATGTGATGTTTTGGGAAAAGTTGGCTTCTGGTTCATAAACATGACTTGTTTTAATTTATAAACATTTTTACATATGCTCTTATAGTGTGCTGAGCTGTAGATGTAGACTTTGAAGAAATGAAAAATCAAATCTAATATTTGTGACGGATGACGGTATTATTGTTTACTCAGGGATCTGTATCGCTGTGCCAGAAACAGTGAGTGGGGGGACCGCTTGCCAGCATTGATGCCATTCATGAACAGTGACACAGAGCAAGGAGAAGATATGGACTAAAGCAATGCAGTATGATCTCTGGGAAACAGGAGGACTCTGGTACTCTATGGAGGCAGCGCACATAGGAGAAAATAATAAATGCAGTCCATTTAGTTTCATCACATTGGTACTGCTTTTCGCTTGTAACATAGAGGTTGGGTTACTTCTGTCTGTTATCTTAACAATTATGGTGAGACCCGCCATGCCCTGCTTATGGATAACAATACTTGAACATACATGTATAAATTAACATCCAGTATACTGGAAGACAGGGCATACTATGCTGTGCGACAGTTAATGCTTCTGATTGTTGTCCTTTAACTTATATTTTAAAAAGAAGCAGGCAAAAGGAGCTTGTCATTCAGACCTCGGCCTGATGATTTTTCCCTTCGGTATTCTGGCTTGGGTTGTCATAAATATGTGTTACACTTATTTAATATTTGTCCTCCTGTCTTTATTTTTTGTATTTATCATAATGGATTTAACATTTCCAAAATGTATACATTACGTCTGTGAAATGGTTTCTAAATAAAAGCTTCCCAAAGAATATTCTCACCTTTAAGTAAAATAAATTTATGACACTTCTTAATTTCTTGTAAAGTGGTAATTCAGACTAGACTTTGGCTACAAGCCAGCTGGAACCATTCAGTGGTGGACAACATTCCCCAGTATTCACACTTGTATATGCTTTCAAATAATACTGACACGTGATGATGTTGTGGTATAAATCAGCGACTTCTGATATTGGTTTACATCGTCATTATATGGGGGCAGAGTCGTGGGGATAGGGGATGACTAATGAGGAGGGGTAGTTTAGTAATATCCATATATTTTATGGATGTAATAGTATGTAGGGTTCCAAAGATGTAACACTTAGAAAATAAGAATTTTTAATAATTTAATAAATGTACTGAGTAGGTTACTCTCCTATATATCATAAAAACGATGCACCTTGTAGAATTTAAAAAGCATTTATTACTTGTAAACATATATTACTGAGAGGGTGATAGATACATGTAAAAGATGCCTAGCAGAATTACTATATGACGTGTAAACATGGGTTAGATACGCCTATCTTTGACATGAGACAAAGCCAATTGACAAATAAGAGCTGAGGTTTTCCAGCAGTTAGAAAAATGGGGAAACCTAGATGGGTCAGCAGATTTTTATCTGAAACTAAATGATATTCTTTGTTCTTTGATAATGGTGTTTAAGTAAATATTGTGTATATCTATACATATCTCTTGTACCTATTCATAACTTTCATATACCATTTTTATTATTCTGACATTCCCATACATACTCTTATCGTTTTATTCTCTTTGGTATCTTGCACGTATGTCTTTGTATGATTTATGTGCAAGGATATTTATACCTCTCTGTGCCTCTTATCTGAACCTGGTAACTTAAACACAGCAGTGAAACGCAAAAATTATCAGCTGATATATTTGTCTCTGTTCCTTTCACATCTAGGTATATAATTGGCTTGATATATTTCAAACTGTGCTGAAATATAGTTTAGTTTAGGTATTTATTAAACCTTCTAAGAACATTGGTTCTATAAGGTTATATTCGATATTAAATAGTGCAAAAGTACTTCAGATTATTTTTCCTTTGCTTCATTATATCACTATGTTTCTTAGCAACACGGATTACTAAAGCAGAGAATTTTATGAATTTATCAAGATGGCTACCGGTCACCCTCTTATTTGTGAGCCAATAAATACTTGCCGGTCCTCCCTCGTATTAGATCATTACCATAAATTAATAATTAGTAAAATAAACTTTTTTCATAGTGTGAATAATTAGCACAGTGCTTGGCTACAGGCTGAAGGTCACCATGGCAGCTTGAAATTGTTTCCTGGTTCCTAAGTTTCACGTGCTGGACAAACAAATTACCCTCTGGCCACCATCACCTGCTTTGGGTATAGTAATGGCCAGGCATACGGCAGTAAAACCCAAACTCTACACACAGTGTGATCAGACACTCTTATCTGTGTTGCAGGTAGAACTTTTATTTACACATTGAATGAAGAAGTCTTGTTTTTTGTTCTGTAATATCACTGGGTTCTGACTACTTTCATGTAGCATGTCCTCATGTAAGACCAAGTTAACAGATCAAATGTTTGGAATATGATTTTTTTTCTGAGGAGTGTAAAAACCATCAGTGCATCAGTAATACTACAACACAGAAATATAGGACTGACGGATTTAACCCGTAAACTAAAGATGGGTCTACACTAGGCTGATCACGGTCCTCTGCTTGTGCCCAGTGAGTAGAGGGGTGACCCGATTGAGGCAGGCCTTAACAAAGTGACAAAATCTCTTTGGTCCTATTGGCTGTATACGTTTAGCAATGGTTGTTTAGCTAGTTGTTAGTAATCTCTTCTATCCAATAAGCAATATAAACTCCCTATGAAAGGAGGTTGCTAGTGGCAGACCAGTTTCCTGGGATAATAGAATATTTAGATTTGGACAATTTGGTCAAATAACACCAATACAAATGGCACACAAAGTTAGGATTCAGGTGCAAAAATCTAGGTGCCAGTTACCAGACACTACAGGATGTGGACACTAACTAAAATTTCTGTCAAGAGATGGGCATTCGATCACAATGAACCTGGCTGCTGTCATAAAAAAAATAAATGTACTGTTTTACATTTCCAAAATATGCTGACTTACATATAGAAAAAAAACGTGCAAGGAAAAAAATAGAAGAAAAAGTTGTGCTTTAATGAACCTTTGGCCCCATCTGGGCCAGCAGAGTGTTTTATCTGCCTTTCATAAGGAGCAAAAAAAGGGCAACCTATCTTCAATAAGCATATAATAGCTGCTTTAGCAAACACACTATTGACACAGGCACCACTACTTGGCATTCTAAAGAATTCCAACATCTTAATGAGTCACGGAATTATTAGGAGTACCTGACTGACCGGTAGCTTGTCAAGAGTGGGAGGAATATATTGGTGAATAGGGTATAAAGCCTGAGTGGAGTGGAGGCGCAGTTGAGTGGAGAGGTGAGAGTAGAATGAGAGAATGAGGTAACAAACTAGTTATAGTTTAGTTATTTAGACATCTATGAATGTAGAAAAGGTTTAGGGAAAGTTAGGGGTGAATGAAGACATCACAGTAAGAGGGTGCATGTTATAACTGAATTTATTGAGCGCTTTAGTTATATTCAGAGCAAGGTGGAATTCTATACCTGGACGTGTTAACAATGGATCCTCTGCTGGCTGTGAAAGTCGGATGCCTGGTGGCTCTATTATTTATCACATTGATCTGCGGCTTGGCACCTGCATTTGCCAGCTGGTTTCTGAAGAGCAGTGTTAAAGGTACATGTTCATGTGATAAAGTGAAATTATGACTCCCTGAATTGGACCATGAAAACATTTTACTGTCCAGCTCTTACAGCATGTTTATTTTTTCTCTAGTATTACTGCAGTTATTGCAACTGCATAGTTTTTCATGTTGGTTTTTTTTGTGAAAAGACATACTATTTAAAAAGAAAATTGTTTTATAATTTTAGAGTATTTGGAGAAAAGCCAGTAATATTATCAATTCATATTATCCTAAATCAAGGAATTTAGATGTTCTGCTTGATTAAGCATTATATACCATACATCTGAACATTACAAATGGCCAACAAGGTACACTTTTGTTTTAGATGGTATGGTTACAGGCATGGCTAAACTTCTCCAGAATTTTTATGTTACCTATTCGTAGCTACGAATCTGGGGAGGATAGAGGAATGCTTGGGCGATATGATATATTGGGATTTGTTTACTAACTCATGCCAAATCTGCTTTGGATTCATGCAAGTTTGTTAGTATATACTAAAGTACCATTAATGCTCAAGTGGGCTGCAAGCCATACTAACAAACTTCCGTCAAGCAAGGAAAAAGAAAAGTATTTATGTTTATGTTTCCATTGGACCCTTACCCTTTTGGTCCTTTTACAGATAACTACAAGCTCGTTGTATGCCTTATCAGTTCTTTTGCAGCTGGCATATTCCTCGGAGCCTGCTTACTTCATGTTGTTGCAGATTCGTTGTCAGATATAGCTGCTGAGCTGTCCTATGTGAGTAATGAAACATGCTTTGACCCACCAGGTATAACAATTAGTGCCAAGCTATATTTTTTTTTTTTGTCCATACTAATTATTTCTGAATCAACACTCAGCTGATAACTTTAAATTGAAAAATCCACGTTAAGAGAGAGGAACGTTTGCTAAAATATGGACATTTTGGAGCAGGTCTCAAAAAAACAAAACAATTAAAGTTGAAAGAAGAAGCCAAGTTGACCCAGAATTCCCTTAAATGGGGCTAAAAAACTAGATGACCGACTAGATGCTCAACCTGACTTAAGTCAACATCAACTGTGTTGTATTTTTATTGGTTTTGTTTGTCTCCAGATAATGATCATATGCTGAATGTATTGAGTGTGCACAATCTTTACTTCTCAGTTCACCACCACCATGAGGGTTTCATACAATTTAGTTAAATATGTCAATATAAAATTAGAGCCAAAATTACCTTTTTTTCCTTAGTTAATGAATTTGCATTGTGCTTCTTAAAAATAGATGTGTTTTTAAAGTTTTTACTTTACAAAAGTCCAGACTTGTAAAATGGCTTGCCTTATGTATACACTGATACAATGGATGTCCCTTTTGTGCAGATTAACTATCCTATGGGAGAACTGATCTTGTCTCTGGGCTTCTTCCTGGTCCTTCTTATTGAAAGGATTGTTCTGCAATGCTGTCATAACCAGCAGAATGCCTCTCAAGATGGGTTACCACTACCAGAAACCCCGACTCTCCCAGAACCTGACTACCAAGAGAAGCAGGAAACTCCAGCAGAGATAGATGTGGCAGTTGCAGAGCCACACAATCATATTCATCCTAATGTCTACATTCATGCCTCATTCCGCTCCCTTATTCTTTTCTGTTCCCTCTCCATTCACTCAGTCTTTGAAGGTCTGGCCATTGGCCTACAGTCCAACTACTCTAGTGCTCTACAGATTGCCATTGCAGTTCTTATCCATAAGGGTATCATTGTCTTCAGCTTGTCCCTCAAGCTACTGCAGAGCATGACCCGACGAGCTTGGCTAGTAGTCTACATAGTGTTGTTCTCTTTTATGTCACCAGTTGGCATTATGATTGGCATTATTGTTACATTAAACAAGTCCACAATTGTAACTCTGGTGCAAGCTATACTTGAGGGCATTGCCTCTGGAACATTTGTATATGTCACATTCTTGGAAATTCTCCCTCAGGAGCTTAATACCTCAGAAAAACCACTTCTTAAGGTTCTTTTTATTGTTATCGGCTTCACTATTATGGCAGTCATAGCCATCTGGGCCTGAGATATTTGTAGTGAGCAGCTAATGAACAGTATATCAGGGAATGATAGTGGCAAAAATGTGAAAAGAAAAAAGTGATAACCTCCTAAAATGAGATGTCTGTGTATTGTGATATAAAAGAACATGTTCTTGAAAAGTAATGTTTGCTGTGCACTGCAAGTAACTCAAGGGTAGATGGCTGATTGTAAATGGCTGTTTACAGCCATAGGTCAAGGGTATAAAGGGAATATTCATGTATACACTACACTAAACAGAGCAAAACCATTAGTTAGAACACACTACTGCTTGATAGGCCCTCCCCATTGCATTATCTTGTGTTGCTGCTATGTTAGCACAATTTATGTAAAAATGTAAAGGTCCCTTCAATGCAGCAGTCAAGGATGATGCTATATGACACACATGTGTTATATACTACAAAGACAACAAACTATCATTCTTAGTGCCCAAATCCTACAATTCACAACCTAAAAGTGCCACAGTGACTGTGCATGGCCTACATTGCTTTGTATGGCCTATGGTAGGCAAAGGTTTGGCCTCCTTGTGGTTTACACTATGCCAAACTGGGTTAATGAGAAACATCAACATTAGCAATTCATTCTAGCACAATGAATCACTCACATTTTTGTTTTAGGATAGTCTTTCTAAAACATGTGGTGCACAAAAACACTCCAAGTGGCTATTCACAGATATACGGTATTTGCAAGCAACTACAAAGGCATATGTGACTTATACAACAGTAACAATTAAGACATCAAACTAATTATCAGGCTCTTTTTTTCCTGAGAAAGCCATAAAGCACATTTTTAATTGGCTTTCTAAGCTTGGTAATGAATTTAGTACCGGTATGTACAGAGTGGAAAGTGTAATTTGTTCGTGTAAACTAATACCTATGACTAAATGTCATAAGTATTACTAAATGGCTTTACATTGTGTTTAAAGGTTAATACGATGTTAGAACGTAAGTTTTTTTGATGGCACATGGAATACAAAAAAGAAAATAAACCAGGAAAATATTGACTACCTGCCATGAGAACGCAAACTTACAAGTTTATTCTATGGAACTACTTTTGATAATTTCATAAAAAATAAAATAATGAACATGTCTGCAGTGTGCTCTCTCCATTATCCGGTATCTTAATGATAAAGAGTTACACGTAGTAAAGTGAATACTACATGTAACTACAAATCACAAGCTATATGTTGTAATTAATTAATTAGTTCCCCTTTAAAAGAACACAGCAGTCATCATGCATTGTAGTCATGTATGCATTGTTCATGGTGTTGCTTTTGCATGCACACAAGGTGATTTTGTAAAACCCCCATTTTCCCCTATTTCCGCTATTTCCCACCAGCCAGCTCTTACACTGGTTAGGGGCCCATCGCTGGTAGGTTCTATTCAGACCTGCATGTGTGGCAAGCGCAATGGGGGAGCACTTTCCTGTCACTGATTGGGTGATTTAAACCTGGAAGCTGCCCTTATTGGCTACCAACCTAGGAGGATGGCAGTTTCAGTGGCAGCAACAGGACTGGATTTTATAGGCCAGGTAAGTGTTTTTTTAATGTTGAAGAATGCATGTGAAAGTACTTTAGCATGCATTCTTCTGTAATGAGAGTGTCAGGGACATTAAACCTTAAATGTATATTTTTAAATAAGAGCAGGGTAAGGACACTTAGACCTCTTTCAAACCTCAAAAGATTATAACTATGCCATAAAGGATTTCCTGTTTTTTTATGTGATAATATGATTTATACTTTCAAGAGATTACTTTTATAAGATAGCACTCCAGCCCTCATGTTAAAGGTATTTTTCATGGACTCTATTGCAGGGAAGGGCTAGCACCTTCTAGTCTGGAGGTCAAAAAAAGCCAAGTGCCCCGCAGCCATGCCCCTCCCCATAACTAACTCACACACACACTTACCTTGTCTGAAGCCTGTCTTTATAAGTGCTCATGCACTGTGTGAGCAGCTGTGGTAACATCCATGAGAGAGCCGGATGTGTATTTGGACCTGACTTTTCCATAATTTGGAGCTTAGTGAGTTTTTTAATAAAATGTTGCTACTGTTACATTGCAAATCCTGTAAACCGTCACTATGTGGTGAGTGACCTAGAGAGTACATAGTTCTATTCCCCGAGATCCCCACTATAGAAGAATGCATATTTAAGTAAAGCTTTATATGTATTCTTCCAAAATGAAAACAAAAAATAAATCACTTACCTGACACAGAACTTTTAGTCCTGTTGAGGGAAGTTTCCCTCTTCCTCCATGATCCAGAAGCTGTCAATCAGTTGCAGCAAAGTGCTTCATCTGAAATCAATGGTAGGACTTCAACTGAGCCAGTTGTAGAATTGACAGGAGGAAAGAACATTATGGTGAACATCTACTACAGGGTATTTAAATTGAGGATGAGGAAAATGCCGGTGGGATAGCTCTGTTGATAAGTTCTCTGATTGCAGAGCCATTTCAAACCTCAGGTCATAGGATGTAGGCTCAAATTCCACCGGAGTCAACTCATAAATTCATCTTCTTCTGAGATCAATAAATGAAAACCATCAATTGTGTAATAATAACAATATATATTATTCAGCGGCCCATTTGGTTAATTCTGAGAGTGTGCACTATGCATTTAGAGACATTCTGCAGAATCCCACCATGCATTTGCAAAATGGACCAAACAAATATTTAATGGCTAAAGAGCCCCTTTAAAATTAATGGATTTACCACAATATAAGCTAAATAACAAGCTCTAGTGTTTAATGTATATCATATGCCATGTGGCCTCTGGTATGTTATGCAATATGTTCTCTCAAATGCTCCTCACCTGACTAGTAATAAAATGTATTGCTTGTATTATTAATAGCTCAGCAGTAATTAATCATCTCAAGGTTCTTGAAATGTTACATGGAGGGGTAAAAAGTTTATGTGCATGATAGCCCTCGGATCAATAGTGAACTAGAAAGGTATGATTCCTAGAAAACGAGCCTGCATTATCCTTAGGAAAATTTGAATTGCCAGCTTTCTCATATTGCCTCTGTTAATCCTCAGCTTGGAGAAAATAACTAAAGATTGTTTTTAACAATATAATTCAAATTTGTTATAGTGTTACCCTTCAGTTTCTCAATTGTTAGGGTTGCTTTTGATACATTTAGTTTAATTGTAAAATACTTATACACAATTGTAACTAAGAGATGCTTAGATCAAAATTTGGCAAAGTTAGTTTTGAGTCCATGAGTCATTTTCTTCCATATTCTAACTTATCCTTACAAAAGCTACCTGAGCCTATCTGCATCTACTGAGCTCTTTTCTTCAGATGGAGAACTGTAAATCAAATGTTACACCAGGGTGAGATTAATACAGTTATTAGAGTGATATAGAGATCAATACAGTGAGAAAATTGAAAGATGCATTGCGTAAGACTGTCCGTACCCTAAACAATGTTTGAGGTTTTTACAGCAGGAAAACATTAGCAGGCATGATGGGCTGAATAATTCCAATGTGCCAGCAAATTATACGTTTCGATAGAGAGAACAATTGCTAAATATATAGATTCTACGCAGTGGGTGGGTTGTTTTAAATCTTTACAGTATTCATTTTATGTATTTTTTATTCCTTAATAAAAATGCCACAAAAAAAAAATATTCTACACCAAGGCAGTTTTTTCTTTTAAAAATGTATTATACTATGCATTTATTGCCATGCTTAATGATTCATATTGTTGCCCCAATACTTTTACAATAGACCTGCACAAATCGACCTGCAAAGTAATTTCTTTTTTTTACTTTGTTATTGAAAATTTTGCACAGATCTATAAACATATTGGCTTATTCCTTTATTAGAATTCCCATTTAGTCTTTCATTGGCTTTTTTAAGAGAAATAGCCATTGGCTGCTCTGTCCAGGAATAAACTCACAAGAGGTAGAAAATGAATGTCATAATCATGGAAATATGTATTTTCTACATTGATTTTGTTTCTATAGCTTAATTGGGGAATCTCAATCATTCTGGGACTTTTTTAAAATGTTTTTGTTATCAAAGTATATATTGGGTGATTTGCTTAAGCAAAATATAAGCTGTTTATATGGTTGTCACCTAAATCTAATTATAGAAAATCTTAAACAATTGTCTCATTCCATTAAATAATGACATTCCTATTTAAAAAAAATCAACTGATAAAATACAGCGATTTAGATGCAATATAAGGTGTGTTATGTTTAGCCACTAGGGGGTGTCCTTAATCCATTTTGTAAGCACATATCACACTTTATGTTCTCAAAACAAAAAAGACAAAAAAAAAGCAGTTATTTTTCAAATTTAAGATAATTTGTATGAATTTCTTAACAAAAGCTGCTGCTATGTCAGACCATTTTTGTCAGCTTATGTTAAATTTAAGCTAGGTATGCTGTTTTACTTTACTGATTTGGTGGTAGAAAAATGGAGAGCCTCCTAACAGAAGAGATGTTCATACAGTAAGGGAATTCAAACATGCAAAAAGCTATCCTCAATTGAAGAAGAGACCAAGGGCTAATTATGGTTTGAGTCTTTACATCAGATGGTCTTTACAATAGACTATATGAGCCAATGGTTGTTATTTGCGGTCCTAGTATGTGTTAGTAGTTCCAAATTTAACACTGCAACTAAATGTAGTACTTTTGGGTGCCTGTAAAATAAATACTTTGATCACATAAAACTTGTATCTCATCCATATGTTTGCTGGGAGTATTTAATTGAAATGGGTTGTTTACATAATACCAGAAAACGCTTCTGTGATTAAACCCTTTAAAAATAAATATGGTTTCAAAAGAAAGCCCTACTTGTCCTGTAAAAAACCCCAGAACCCAATATTAATTTACGTGAAGACATTAATTGTGAAAGACAAAAATTAAGATTGAAGATTCAGCAAAAACATGAAAATCGCTCTGGTTCTTATGGCATTTAATAAAAAAAGGCTTTTAAATATATTATACACAAAAATGCTGGGCTAAATGTTTAAATCAGGTGTTACCTAATGTGTAGCAATAATGTATTCCCAGTTAACCATTGTATCTGTATGGGCAACTGATGGCTTTATCATAGCCCAGAGATTACAAATGCCACAGCTCTGGTACTATATAATGAGCTATGTAGAATAGGTAAAGAAAGGCTGGACTATGTCCCCAATCCATTACTTCACTTGCCCCATATCACTAAAATGCCTTAAATGTCATGTCATGTCTTA
Organism: Spea hammondii; assembly: GCA_029215755.1. Classification (NCBI taxonomy): domain Eukaryota; kingdom Metazoa; phylum Chordata; class Amphibia; order Anura; family Pelobatidae; genus Spea; species Spea hammondii. The sequence goes on along the minus strand of JARDYJ010000001.1, from coordinate 128,787,738 downwards.
AAGGCTAATGTGAAGCATAGGTCACCCCTTGATATGGGGAGAAGAATTCATTGCCACCTGATTTTTGGCTTTGTCATAGCTAAAGGTTCCTATTTAGGTAAGCATTGCCTTTGGTATCCTTAAGCACTCTGTAGAGCGGGGATGGCTAATTTGTAGCTCTCTATCTGTTATTTATCTCATTACATTAAAACCTACATGTGATTTTTCAAGGGTTAAATTGCATACCATTTTAACAATGGTAATCATATCCAACTTGAACACTGTTCTCATTCACTTATTTGGATGAAGAGTTTATTGCGTGTTTGAGCATTCCTATTGAGTAACCCATGTTATAATTTTTCAAGTGGTGTTTGGTATCCAAGGAATTTTTAAGACCTTTCCAGTCAAGTGGCAGTGTTATTTATAAAGTCAGATTAGGAACAGATCTGATACAGAAGTCACATGTTTAAATTTAACCATGGGCCTTGTAGCTCTTTTAAGTTGTTTACTTAAAAGTGCTCTATGCTTTCACATTCAGCATATGGCTATACAGATTAATATAGATCACCCTGTCTGTTTTAATAGGTTTTAAAGTTAATGAATAGTTATCTTTGAAGAAGGTGTTCAGCGGGTTCAACAGATTAGTTACTGGTGTGTAAATGTCAGGACTCGGGTAATCAGGTTGAGTAGGAGCCTACGTGCAGGGGATACTTTGGGTGTGGTCTGTAACCCACGATGCATGATCATACAAAGACACCACAAGCAGAAATCTATGTAATGCAATGTATTGTATGTATTATGACAGGACAGGCAAATAAGGGTTGCACAGTCTGTTAGCAAGAAACCGGACGTATAGCGGTAATAAGTCTTTTGGCAGGGAGCCCACTTGGAAGGGTACGAAAGGCAGGGAGCCCACTTGGAAGGGCACGAAAGGCAGGGAGCCCACTTGGAAGGGCACGAAAGGCAGGGAGCCCACTTGGAAGGGCACGAAAGGCAGGGTGCCCACTTGGAAGGGAACGAAAGGCAGGGAGCCCACTTGGAAGGGCACGAAAGGCAGGGAGCCCACTTGGAAGGGTATGAAAGGCACGTAGCCCACTTGGAAGGGTATGAAAGGCAGGGAGCCCACTTGGAAGGGCACAAAAGGCAGGGAGCCCACTTGGAAGGGCACGAAAGGCAGGGAGCCCACTTGGAAGGGCACGAAAGGCAGGGAGCCCACTTGGAAGGGTATGAAAGGCAGGGAGCCCACTTGGAAGGGCACGAAAGGCAGGGTGCCCACTTGGAAGGGAACGAAAGGCAGGGAGCCCACTTGGAAGGGCACGAAAGGCAGTGAGCCCACTTGGAAGGGTATGAAAGGCACGTAGCCCACTTGGAAGGGTATGAAAGGCAGGGAGCCCACTTGGAAGGGCACGAAAGGCAGGGAGCCCACTTGGAAGGGCACGAAAAGCAGGGAGCCCACTTGGAAGGGCACGAAAGGCAGGGAGCCCACTTGGAAGGGTATGAAAGGCACGAAGCCCACTTGGAAGGGTATGAAAGGCACGAAGCCCACTTGGAAGGGTACGAAAGGCACGGAGCCCACTTGGAAGGGCACAAAAGGCACGGAGCCCACTTGGAAGGGTACAAAAGGCAGGGAGCCCACTTGGAAGGGCACGAAAGGCAGGGTGCCCACTTGGAAGGGAACGAAAGGCAAGGAGCCCACTTGGAAGGGCACGAAAGGCAGGGAGCCCACTTGGAAGGGTATGAAAGGCACGAAGCCCACTTGGAAGGGTATGAAAGGCACGAAGCCCACTTGGAAGGGTACGAAAGGCACGGAGCCCACTTGGAAGGGCACAAAAGGCACGGAGCCCACTTGGAAGGGCACAAAAGGCAGGGAGCCCACTTGGAAGGGCACGAAAGGCAGGGTGCCCACTTGGAAGGGTATGAAAGGCACGGAGCCCACTTGGAAGGGTACAAAAGGCACGGAGCCCACTTGGAAGGGTACGAAAGGCACGGAGCCCAGTTGATAAGGACACAACTTTAACATTTAGCAAATGCGTGGTGGTCCAGCCCTGTATTTAAGTATCTGAAGGAGAGCCATGTCTATACCTGGCTCAGCCCCAGCTTTGTTTGCGTTCCATTATAGCTGGCTTGCGCACCTCTACACAATTTCTGATTTTCAGAAAGATTTCTGCACTGATTCTGCATATGATGGCCATTTTTACCATTGAACCGTTGTACTTTATCTTCCTCCTTTGCCGTCCAAACATCATAAACAGAAGGCTATTGAGCAGACTAGATGGGCTGAATAGGTATTATCTGTGGACACATTCTATGTTTCAATGACAGTTTTTAACATTAGCCATAGGAGCCCAGCATATAGAACATAGTGACTCCATTATCATCATTATGATGGGCATTGTTCATGACTGAAAAACATCTGGAATTCCATTTTCTAACCATGTCTCATGTGTTTAAGCAGTGATATATTAAGCAGAGCACAATGAAAAAGTTGTTTTGGGGTTAAAATGATTATCATTATCTTTTATTTATATAGCGCCAAAGATTTACACAGTACTTGTTATAATACATATATTCAAGGGGTATGACAAGACTAGCATTGACAGACTAAGACAAACTGATACATTAGGTGGAGAGGGTCCTGCTCTGAAGCTTACAATCTTGAGGGAATGAGGTGAGGACAAACATAAGGAACAAAGAAAGGTGAGAGGTTGTGTGGGGGTTGTATCAGGAAGTTCTAGCAACTAAGATCATATGCTTCTCTGAAGTGGGTTTTGAGATTTTTCTTGAATGTTGGGAGGGTAAAAGCAGGTTCCAGAGGTATGGGGCAGCACGAGTGAAATCTTGTAGTCGGGAAAAGGAATAGGTGATAGGTGAGAAGGAGATCCTTAGCCAATGGGAAGAACATAAAGATCGAGTAAGGGAGTATTTTTTATGATGGCAGAAATTTTTGGAGGAGCAGTGTTATTGAGGGCCTTGTATGTTAGTACAAGGATTTTAAATTTAATTTTTAAGGTAACAGGGAGCCAGTGGAAGATTTCACAGAGTGGGAAAGCAAAAAAAGAGTGACATGCAAGGCCTAGTGGCAGCATTACATCAGACTGCAGAGGAGAGAGTCGAGACTGGAATGCCAACCATAGTCAAGATGGGAAATGATAAAGGAATGAACCAAAGTTTTTGAGGATTCTTGGGAGAGGAATGGATGGATGCGAGAGATGTTTTTTAGGTGCAAGTGGCAGGATCTGGTGAGGGACTGAATGGGAGGGATGAAGGAGAGGTTTGAGTCAAGGATGACCCCAAGGCATTGGTCTTGGTTACTGGGAGAGATAGTTGTGTTGTTAATGGTGATAGAGGATTCAGGTACTGGGGTGGAGATGGAAGGAGGGAAGGTTTTAGAAAGATTAAGTTTGAGGTAGCGTTCTGACATCCATGACAAAAAATAGACAAGAAGTTGATAATATAAGACATGAGAGACGGCGAGAGATTAAGAGAAGACAGGTAGATTTGGGTATCATCTCCATATTAATGATACTGGAGGTTTAATGAGTTTATTAGTTTGCCAAGAGATGAAGTATAAAGAGAAAACATCAGAGGGCCAAGGACACCAACTGAAAGTGGAAGGGGTAATGATGTCTTGCCAGAGAAGCTGACAGGAGGATTGGTTAGACAGATATGAGTAGATCCAGGAGTGAGCTGTATCTCAAATTCCTGTAGAAGAAAGTAAGTCAAGAAAAAGGTGGTGATCAACAGTATTAAAAGCAGCAGAAAGATCGAGGGATATTAGAAGGGAGAAGTGACCCTTTGCTTTGGCAGAGAGCAAGTAATTGGAGACTTTTGTTAGAGACCTTTCAGTAGAGTGAAGGGGTTTGACACCAGACTGTAGAGGGTCAAGGATGGCATTAGAAGAGAGGACGTTAGTAAGACAATTGTAAACAATCCGTTCAAGCAAATTAGAGGTAAAAGGAAGCAGAGAGATAGGACAGTAGTTAGTAGTTTTTTTTATAAAGGGTGTGATTAGCGCATGCTTGAAGGTTGTTGGTACAGTTCCAGCTAATGGACAAAGGGATGGTGATAGAGACTTTGTGGGATGTGATGGGGTCAGGACAAGGGCACAGGTTTTTGGGTGAGTGGAAGAAAGAAGACTAGCAAGCTCTTCTTCAGTTGTAGTGGAAAAGGCAGTTAGTATGGGATGATCAGGGGGTAGTGATGGGGGGGTGATGTATGATGCGGTTGCAAATAGAGGTCTTGTGTAATAGTTTCAATCTAGTATTTGAAGTGGATAGCAAGATCTTGGGCAGTAAAAGAGATGTGTGGTGTGGGTATGGAGGGACAGAGAAGGGAGTTAAGGAAGAAAAGTGGTCAAAGAACTGCAAGGTAGGACCTGGAGAGCAATATATTACTGCAATTTGAAGAGTGAGTGGAGAGAAGAGACAGGTTGTGTCAGGGACTGGGTCCATACAGGCAATTGTAATGACCCAGAGCGTTATTGCGCAGTAGCAGAGTTGGACGTGGCCTGGTGCGGGGTGACTGCACTCCCCGGAGTGTTGTGCACCTAGGGTTGTGTGGCCACATACCAGGGCTCTGACATAGCAGCGGATGTTGTCCAGAACAAAACAGAACCTGATCATATCCTGTAGGCACTCTGGAGCAGGCATGAGACATAGCTCAACAGACAAATGAGCAGGATGTTGCAGGCTGGGAGTAGGGAAGCTAAACAGAGTAATAGCAGAAACAAAAGCAAGCAAGGGGGCAGAGCGAGCAAGGGGGACAGAGCAAGGAACAGGGAGCGCAATAAGCATAGCCAGACAAGACATACATGGTACAGGACAAAACAAAGGACAGGGAAACAAGGCAAGGAACACAAGGGACGAAGTGAGGAGCCGAGATCCTCAGACGCTTCTTCTTTAAGCAAGGATAGGATATCTTAACTGAGACATGGGGAGAGGAGATAGGAACCAAGATCCTCAGATGATTCAGGGAAAAAAGGCCAAAGGCACATAAAAGACTGATACACATAAATACAGGAATGGCCTAGGACTATATGATAACAATTGGAGATTCAGTCACATCTTATGGCCATAGTATGCTTAGCCCACCACTACACCAAAGTACTCCAATATTCGGTGGGTCCTAATGCTAAACCCTGCCTACTGAATTACTAATAAGCTGAAAATAACATTGAATCTAAACACAGAACCGAGAAAGACATACCTTTAGACTGCTGACTGAGACAAACATAACAAATGGGTGGGGCACACCTTATAAAGGAAACAGAAGCTGAAGCTACGAGAAGGACTGAATCAAAGTATCAGAAGGAAACGTCAGAGCTCAAGGAAATCCAGGAATGGATTACAGCAAAGGGGGAACTGTAGAGAGACAGGGGAAACTACAGATAAGCAGCTCCGCAGCCTGAATGGGGCCTGACAGGTTGTGTGAACCTCAAAGGAACAGAATGAGAGGGAGGGCTTGGTATGTGCAATAAGGTGAGAAAAGGATGCCTACACCACCACCATTTCTGCCATCAGGCCTAGGAGTGTGGCTGAATTGTAATCCTCCGAAGGAAAGGAGTAGAAGCGGTAGGATCATAGGGTGGATCCAGGTTTCAGTAAGTGCTAGTAGGTTAAAAGCATGGCAGAGAACTAGGTCATGTATACTAGTGAGTTTGTTGCATACAGAGTGGGCATTCCACAGGGCACAGTTGAAGACGGAAGGGAGTTTATGGCTGGAGATGATAGGATGTCATATCTTAAAATTACAGGGGTTCATTTTAAGAAATGGGGTAGACTTTATTGAATTAAATTAAACTGGGAACAAATTAGTTCTGATTAGTTAGTGTCTGATCACACACACACTATTAGGGTACCCGAACTATAATGTAATCGTTTCACCTCTCTAATGGTAATAACTTCAACTAAAAATTGCACTTTACTAGCAATATAGATTGTTAATGGATGTTAAAGGAAACTTGCAATTCAATATGTCAATAAAAGAGTCTCAATTACATCCACAATCTTTCAGTATGTCCCTAAAGTTTACTCAGTCACCTGTCCCTTTAGCCCTAAAATAAAATAATAAAACTATGGGGAGATGGAATATATTAAAAGGAGCAGCAACAGTTTTTAAGAGGCAGCGTGTCTGTGTGACTCAGAAGGTGCTTTTGTTTGTACTGAAAATCTCCCTTCACATCTACACAAATGGACTGTATTAAAACAGCAGTTATCTATTTCTCTGTAACAGGTATGTTATAGATAGTGTGCTTGTCTCTCTTATAGCTATTGTCCTTTGCATAATGTATTAATAATATCTATAAATCCATTTGATAACAGCACCTTTGCCTATTCTCTGCAGCTAAATATGATCACTTCTTACAGCTGGGATGTTCTTTAAAACTTGTAATCCTGAAGTGTTACGATTTATTTTATTTATAGTTAATCACTTATCGAGGTACGATCTGTTATCCAGAAAATAAAGTCTGTATCATGCCCCGAAAGGGCTGGATTTAAGCAGTCTAGTCTTAGAATAGGAGCTTTCTTCATTCACATACTAACACTGGTGGGATGATGGGTGACCACATCTACAATGTTTACGAGTACAGATATCTTTTTCACATATTGCTAACCAGTACATGTAAAGTGCTGTTATGTAGTGTGTGTAGGGCAGTACTTGATCTTGTGCTTGTCAGCAATATGTTAGACAGATCTTCAAGGTTTAGTCACACTATAAAAGGTCGCTGATCACAGTAAAAACCATGAATGCTGCTATATATATATATATATATATATATATATATATATATACACACACACACACATGTTCAAAAGTTTGGGGTCACTTAGAAATATCCTTGTTTTTGAAAGAAACGCAAATTTTGTCCATTAAAATAAAATGAAATGGATCAGAAATATGGTGTAGATATTGTTTATATTGTAAATGTGCACGTGATATACTCCCCCTCAGTTAGCTCCATTGCTGGATTGGAAAGTGTGAGGGTCCCTTAATACTCCTGTGTGCATGTGTGGAATGTGAAGGACCATAGAAGAGGAGGACAACTGCAGCGGCATAGCTGCATCTCAGGTGCATTCTGTACTATTCTATAGTTGGGGGGGGCAGGGACATTAAACTGTCTATTTAACTGAAAGCAGAAAAGAGGTTGTAACTAGTAACGGTGACATACATTTCACTAAACAGGTGTCATGTACTGATAAAATGAACTGGATAAACTGGACTTTGGAGGAAGATTTCACTCTGGCTGGATTGTCAAGTAACCACGGAATACAGCACTTCTTGTTTATCATATTCTTATTATTATATCTTATGTCAATCTGTGGAAACCTCACTATTACTACCACAATATGGATGGAACGTAAGCTCCATACGCCTATGTACTTCTTCCTTGGAAATCTCTCATTCCTGGACATCTGCTACTCATCAGTGACTGTGCCTAAGATGCTTCTACCCTTAGTGGATGGGAGCAGTGAAATCTCATATAAAGGATGCATGGCTCAACTATATTTCTACGTTTCTTGCTGTAGCACAGAGTGCTTGCTCCTTTCTATCATGGGCTTTGATCGATATGTTGCCATATGCAACCCTATGCACTATACTACAATCATGAACAAAAGAACATGCCTCCAAATGGCATCAGGCCTTTGGTTAATTGGGTTTGTCACTTCAATTATACACACTGTCTTCACTGCTCGGTTGCCCTACTGTAACTCTCGTATGATCTCTCATTTCTTTTGTGACATCCCACCTATGCTGAAGCTTGCATGTTCTGATACTTTTCTGAACAAAGTACTTATCCTCACAGCTGGCGGATTTCTAGGGCTCAGCTCTTTTGTCTTAACTTTGATCTCATACATCAAAATTATCTCTGCTATCCTTAAAATTCATACTAAAGTAGGCAGAAGTAGGGCATTTTCAACATGTGCTTCTCATCTTGTTGTGGTCCTCATATTCTTCGGAAGTATCAGTTTCATGTACATGAGGCCAACTTCAAATTATTCACTCGAACAAGACCAACTAGTATCACTCCTATATGCAGTAGTGATCCCTGCCTTAAATCCTATCATTTACACATTAAGGAATAAGGAGGTTAAAAATGCCTTAAAGAAAACATTCAATAAAGTTTATTTCTGAAATAAATTATTATTTTTTTACATTGTCTTTGTATTCATTTGGCCTGGGAGATTGTAGTTTGCTAATCATAAGAATCTTTAGAATTAGTAATAGTAATAAAATTGAAATAGTAAAATTAAAAATAATTACATGGGTCCCATTTATAGCATGATCAAGGGCCCCATGTAATTAGAGATATCATAATTCCAGAGGAGGATTATTAAAATGGCGAATGCTTCGCAGGATTATCTGGAAAGACTAAGGAATCTCAATATTTATAGCTAGGAGGAGCTAAAATAGAGCTGTTATCTGACAGAAACATTTAAATACATACATATATAAGTACAGAAGGGAGATATTTTTTTAAGACAGGGAATGTAAGAATAATATTAATAATATATTAATAATATTAATATATTATATATAATATAATCCAAAAAAGAGGCTTAGTTAAGTAATGGAAGAAAAATTTACTTTACTGAGAGGTTGGTAGATAAGTGAAACAGTCTCGCAGGGGAGTTGGTAGTGGCTCATACAGTAAAGTAAGTTAAACATGCATGGGATAGGCATATGGCTACCAAGAATCTACAGTAAGATAAGACAAAGACTTACAGTTTGAGTCTTTACAGTAGGAAAAAAGAGGTAGACTAGATGGCCCAAATGGTTCTTATCTGTTGTCAAATTCTATGTTCCTATGATATAAAGTGGAAAGAAAAAGTAAGTAAACCCTTTGGAATTACCAGCATTTATGTATAATTTCATCTTAAATATGATCTTCATCTAAGTTACAATAATGAACAAACACAATCTGCTTTAGCTAATAACACACATATTATTGTATTGTTTTTGTCCATATTGAATACATCATTCAAATATTCACGATAGGGGTTGGAAAAAGTATGTCAACTTCAACAAAAGCTAATTGGAGCTAGGATTGGAGTTGTGTTTTAGAGCTACTTTGACATGAAAAAGACTCAAACAAGTTTATCAAGGTAAAATATAGGATACTGTCAGGGTGGCTGTCCATCAGCTGAAGCTCGGTAGAAGTTGGGGGATGCAGTAGAACAAAACATCAAAATAAATCTACTACAGAATGGTTTAACACAATATGTCTTTTGTAGTGGCCTAGTCAGAGCCCAGACATTAACCCAATAGAGATGTTGTGGAATGACCTCAAGAGAACCGTTCACACCAGACATCCTTGGAATATGTCTGAGCTTAAGTAGTTCTGTAAGAAAAATAGGTCTACAATTCCTCCTGAACATTAGGCAGGTCTGATCTTCAGCTACCAGACGTGCTTGTTTGTCGTTATTGCTGCCAAAGGAGGTTTGACCAGCTATTAAATGCAAGGGTTCACTTATTTTATGCACCATCACTGTAAATCCTTAATGGATGTGACATGAAAGATTCTCATTGTTTGGGTATTATTAGCAATTTGTGTTTGTCTATATATGTGACTTAGTTGCAGATCAAATCACATTTTATGTATAATTAACGCAGAAAACCAGGTAATTCCAAAGGGTTCACTTACTTCCCATGAAATAAAAATATTTTTCTCCATGAGCATATAATACAATCATACCTGGGAACTTCTGGGCTCCGGCTATCCGGAGCCTTCCCTTGCAGGACGCGGCCAGGACTGCCCACTGATGTCTGGGGGCGGTCCTGTGTCGTCGGTGGGAGTTCCCACTGACGTCAGTGGGAGGTCCCGCCGACATCAGTGGGAGTTCCCGCTGAAGTCTGGGATGTTCAGGGGCCTCCCTCAACTTTCATTAGAGCGACTGAGCCATTGCATTGTTTACCACAGGAAGTATAACAAGGAGTTCGGGTGTTTGTCTACTAGACTAGGCTCGGATAACAGAGCTAGAACAAGTACACATAGCTCATATGTGTTGAGATAATTAATCTGCTAACACCAAATGTTTCTTCAGTGCAACAGGTTTACTTTATTTTGTCTTTTCAAACAATAACACAGCAGACATCTTAAGCCAGGATGAGAACTTTCTAGTAACTTAGACAAGAAGGAAGTAGTATAAAAGGAAACGGATCATAGACCACCAGAGAGCATAAGGAACAATAACAACAAGATACATTGCCCCCTAGTGTCCGGAAGCAAGCAGAGTTGATTCTCTTTCCAACAATATGCAGCTGTCTAAAACATCACTATTTAAAAATGTAGAACTGTTAAAGTAAGCAACACAATCATTTTCAAGACGTATTTTTAATCTGGTATTAGTAATACATGAGAAATTAGAAAAATGTAGTAGGAACGAAGAAAGGACAAAAGGCACAAAAAGTCCATGTTGTCTCATACCAGTTTCACAGGCAGAAATCTAAAAGTGTTGTAGTCAAAAAACTTGTTCTCAGAAGGTACTGGGCAGGGCAGTCAGGTGAAAAGGCAGGTCAAAACCAAATAAACAATGCCAGGATAAAGTGCCAAGAAGACTAAGAACTAAGCTTAGGTAGAATCATCAAGCTGGGCTTTATACTAAAATTTTGTGGCAAACACACAGGCCTACATCTCTCCACAGCTACAACATCAGAAGTCTTCTGTGTAGTTTACTGTGAAATGCATTATGTCTAGAAGCAAGATGTGTCCTTCATAATGACGCTGTGCATCTTGTTCTATTGCACATATTCAAAATAGATGCATTGGGACTGACACCACCCTTTACAGTTTATAGTAGACTTGTGTATTTAGATTCATACAAACTGCAATTTTCCAAATTTTGGCAAATTCAGCGAATTCATACTAAGCCACAAAAACAAGGCCAGACCCCACAAAGCAGATGAAAACTACATAAAAAGCTAAAAAAAATTCTCACACTCTTTAAAATTTTTCCCTACGTTCTTTGCTGAACACTTCGACTTCCAGATCTTCTTGTTCTTCATCTTCTATCTTCCTCAGAACCTCCGCTGGACATAAACTTTGCATGAATTTCCACCAAAATGGCAGCACTTTTGGTGGACTCCTTTCGCTTGATCCTCCAAGCGTCACTGAAAGTGCAGCGATTTTTGCGGAAGTTCGTGCCAGGTTATGTCTGAGGATGTCACCAAAAGCACCACCATTTTGGCATAAGGTAAATGTCCTTCAAGTTTGCTCCAGGTTAATTTCGCAGAGATGTCGATGAAGATAGAAAAGAGACAATGAAAGAGAGAAGATAGAAGATGAAGAACAAGCAGGGCTGGCCCAAGACAAAATGCCACCTGGGGCAAAGTTTAAAATGCCGCCCCCTCCATTATCTACCCTGCCGCCTCCCCATTATCTACCCTTCCTCTCCCTCCCTCCGTATTATCTACCCTACCCCCCCCTCCCTTGTACTTACCTTTCAGCAGTCCTGCTGACAACTTGGTAAGTGAAAACCACTCGGCGTCCCTCTCTCTCTCTTCCACTTACAAAAAAAAAAAAAGCGCTTGGGGCGGCCCCTTCAAAAGTGCCGCCTGGAGCAGTTGCCCCACTCGGCTCCATTGTCGGGCCTGCCCTGAGAACAAGAAAATGCAGAAGTGGTTGGGAGAGAAGGTAGGGAATCATTTAAAGCATAAAAATGCCCCCCCCCCCGATTCTTGTCTGAACCAAATGGGCAGGGGACATAATTCATTTCTTGAAAATGAATGGGCCAACAATGAAACAAAACTGAAAAATGTGTCCAAATAATTTTTGGCTTATTTGCACAAGTCTAGTTTATAGTAAAACAAAAAAAGGGGAAGTGAATGGCTCAATATTGAAAACTACCAGTCTCCAATCTATCACTTCACCATTTATAAGCTTATAACATGCCTGCATACATTCCAATATCTGAAGTAGTTAAAGAGAGACATTTTTATTTAAGGTAGTATAGTTAGAAGGAGGGGCTATGGAGGCAGGGTTTTCTATGACAGTATTTATTTATACCATTAGTAAGAGATATAGGGCAATATTTTACTTACTATTTTGACTTTAAGGTTTTTGTGATATAGTGTACTGTAAGCCACCAATTATTCACCCAAAGCATCATGAAACAATATGGAAAGAAAAAGGAACAAAATAATTTTGGTGCCAAAATGGGACAACCCCATTTGGGACACTTTTTATTATTAATCCCTTAAAACCCACTTTTTTTTAAGGATGCTTATAAACTTACACTTTAACACTCTTCCTCCCAAATTCCTTTAGCTCACCTTTCCTAGTCCTTTTCCTGCAATACTCACCCTAGTGTGGCCGGTCCATCCCTAACAACCGCACTTTTATATCTTGTATAATATACCCTAACTCCCTCTTAATTGTAAACTCATGTATGTTACATACTAATTGTTATGTCCCGTCTACCACTTGTTGCTGCAGAATCTGATGGTGCAATAAAAAAATATAAATAATAATAATTTATGTAGCACCATCATATTCCAGCGTGGTGTACAATGGCATCTCTTTGGTTTTTAATAGTTTTTCAGTTTTCTTATTAATTACATTTCCTGTGGTCTCCTTTAAAATATGTTTATTTTAGTCTAAGAGAATTATGGATTATCAGAATTAAATTAATTAAAATGTATCTTTTGTTTTTAATCTTAGTGCAACTGGTACAAAGCTGCTCTCGTAAGTGCTAAATAGAAGATCATTTTCGATTGCATTATTTTACAACTCTTTAATACATAACATTGAATTCAAAAGTAATTATTAGAACATCTTTGCTATTTTCCAGCATTACGCACAAATTCCCAAAGTGATAAAGGACATAAAGTAAAACAAATACTCACAGAGTTTTTCTCTAAAGGTTAAATCATATGGGGCATTTAAAATATTATAAAATGCATCCATGAATTTATCTGAGCAATGACAATGCATTTACAATTGAGAACTAAAGGACTAAATGCAACGCTGTCCAAAGTAAGTATGTAATTTGTTTACTTAGAAGTACCATAGACATAACTGTTGGAAACATTTTAACTACTGACAGAGAACTTTCCTCCAGGAAAAAAAGCTGGTAATGAATATGTCTTAATCCTGGTTTCTATTGAATTCTAGGTGTAAATAAAAAACATGTATATTTTGATAAAAATAAAAACAACTATAATTTAAATAATAATTCTGCCATTCTAACAGAAGTCTATTTTTTTAAAATTAAAATGTAACATCCTAATTTAGCAAATCATGATCCTTTGAGAAACCAGATACTTTTTGTAAATAATTTATCATGTGAAAATCAGAACACAGTATTGAACAATAAATTGTTGGAATGCTGGATTTGAAGCATTTGCACAATTTACATAAAAGTTAAAAACAATGACATTTAAAATCATGACATTAGTGAAGAGTGCTTCTTATAACCTCCAAAAACACCTCCAAACACATCTTTGTCAAAATGTGAATACAATGTTTTCAGGTTAACATTGTCTTGCATTGCAGTGTTCTGTAAAAGGGTGACTTAATGGCTACTGTGAATGGGTCCTTATTCTCTATAAGATTTCAAACAGGGTCCTCTTTATCTAATGTATTGGTTTGTCTTCGTCTATGAATTCTAATTTTTTCATACCCATTGAATATACTGTACCGTAAGAAGCCCAGAATATAACATGTCCTTACTGTACTGGTTTTCATAATCTCAGATGTTTTCCCCTATTTTACTTTTATAAAATTATAATTTAAAGACAAATGCGCAGTGCCACTACAATATTTCTTTATAAACAGAGTGAATAAAAGTGAAAAAGTTTGCTCTAAACTAATACCAAGATTTTCTGATTAAATTCTTGTGCAAGCTATTAAGGCTAAAACACTTTTCTTTAGGTCCTGTAAACTGTGTATCTCCTTTTAATCCTACATATTTTCTTTCAAATCCTAGGTAATCCACTAGCATTCACATTTTGATTACTTAATCCATTGTGTAATTTATTGCTTTTTAAATACAGAAATGGGTGCTGCCAACTGGACAATAGCTTCTGAATTTGTTCTTCTAGGATTCGCAAAATGTGATGACTTTAAGATGCCCCTCTTCTTCTTGTTTTTAATAGTATACTTTATAACTATTCTTGGGAACATTGGCATGACAATAATTATACAGACATCTCCACAACTTCACACTGCCATGTACTTCTTCCTCTTTAATTTATCACTGATTGATGCCTGCTTTGCAACAACTATCAGTCCTGTGATGTTGACCAACTTCTTTAAAGAGATTCCACGCATCTCAGCAATTGGATGTGCTTTACAGATGTACTTTGCGGTGGCGTTTGGGAGTTCAGAATGTGTTGAATTTGCATTCATGGCATATGATAGATACTTGGCCATCTGCCAGCCACTGCATTATTCACTCATTATGTCAAAGTACCACTGTATACGTCTTGTGGCAATTTCATATATTACTGGATTCCTTCACTCAATAATTCACACTGCTGCCACATTTAGCTCTCCTATGTGTCAAACGGACATTTATCATTTTTTCTGTGATATCCAGCCACTGTTGAAACTTTCCTGTAAGGAAACACTTACTAATGAAATCCTCCTATACACAATCACAGGGTTCCTTACCTTTGTTTGCCTTTTGGTCATTGTTTTATCTTACATCTGCATCCTAAACACCATTTTGAAAATGTATTCTTCAGGAGGAAGATGCAGAACATTCTCAACTTGTTCCTCTCACCTTGTATCTGTCTCATTATTCTATGGTAGTGTTCTCTTCATGTATATGAGACCCAACTCTAGCTACCATGATCATGATATATCAGCATCTGTATTTTATTCACTTATTATACCAATGCTAAATCCGTTTATTTACAGTTTAAGAAATAGGGAAGTTAAAATGGTATTCATGAAAAAGATTGCAGTAAAAATGTATTGTAATGCCATATGAATGTGTGGTGCTTTTGTGCATTGGGCAATACAAGAATTTAAAATTGTAAGGGATGGATGTATGGCTTCCTGGGTCAATAATGAAAACAGTATTGGTATTACAATTTAAGTGGTGGGCAAACAAGTAAATGTGCAATACACAATGTCATAGATATAAGAGAGTAAAAACTCACACTCTCAATGGTTAAATGGTCAATGGTTAAGACAAGTAATATTAGTAAGGAATGCTGTTTGGAAAAAAAAATGTATTCTTAGGAGGCATGTAAAACAATTCTGTTATAAATACTATAAGACACATAGAAACAAAAAATGTAGGCAGGTATTAATCAGCAGGCTTAAGCAAAGTGGCTGTACTCAAACAGGAGTGTCAGGCAGTTCTATAAAGATGTCAGGGCCGGCCCTACCATTGAGCAGAGTGGGGCAATTGCCAGCTTGTAATGCTGAGCGCTGGAAGAAGATGTCATTTCCGGCGCTCATCATTACAAGCCAGCACCAAGACCGAGCAGGGAGACTCGCCGCAGGACTGCTGAAAGGTAAGTACAAAGGGGGGGTAGGAAGGGTAGATAATTGGGGGGGGGCGACACTTTAAACTTCGCCCCATTATGCCTTGGGCCGGCCCTGAAAGATGTAATTTGTCTTTGCTGCTGGAGCATTTTCTAAAATGTTCACTGCAAAATTAGTTACTACGTTCCAATGTTACATGGCACAGTTTGTAGCATACTAATTATTTTAACATTTCTGTGTTTGTGTTTAGCTGTAATTTTCTCATTTAGCTGACCTGCATAAATTTTATATTGTTTTTTTCCAGGACAAAGGGGCTTTCTTTAGATACTATTATTTTGATCATATCATCTAAATTATTATAAAAAATAATAAAATATGGTGAAAAATTGAGAAAACAAACACTTTTCCTGTCTTTTATTTGAAAAATATTTTAGTTATCTATAGAAGCTAATGAAAAACAAAAACCTGCTAAAATGATTCTAATATTTGTCCTGAATTTAGAAAGAACTATGTCTTTATGGATTTTTTTGTAAGTAATACAGTACAAGTAGTGTTTTGCTATTTCAAAACCATTTTTGTTTTCAAATATGGCCATTGTGCGCCCATGTCCTATTTGGGACATCTTTGAAGCTGGCAAATTTAATTTACCCCCATCAAACAATATATTCTTGAAAATTAGACACCACAAGGTATTTCAAATGCTGGTATTTTAACACCTTTACATTTTGAAAGATTTTTCGGAAGATACAGTGCTAATTTTAGGGTTCCATTGACCTGCATGGTTGGCTGCAGTACCTAGACAGAACCACTGTGAGAGGCAGAATGCATCTCAGGAGACACGGGCCCCTGTTTTTTGTGTGTTACTGAGTGCCTCGATTTTGAGACATTTCAATGACTCCGACTGAGCTTAAGAAGCGAACGCTTAGAAAGCATCTTCAGTACTTCCTGGCCCCAGCACCACCTCCACAAATGTTAAGAATGGAGGTCTCCTTTGTAAATAGACCAGCCAGCAGCTACTCACCAGGGAGCCAATAAGGCAATCTGCCCCAGACTTCCAACCATAGGCAGAGGCTTAACTAGAAACCACAGGGGCCGGTGCCCCCAACTTCATTAAGAAACATGTCCCACAGTGCCACCTTTGCCCCCAAGCAGCTTGAAAGTGCCACCTTTGACACAAAATCAAATAGACAAAAACCTATTTCTATTTAGGAGGCTTACTAAACAGCAGCCTTTACCTGACTAACCAAGGTCTGGCCAACTATGCTGATTCCCAGTACCAAACAAAAACATCACAAATTGTCTCTCTTACCAGCCCACCTTATAATGTAGTGGAACCCAGATACACTCCCTGTTCCTTACAAGTTTCACATAGATAAGGGGCTTTGGTCAGTGAGAGAGATACTATGCCCTCCACCCTGCATTTAGCCCTGATTTAAACCTGGGGCACCTGTGTTAATTGGGTCAGCAGTTAACCCATTGGTCATAAGGAAAAATTGCTCTTTCCAATATCCTACTTACATAAACGCCATCCTTCACCCTGTCATAATACATACCCTTTTTGTTAAACATTGTGGCAAGTATTTTCCAAAATGAATTGCAAATTTTAAAATATTTAGAACATACCTGTAGTAAAGATATAAATATGGTGTGATATGCAGCTGCTAAGGGACTCAATTCCCCAATGCACTGCTCTGATTTGAAGAAAAGGGACACAGGAAAAACAATAATTCAGGTCCACAAACAGCAGACAAAGTGTAAAAAAGTATTTTTAACACAAATCTTATACATTCTGTACAAATATGTTTTGGATGGCTAAATTCTTGGCTAGTAGGATGGGCCTGCCCTCTGGGACAGTAGTTGTCACTCTATATATAATTAGTGTCTAATTGTTACAGTAAAGTAATTTGTTTGCTGACATTGAGTTTTTTATTTTGTGATATTTATGTTCTCTTCATGAGAATGAGGACTTTATTAAGCTATTACATTAAAAAAATAGGTGCACAAAACTATTCTTTTAAGATAGTACTTAAACTATAGTTTACTACCCTGTCTGTTTTTTTCCCCCTTGATGAATAAAAGTCAGACGTGTTGTGACATTTACCCTCTAGGGTAAACACATGCTGAGTTCATTGAATACAGTCTTAATTTGTTGATGTTCGTAGTTAAAACCAGCTGGGATTAAAACAACATAAATTACATCTGGGATTTGTTCCCTGTACACAGATATGTGGTGTCTCCAAATTTTTAAAGCACCGAGACCAATTATGGTCTCCAATTATACCAAGAAACTGTTAAAAACAATGCCTACAAATGGGAATACCTAGTGCTTCCCAAGAACATAATCATTTTTATCCCTTGAGAACATTGCTTTACAAACAATCAAAGATAACTCGGAATACTAAGATTGATACAGTATGTACATAATGTGAAGGTGTGTACCCACCTCTCTCTTTATGGTGTGTTCGTTTGTTATATACAAACATATAGTGTCATTGTAACTCCCTTAGAGGTCTCAGAGTTTTGTGCAGAATTGCTACCCAGACCAAGTATAGGGGTCCCTGGGGTGGAGCACACAGAGAGTGGAGTGTGTCATTACACTGACCTAGTTCAGTGATGAAGAAACTTTTGATATACAGTTTGAAATGCTGGTTTACCTAGCAGAAGGTAACAAATATAAATTTACCAAAGCCACAGAGTCAAGAAAACTGAAGGGAAGAGGTATTTCCCTATGCCCAAAAGCCTGGAGAAAGCTTGCATAGTATAGGCCAAAGAGGGCCCTGGTAGAACCTAGAGGGGCACATGCTCAGTGCCCACCAGCAACAGGGAGCCCATCAGAACCAACCCCTACATGGGTCTCGGTGGGTCAATGGGACCCAGGCAACACTTTAACAGGGGCGGCAATTTAAAATGTTCTTTTGGGATACATTTGTGGAGAAAGAGAAACATTTTTGCACCTCTCTTTCTCTACAAATCTCCCTGCATTATTATGGCCTATCATTGCACTTCTGCAAAAGGGCAGAGCCATAGGATAGTCTCCCCTCTGTTCCTCCTGGAAGCCGTGCCCTTTTGCAGAAGTGCATCGGGAGCAGTGGTGTACGTAGGGGGGGTGGGGTTGGTTATGTGGTGGTCCATCCTTGGTGCCAGTCATCAGGGGACTGCTACAACTGTGCTATTCCGAAATTGTTCACAAAGGGCTGGTCTGACACAGTTTGATATTGGTGGGAGAGGGATCCACTATTATATTTTTTGCCCAGGGCCCACCAGAGCCTTGAAATGGCCCTGATATAACCTTGGGTAGCAAATGGGTGTTTCTCTATCCATTTAAGGATGTGTTCAGTAAGCAGAAGGCTTGTGGACCCACTGTTCTTCCCCCTTCCATTTGTGCCTCTGTGTCAATAAAGCTTTACCTCTGTTTCTGAAATCTCAAAAGCTCAGGTATATAAAAATGCTTATGAGTAACCTTATGTAATTTTCTATGAGGTTCTATAGTGAAAGGTAAATGTACTTTGCTATCCAGATAACTTGAAAATAACTATTTTCGAATATTTTGAGGTTTACTATAATTTTTGTACTAGCAAAGAGGATGTTGTCTGACATGGGGAATTTTCTTGCTTGGTATTAGTAACTCATTTTTGTAGAATTATCAATAAATTACAATTGATTGAATTCATTATCCTTGATTCCCTGAATTATTTCAATTAATGATTTTTTTTAGCCATCAAGGGACTAGAGTTAATTTATCAATCATCATTAATGGTGAATATGAGTCAAATCAATTATTTAAAAACTACACAGATAACACTACACGGATTGATAAATTTGTATTTCTTCTACAAAAAATATTTCTAGAGTATAAGATGTTATTACCAACAGATATACACATGAACACTATGACATCATTTTTATACCTTTTGTATATTTTGGTGGGATCCCATTTTTTCTCTTGTTTTCCTTTTTTGTGAAATATTGATATATCTATTATATAATAATACATTGTTGTTGTTCCTCGTTAACTTATTAAAATATTATTTTTTGTTGATACAGTTTACAGGAAACAATTTTAAACCCAATTAATTAATTAACATAGCTAACTACCCTGGTCTGACTCACGTTAATTTTTTTTCATTTGTCAGGCTATCCTTTCAATATTAAGTGCAACTAATCTGGCACTTGTCCAGTAAAAACATTACCAAATGCAAAGTTATACTCCCTCGAGAGCCAAGAGACAACATATCTATGGTATGGGTGGTTGTCTCCAAACCTCTGGAAAGACATGGGAGAGCCATCACTCCAAATGTAGATCCCCTCCTAAAAGTTTATTATTGGTAATGTGAATTTGTTTTACAAGAAAGAAAACATAGAATGAAAAAGATTAATTTATATAAATGGAGTTTGCACACAATTTTGAAATTTATAGCTTTATGTATAGAGCAGGGAGAGGGGGGAATAAATGTGGAGAACGTTACAACTGTATTGGGGGTTGTTTAATAGATTCTGTCTTTGGACGACCATAAAATTGATGGTAGCCAATAACATTTAAAACTGCGTGCAGAGGAACCTATGGTCTACTCACCTCAAATGTATCATGGGCACCTATCCAGAAAGCATCGCCTGTATTGCTCCCAATGGCCCTCTTCATCAGAACATACAGAAAGTATGTAATGGCAGGTGAGAGAAAGGAGTTTCCTTTCGACAATAATTCTTAGAGAGAAGGGGCATAAACTATTACAAAAAAAGAAGGGTGATGATGCTTTATTTTTTAACTTAACCACAGATTACATTTTGTATTCAGTGTATTAAAAAAATTAATAATAATAATAAAATAAAATATATACACTGTATATATATATATATATATATATATATTAGGCTCCTCTGGCGCCTAAAGAAATTAAAGGGGCCGGCGTGCACGCACCGCGCCTCCCAATAGCCGTGCCTCAGCACTTCGTCCCACGTCTTAAAAGGGGTGGGACGAAGAGCTGAGGCACAGCCATTGGGCGGCACGTTGCGTGCACGTCGGCCCCGTTAATTTCATGAACGCCAGCCTCCACCCGCTGCAACCACCAGATACCAGGGAGTCAGAAGCAGTGGTAAAGTGTGGGGGGGTGCTATATGGGGGGCATAAGGCTTTTCTGGAGGCAGAGTGCCCCATGATATTCCTTTTAACCCCCTTTATGCCACTCTACCTCCAGAAATGCCTTTTAACCCCCGTATATGCCACTATGGCTCTAGAAATGCCTTTTAGCCCTCTATATGCCACTCTGCCTCCAGAAATGCCTTATACTCCCTATATGCCACTCTGTCCCATGATATGCTGTTTTACTGCCAGAGTGGGTTGACAGATATGATTCAATATGTAATTTGTTGAAAAAAAATAGTTGTGTACAAATCATGTTTTTTTTGGGGGGGTGGGGGGCCCTTAACAGATTCTCGCACCGGGGCCCTGAGGCTTCTAGTTACGCCCCTCCTGGGGGAATTCGATATTGTGTCCATCTGCCTAGAGATCATTTTTAAAAAAATTTGAGCCACAGACTTTGCTACCCATACCCATTGACAGGTTAACCCATTGACAGGTTAACCCATAGTGACTGTATGCTTTAAACTTTAATATTACACAATTTTAGTGTGTCTGTGGTATAAAACGTATTGTCTTTAATTCAATGGGTGGGGAGTGTCCTCGCTGCTTGAGACTTTGGGAAGCAGTGCCTTATCTAGATACTCAAGGTCAGACTTGACAGTTCCCAGGTATATTATGAATGGTATGGCAATTAATTAAAAAGACATGGCAGAGCTGGCATACAAATCGATTGTGCACTGTTGTGTTACTTTTTCTGATTCATGCCATTATGTATCATGTCATTGTCCATTGATATGGTGCAAATGCATTTCATACAAAATATTCTTTAAAGTGAAAAAAATTTGTGTATCTTCCCATGAACCTTTTTCAGAGCCCCTTTAAAATCCCTGTTTCTTAGGCTGCATATTAGGGGATTTAAAAGTGGCGTTATTATAGAATGAAACAGAGGTATTATTTTAGCTTTGTCTGAGAAATAAGAGGCCCTTGGTCGGACATACATAACGATGACAGTTCCATAGAATATTAGCACTATAGTTGAATAGGCAGCACATGTGGAGAAAGCTTTTTGGCACCCAGGATTAGATGGAATTCCAAGAATTGTCTTAATTATATTGGAATAAGAGAATGTAGTCGAAATTGGAGAGCTAAGCATAACTACCAAAGCAAGGGACAAAAATACAGTTTCACTTGCAGTTGCGTTGAAACAGGACAATCTTACAAGTGTGATATAATTACAGAAAAAAAGATTTATGAGATTATGTCCATAATAATTCAACAAGGCAGTTGGAATAGTCACTATCCAACATGTGAAGAAACCACTCATCCTGGAAACATCTGCTAAGTAAAGGCAGATCTCATCATTTATCAGTGTTGGATATTGTAGAGCGTGACAGATAACAAGGTATCTGTTGTAAGCCATAGCAGTGAGTAAAAAGAATTCAGTAGGGACAATAGAATGTACAAAGCTGAGTTGTGCAAGGCACACTGCATGGGAGATTTCCTTGTTTTGTGTGATTAGGTAGCTCAGTGTTTTGGGGATAACAGAAATTGAACACCAGGTGTCCAGCACAGCAAAATTACTGAGAAAGAAATACAGACTGTGTAAGTCTGTGTGAAGCTGGATCATAATGATTATGAGAAGATTAGTTACAACAGTGAGGATGTAGATTATCAAAAAAAATGAAATGTAAAATAACTGAAGTTTGGTAGGGGCCGGGAAGCCAAGAAGAATGAAGGTGGTGACTTCAGTGTCATTAACAAGCAAGCCGTTTTTTTCAATGGGGCCCATCTCTGGAGAGAGTCGTGTATTAGATTGTCCGTCATGCAAGCATATCCCAATGCAAAGTTGCTGTATGAAAGACATTAAAAAAGTTACGTTAATGTTTGATGATACTATACAAATCCCTTTATTCATTTTTATAACCTCCTACATTCTGTTCCACTTTCTTTAGTGAATTTAACATTTTGCAACTAAATGCTGCATTAGAAATATAATTCCCAGTCCAGTTGGGAATGCTTATCATGGGGAAATAAAAGCACCACCCATTATGTTATTAGGATAAAAACACAAAATGTACTTAAAACATACTAGAGAGTACCCCTATTCATTGGTTAGATGATTCAAACCATATAGTCTATTTATTATAGATCAATGATTGATTTCTAGATAATGTGTTGCTTGCTGTTACTTTGCTGCAATGTGACGATCAATAAAAATATATTTTAACACATTTTTAGCAACCTTTTTGGTAATTAATGCTGGTGGCTGTACACTACCTTATTTTGGTAGAGAACCGACTTCTAGAGAATTGCTTGCTCACATCTGTGAGCGGTACAGATAAATTGTCACTATTCTAGCAATACGCCTATAGGGTCACACAGAAATTTAAATCCCCTCATCTCTAGAGTCCAATCTGTGGAATTACAATAATTGCATTATGTGAGTGTAGCAAAAGCTGAGAACGATTTGTAGATGACTTGAGGGAGAGACAATTTGTTAGACGTGCAAATAACAATGAGAAGAAATTGTCAAATTGTTTCTCTAATGGGAAATGAATAAAGTAATAATACAATTGAAAAAAAAACAATCTAATTCTACAAATATACATTATAGCATTTGCACAGATTAATTCTGACAATAATATAAACATTAACAAAAGACCTATCCTCTCAACAGCTGAACAATAAATAGGCAAAACACACCTTTTTAGTTCAAAAGGTTTTTTATATCATAGGAACATTTAATTGAACATATTGCATATAAAGTATATATATTGTGAATAGTTTTGTACTGACTGTAGTTGTTCAAAACATTTCCCAACTATGTCTACCTTTGAGTTTTATGGTCCTTTCTCACCTTACCTGGTGTTTCACTCTAACGTCCGCTGTCTGTCAGAGCCCTTCTTCCTGAGTGTGGCAAGGACCTGCCAGACAGGCAATATATGTGGATGGAGGTGCTCGGTGTAGGCTCTTTCTAAGAGTTATTGCTTTTCCGCCCAGTCGTCTTGGTGGTTTCTTGTGAGACTGACCATTTTTTGAATGAAGTGAATGGCACGTGGAGTTATTGTGTTTATAAAAACCAATTCTAGTGCAACATGGTAAAAAAGTATAGTATTCAGAAGAAACATTATTTTGATTGCTACAGTGATTGGACCATTTCACAAAATTGCTGTGATATTTTTTTGAGATATGCTTACATTGATTTCACCAGGTTATCCAACCATGTGACAAGTTTTTAGGAATATAGTACATCATTGTACATAATTATCCTGATTTTTACCACAGTATTCCATGCACCATAAACCAACATCAGTGAATTAATCACTACAACCTCTATTTATGAATCAGCAGTTTTAAATATGGATTAAAATAAGCAATATGTATTCAAACCCCACTATATATATATACATATATCAGTGCAAACAATTATTTTAATTTCCAATCCTCATTTTTCCTCAGTAAAGTATTCCTTCTCTTTTAACGTGATAGGTGTGATGAGAGTTCCTAGAAGAGCTTAATGCAGACAGAATTCAGAGAAAATTCAGCAAAATGGTATATTATGTTAAGAAAAAGGAATACGTTAATTTAGGATGCATTTTAGCACTAATTTAGTACTAAACAATTTAGTGTAAACAATAGACATGGAAATGGCTCTGTGTACTAAAATCTGATAAAGGAATTACAAACTCTTTGATGAATCTTCATAAAAGCCACTTTGAACTCTTTGTTTCTAAGGCTGTATATTAGAGGATTCAGGAATGGAGTTATAACTGTATAAAACAGAGATAATATTTTATCCTTATCTGAGAAATAGTTGGCTTTTGGCCGTACATACAAAAAGATGCAAGTTCCATAAAATATTAAAACAACTGTTAAATGGGCGGCACAGGTGGAGAAGGCTTTTTGGCGGCCAAGACTGGATGGAATTCTTATAATGGTTTTAATTATATAAGAATAAGAGACTGTAGTAACAATTAAGGAGCTAAGTACAACCACCCACGCAAATGAGAAAAAAACTGTCTCACTCAATGAAGTATCGGAACAGGACAGTTTTACCAATGGAACAAAATCACAGAAAAAATGATTGATATGGTTGGGCCCACAAAACTTTAACATGGCAGTTGGAATTGTTAATGTCCAGCCAGTAAAGAAACCGCTCAGCCAAGATCCAACAGCAAGATACTTGCATATTCTTTCATTCATTATAGTCACATAACGCAGGGGATAGCAGATAGCTGCATATCGGTCATAGGCCATGACAGTGAGAAGAAAAAACTCAGTAGGTCCTACTGAGAAGACAAAACAGAGCTGCGCCAAACAGCCCTTGCGGGAAATTAGCTTGTTCTGAGTGATTAGATAATTTAATGTGTTGGGAATAACAGCAGTTGAACACCAGGTGTCCAGAACAGCAAAATTACTGAGGAAAAAATACATTGGAATGTGTAGGTGAGAGTCAAGACAAACCATGATAATGATAAGAAAGTTAGTTGTAACAGTCAATATGTAGATTAACAAAAAGATGAAAAAGTAAAGTAATTGTATTGCAAATGTCCCTGGGAAGCCCCGGAAAATAAAGTAAGTAACGTCACTGTGATTTGCAAGTGAGTATTCTTTTTCACTCATCTGTGAATACAAAGTTATCTTATTCAGTATCGAAATGTTGGCAAAAGTCCAGTACAATGTAATTGTAATCAATATCAATGTAATAGACATACCTGGGAGTCTCAGTGTTTTTGCCCAAATCTCAGATGGGTTACTAAACGGTGGAAATTTAAGAGTCTCAAGGTCAGTTGTTTTAGAAACTTCCCAGGTTTGGTAAGAGATGAAACGTTAAAAGTCTGAATTGTAAATGCAAGGTTCAAGAATGATAATTATTCAAGTGTCCCTTTCTCTTAACTATACTATGTCTCATACATTTTGAACACTTAATAGTGTCAAGTATCATTACTCATTTAGTAAATGCACATTAGCCCCAAAAATCTGTTAATCCTTTAATCAACACCATATTTGTAATGAAAATGCCCACCATCATACTTATGAGGGGTTCATAATAACTCAAGTTCAAAATGATTATTTAATCAATTGGAATAGCAAATTCCTGTTTGAATCATGAAATAATTTTCAAATAATCTACCCACAATGACAATTTACCTTACCTGTTTAAGGTTTGGTTAAACTCGCAAATTATGAGATACTTTTATAGAGTTAACAAGTTAATTGTTAAATCCATGAATGTATAGAATTATGAAATGTCATTTCCCTCTGTACCAGTATGTCTTAATGAGCGTTAATGTTTTTAATTGTGTAGATTGCCAGTTAATTTTTACTCCCTCTATTGTAATAAAGCTATGGAATCTGTTGATGCTCTATAAATAACATATAATGTAATATCTTTGAAATTGAGATGGAAATTTTAAGATGAAAAATAGTGTGAAAATAACTATTGTTTAAAAATGCATGCTCGGCAATAGATGTATACATATAAGACTTCAGGCTTTTTTTACATAGGTGTTTCAAACTTACTGACCAGTCCTGGTGAGCTTCTCCTGCAAATCTGGCCAAGCTGACCTTCTATAATTCTCCATACAGGGGCCTGAAATGTGCACTGGTTGTGTGTATGTGTGGTAAGGCTGCCAATTGCATAGAATTTGTATAAAGGCTAATGGCATCCTTGATTATTTTTGTAAAATATGGTGTTTCTGTGTAGATATGGTTATTGAAGTTCAATATTTGTATTTTAATACAGATAATGTGATTAGCATGGGGTGTTTGGTCTTAATCTATGTAGAAATGTAC
Source organism: Spea hammondii (assembly GCA_029215755.1). NCBI lineage: Eukaryota > Metazoa > Chordata > Amphibia > Anura > Pelobatidae > Spea > Spea hammondii. The sequence goes on along the minus strand of JARDYJ010000001.1, from coordinate 128,761,450 downwards.
AATGCCTGTATACATAGTTTTTAAATAAAACAAGGATTGTACATAAAGAATTAATTTATAATAGTGTATAATAATAGTGTATACACACAGTGGTATAAACTATAAAGCTATTTAGTTTTCTATACTCTAAAATGTTTGCAGGTTAGTTGAACATTGCAGCGTCCTGGTGCTACTTTGGATGATAGGCAAACCCTTGTGAAATGTCCTGAGCTGACATAAGTACATCATGCAAAATACATAATGTGGTGAAAATTCCACATCATGCCAATGGTCTATAGAGGGCCGTACCAGCCTTCCTTGCAGGAGAATCTCAGGTTGGATCCTTGAAATATTTACCAATGTAATGGAGTTTAAATGTTTAAATGTCAGTAAACACAATTTTTGGGTGAATTCTGATACTGGAGAAGTATGAATCATTCTGTATGAATATAATTACTTAGAGGTATGCAGTATTTGGGTTGAAAAAAAGGGTTAACTGTCCCTTACACATTACCTTTTTGAAATTATATAAGTTGAAGAAGTTCGATTGTTTTTGTGGTTTACAGATGTACTTCTATTTCATGTACCTTTCCACGTAATAGGTATTTTCATGGTGAGTGCAGACTCTTGTGCAGATATACAGGAGGAGCAGTCTGTTTGTCCTTGTCGCAGCAATAAGCCTAAGAAGTTATACAGATATTTAAATTCCTGTATCCCTGAGGTATAATCAGTGCCACCATAATAATTGGTTGTCATTATGTGAATGTAACAGCTGTTAATATTTTGATTAATATACTCCTGATTTAAGGGTGTGTTTAAGGAAAGATTATGTCCAATGGGACTGCATGTATGTTATGGGAAATTTAGCTAGATATGTCCCTGGTGAAAGCTGAAAATATTCTCTATTAATTTTAACACATTTTAGTATTTTTATTAGGGCATTTTTGCATGAACTTGAAGACTCATATCTTTCTGTAGCTTTTACTTAGTAAATTAATAATAAAATACACAGTAATACAATGATTAATATTATTATTATTGAAATTCTTTAGGGTAAATCAATATTTATTAAGTATTTAAGCATGAGGGATACAGACAGGAAAAGAAAGTGAAGGGGGGGGGGGGAGCAGGCACAGACAAAATGCTTAAGCAAAGGCACCAGGCATAGCATATCCAAGCAACCATATAATACATCATCAGCGCTTACATTTGGAGCATACAATAATCATATCAGGCGCATATTTCTGCATAGCAACACTGTGTACTTTAGAACAGCCTATGGCCAATTGGGGGAAGGGGTGATCAAAAAGGGCATGTGTTGGATAAGGAGGAGTTTGGGCGTAAAGGGAATAGGGTTATCAGTGAGGGCCTGGGTGTGAGTATGTACAGCTGTCCAGAAAGGGCGTATACACGGGCAGTCCCACCACAGGGGAGGGAGCATGGTGAAGCCCCACACCTCCAGCACACATCCGTCATACCAGGGGTGTAGTGGGCTGTAGTAGCTGGGGACCTATACTATGGGGCTAGCAGCTTGTATGCCATCTCCTTGTCTATGTTGTCTAAGAGAACAGCGGTGGGTCGAGGACGCCACGGGAAACAAATCAATACCCATGCCCGGGGAGAAATACGGGTTATCTCTCATCAGTGTAAGCGGTGATGGGATAATGGAGAGGGGAGTTCCCCGAACCAAAGAGTGCCAGACGCGTAATGTTGCTCTGATAAAAGGATGGCTTGAGGCCCACTGCAAGGCAGTGTCTACCGCCAACAAGGTATCGATCAAACGGGGAGGCCCAGCAGTCTGCTCTGAACATGAATCCACTGCTTCTGTCACAAACCATGTACCCATTCCAGTACACGTAGAAGGTGTACTGGAAAGAATTAAAGTAAAGAATTTGATGCGGGGGGAGCGGTGGCCCCAAACAAACCGTAGAAAGGCCGAACGACAGAGGCAAAAAAGGAAGGAGGGATATGTATAGGGAGAGTCTCAAAGAGATAAAGGAGCCGGGACAAATAGAATACGTTTTGGAATCGCTACATTTATTTACTAGAATGTAACAAAAAGTGACACACAAAGTAATATTGCGATGAACTGAGATGTGCTTCTTGTTCCATCCAGTATTTCAATGTGTGAGTGGCCACTTCCTCGGGTTTACTTAGACATATTCCTAAGCTTCTCCAATATCTGGTTCTTACTCAGCTTCACATTTTCTCTTGAGACGTGCAATAGATCTTTCACCTCTAAATTGGTAAAGGACATTTTCATGCTGGAATACTTTTCCCTCCATTCTTCAACTTTATCTGTGAAAATGTGGCATACTTTGACAGTTATGATGGTCAATATATTTTACATATGTGAATTTACATTATAACTTTAGCATCAAAACTTAAAGTAACACAAATTTGGGTCTATTCACTAAGACATAACTTGTTAATGGATTCAATGGTTTAGATGAGGAATGGGGGCAATTATCCGCCACCTAGGGTAATAGAGGTTCATAGGGTCACCCTTTGTTTTTTTGCTTTACCTATGGTATTTACATGTTTATTTTACTTTTTTGTCAGGCCCAATCCAGGCTGCGGAGCTGCATGTCTGCATGTAGTTTCCCTGTCTTGCTACAGTTTCCCTAGTCCTTGCTACAGGGTTCCTAGTCCTTGCTATGTTTCTGTTTCTGTATCATACCTGCTCCAGGGTGCCTGCAGGATATCACTTTGTATTGTTTTCATCAACATCCGCTACTATGTCAGGGTGCTGGTATGTGGCTGCACAACCCTGGGTGCTCGGCGCCCTGGAGGGTGCGGTCGCCCTGCATCAGGCCCTGACCACTCCGCTACTGCACAATAACCCCTGAACAACATCTTTGGGCACTCTGGGTCACGGTAGCCGTCTGACCACGGACCTGGGACCTGACATTTTTGTTCTGGAAAGTGGGATCTAATCTTTGGGCATTTCAGGCAAGGACATAGGAGTTCTCATTCAATTTGCATCGTCTTATCTGAAACATGCCAGGGGCGATCCAGAAGCCTACTGGGCTCACATAAGCTGTAAGTGTATTACTAACTTATTATTAGTATTGATTTTAATTATTTTATTAGATTATATATGATAATGTCATGTTTATTACCGTATGTGCTCAATTATAAGACGACCCCCAAAGTTTGAATATTAATTTTAAAAAAAAAGAAGAAAAAGCCTGAATATAAGACTACCCTGTAAGAAAAAAAAGTTTAACTAGTATGTGTTAGTTTATGGTGTTAACATGTATGAGCATATGATGTTAGAGTATGCGAGTCAGCATATGGTTTGTGGGTGTAAGCCTATGGTGTTAGTGTGAGTGTGTCAGTTTATTGTGTTAAAGTGACAGGGGGGAATCTTTGCTTAAAAGTGCCTGGGAGAGGGGAAGAGAGGAGGAGAAAGAGAGTATGTGTAAGTGAATGAGTGCAAGTTTGCATGTTGGTACATGTGTGTTAGTTATGGAGGGGGGCTCTTAAGAAACACTGCACCCAGGTGCCACTAACCCTAGGCCCGCCCCTGATCCCCTGTGCTGCGAAATAGGTATGAAAATGTGGATAGAAAAACTGAGATTATGGCCATCAAACTGTACATGTACTTGGCCTATTGCTGGCTAGCTGCAACACAGTAGGCTTCTGCTTGTCCTCAATAGCAACGTTACTCTCATGAGCTATATAGCAGTCTGCTTTTGGCACAGTGTCATAGGTAGTGGCATAAAAAAGCATATTTAAAGAAAATATTTTAAAATATTTGTCTTGTTATCTCAAGAGGTCTATGCAGCTTTTTGTGTAATAGAATCAGTATTCCTTAAATCATTATTTAGTAAAAAATAATGTGTCCCTGATAAAGCTAACTTCATGTAGCAATACACAGTTTAATGTGCTATAAAAAATATGTTCTCCTGCATTCATACTGGTCATGCTCTGGGCATGGACAACTCACGTAAAAGCACTGAACTTTATATAAGTCAACATTTAAAAAGAATGGAGGAGGTCTATTTTACAAGTCAGAAGTACTAGTTTGATCAGGGCTAGTTCCCTTGTAGGGTATTTGCATATATTAAGGGCTATTCACTTTTGTATATTAATATGTGAGAATGTTGGTCACAGGGATATGAATTATATTTGTAATTTAATTTTTTGTATTTCTTTTTTACTAAAAGGGGAACACTAAAAAATTTTCTGCTTCTACTTACAGGTGTAGGCAGAACAAATTTTATGGGGTTTTCATGTTTTCTACACAGTGTTTTATCCTTAAACAAACATTAATTTGCAAACTACTCGACAACCGATTCTCATGGCATAAATCCAGATATAATCTAACCTCCACAACTCTTGTTGTTGAAAAGTGGGAAATGCATGACCACTGGGGTGTCCTTTTGATCCCCTTCAAATACGTAACAGTTTTGTGAGGGGCTCTTTTGCTCATCTTCTCCATTTTGAATGTGGATCTTGGGGAATGGGATATGGTTCTTCTCACAGTATTCTGCTGTTTGTTTTATGGTCTGTTTAACAAAAAAGAAAACACTTCTTAAGCAGAAAAATGGCAAATTTACATTTACAATAAACCACATTAAACTTATATTTACCATAAACGGATCACCTTCGCTGAAGTCAAAGGACAGAATGAGGTCTACTTTGCGGTATGGAGCTAGCATTAATGGGTAAGCAGAATTTATCTCCAGTCCAGCATCAATTAGATGGATGTACTCCTGACTGGAAAGCTCAGTGGGGACCTTACCTGAAAGACAATCCACACGTTTTTTACTGTTTTTTACTGTTCAAGGGATTTTTAATTTTATTCTGCATTTGGTAACATATGATGTATCAAAACTTTCTAAGTTAGTCTACATAATGTCTGCTTCTCAACTACCCTATATCACTATTTCTTGCTTTTTTATATATTTCACTTTTAGCGACAGAATATGATCTCTTGCTGAGAGCTAAGTTCAAAAATACAATTGTTTCGATTCATTAACCTACAAGTTGATTGCAGGTTGCAAGGTATGACAAAGGTCTGCACAAGAGTAAACATTCCTGGTAAAATAAGCCAAATGGCTAATGATTTAAATTAATGAAAAGAATGGCCAAGGGTGTGGCAGCTGCAGTTTAAAAATGCTAAGTATAAAAAGTATAAAAAAATGCACTTGGGACCAGGGGCATACCTAGAGTATTTGGCACCTGGGGCAGATCCTGTATGTGGCACCCCCCCCACACACTTTAAAACTGCATAGCTTCTATCGTTATATACGCAGACACTGAAGGTGGTACAGCATAGCACCTATCACTATATACTGAGGCAGACATTGACGGTGGTACAGCGTAATCCCTATCACTATACATTGAGCCAGACATTGACAATAGTGCAGCACACCTCCTATCACTATATACTAAGCCAAACATTGATGTGGTGTAGGCCTACCACTTAATTGTCTGGCTTAGTAGTAGGGATGCACCGAAACAAACTCTGGACTGAAACCAAAAATGCAGCATTTACCTGGCCAAAACCGAATATGACCCCCCCCCACCATAAATAAAATCTAACACTTTTATTTAAAGTAAGTAACACACCGAAATAGGACATAAATAAATAACAATATTTATATATATATATATATATATATATATATATATATATATATATATATGATTGTTAACAGCAATCACTCTCCTATTATGCCCAGGCATACCCAGATTCCAGCGTGTACTAGCTGACTTGGCATGATAGGAGTATGATTGCCAACAGCATTGCAGGTATAGATCAACTGGAAATCACATAAAAACTCAGCAATAAAGGTAGAGATAAAACTACAGGCATAGATGATAGGTTACACAACCCAAAGCCAGCCCTGGCGTCCACACTGCCCACATAGAACCTGACCAGCACCCAGATTACACACAAAGGACCTGGCATATTTGTCCCCAAACAGCCTAGCATGAATCAACTTTGTCCCCAAACAGCCCGGCCTGTGCCATCTTTGTCCCATAACCACCCTGCCTGTGTCATCTTGGTCCCCAAGGCTCAAACATCCTGCTTGTGCCATCTTCGCCTTTCCACAAATCAATTATACATCTATCATACACACAAACACTTTTACAGTCACTCACAAATTCACACTTTAATTCAGATAATTAATTCACACAATCATTTATTCTCTCCCTCATTCACACAAATTTTCCACACATTCATTTATTCTCTCACCCATTCTCACAATGCATCCACACATTAATTTATTCTCTCACTCATTCTCACTGTTTATTTATTCCAATATACTTACTACCCACCTTTCCCCCTTTTCTACCCCCTTCTAACTCCCTTCTGCCCTATCTACCCCCTTCTGCCCTATCTACCCCTTATCACTCCCTTCTGCCCTATCTACCTCTTCTCACTCCCTACTGCCCTATCTACCCCCTATCCCCCTGTCTCACTCCCTTCTGCCCTATCTACCCCTTCTCACTCCCTTCTCCCTATCTACCCCCTCCTAACGATCTACCCTCTCCCCCCTTTGAAGTTCACTTACCTGGAACAGGAACAATAGAGTGATGGGAGTTATGATGTACTTTAGAGCATAATTATAGAATGAAAAAGACATTGGAAATGGTACAGCATAACACCCATCACTCTATGCTGTTCCAGGTAAGTGAACTTCACTCTCACACATTTACCAATCCATACTTACCAATCCACACATACTAATCCACACATACCAATCCACTCTCACTGTCACTCTCACTGAATGCTTTCCTACCTTTCCTCTGTCACTTTTCTTCTTACAGCAGTTGACTCCTTTTCCACCTCTTCGCTCTTCTTCTTCTTCTGGTTCAGAGGGCACGGACGGCCGTGGGCGCGGCTTCAGTGTTGTGCGCTGGGATCTGACAACACACCCCGGCGCACAGCAGCAGTTACCACGCGCATCGCAAGAGAGCGGTATCGGAGGTCTTTAACAGACTTCCAGCTCCCTTGAGTGATTTTAAGCCGGTTAAAGGATCTCCCTTTAACCGGTTTAAAATCACTCAAGGGAGCCGGAGGTCTGTTAAAGACCTCCGATACCGCTCCCTTGCAAGCCTGCTCCTCCAGCGGCGGACATTACTGTCCGTCTCTGGAGGGGTGCCCGGGGCCGGCAAGTTGGCACCCCCCTGATGAGCGGCACCCGGTGCGGACCGCCCCCCCCACCCCCCGCTAGGTATGCTACTGCTTGGGACACAGATATACAGTGGCAAGAAAAAGTAAATGAACTCTTTAGAATTAATTGGTGTTCTGCATAATATTTTCATAAAATGTGATCTGATCTGAATCACAAGTATAGACAGACACAATGTGCTTAACCCCTCAACGACCAGTGACGCCACTTAACAGACACTCAGCGACCAATGACGTGCATGGCAGGATCGCTTTCTTTGCTTAAGTAGTGTTGCTGTAATGCCTCAATGTCGATCATTTTAAAATGATCAATGATCGCCTCCTAAGTTTCAATGATGTCACTAAAATGCCTCGATAAACTCGATAACACCCACCCCAGGACACACTGTGACGACTCCAGAGAGCAGTAGGATGAACTGGAATGGAGAATGCAAGCCAGGCCTTCTCGTCCAAAATCTGTGCCTGACTTCACAAATGCTTTACTGGATGAATGGGAGAAAATTCCAACAGAAACCTTCCAAAATCTTGTGGAAAGCCTTTCCAGAAGAGTGGAAGCTGTTATAGCTGCAAAAGGGGGACGTCTATATATATTTAGAATGCGATGTCATAAAAATTGTTGGTGTAATGATCAGGTGTCCCAATACTTGCCCCATATTACTTCTAAAATCTCTTTGGAGAGGCAAGGACCTCAGCCTATTCTTCCTCCCTTCTCCTTATCGTTGTGCATCCTGGATTAATAGTGAGACCTGAGAGTTAATAAATCTAAGTTTCTTGCTTTATACAACTTGCATTTAATTGATACTCCTTCTGCCCAGTTGAAAGTGCAAGTTTCAACTGATGTTTTCCAAGTGCATTGAAAGTTAGCTTTAGTGAATGTACAAGGCTGCTGAAAACACACATTTTTGACAACTTTAACCCCTTAAGGACCGGGCTCGTTTTTTCTTTTTGTACCCTGTGGGACCGAGGCTGTTTTAATACTTTTGTGGTGCTTGTGTTCAGCTGTAATTTTCTCCTCACCCATTTAGTGTACCCACATAAGTTATATATTGTTTTTTTCAGGACAAGATGGGCTTTCTTCAGATACCATTATTTTGATCGTATCATCTTATTTACTATAAAAAAAATAAAAAAAACATGGTGAAAAATTGAAAAAAACCCACATTTTATGACTTTTATTTGAAAAATCTTTTACTCACCTAAAAAAGCAAGTAAAAAACTAGCTAAATAGATTCTACTACTTGTCCTGAGTTTAGAAATACCCAATGTTTTTATGTTTTTTTGCTGTTTTTTGTAAGTTATAGGGCAATAAGTACAAGCAGCGTTTTATGATTTCCAAATCTTTTTTAACAAATCTGGTCAGTCTGCCTCCATCTCCTCTTTGGAACATCTTTGAAGCCGGTTAACTCAATTTAACCCTGTCAAACCATATATTTTTGAAAACTAGACACCCCAGGGTATTCCAAATGCTGTTATTTTAACCCTTTCCATGCACCAATTATACAACTACACTTTGTCAAACTTTGTAATAGTAATTTTTTTTATTTTTTTCACACAAATTGTACTTTAGTTATAGATATACAGGTTCTGGTATATGTCACTGTCAAACAATGTGTGTTCAGGAACATCTCCTGAGTGCAGTGATACCCGACATGCATGGGTTTGTCGTGTTGTTTGAGATTTAAAATGCCACATTTGGGAAGTGCGCTTTTTTCTCCATTTTGGTCAGTCTGTACCTATGCCCTATCTTTGAGCTCGGCCACTCCAATTTACCCCATCTGCCATTTTTTTTTATATTAGACACCCCTTGGGTATTTGAAGTGCTTTTATTTTTTTGAGAAATCTTAGCAATCTTGCTCAAAATAATAAACTTTATTTTTTTATTTTATTGTATTTTTTTAATACTTTTTTTTTATATTTTTTTACACATTTTGCTGGTACTGGATGGTTCATCTAGTGACATCACTGCATAATTATTTTTAAATGTTAGCACATTTTTTTCCCCCCCATTTTTTTAAATTATTTTTTTAATATTTTACTAATCACATTGTGATTAGAAAGCTGGGCTCCATTGACTTGCATGGTTGAGTGCAGTACCTGTATTCAACCTGCAAGTGGAGCCAGAGTTCTCTAGAGGGTCAGGAGACCGTCTAGCGAACTCTTTCTTCTTTATTGTTTTTTTTCCCGGGCCGCCGCCATCTTGCTGATGGCGAAGATCACCGGCAGCTGCGGCTGTGACCGCTCTCCGGAGCGGTCACAGCCCATCCAAAGGTAAGTGTTTGGTGTCGCTGGATGCCTCCTGATCGAGGCATTCCAGCGACACCATTTAAGTTTAGGAGGTGATCGTTGATCGCCTCCTAAACGCTTTTAAAACGGGCGTCCGCCGCCATACAATGTATGGCGGCTGTTGACGCCCCGGGGAGGGGCCAGACATGGCCCCCGATGCCGATCTCGGCCTTGCTGAATGCCTCGACATCGAGGCATTACAGTAACGCCGTTTAAGCGAAGAAAGTGATCGTTGATCACTTTCTAAGCTTATTTAATTTTTTGACGGTTCAGGACCGGCAAAGGTCGTTAAGGGGATAAGAACCTTTGCACTATGGTGAATAGACCCCAAATGTGTAGTCCTTGATAATGTTTTAAACGATGTAAACTCAAAACAATATTTTTATTATGACTTCTGAAGTGGCTGCATAAAATCTGGGAGCATTTGCAATTTATCTTCGAGGAGAACAAGAGAAAAACAGAACTATCACTTTGCCATGTAAATTTTTACAATTTAATTAAGACACTTACCTGATTCATTTTGAAGGTAAAGGAAGTTATAGGTTGTTCCCCATTCCCACTTAGCAAGAGAAACCAAACAATTAAGTATCACTTTCCACACTTCACAGTCATCTGTACTTAGAGAAAAAAAAATATGACAACAAATTAGACTATATTATTGTCCTAAGCCAATTTTTCCTAACTGTAACTCTATCTCTTTCTGCCTTTTATATTCTGATGTGACAAATTGCCCCATCAACATACATTGATAAAATTTTATCCACTTCTATAAGTAAATATTTCATGGAATTCCACTGCTTGATTTAATACATAATGATTACTCCATCATTATACTAATACTGTATTGGCCCGCTTTTTCCCCCCACTTAAGTCTTTAAAGTGGGGGTGCTGCCTATATTCGGGGTCTAGCGCCCGACGCCCGGGACATGCAGTCCTGGGCGCCAGGCAGGCAGCGGGGTTAGGATACAGATCCCCCGCAGCGGTGCAGGTGACCTGTATCCTACTCTCCGATATGCTCTGACAGCCTCCCCTGCTGGCACTTCCCACGGGGGGAGGGCCGGCAAGGGAGATTGTCTAAGCGCATCGCGCAGACGTTCACCGGGAGCGGCGATGAGCGTGAACGACCTCCGCTGCCGGCACGTCTGCTTGATGTGCTTTAACAATCTCCCTTGCCGGGAATTCCCACGGGGGGGAGTCCCAGCAAGGGAGATTTTAAAGCACATCTTGCAGACGTGCCGGCAGCGGAGGTTGTTTATGCTTGCATCGCCGCTGCCGGTGAACGTCTGCGCGAACAATCTTCCTTGCCAGTACTTCACACGGCGGAAGTGCCGGCTACCGGAAGTTGAATACGCGTTATGCGTAGGTGTCCCCCGCTGGTCCTGCAAGACCCCGTGGAGTCTGCACCGGTAAGTCTGGTGGGGGGGGACATCTTGGGGACAGAGTGGCAGCATATCTCGGGGGGGTAGAGTGGCAGCATATCTCGGGGGGGTAGAGTGGCAGCATATCTCGGGGGGGTAGAGTGGCAGCATATCTCGGGGGGGATAGAGTGGCAGCATATTTCGGAGGGGGGATAGAGTGGCAGCATATCTCGGGGGGGGCAGAAACTTTTTTCTTTAAAAAAGCACCTAACTTTTAGGGTGCGGCCTATATTCAGGTGCGGCCTATATCCGAGCCAATACGGTAGATGGTCACGGGAATAAGTCTGCTGATTTAAAGTTATTCAGATGCAACCTATACACACTCACAGATAACAGGCAGCCACACATACTCTTGTACTGGTTTAGATTATGTTTGTTAGAAGATCGATCTCACTTTTGAATGCAATTCATACCTGATCCAACTTTTTCTTCCGTGCTGAAATCCCTCGAAGATTCTTTTTCTTTGTTATCTAAAAACAATCACCCATACCATTATATCTGTACTATGCATACACAGTGTACAAATGTCATGGAAAACAGTTTGTTTTGATATGGCTAGAACAGACATTTAATATACAAGTATACCTTTGTCCCAAAAACCATTTGTTTTGGTTTTACAGCTCAGCCCCCCTATACATTTCGGGGTATGTTTTAATAAAATGTAAATGTCAATAAAGGGCAAAGACAGAAAAATCATTTTTACTCCATGTGTGGTTTAGATTGTAGCTGCAACCGATCCGAATTGAAATAGAATAAATTAATCATGTCCATGTCAGTTCCTTGCAGTGACTACACAAGTGATCTGGCTGATGACTATATGCACATATCATACACAAAAAGAAAGATTGGAATACAGCACTCAGCAGTGAAATGGTGCATGAGCCAGGGTACCACCAAGTCCCTCAATAAATCCAAAATAAAGAAGCAGAGGCTCAGCACTCAAATGATAAGGTGAGTTTATTTCACGCAGGCAACGTTTCTCAAGCCTTAGAAACATTAGTGCACACATTCAAGTATTTATGCAACAACAAGTGATTAAGGGGTCGGACACACCCGATCCTACATAACAATTTAAAGTGACAGTGCAAACTGACCAGTCTATATATAAAGTGACAGTGCAAAGATAGCCAGTCAACGTGTATATATAAATAAATAACATTATATAAAAAATCAGAATAAATATGAAAGTGAAGTGATAAATATACTACAAATATATATATATATATATCTATTATATAAAAAAAGTGTACACAAGTTTAAAATCAACACTGTACTACAAATACAGACACTATATGATCTAAAGATATTACTGTAACAAAACTGTGGTATGATAATATACAATATTAAAGATCGGTCTGTCAGCGCAGCGGCACAAATATTACATAATCTCAAAATTTACAAAGAGGCATTAAATAAACCTACAGGGCCAGCTATGTCCCGGAATAACCATCAGCCGAGCTAAAATAAAGAGAATCTAAAAGGGATAAAGGATAATGTTTAAGTTAATAAATAGGAATATCATTATATAAAAGTATATATTTCCAAAATAATTTGATTCCCAATCATCCTAAATGTCTGCGGTTTTTTGGGTTTAAAAAAATGGTACAATCTTCCTATGTGAATCAACCTATGTAGTTTATATACTTACATGTCCTTGTAACCTTTTATATGTGGGAGAAACTACACAGAAGATCAAAAATAGATTTTCCAAACATAAATCCACCATCAAATTAAGGAAATTGGATTTACCGGTCCCATCCCACTTTGATGAGTTGAAACATAAATTGACGGACCTTAAATTTCGTGTTATTGAACAGGTATTTAGACCTAAACGAGGGGGTGATCGAGTTAATATTCTAAAACAATGTGAAGCATGGTGGATTTATGAATTGGATACATTATTTCCAAATGGACTTAATAGGGAACTGGATTTAATGCCATTCTTGTGAGCCTATGGCCATACTATCCTGAATACACCCGATCTTGACTGATTTTGGGAGCTAAGCAAGGCTGGGCCTGGTTAGTATGTGGATGGGAGACTACCAAGTGTCATACGCTGTTAACTTGTGTGAAAGCCTTTCCCTAATATGAGACATTTAGGATGATTGGGAATCAAATTATTTTGGAAATATATACTTTTATATAATGATATTCCTATTTATTATGTCACTTTAAATTGTTATGTAGGATCGGGTGTGTCCGACCCCTTAATAACTTGTTGTTGCATAAATACTTGAATGTGTGCACTAATGTTTCTAAGGCTTGAGACCTGTGCGTCGAAACGTTGCCTGCGTGAAATAAACTCACCTTATCATTTGAGTGCTGAGCCTCTACTTCTTAATTTTGGATTTATATGCACATATCCACATTCTAGGATTGCAAATATTTTGTTACAGATACCAAATGTAATGATGTACTAAAATGCCCATCACTTTCTCTCTAATATATATATAAAGTGTTTAGAGGGGAACATCACATTGGATATAAAACTATAATTTAATTCAGCACTATTATTTCTCTCTCTAAGAGAAAATCGTATTTGGATCCCACTGGCAGCTCAAGTAAGAACGCATTTCCTGCATAATTGTCAGCTAGAATGTGCATTAATATTACATATTAGCATATTTGCATGTCGAAAAAAAATCTCTCTCACTGCCCCCTTTTATTTGCTAATCCCTTTTTTCTCTTTATCTCTCCCCTTTCTTTCTCAGCTCTACTTTCATCTTTCCCCTTTCTATCTCTTCCTCCTTTCTCTACATGTGTCCCCCATTTTCCATTTTCATTATTTCTAATTTTTCTCCCATTCTCTCTTGTTCCTTCTGCTGTCTTCCCCTTTTTCCCTATTCTCTCCTTATCCCCTTTCTTTCAGTCACTACCCGATTCTACCCCACATTCTCTTTCTCTACTCACATTCTCTATTTCTGATCTTTCATTATTTCCCTTTTTCTCACTCTTCTCCTTTCTCATTCTCTTTCCTCCATTTTCTCCCTCTCTAGTTTCACTCTCCCTCTCTCCCCTAAGCCTATAAATAATTCAGTTGTTCACTTGCATTATCTTTGACACTTGCAAATGTCCTTCACTCTTATTTTCTACCTCCTACAACCACACCCTCCCAAAAGTTCCACTTAAAGGCTAGTGAATCACCTCCCTTAATTACTGCTCACACAGTCCTACCCTACACATGCCTCTAAGTAATTATACAAATCTCCATTCAACCATGTTTAAATCACCCGACTCCTTTTTTTTTTAAACTTGCCCCCACCACACCCTGTTTTCTGTACCCAAAGATATCTCACTACCAAAAACACCACTACGTAACATTCTCCACCCGGATAACCAGAATATTACCCTGGTAGCTGGAGCTAATTGCACATATCTTATCATAGTCAAACAAATCCACTACAATTGGACCTTCACTTAAAGGCTTGCCAAGCCTGACTAACAATTCAACAGTCTTTTAGATGTACAAAAATAGTTCATGACAATAATGTTTCTCTACAAATGTAATAGTAGATTAGTAGCAGTAATTTTTATATAATTACTTAAGTGAAAAATAATACATTGCATAATTGGTATGTACATGAGTGGAAGAGCTAGGATTAGCATTCGTATGAAATGTGATAGTTGCTCTTTAGGAAGAAAAAGTGTTGCAAATGCCTCACCATCTAGGAATTTTCTCAAGATGAGAAGTAGCTGCTCTTTCATATTGTAATCCATACTTTGTTGTTCCTCAGAGAGAAGAGTATGCAGACTTTTACATTTTTTGCACTTGCTTTGATGCGCTATGTTCGAAACGAAGCATAAAATGTTAGTTAGTTAGTTCTTGCTGTGGGAGCTATGCATGGTGTTCCCATCAGTCAAGTTTTGACGATGGGACTTTGCCCAAGTGAACAGGAAGAACAGCATTGGACATGTTGCTTCACTAAGAAAATAAATAAGAAAATAATATGGTAAGTTGTAATGAAATAACTGTCATTTAAATGGAATATTACATGTGTAGAAGGTAGAACACATATGGGAAAACAGAATACTTCAACAGCAGCTTGAAAAAACAGAGGGGGAAGGAGATTCCATTTTAGTATACTGTAGGTGTAGAAATCTTCAGCAAACAATACTAAGAAGGTACAGTGAGCTTTCAAAATAATTAAGACGTTTTAAAATCAAAGCATAGACCACTTCAGTTTAAGTAGTTTTTAGGGGTATAGCAATAGCTCAAAATGTGAGTGCTATCATTGGGTAATGTCTACCATGGTGTTTATGATGATCAGTTCCATGTTATTGACCATCTTTTAATTCTGCTGAACCAGCGAGATAATGGTATGGCCTCTTAATGTGTATAATAATACAACTTTATCAAAGGTTATTCATTTTGTAAATCTCATTCTCTTCACATAGTGTAAATTTCTCACTGCATATGGCCTAGTGCTTTCTCAAACCTTTGTATTCATCACTTGTATTTACACCTTTGTTGCATGCTGCTTTTCCGAACGTGTCACCAATATGATCTGTAAAAGAAGATGCCATAAAGCATTATCCTGACACTGCATTATGATACAGTATACTAATTATCTGTGTGTGAGTATAACCTAGGCAGAGAGTGGGTGGAGGCAAACACTAGCCCTCCATGCCTAGAGATGACATTTTGATTCTAGAGTCCAATCAACCAGATCTCAAAACCAGAAAGTTCACAGATTTTTGTTACTTGCTAATTGCTCTATTGGGATTTATGTTTATTACAAAATAATATGAGGAAACTCAGGTTGCTGTGAGTATTTCTAGGCCACATGACTGAGAACATAACTGCATGTCTCAATTATGACTTTTTTGGACTCACAAATTTCTTGGAATAAAAGATTTGCTGAACTGTAAGTATTGATATTAAATACTACCACCTTGGTTCCATGGGATGCTGTTACATATTTCAGCAGAGTGACATGCATGTAAACTATTGGCTGCTAGAGAGATGGGCAAGGAGATTTGAGTCAGAAACTCATATGAAAACTTATGTTTCTTTCTACTGGCTTATCTGATCAAAAATATTGTAGTGAATGTTTGTACCTTTAAGGATACCCCAGATTGCTTCCTTGCTGGCAAGGGCGCTTCCCCACAATCCTAAAATGAACAGAAAAACAGAACATTAATCTAATGACACAAAGCCTTCCTTTAGTGAACATAAATGTAGTCTAAAACACAAAGTAATACAGCAATTTAACTTAAAAAAAAAAACACATGCCCATCATGTTCATCAACACTGTTAATCCAGAAGAATGTGCAAAACCCACATTGAATCAGTTTCCTGGTTTCTCACCAGGTCATTAAAGCTATTGTCAGGCATGAGCTGCGAGGCAAGGAGACGGCGACAAGGAGACATTCATGGAGAGTGTAAGAGAGTGAAAATTCTGAGCTTCATTTTCATTTGTCCTGTAAGAGGCCTTCCTTGTTTTTGTAAAATTGCACAAGTTGACAAAATTGGCCAAATTTGTGAAAAAGGAAATTCTTATGAATGTGAAAGTTTAATTTACACTTTATTTTGAGTGCCTGGATTAGCTGGGTATCAAAGAGTAGTAGATATAGATGGAGAGTATATATAGTCCAGCCAAGTATAGTGTCATAGCTCTTGCCGCTGCAGACAGAGGGAGAGGCTTGTCTCAGTTCTGGGGTTGTCTTGGCACCACATCTCCTACAAGGCTGATCCAGGCTTCTTCCAGGAGGTGTGGCTGTACAAAATGATGTCATCAGGGGGTGCCATATTTCAACCTCCACATTCCAGTGATTTGTGAACAATGTCATCTGTGATATTTTATATATCTTTATGGTGGTTTATCTAGACCACATTCTTATCTTCTCGGCCACCCTACAGGAGCTCATGTGCACCAGGGTTCTCACCTGCCTATGAAAACATCACTTATTTACAAAAATCGAGAAATGCCAGTTTGCATGGGTGCAAGAAGTGCATTAGGTGGATGGGTGGATTGGTGGTTATGTGACCGTGAACAATTGTGTGCTGTGGATATCACTACCATTTTAAAGAATCAAATAAATTACTCATTCCAATGAACTTCTGGTGAGCCGGCTCTTATTTGGTTTTTCTTGCATTCTAACTGCTGATTGTAGTGTCTAGGAATTACACTGCATGGTGCGAGTGCATGTTGATCCTCCACATTGTCTTGCTTATTGTATACTATTGGCCATTCGATGTTGATGATAGCCCCTGTCTTTAGGAACCCTGGACTCTTCCCGGCCACATGTTTCCTCTGTGGTGCGTGATATATAGCTACTTATGCAATTGGGATATAGGTTTTTGTTTATTTTTGTGCATTGTAAAACAGCCAGTTTATGTGGTATCTCAAACTGTTGTATACACGGACTGTACAAAATAAAGTTTGCATAGTGTTTAATCCTGTTTGAAGAGTGTTGTGTCTGTGCCTAACACTGTCAAAATACACACCAGAGGCATAGAAATATTGCAAACCCCTTTTAAAAGGTATAATCTGCACATTTATTTTTCCAAAATGTAAAACTTTGTATTTGTCAATATTACATTTTATGTGACTGTCCAGTACGCCAATTTGACCAAATCTCCTTGCAGAAGAATGATGTATGTCAAAAAGTGCTTAAAGGAACATGTTATAAAAGTCATAACTATTCTTATTACTTTAAAATGAAAATCTACAGCAGTTTCATTGTGCTCACGCTTTACAAATAAAAAGATATTTAAACATGCCTGCCTCCATAAAGAGGTTTGCCTCATATTGTTCCAGCAGACCTAGAGGTTATTATTAGACCATGAAAACGAGCACGAAGAGGCCGTTTTTTTGTTCGTTCCGAAGACATGCCGAAGAGAATACAGTGCCGGCAAAACGTAGGAGAAGACGAAGACTTACAACCATGAAGAATCGAAGTTCGTTTTTGCCGCGCAGCCGCCAAAATTTCAAACAGGAGTGAGCTGATCTCGTCTGTCCAATCAGCTCACTCTTGTGACGTCATGCTAAGGGTCTCGTCCAATGCCTGTGCTGCTGTTTTTTTAATTCTGAAGGCGCCTTTATAAGACCAGAGCTTGCCTGAGAGATCCATTCATTTTTCGCTGTGACTGCTTTGGCAACACTGCTGTGCTGCATCCGAGCGTTACAGAGAGAGATTGTTCTGTTCTGTGTGAGACTGATAAGCCTTAGCCTGCCATTTCTCACAGTGTACTTCATCCTCACTTCAGTTCTACTTAATTAATATATTTAATAATAATAATTTGATTTAATTTTTTATTTTATTTAATTTGTCATCAACTGTAGTGTAAGTGCTGTTGAGTTGACAGTGCACCCAGTGCCTCAGTGGCACTGGGGTGCCCTTGCCCTGGGCTGGCACTAGTGCCTACTGCCTGTCCTGCTTAAATAAATTAAATAGAATTTATAAATAATAATTTAATAGAATCTATAATTTAATAGTACATTATAATATTATATATATATTTGTCAGTCATATATATATATACTATAGTATACTAGTGTAGAGTGTACTGTAGACATTCAAGACATCTACTAGTGTCTAATCTAAAATCAGTAATATCAATAATTCTATAATTCTTATCTTCTTAAATTAGCTATAAATAAAAGTAATAATATTAATTAATTACTACTAGCGTATAGTTCAGCTAATCTTATTAGTACTGGTGCTGCAGCTCTATAGTTTGTGCTTTGCTTTAGCAACAGCAAGAGACCAAGTCAATTTTTCTTAATTAATAATCTTTCATTTTATTTCATTTGTTTTGCTCACCTCAGTCCATCAGTGAAGTGAACTTGTTGGGCTAGTGAGTGCAGCTGCATAAGTGCTGTGTTTTTTTTTGATCAGCAAGCAGTGACGTTAACTGTTTTGCAAAGATTTTCTCATTTATTTTACATTTTATTTCAATTTTATTAAAAGTACCCTTAGTGTTTTGCTCACCTCAGTCCATCAGTGAAGTGAACTTGTTGGGCTAGTGAGTGCAGCCGCATAAGTGCTGTGTGTTTTTGTTCAGCAAGCAGTGAAGCTAACTGTTTTGCTGTGACATTTTATTTTATTTCTTTTCAAGAAAAATTGACTGTGTGACGACAACAATTGTACTAAGCAAAGCTTCAAGCTACTAGCTGTAGTACTAAAATAATTCTAATCTTCTTTAATCTTAATCTATAATATATTATAAATAATATATAAAAATATAAATTCTAATTCATAATCTATAATATAAGTAATTCTAATTCTAAATTCTAATTCATAATCTATATTCTTCTACCTATAATACCTAATATATAAGTAAATTATTTCTAATCTATTAATATTATATAACTTAATATTAATTAATAAATCATATACTGAATCTGATTTAACCTCACTTTAGCTTAGTGGGTTTGAGAGCGTCTGCCTAGAGATAGACTTATAGTAAGGAAATATAGCTTTAGGCTAGCATAGTAGTAGGCTAAGCTCTTAGGCCCGTGTAAATTCAAATTAAAAATAAAATACTGCTAGTTATATAAATAGTTAATCTTGAGTTAATAATTTAAATAACTTTAGCACTTTGGCAGATTGCACACAACAGCACAGTGCAGTAGTGCATAGTTTTACTTTTTAAGCAGTAGCACTGAAGAGAACGTCCTCTAATTTTTTTGTCTTTAATTCGTTTTTCCTTTTTTTATTTATTTTTTTTTATAGTTTTTTAAACACTACACTACACTACACACACAACACAAAATTTGAAATGGATCCTCCTTTTGGGACTAAGGAGGGACAAGCTCCATCTACCACCCCACCAGTTCTAAGATGCAGCCTTTGCGTCAGTCTAGTCGGCCAAGTAGGCCAAGCTCTCGCTTATCATTTGGGGAAGCATTGCTTGAAGGATCATCAAGTAAAGGAAAGGCACCAAAAGCAGGCAGTAGTAGTGCGGCTAGGCCCACAAGCTCTATGGTTTTTTTACGGAAAGCCTAAAGCACCAGAAGCACGTTCAAAGTTAAAGGGTAGCACAAGTAGTACCAGCCCAGTGACTAAAAAGAAGTGCCTTTTGCCCCAAGCAGCATCTTCCCCATCCACCAGCAGCATGCAAGGTACCAAGCAGAGCCAAATTAGCAGCAAGACTCAGAGGGGTCCCAAACCAAAGCGATCTCATTCCTTTGTAGGGAAAACCACCACCACCACCACCCCCACCTCTACCGCCTCTACCACCACTAGTGCTGCGCCTACTGTTCCCACTGGTACCGCCACGCCATGTCCTCCTAGTACCTCTAGCAAGCCACCAAGTCCTTACAAAATTTTTGTAAAGACAGTTAGAGAGAGGGCTACACATAGTGGAACTCCACCTAGCGAGGTAGCAGAGGAGCCTGAGACTGAGAGGCCAAGTGCAGAGTCTATTCTTCCTGCTCGCACTACTACTAGTCACGAGTCTCACGACGATATCAGTCTTAGCTCCAGCCTAGCAGGAATTCCATTCGATCTGGCTAATGAAGAGCTAGACTATGAGCCAGAGGAAGTAGAGGAGATGAGTGGTCAGGAATCAGATTCCTCAGGGAGCAGTGTCCAAATGACTAGTGCACAATTTTCCCCTGAGCCTCCACCTTCTCCGCTACGATCATCACCACCACCACCACCACCAGCAGCAGCAGCAAAACCTAGCAAATCTAAAGCAATTAGCAGTCCCACTATGGCCAGTACTGTTACCACCAGTCCCACCACCACTAGTTCTGCCTCTGTCCATCCACCCCGAGCAGTAGGAGCAGCACCCAAGGCACACTCCAAGGCTATGCGCACCCCAATTTGGGAGCACTTTGAAAATGTTGAAGAAGGGCGCTATGGAAAGTGCAAACATTGTGGGAAGCTAATAAGCAGAGGGAAAGTGTCTGGCCATTTTACCAGTGCTAGCATGAAGCATCACCTCAGCACTCAACACAACGCTGTGCTATTGGGGAAAGATGCAGAGGGAAAACTTAGTGCAGGCAGCATAGCTGGTGGCCGTGGAAAAACCCCAACAGCTTCTTCTTCTGAGCCAATAGCAGCAGCAGCAGCAGCAGCAGCAGCAGCAGCAACTAGTGCTGGCAGCCAGAGACCAAGGCAGGTTGGAGCACTGCATGTCCAGCCCACCCTGGAACAATTTGTGGCATTCCAATCCAAAAGGTCAATGCCCAAACAGCAGGCCAATAAAGTAACGCGACTGATTGGTCAGTTCATTGCTGTTGGAGGGGCATCCTTCTCTATGATCGAAGGGGAGCCTTTCAAACAATTGATGGCGGCTGTGGCTCCACAATATACAGTTCCGTCACGTTCCACTTTCAGCAGGAACATTGTCCCCTCATTGTATCGGTCCTGTGTTGCAGCAGTGAAAGAGGAGCTTTCCAAGGCTGCTGGTCAGTCTGTTCATTTCACTACAGATTTGTGGAGTGCACCTAGCGGCCAGCCTGCCTTTCTTTCTTTGACAGCACACTGGTGGCAGCCCGGTGTGTCTAAGGAAGCTGCTGCAGCAGGCTACCGATCTTTCCTTCTCCATGCAGAAGTGATGGATGAAAAGCACACTTCCCAAAACATTCTGCATGCGATGAGGAAAATGTTTAGCCTTTGGGTGGGAGCAGAGGCGGGCACCAATGTTGAAGTTGGTTTTGTGGTAACTGACGGAGGTGCCAATATGGTGAAAGCGCTGCGAGATGGTCATATTGTTGGTGTGCGCTGTGCAGCCCACATCATCCATCTTGTAGTGAAGGCAGCAATGTCAGAAGGAACTAATGTGACAGCAGTAGTTCTGTCCCGCTGCAGAAAGATCGCTGGGCACTTTCACCATAGTGTTAAGGCTAGCCAACTTTTGAGGGAAGAGCAAGAGAGGTCAGGTCTTCCCGTACACTGCCTACGTCAGGATGTCAGTGTGGAGGTAGCATGCAGACTATGTCAGACACCCTAGGGAGCAGTATAACATAATTATATGAAAAATATAAATTACAGTCATTATAGGTGTAGAAGGACTTAAAGTGATCTGACCTAACCAAACAATATTTGGCCAGTTCAATTCACATGCACACAAAAAGGACAGAGACTTATTGAAGTGCAAATGCAGCCCCCGAAGCCCACATCAAAGGACAACTGTAAATCATGAATTACATTGTATGTATAGTCTGTTTGTAAATAGTGTGTGATAGTGTTAGTATTGTCTTTTGATGTTGTATCCCTAAGATTGTATCTATAGGATTGTAAATTGTATGTATTGTCTTTTTGATTAGTTAATCCATATGATTGTAAATTGTATGTTGTGTGATAGTATTGTCTTTTGATATTGTAATTAGTTAACTAATACGAATGTAAATGGCATGTACCTTTGATCCCACCCTATAAGAACTCCCTGTATGTTGCAATCTTCCCATCCTTGCTGCAGTTAGTTACAATCTTTCCATCATTGTTGCAGTCACAACTTCATTACCAATGTAACCCTGTGTGTGTTAGCCTTCATAGGCTTCATCACAGCAATAAACCCTACATTTTCCTATCAAAGAAGCATTTTCCTGTGATTATTCGTGCTACCTGGATTTAAGTTATTAACCCCTAGACGAAGGTGTGTCGGCACCTGGAATCCCCTTTTTCCCCAAATATATCCCATTTCCGACAGTCAGTACACGGTGGAACTCCACGTTAGACATGCTGGAGATGATTTTGGAGCAGCAGAGCGCAATCCATAATCTTGCCTCAGAGCATAATAATGGGATTACATCTCCATTGAATAGGGAGGATTCGACAGTGATCGCCCAGCTAGTGGGAGACCTTAAACCATTCAGGGATGCCACAGAAAATTTAAGATCAAACACTGCCAGTCTGGCCCAGGTAATCCCAGTGTTCTCCCATCTAGGCAGCAAGATGGATGTGTTTCTTGAAAACCGTGAGGCTGTTCAAGGTGGCACTCTACATCCTGACGTAGCAGCCATAGTCAGGAAGCTGAAGGATCTGCTAAAAGTACACCTTCGCAAACGAATGGAAGAGAGTCCCGAAATGATGCTAGCGTGCCTTTGCGATCCAAGAATTAAGGGAAAGCTAGCTTTGAAATTTAATGTTCTCAGTAGCTACCGGGAGCAATTGGTCAACAAGGTGCGTGACTGGCAGCGTAAAATGGGAATGCTGTCCGAGGAGGGAGAGGTGCAGGAGGAGGAAGAGATGATGTGGTCTGCTACTCCTAGCAGCAGCATCAGCAGCAGTGCCACAAGCAGCACAACACAGCTGAGTGGAGCAGCTGCGTTTTGGGAAGAGGCACTTGGGAGTATAGTTGGACCATCTGACAGAGCTAGCAGCAGAAAGGAGAGTAGTGCTGCTGAAATGGTCAAACTTTACCTCTGTGAAGTTCCTTCTGCGCCTAATGTTGATCCTCTTAGCTACTGGGATGAAAAGAAGAGTGTGTGGCCTGCACTCTCATGGGTTGCGCAGCAGCTACTATCATGTCCGCCAACCACTGTTCAAAGTGAGCGCGTGTTTTCTATGACTGGAAACATACTGAGTCCACAGCGCTCACGCATGGCACCTTATCTGAAGGAGCAGATTGCCTTTCTTAAATTCAATCTGCCCAAGTTGGGTTACCCAGCTCTTAGCTTGGAAAGTTAATTTTTTTTCTCTCTAATGTTTAAGGTAGTTTCTCCCCCTGGTTGCACGTGTTTGTGGTGTGGCAACGTCTGCTACCTCCGCCGGTGTAGCCAATTTACGCTAGGGCCTAGTGTCTTAGTTCTGTAAGTCCGCTCCCAAACGCCATGGACTGACAGACTTTCATGCTTTGCCCTGGGGTGAAACAGGTGAGCGGGTCGTCAATTGCCCACTCATTCACCTTTTTCCGTTTCCAACGCTGCTGCTGGTGGTGGTGGTGCCAGTTCGCTTCCTGGCTGAAATCATGCCTCAAATGTCCCTAATGGAGAGGGTAGTTTCTCCCCCCTGGCTGCGTCTGTTTGCGGTGTGGCAACGCCTGCTACCTCCACCGGAGTGGCCAGCTTACGCTAGGGCCTAGTGTCTGAGCTCTGGAAGTCTGCTGCCAAACGTCTAAGACTGACAGTGTTTGGGTGCTTTGCCCTGGGCTGAAACAGGTGAGTGGGTCGCCAATTGCCCACTCATTCGCCTTTCCCATTTTTCAATGCTGGTGGTGGTGGTGCCAGCATCTCTTCTGTGCCAGTTTGCTTCCTGGCTAGAGTCATGCCCAAAATGTCCCTAATGGTAAGGGCAGTTTCTCCCCCCTGGCTGCGTCTGTTTGCGGTGTCGCAACGCCTGCTACCTCCGCCGGAGTGGCCAGCTTACGCTAGGGCCTTGTGTCTGAGCTCTGGAAGTCTGCTCCCAAACGTCTAGGACTGACAGTGTTTGGATGCTTTGCTCTGGGGTGAAACAGGTGAGTGGGTCGCCAATTGCCCACTCATTCGCCTTTTCCATTTCCTTTTCCATTTCCATTTCATTATTTTCCTTCTGATACACAACCAACCAACCAAACATAACACACACAATAACACAAATAACACAGTGACATAACATATAACACACATAACACATATAACACAGTGACAACACACATAACACACATAACACATACACGTACAATTCACAAATCACAAGGACCTTTCCTCTTGTTATTTGTCCTGGCCTTCACTTCTACACTCACTAGCATTAACGCTATAACTCACACTTCATACTATAACATTTTTCCATCCAAATACCTGCCAACAGACCCAACTTTTTCAGGGACAGTCCTGCTTTTTTCCAGTCCTGTCCCATCTAATTTAGCTAAACTAGGTATGCAAATACACGTTGATAGTTATAGCTCGGTAGGTAGCACTAGTATAAACATTAAATAAATATAATAAAGTACTAAATAATAAATGTAACTTTAAAATACATTTAAATAAACCCCTAATTTTTTTTTAAAAACCCATTAAAATTAAAATTAAATTATTATTTAGACATAATACATCTTTAACCAAACCAGTGCACTGCTACTAATCTTAAACATAACCGTACATTAACCCTAAGCTATTTTTTAGTTCTTGTCCAACATTTTTCCATCCACATACCTGCCAACACACCCAAGATTTTGGTGGACAGTCCTGCTTTTTTCCAGTCCTGTCCAGTAAAAGTTGGGTTGTTGCAAAGTATGCCATTGTAAATAGGTAGCAAATGTTAGGCATGTATTACAAGTGGTCCAAAATCAATTTAAAAATGTAAAATAATCCCTATTCTTTTATTAAACATCTATGGATGTGTGATTGTGTATGATAAACGGAGGCCAAGTTCCTTGGAGCATTTGTCTCTAGGTCATTTTGTGTACAGTACACCTCAGTACGTGTGTGCAACTCTATTGGTCGTTTCGGCAGGGGGCTGGCCTGCCATCAACGAATGAAGTGCGTTCTGCAATTCACTCGTTGATGCCAGACCAGCCCCCTGCCGAAACGACCAATAGAGTTGCACACACGTACCTTCATGGCAGCTGCTGCTGCTCCGATGTGTTGTTAACCCCGTATTAACCCCTCCTAGGCAACCAGAAGGGAAACGAAGATTAAACGAGCACAAAGAATGTCCGCGAATATTTGCCCGAAGAGAAGACAGGAATGGGCGAACATTCGCGGAATACGAAGATTTTTTTTCCCCCGAAGACGAGCACGAAGACGAACACGAAGAGCCCCCTGGTGCCCAAGTCTAGTTATTATTGCTCAGTGATGTGATGTTTTAGGCAAAACATTATGAAAACATATGTTTTAATCTGATGCTAGTAATAAAAAATGGTTGCAGTTCCCCTTTAAAGCAGCTATCACCATATCTCTCAAGTGTCAAGTTTAGGATGGACGATTTAGGACTCAAATCTCTGTCTCTTTTTTCAGCTTATATACAGTACCTACATTCCCAGAGCTTAGCACTGGTAATAGGTGTTAGAAAAATGTTTATGTTATCGTAAATATTATTGCTGTCAAAGACAAAAGAAAGCAGGGAATGTCTAGTCTATGATATATGGACGAGTTC
Organism: Spea hammondii; assembly: GCA_029215755.1. NCBI lineage: Eukaryota > Metazoa > Chordata > Amphibia > Anura > Pelobatidae > Spea > Spea hammondii. Next base: position 128,735,650 of record JARDYJ010000001.1, on the reverse strand, counting down.
ACGCCGACATGTCTACTCTATGTTCTTCTATATATATATATATATATATGTGCAAAGGGTCAAGTCTAGGCCATTCTTAATTATGCAGCTTAAAGAGGTGTAACCTGCTTGAAAAGTAACCAATCAGAAAGAAGCATGCTATTAGAAGTAGATAAGATGCTATATAAACCAAGTAATCTTAATGTGTAATTAGACAACGCTTCGACTTTTGTGTGTTGTGTGCCTTGTCTCGATTATGCGCATGATCTAATTAAAGGAAACTCTTTCTGAGGAGAATTCGACCATTAATTCAACCAACATTTTGGTGCCCCCTGTGAGGAGGTTCTGACCGGAGACGGGGACGACAGTCCTGAGGAACTGCACCTCGAGAATCTGCATCTGGGGTAATATAAGTCCTCCAGCTAAGATTGCTGTTAAACAGAGGCACTTTGCGACATCGTCCCTGAAACCGGCAGCATCCTCCCGAAGATTTATTACGGTCTTCTCTTCAGAAATGTGAGTAAGAAAAATATTTCTGGGAAATATTATAAGAGGTCAAAGTCTGTCAGGGACTACTGAAATAAATTACTGCGTATGCATTCGATAATAAGGAATAGTACTTGGAGTACTGAGGCTGATCAGGAGAAATGTGCACAGGTAGTTAGTCATTATTTTTGTGATAGCGAATTGTTGTTTGTAATTGTGACAATACTGTTGATGTTGGTTGCGGCTTGTATTATTGTGAAAGAGTATCACAAGACCTTAAAGAGAAGAGCTCTTATGGTCCAGGGACAGCTATACCAACCCATGTCACAAATCTTGTCTGAATGAATCTGTGTGAATGACTGTTCAGGAGTCCTTTACGGCGAACGAACAGTTAATAAGGTTGTTGTTAATACGCCCCCCGGCATTTGTGAGAAGCTCTCTGTGATCAAGTGCTGGGATTGCAAGTGAACAACTTCGCTGCGAGAGTGATTTATCTGCCTTTACTGTCTAGGAACGGTATCTTATAAATACCAAGAGCTCTTTGTTTAACCCTGTCCAGATGTGGTATCTTATAAATACCGAGGTCCTTTGTTTAACCCTGTCCAGACGTGGTATCTTATAAATACCAAGAACTCTCTGTTTAACCCTGTCCAGACGTGGTATCTTATAAATACCAAAATATTTTCCTTGTTTTCTGCTTTGCGGTGAGATTGTATCATGGGGAAATCCCACAGTAAGGGAAAGAAACAAAAGGATGAAAGTGTTTTCTTGTGGATAAAGAAGAAACCACTGAAAGAAGACAAACAGTTTATGTATAAACTTAATCAAGAAAATGTTTAGGCATAAATTCACATTGTTCAGGTATAGTGCACTTAAAAATAGAGGGTGAATCCCTCAGGTTTCGGATGGTTGGACCATCCTGGTAGAATCTAGACTCGGAGTGGTTGGACCACTCGGTGAATGTGTGGATTTAGAAGAAAATACGTAGTGACTAAATTATAACATTCCAAATTCTATACCATGTTTCCAGCTGGTTCCAGAATCTGTTAAATGTATGTCTTGTCTGTTATCTGTGATCGATCATAAATTATATGTAGAGTCGACATTAGAAAAGCCTTTTTATCTTTTTATTCTAATGCTTTTATGCTTTTTCCAGAATTAATTTAAATAAGGGTTAATAATTTAAAAGCTAAAATGTATAATTAGCACATATTTTGTTTTTAAGGTAATAAGATATCCTGTATACCTGTCTGTGGTTTTTATTAGACTTGGGCACCAGGGGGCTCTTCGTGTTCGTCTTCGTGCTCGTCATCGGGGGGGAAAAAACCTTCGTATTCCGCGAATATTCGCCCGTTCCTGTCTTCTCTTCGGGCGAATATTCGCGGACATTCTTCGTGCTCGTTTAATCTTCGTTTCCTTCCCGGTTGCCTTGCAGGGGTTAATACGGGGTTAACAACACATCGGAGCAGCAGCAGCTGCCGTGAAGGAACGTGTGTGCAACTCTATTGGTCGTTTCGGCAGGGGGCTGGTCTGGCATCAACTAGTGAATTGCAGAACGCACTTCATTCGTTGATGGCAGGCCAGCCCCCTGCCGAAACGACCAATAGAGTTGCACACACGTACTGAGGTGTACTGTACACAAAATGACCTAGAGACAAATGCTCCAAGGAACTTGGCCTCCGTTTATCATACACAATCACACATCCATAGATGTTTAATAAAAGAATAGGGATTATTTTACATTTTTAAATTGATTTTGGACCACTTGTAATACATGCCTAACATTTGCTACCTATTTACAATGGCATACTTTGCAACAACCCAACTTTTACTGGACAGGACTGGAAAAAAGCAGGACTGTCCACCAAAATCTTGGGTGTGTTGGCAGGTATGCGGATGGAAAAATGTTGGACAAGAACTAAAAAATAGCTTAGGGTTAATGTACGGTTATGTTTAAGATTAGTAGCAGTGCACTGCTTTGGTTAAAGATGTATTATGTCTAAATAATAATTTAATTTTAATGGGTTTAAAAAAAAAATTAGGGGTTTATTTAAATGTATTTTAAAGTTAGATTTATTATTTAGTACTTTATTATATTTATTTAATGTTTATACTAGTGCTACCTACCGAGCTATAACTACCAACGTGTATTTGCATACCTAGTTTAGCTAAATTAGATGGGACAGGACTGGAAAAAAGCAGGACTGTCCCTGAAAAAGTTGGGTCTGTTGGCAGGTATGTGGATGGAAAAATGTTATAGTATGAAGTGTGAGTTATAGCGTTAATGCTAGTGAGTGTAGAAATGAAGGCCAGGACAAATAACAAGAGGAAAGGTCCTTGTGATTTTTGCATTGTACGTGTATGTGTTATGTGTGTTATGTGTGTTGTCACTTGTCACTGTGTTATATGTGTTATGTCACTGTGTTATTTGTGTTATTGTGTGTGTTATGTTTGGTTGGTTGTGTATCAGAAGGAAAATAATGAAATGGAAATGGAAAAGGAAATGGGAAAGGCGAATGAGTGGGCAATTGGCGACCCACTCACCTGTTTCACCCCAGAGCAAAGCATCCAAACACTGTCAGTCCTAGACGTTTGGCAGCGGACTTCCAGAGCTCAGACACAAGGCCCTAGCGTAAGCTGGCCACTCCGGCGGAGGTAGCAGGCGTTGCCACACCGCAAACAGACGCAGCCAGGGGGGAGAAACTGCCCTTACCATTAGGGACATTTGAGGCATGACACTAGCCAGGAAGCGAACTGGCATCGAAGAGACGCTGGCATCACCACCAGCAGCAGCAGCAGAATTGGGAAAGGCGAATGAGTGGGCAATTGGCGACCCACTCACCTGTTTCACCCCAGGGCAAAGCACCCAAACACTGTCAGTCCTAGACGTTTGGCAGCGGACTTCCAGAGCTCAGACACAAGGCCCTAGCGTAAGCTGGCCACTCCGGCGGAGGTAGCAGGCGTTGCCACACCGCAAACAGACGCAGCCAGAGGGGAGAAACTGCCCTTACCACTAGGGACATTTTGGGCATGACTCTAGCCAGGAAGCGAACTGGCAGAGAAGAGATGCTGGCACCACCACCACCAGCAGCAGCATTGAAAAATGGGAAAGGCGAATGAGTGGGCAATTGGCGACCCACTCACCTGTTTCACCCCAGGGCAAAGCACCCAAACACTGTCAGTCCTAGACGTTTGGCAGCGGACTTCCAGAGCTCAGACACAAGGCCCTAGCGTAAGCTGGCCACTCCGGCGGAGGTAGCAGGCGTTGCCACACCGCAGACAGAGGCAGCCAGGGGGGAGAAACTGCCCTTACCATTAGGGACATTTGAGGCATGACACTAGCCAGGAAGCGAACTGGCATCGAAGAGACGCTGGCACCACCACCAGCAGCAGCAGCAGCAGAATTGGGAAAGGCGAATGAGTGGGCAATTGGCGACCCACTCACCTGTTTCACCCCAGGGCAAAGCACCCAAACACTGTCAGTCCTAGACGTTTGGCAGCAGACTTCCAGAGCTCAGACACTAGGCCCTAGCGTAAGCTGGCCACTCCGGCGGAGGTAGCAGGCGTTGCCACACCGCAAACAGACGCAGCCAGGGGGGAGAAACTGCCCTTACCATTAGGGACATTTAAGGCATGACACTAGCCAGGAAGCGAACTGGCAGAGAAGAGACGCTGGCACCACCACCAGCAGCAGCAGCAGAATTGGGTAAGGCGAATGAGTGGGCAATTGGCGACCCGCTCACCTGTTCCACCCCAGAGCAAAGCATCCAAACACTGTCAGTCCTAGACGTTTGGCAGCAGACTTCCAGAGCTCAGACACTAGGCCCTAGCGTAAGCTGGCTACATTGGCGGAGGTAGCAGGCGTTGCCACACCGCAGCAAGTGCAACCAGGGGGGGAGAAACTACCCTCTCCATTAGGGACATTTAAGGCATGACACTAGCCAGGAAGCGAACTGGCATCGAAGAGACGCTGGCACCACCAGCAGCAGCAGCAGCAGCATTGGAAAAGGCGAATGAGTGGGCAATTGACGACCCGCTCACCTGTTTCACCCCAGGGCAAAGCATCCAAAGACTGTCAGTCCTTGGCGTTTGGGAGCAGACTTCCAGAACTCAGACACTAGGCCCTAGCGTAAATTGGCTACACCGGCGGAGGTAGCAGGCATTGCCACACCGCAGCAAGTGCAACCAGGGGGAGAAACTACCCTCTCCATTAGGGACATTTGAGGCATGATTTCAGCCAGGAAGCGAACTGGCAAAAGATGCTGGCACCACCACCAGCAGCACCGTTGGAAAAGGAAAAAGGTGAATGAGTGGGCAATTGACGACCCGCTCACCTGTTTCACCCCAGGGCAAAGCATGAAAGTCTGTCAGTCCATGGCGTTTGGGAGCGGACTTCCAGAACTCAGACACTAGGCCCTAGCGTAAATTGGCTACACCGGCGGAGGTAGCAGACGTTGCCACACCGCAAACACGTGCAACCAGGGGGAGAAACTACCTTAAACATTACAGATAAAAAAAATTAACTTTCCAAGCTAAGAGCTGGGTAACCCAACTTGGGCAGATTGAATTTAAGGAAGGCAATCTGCTCCATCAGATGAGGTGCCATGCGTGAGCGCTGTGGACTCAGTATGTTTCCAGTCATAGAAAACACGCGCTCACTTTGAACAGTGGTTGGCGGACATGATAGTAGCTGCTGCGCAACCCATGAGAGTGCAGGCCACACACTCTTCTTTTCATCCCAGTAGCTAAGAGGATCAACATTAGGCGCAGAAGGAACTTCACAGAGGTAAAGTTTGACCATTTCAGCAGCACTACTCTCCTTTCTGCTGCTAGCTCTGTCAGATGGTCCAACTATACTCCCAAGTGCCTCTTCCCAAAACGCAGCTGCTCCACTCAGCTGTGTTGTGCTGCTTGTGGCACTGCTGCTGATGCTGCTGCTAGGAGTAGCAGACCACATCATCTCTTCCTCCTCCTGCACCTCTCCCTCCTCGGACAGCATTCCCATTTTACGCTGCCAGTCACGCACCTTGTTGACCAATTGCTCCCGGTAGCTACTGAGAACATTAAATTTCAAAGCTAGCTTTCCCTTAATTCTTGGATCGCAAAGGCACGCTAGCATCATTTCGGGACTCTCTTCCATTCGTTTGCGAAGGTGTACTTTTAGCAGATCCTTCAGCTTCCTGACTATGGCTGCTATGTCAGGATGTAGAGTGCCACCTTGAACAGCCTCACGGTTTCCAAGGAACACATCCATCTTGCTGCCTAGATGGGAGAACACTGGGATTACCTGGGCCAGACTGGCAGTGTTTGAGCTTAAATTTTCTGTGGCATCCCTGAATGGTTTAAGGACTGCCACTAGCTGGGCGATCACTGTCCAATCCTCCCTATTCAATGGAGAGGTAATCCCAATATTGTGCTCTGAGGCAAGATTATGGATTGCCCTCTGCTGCTCCAAAATCCTCTCGAGCATGTCTAACGTGGAGTTCCACCGTGTACTGACATCCTGACGTAGGCAGTGTACGGGAAGACCTGACCTCTCTTGCTCTTCCCTCAAAAGTTGGCTAGCCTTAACACTATGGTGAAAGTGCCCAGCGATCTTTCTGCAGCGGGACAGAACTACTGCTGCCACATTAGTTCCTTCTGACATTGCTGCCTTCACTACAAGATGGATGATGTGGGCTGCACAGCGCACACCAACAATATGACCATCTCGCAGCGCTTTCACCATATTGGCACCTCCGTCAGTTACCACAAAACCAACTTCAACATTGGTGCCCGCCTCTGCTCCCACCCAAAGGCTAAACATTTTCCTCATCGCATGCAGAATGTTTTGGGAAGTGTGCTTTTCATCCATCACTTCTGCATGGAGAAGGAAAGATCGGTAGCCTGCTGCAGCAGCTTCCTTAGACACACCGGGCTGCCACCAGTGTGCTGTCAAAGAAAGAAAGGCATGCTGGCCGCTAGGTGCACTCCACAAATCTGTAGTGAAATGAACAGACTGACCAGCAGCCTTGGAAAGCTCCTCTTTCACTGCTGCAACACAGGACCGATACAATGAGGGGACAATGTTCCTGCTGAAAGTGGAACGTGACGGAACTGTATATTGTGGAGCCACAGCCGCCATCAATTGTTTGAAAGGCTCCCCTTCGATCATAGAGAAGGATGCCCCTCCAACAGCAATGAACTGACCAATCAGTCGCGTTACTTTATTGGCCTGCTGTTTGGGCATTGACCTTTTGGATTGGAATGCCACAAATTGTTCCAGGGTGGGCTGGACATGCAGTGCTCCAACCTGCCTTGGTCTCTGGCTGCCAGCACTAGTTGCTGCTGCTGCTGCTGCTGCTGCTATTGGCTCAGAAGAAGAAGCTGTTGGGGTTTTTCCACGGCCACCAGCTATGCTGCCTGCACTAAGTTTTCCCTCTGCATCTTTCCCCAATAGCACAGCGTTGTGTTGAGTGCTGAGGTGATGCTTCATGCTAGCACTGGTAAAATGGCCAGACACTTTCCCTCTGCTTATTAGCTTCCCACAATGTTTGCACTTTCCATAGCGCCCTTCTTCAACATTTTCAAAGTGCTCCCAAATTGGGGCGCGCATAGCCTTGGAGTGTGCCTTGGGTGCTGCTCCTACTGCTCGGGGTGGATGAACAGAGGCAGAACTAGTGGTGGTGGGACTGGTGGTAACAGTACTGGCCATAGTGGGACTGCTAATTGCTTTAGATTTGCTAGGTTTTGCTGCTGCTGCTGCTGGTGGTGGTGGTGGTGATGATCGTAGCGGAGAAGGTGGAGGCTCAGGGGAAAATTGTGCACTAGTCATTTGGACACTGCTCCCTGAGGAATCTGATTCCTGACCACTCATCTCCTCTACTTCCTCTGGCTCATAGTCTAGCTCTTCATTAGCCAGATCGAATGGAATTCCTGCTAGGCTGGAGCTAAGACTGATATCGTCGTGAGACTCGTGACTAGTAGTAGTGCGAGCAGGAAGAATAGACTCTGCACTTGGCCTCTCAGTCTCAGGCTCCTCTGCTACCTCGCTAGGTGGAGTTCCACTATGTGTAGCCCTCTCTCTAACTGTCTAACCTTTTGTAAGGACTTGGTGGCTTGCTAGAGGTACTAGGAGGACATGGCGTGGCGGTACCAGTGGGAACAGTAGGCGCAGCACTAGTGGTGGTAGAGGCGGTAGAGGTGGGGGTGGTGGTGGTGGTGGTTTTCCCTACAAAGGAATGAGATCGCTTTGGTTTGGGACCCCTCTGAGTCTTGCTGCTAATTTGGCTCTGCTTGGTACCTTGCATGCTGCTGGTGGATGGGGAAGATGCTGCTTGGGGCAAAAGGCACTTCTTTTTAGTCACTGGGCTGGTACTACTTGTGCTACCCTTTAACTTTGAACGTGCTTCTGGTGCTTTAGGCTTTCCGTAAAAAACCATAGAGCTTGTGGGCCTAGCCGCACTACTACTGCCTGCTTTTGGTGCCTTTCCTTTACTTGATGATCCTTCAAGCAATGCTTCCCCAAATGATAAGCGAGAGCTTGGCCTACTTGGCCGACTAGACTGACGCAAAGGCTGCATCTTAGAACTGGTGGTGGTGCTGGTGGTGGTGCTGGTGGTGGCGGTGGTAGATGGAGCTTGTCCCTCCTTAGTCCCAAAAGGAGGATCCATTTCAAATTTTGTGTTGTGTGTGTAGTGTAGTGTAGTGTTTAAAAAACTATAAAAAAAATAAAAAAAAATAAAAAAAAAGGAAAAACGAATTAAAGACAAAAAATTAGAGGAAGTTCTCTTCAGTGCTACTGCTTAAAAAGTAAAACTATGCACTACTGCACTGTGCTGTTGTGTGCAATCTGCCAAAGTGCTAAAGTTATTTAAATTATTAACTCAAGATTAACTATTTAATAACTAGCAGTATTTTATTTTTAATTTGAATTTACACGGGCCTAAGAGCTTAGCCTACTACTATGCTAGCCTAAAGCTATATTTCCTTACTATAAGTCTACCTCTAGGCAGACGCTCTCAAACCCACTAAGCTAAAGTGAGGTTAAATCAGATTCAGTATATGATTTATTAATTAATATTAAGTTATATAATATTAATAGATTAGAAATAATTTACTTATATATTATGTATTATAGATAGAAGAATATAGATTATGAATTAGAATTTAGAATTACTTATATTATAGATTATGAATTAGAATTTATATTGTTATATATTATTTATAATATATTATAGATTAAGATTAAAGAAGATTAGAATTATTTTAGTACTACAGCTAGTAGCTTGAAGCTTTGCTTAGTACAGCTCGTCACAGTCAATTTTTCTTGAAAAGAATTAGAAATAAAATAAAATGTCACAGCAAAACAGTTAGCTTCACTGCTGGCTGCACTCACTAGCCCAACAAGTTCACTTCACTGATGGACTGAGGTGAGCAAAACACTAAGGGTACTTTTAATAAAATTGAAATAAAATGTAAAATAAATGAGAAAATCTTTGCAAAACAGTTAACGTCACTGCTTGCTGATCAAAAAAAAACACAGCACTTATGCGGCTGCACTCACTAGCCCAACAAGTTCACTTCACTGATGGACTGAGGTGAGCAAAACAAATGAAATAAAATGAAAGATTCATTAAGAAAAATTGACTTGGTCTCTTGCTGTTGCTAAAACAAAGCACAAACTATAGAGCTGCAGCACCAGTACTAATAAGATTAGCTGAACTATACGCTAGTAGTAATTATTTAATATTATTACTTTTATTTATAGCTAATTTAATTAACTATTAAGACAAGAAAGAATTATAGAATTATTGATATTACTGATTTTAGATTAGACACTAGTAGATGTCTTGAATGTCTACAGTACACTCTACACTAGTATACTATTACTAACTATAACTGACAAATATATATATAATTTTATAATGAATTCAATTATTAATTATATTAATTAATATTACTGATTTTAAATTAGACACTAGTAGATGAATGTCTACAGTACACTCTACACTAGTATACTATAGAATATATATATATATATGACTGACAAATATATATATATATAATAATGAACTATTAAATTATAGATTCTATTAAATTATTATTTATAAATTCTATTTAATTTATTTAAGCAGGACAGGCAATAGGCACTAGTGCCAGCCCAGGGCAAGGGCACCCCAGTGCCACTGAGGCACTGGGTGCACTGTCAACTCAACAGCACTTACACTACAGTTGATGACAAATTAAATAAAAAAAATTAAATTAATCAAATTATTATTATTAATTATATTAAGTAGCACTGAAGTGAGGATGAAGTACACTGTGAGAAATGGCAGGCTAAGGCTTACCAGTCTCACACAGAACAGAACAATCTCTCTCTGTAACGCTCGGATGCAGCACAGCAGTGTTGCCAAAGCAGTCACAGCGAAAAATGAATGGATCTCTCAGGCAAGCTCTGGTCTTATAAAGGCGCCTTCAGAATTCAAAAAACAGCAGCACAGGCATTGGACGAGACCCTTAGCGTGACGTCACAAGAGTGAGCTGATTGGACAGACGAGATCAGCTCACTCCTGTTTGAAATTTTGGCGGCTGCGCGGCAAAAACGAAGACGATCACGAAGAATCTTCGATTCTTCGTGGTTGTGAGTCTTCGTCTTCTCCTACGTTTTGCCGGCACTGTATTCTCTTCGGCGTGTCTTCGGAACGAACAAAAAAACGGCCTCTTCGTGCTCGTTTTCATGTTCGCCCGAAGACGAATGCGCAAGTCTAGTTTTTATGATATATATTCTTGTTTTATTTTTTGTTCAAATTAATATGCTTAAAGTAACATTATAAGTAACGCACCTCCTTATGGAGTAATCAAGGTCAGATATATCCGTTAACCATGTGGGTACATAGAACATGAACAGAGGAGGATCTTAAAAAAGCTACTGAGCATGTTAAAAAGCCAAAAGAGGATCCCCAACAGTTTGAGACTGATATCCGAGGGCTCTGTAACAGTTATCAATTAAATGGTAATGGTGAAGAAATAGAGAGAGTGTGTCGACGAATTTTGAAATCAGATTAGAGTTTAGTAGAACTGAACTGGAATGGGTCCGATAATCTAAATCCAAGACACCCACTCCCAGGGGACAGTGCTGATTTAAATAATCGATTAAATGTCTTTATAACTGCTTGCACAAACAGGTGGGCTTGTAGAACAAATTGGAGGGAGATAAATAGATATAAGCAGCAACTAAAAATGTGTTTGTGTCTGGGACACGTAAAGAGATAAATGCGAATGTCAGTTAACATATGGTGAACCTCTGTACTGCGACGTTGAATGATGTGTTGGAATATGCTAAGCATTCTGAAAAGTGGCACAAAGAATGGGAGAAAAAGAAAGTGAGAGAATGTTAGCAGGAGAGGAGTATGAAGGAATGTTGTATGAAGGAATGTTGACAGGGAATAACAAAAGAGTGAGAGAGAGATTTCGAGGTCGTACCGAGGTAGAAGAGGTAGAGGTGATAGATGGTCACAAGGATGTTATAATTGTGGAAAGGAAGGTCATTGGGCAAAAGAGTGTCCCGAGCCAGACAAGAGAAAGCAGAATTCCCCAGAACAATGACTAATACAGGAAAAAGAGACATTGGATCTCAGTAATGTTCATGATGTGTTGTTATTGTCAAACTTGCCTGAAATTGATTTAATTGTAAATAACAAACGTGTAACATTTTTTGTTGATTCAGGGGCTTCGCGAACCCTATTGAATCATCCCACCTGCACGGGCATACAGAAAGGGACTGGTAAAATTCACATAAAGGGAGTAAATGGGAGGACACATACCGAAAGCTTATCTGTTCCCCTCCAAATACAACATCCAGAGTCTGGAAAAATAATTACCGCCAGTGTAATATTATCTGAGGTATGTCCCGTAAATCTTCTAGGAAGAGATCTGATTAGAGAGTTGGGAGTGCACATTGCACCCGTGGGAGACAAGTTTGATGTTACAGTGGGGGGAAGAAGAAATAACTATCAAGGACGGCATGATCATTACTACTATGCTTTAAACATAGATTTTACTGAAAATAAGGGAAATATAATACAGGCTTTAGAACTTGTACATAAAACATTCGAGATCTGTGATCATTTACAAGTTCAGCATTCAAATGATTTTCATTGTACAATGTATGTTAAGAAAACAGCAGGAGGAGACGAGTATTATGAATCTAAAAGATGAACAAAGTACTGTAATACAGACAGAATACTTTTACTGGACAAAGGACAGGGGGCATTATCTGGTATATTAACACCCCGAATAACCACACTTTTTGTCTCTGTGTAAACACTACATTTGTCTCCGTGTAAACAGCAAACTGATCAGTAGAAGTCTGTGGGAGATATGGTGTTGCGATGTGAGATTAATCACTCGTGGAAAAGAGATAAAGGAGATATTCAATGCAATACTGAAGTAAGAGAGGTAAATTATCTAATCATTTATTAGCCCAGGCGGCTGAGTTAACGGCTCTCATAGAGGCCTGCAAATGGGCAGTAGACAAACGGGTAAATATCTATACCGACAGTCAATATGTATTTTCTACTATACATGTGTTTCCACAACAATGGAAAAATAGAGGTATGATTACCTCCACAGGGAAACCAATAAATCATAAAGCCCTGATTGAAGAACTATTAACGGTTATAAATCTACCAAAGGAAGTAGCTGTAATAAAGTGTGCAGCCCATACCAACAGCAAGGATCCTATAGCATTAGGCAATAACTGTGCAGATATTGAAGCAAAAAGAATTGCTCAAGAGATGTTTGCCATAATCACTAACGAGATACAAATTAATCACCAGGTTCTGTATGATATGCAGCAGGCTGCCCCTATATCTGAAAAACGATATTGGTGGTCTAAAAAAGCGACTCTATGTAAGAAAATGTTTCACATTAACAACAAACCAATATCGCCAAAATCATTGGTTCGCTATGCAGCCTTATTGAGTCATGGGCTGAGCCATGTCTCAACAGGAGGGATGGTAATAGATAGATAAGGTGTTCCAAAATTACTCTAAAAAAAAAAATAATTTTGTGTGCTAATTGTCTTCATGATAAAAGAAATCATTCCTAGATTTGGAACACCAGAAAGAATATACAGTCATTTTGTCAATCAACTAATCTCCAGATTTGCACAAGTATTTGGTATACAATTAAAGAATCATTGTGCCTATCATCCTCAGTCAGCAGGGTTGGTAGAAAGAAACAATGGAACAATAAATAATAAATTAAAAAAGACCATGGCAGAAACCGGGAAGAATTGGGTTTCTTGCCTACCTATGGTAAAATTGAGGATGCGTATTACACCCAACAAGCAAGGTCTCACCCCATTTGAAGTAATGTACGGGAGACCCTATAGTTTGCCGCAGATAAAGGTAAAAGAGGCAAGTAATGAAAAAGAATTAACCCTAGCAGAATATATGGCAAAAATGTTGAATACCAGATCAATACAAACTGTTAATTCTCTTCCAGAAGCACAAGAGCCAATTCCTGAGAAATTGAGTGTTGGAGATTGGGTACTAATAAGGATAATCAAATGAAAGAATTGGTCATCACCGAGGTGGGAAGGACCGTACCAAGTACTACTAACTACCCCCACGGCATGTAAGATAGCTGAGAGGAGTTGTTGGATACATCAGTCGCACTGTAAGAAGGTAACACCACTTGCTGGTAGTCACTCATTAAGTCTGGGTACAAAGGGGGGTCCAGACGATAGGTTGGACTCGTCTCAAGCCAGTGAAGAAATCCATTCCCCGAACCCTGAGTTGACGGCCAGGTAGGATGAAGGGGTGGTGCCTGCTTATAGTTTATTGGGTAGTGACTGATGCTTTTACAATAATTCCTTATTCTAATGCTAATGCTAAGTGGGATCAAATGGGAAGATACCAAAGCACAAAATCTGACTTTTTCATTAGCAGGAGATAGTTCCATTGAAATTGATCTGTGTAAACTGATTCATTGTGAAAATATTGGGCAAGCAAGAAAATACGCTAAGGCCGATGTATATGTATGCTGGATGCCCGAAAAGCCCCCTGGAAAACGAAGTATAACATCATGTCTTGGTTGGGATTATGCTATGTGGACAACAGCTAGTCGAGATTGGGGATATGATACCCGGGGCAAGAGCGAGTAAAATCAAAACGAGATTATCTGTAAAAAGATTACAATCTGAATGTACCACCTATGATAATTGTAATAAATTACTATTTACTTTAAAAGAACTTATGAAGACGGATGAAAGACTATATACCATAGGCGCGTAGGTTTCTGATAATAAAGCTGTTAGATAAGACTTATACCCCACCTGGAAACGGAACTTGTCATATATTGGACTTGTTTCCCAAGGTTAAGAGACCTGAATTACCTCTAACAGTGCAAATATATGGGGGAAATTACACCTGTATGAAACTTCAGGGTAATAGCAGCTATTTTGATTATAAAGATTTGTTTAATTCACTGTGTGTCGAGACTTTTTCCACAGGACTGAGACAGCCAACCCAGATGAGAGCAGATATTTGGTGGTTGTGCGGAGACCAAAGCCCTTGAAGGACTAACATCCTTATCAAATGAATTTGCCGAGAATGCAGGAATACATAATGTGTTCACCTCTTGGTTAGAAGGATGGTTCGGGCGATGGTCGGGAATGATAATGTCCGGAATAATTACTATCACTATAGTATCCGCAGTATTGATATTCGGAGGATGCTGTTTTATTCCATGTTGCAGAGGATTTTTGAATAAGACAATTGATAAAGCTGTAAATCAGACTATGTACTCCCAGATCAACAAAGAAGATTGTGATCAATTATTAAAAGTATCTGAGACTCTACATATTAATGACGTTATTGACATGAAAGATGAATTATCAGTGCTAATGACGGATACTGAAGATGAAGAGTCTGATATTGAATAATATTTTGATAAACAGGAGGGAAATGTTAGAAAAATGTTTATGTTATCGTAAATATTATTGCTGTCAAAGACAAAAGAAAGCAGGGAATGTCTAGTCTATGATATATGAACGAGTTCACGCCGACATGTCTACTCTATGTTCTTCTATATATATATATATATATGTGCAAAGGGTCAAGTCTAGGCCATTCTTAATTATGCAGCTTAAAGAGGTGTAACCTGCTTGAAAAGTAACCAATCAGAAAGAAGCATGCTATTAGAAGTAGATAAGATGCTATATAAACCAAGTAATCTTAATGTGTAATTAGACAACGCTTCGACTTTTGTGTGTTGTGTGCCTTGTCTCGATTATGCGCATGATCTAATTAAAGGAAACTCTTTCTGAGGAGAATTCGACCATTAATTCAACCAACAATAGGTTTAAGTGTATCACTGTGCTCAACAGCCTTAAAAGTCACAATAATATGTATACAATCCTCAAAATCATGTTTATAATGTAAACACCTATATATATATTTCTAGAAGTCTGAATTGTTATGTGACATCCTATACCTGTTGGTGCCATATAAATTAATTAATAATAAAAATATAAACACAAAGCACCAAATTGTGGCATTAGCATCCGGGTGTATGTGCGCATATAGAGTGTGTGTGTGATTGTGCAAGGCATTAGCATATGTGTGCAGCCTAGCATTAGTGGCACCTGGGTGCATTATTTCTTTAGCACTCTCCCCATAACTAACATGCATACATACTTACATGCAAACTCACTCTTACACTGTACATATACCCCCCCTTGTTTTCATAAGATGTGCTTAAGGGAGGATCATAAGGCGGATGTGATAGGTGGAACACAGACTGCTCAATGGACCTGACAAAGGGATAGTGTAGTAGATACATTATATTGCTGTTGAATAAAGATAAGCCATTATTATGATCCCAGCTGCAGACTGCAAAGAGGTCTTCAGCAGGATTTGTTATTTTTACATACCTTGCATAAAACAGAGGTCCCTCTCAGGTGTGATTTTGCATAGCTTCCCCTCTGTGAACTTACAGCCCAGGTATTGTGTGTCCACAAAAGAGTTGTATGCTGGAAAACCAGCCTTGTGCGGGGTGAACTCAAACCACGTCCCTGAAAAACAAACAAACCCCACTAGTGATAATAAATCAAACAGGTGCAATACAGTCATACCTTAGCACTTATTTTCATTCTGCTCTCACCTGGATCATGTTGTATTTTTTTATCCACGTTTTGCTTTTGCACTGCAGAGTAAATAGGATACGGGTTTTCTCCAGTTTCACAGGCTGCACGGTGATCAGACAGCTTATTCTCAGTATTCTAAATGCAAAGGACATTCAGATAAACTCAATCTGCTATTATTCACATAACATTTAATTTAAAAAAAATTACATATATAGATACAAATATTCTACACTATTAAAAGTAATCAGGTTTTTTTTTTATAATTATATTATATATTTAGTATCACTGTTATATATTACATGTATACTTTTTTTCAGGTGATTAAACTATGCAGATATTGTTCAGCAGAATCCCCAGTAGAAGAAAATAAGAGGATATTTTCAAGGATGAATTGCAGTATTCTAATTCGATTGGTGCATTTCCAAGTAACATAGAAAGCCTTTGTTTGATATTGTTACTCTACTAACATCTTTAGTCATTGTACGAATCACAACATAGGCCCAAAAGGAGGTCAGGGATTCAGTGTCCTTGTTCACTCTTCGATTTAGCTTCTCCAACGAGTCTTTCCAGTCACACTTGCTGTTGCTGATTCTTTGGCATATTGTATGTTCCATCTTTTCCATGCAGGTTGACCAGTTGGCAGAGTTATAGAGTGATGCCATGCACCTGAAACATATACAGGCATACCCCACATTAGCATACACAATGGGTCCAGAGCATGAATGTAAAACCAAAATGTAATTAAAGTAAAGCACTACCTTTTCCCCACTTATCAATGCATCGTCAGGTCATTTGCACCACAAAACCCAAAACACTTAAAAGACGCTCCAAAGACCTGCTGGCATCCTGCTGTTATGTGTCCGTTCTCGTGAAGCCAGTGTATGTAAACAGAAGAATTGTTGTGCTGCAACTATGTCCATACTCACACTAAGACACGTTGTAACACAATAATTGCTGCCTGCCTTGACCCCTGGATTGTGACCTTGATACTGATTGTTTGCTGCCTGCCTTGACTCCTGGACCGCAACCCCAACTTCTCTTTTGGATTTTTCCTTGTGCTGGGACATTTGTGGACTCTGTACTGTTTTCCTGTGCTACGCTCCACACCCTGGCCTGACATTATTTCAACTCTTTCCATGCACACATTTTTATCACCAAGCTTTGTCAAAGTTTGCAGTAGTATTTTTTGTGTGTTTTATCCCACACAGGTATGAATTTACCACTCCTGGTATATGTGACTTGCAAAAGACAAATTTGTGTTCAGCAATATCTCCTGAGTCACTGATGACGCCATCGCAAGTGCTGCCATATTGTTCATCCTCTCACCCGGTTGGAGGATCGGGTAGGATGTCACCACAGGGCCTTTTGGTGGAAGTTGCTGCCAAGTTATGTCCTTGGAGATGTGAATAAGAAAGAAGATAGCAAATTAAGGATAGAAGATAGATGATGATGATGATGAAAAAGAAGGTGCGGGGGAAGATGTGGAAGCAGAAGTGGTTGGCAGATAAGGTAGGGAAACATTAAACAGTGTGAGAGAGTGAGAATGAGAGAGTGAGTGATAGTGTGAGAGAGTGAATGAGAGTGAATGCGGACACTAGGCACCGAATTTTGTTTCTGAATCAAATATGCCACAAGTTCATCCAAAACGAACGAGCAGGGAACTAAATTTGTTGCCGAAAATGAATTTGCACATGTCTGATGTATATATATCTATAATAATATGTGTCATATGGTCTGGAACAGCACGTCAGATATATATATAGGAAGTCTCTGAGTGATATCTCCAAAGAAAGATGGTATAAATAGTATCCTAGTAATAATCCTAGTCAAGTATGTGTTTGCTCCTTGTCACTTACATGTCTCACATGTTAATGCAGCTGTGTCGAAATATCATTTGACATTAGAGCCGTGGATAATTTTTGAAATAACTATTCTATAAACATCCCTGGTATGTAATCATTGGAATTGCTATTTTTTTAAATTTATTCCTTCATTGTATGACAAAGGTTATTGAGATGTTGGAGATTTAATTCAAAATGGATTAATTCACCTGCATCATCCACTTCTCTGATAACGTCTAAATAAAATGTGTCATCTAAAATATGTCTTAGTAGTAATACATTTATTATTGATCCTCTGGAGATCTTAGTCCCCTTGGACATCTATAGTATATGACAATACATTATTCAGTTATGGCAATAACTGAATTCCCAATCCCCAAGGATTTTGGGTGGGGCTTAATTTGGAGAGTGATTGGGTTGTCCTTAATGTACTCCTTTAATAAGAATGAGAAGACAGGTCATATAATATACAGTATTTGTTTAGGGTACAATTTTTTAAATGACACCGTTTGAAACAAGGTGTATGTATAGGTTGCTCTTTTTCTACTGTTTGATATTGGCAGGGATCCAGCTGATATATATACATTCTACTGACATGCACTTATATTCCTGGTTTCCCCTGGACAGGTATTTTGTTCACGGAAGCAAAATCTTTATTTCTCCCAGCTAAACAGGTTTCCTTGGAGTATAGTGCCTTTGTGGTTTCTTATGACATACCTGTTGCAATCAGCCAGCGGTAGTCTATGGTGGCTGAAGTATGACGCCTTTCAGCTGTCCTAGATCACATGACAAGGAACTACCCGTTAACCCAACGGCAGACTATTTGTGCTGACATCATCCAGGAGCACAATGCCATTGGTTGACTCAGACTACATTATCTAATACTGCCTTTATAAGGCACAAAATTCAAAGAGGAACAGTCCATTTAAAGACTAGACTTCGATTCATACGAACATTGCCTGTTTCGTGCATTCGTATGAATCTCTGTTAACAAGGTCAATTGCAAATGTGATGACATTTTTTGTTATGATTCATCCATTTGTTGCCATGTGTAGCCGCCATTACATGTTGCTTTGGCTCAATTACAAGCGGTTGTGGCTTTCATTGATGAGGTTTAGTGGGAAGGGACTGTGTGTAGGAGGGTACATATCAATAACTGATAGGGAGGCAAATAAAACGAAGAGGTGGTCCCATAAATGGTTGTATCTGTAATTGATGGGTCCAACAACCAGTGGGAGCTTTTCCTTACTTTTTTCACTCTGGCCAATCAGCCTTTACTAAGGGAAGGGACAAGCATTAGATATATAAGTGTGCTGATGCAATTTTAACTTGTCAGTAACAGTAGTTACATACTGATGAGAGTTTGAGACAGTGACAGTTAGCTTAGCAGAGGCTTAGATGCTCATTGCTCATTTACAATACTACAAGTTAATTAATAAAACTAATAATGGTTTATTTAAGTGCAGAAATTTTACTGGTGTGTGGTGGATTGGAGATGTTGCAATGTACTACTGTAGTCTATGCATTTAATTTATATACCATTTACAAAGACTGCATCAGACATATTTTGCCATTTTTTAGGGCAAAACACAAAATATTTTGTGTTATCATATATTACTCTTCATCTTCATTTATAAATATTGGTGACAAAACTAGACATGCTAATGACCTTGTGCACAGTGCGACTGTCTTATAGTTCCTGTGTAGTTTAAGACAAATGCCGTTTCACGCTACCAGCCAAATCTATAATTATTTAAAATGATCTTTCTATCATATCTTGCATTATTTTTCATTGATAAGTAAATATTGGTGACAGAACCAGGCATTATAATATGCATAATATATAATATTAGGGACATTCAGCTCCAATCTCCTTGTGCTTACTGCGGGCGATGGATTATTTTAATTTGTGTAATATTGGGGAACTTCATTTATGCTCCAAGGGGCTGCAGGTGCCTATCATTACTTCCTTACTCTGATGAATTAATTTTTATTTTTTGTAATATGGGCAGTCTTGTGGCTGAATGTGTCTGTCTGCCAGTGCCTGGCCCTTCCTGTGCCCTGCCCTGTGCCTTAATGCCCTTCCTTACTCAGGTGGAAGAGTTCTTGTTTCTTATATGAAGGAGGGGAGGGAGATAGTCTGTCTGTCGGTGCCAGTTATGTGCCTCTGCTGCCGCTCCATTACCTTCAATACATTTGATATATTTTTTTTTTTTAATTTTGGTGGAAATTCAATGTCCTGTATGGTAGGGCTGGATATGTACCAGTGTCTACCCACTCACAGTGTCCTGCTACAACTGCTGCCATATCACTTTCCTTACTCTGAGGGATCAATGAATCAATCAATTTTGGAGAAATATAGTCCCATAGCATGCTGCTGGATGTGTTTGTCCTTTGGTGCAGCACTGCTGTTTTTGGTAGTAGTGGTCCTGCAGAGCAAAGCCGAATGTGGAACTCTTCCTTAACCTTTGGATGGTGCTGCTGTAAGTGAAAGGTGAGTTCAGAAGCTGTCGGACACCTGCCCCTTTGTGAACGCCCCTGAATATCATTAATCTTTTTTAAAAAAGGCCCCCGAATTTCATCTGAGCCGAACAACTGGGAAAGCAAATTTGTGGCCTGAGAGCAAGTGCTGAAAAGACTAAAATTTTGATGGAATCGATTTTGCTACACAAGTCTACACTTTGCTACTTCCCTGGGGTGGATTATCCCTTTAGTTTGTCTGATATTGGACTTGTGTTTCAACTCCAGCTTACTGACCACAACTTGAATCTTGTTCTCAGGATTTCTAAGCTACAAAACCTTCTCTGACTACAATTCTCGGTGCTCCTTGAGCCCTGTGTGCCGCGGTAGATGAGTCAATCTCTGGACAAAGCATCTGTTGTAGGGGAAAAACCTTAAGGAGGACTGCCAATCTTGTACAGACTTAAAGCCTGGGCCCCCATGCCCCTCCCATCAGCCTGTCCCATGTCTATCCCATTGTCCCACCTATTGCTCCTCCCATTTATCACCCTTCCCCTTGCCTTACAATCCTCCCATAAGCACCACTTCATCTATACTATCCCAGTATCAGATAATACACATTACATGATTCTGCTGGGCGCCCCAATTACTGGATGCCTGGGGCCAATGCA
Organism: Spea hammondii; assembly: GCA_029215755.1. Lineage (NCBI taxonomy): Eukaryota > Metazoa > Chordata > Amphibia > Anura > Pelobatidae > Spea > Spea hammondii. The sequence goes on along the minus strand of JARDYJ010000001.1, from coordinate 128,715,080 downwards.
CTCATGGTGCTTCAGCGTACCCCTGCCTCCACGTAGAAGGGCCCAACCTCGTTGCTCTTTTAGGTGAGAGAGCAGGGAGGCTGGGTCCCCCCTTTCTTGCCAGGCCCGGTACACCAGGACATGCAGCACTTATATTTGAACATTTAAATTTTTTATGATTTATAAATGGAAATATTGATTTCAAAGCTAGAATTTCTGCAGCAATTCACAAATAAAACTTTTTCACTATTAGATAGAAGGGATTTCTAAATGTCACATACCAGGTAGATCCAGAAGTACCACAGAGGTATGTAACTGTATCTAGAAAACATAGATCAGCCATTTCTGCAAGGACTCCGAGGAGTCCGATCATGGCACGTAGACTACCTCCAGAGCCCAAAACTGCAACAACTGGTACTTGGTCCTGCACAAAGGATAAAACAATATGATGTAAAAATTACAAACTAATTATGCAAACTAAAATATTCACACGGATGCTATTGGATTCACATAGGATCCAATATATTTTCTTTTTTTTCATGACATGATATATTAAATAATGAGTTTCTATAAATACTAAATGCTTCCCACTTATTACTCATAATGAAACACTATTGACAAGCTCAAGATAAGTGTACAGTTCTATCACAACTTGGGGTACAATAGCTGTTATTCAAAATTATTACTAATCAATATTTTGCATATTGTAAAGTATAAGTGAAACATAAGCATATGTTCTTAATCTGCTTATATGATAGATGGCAAAAACATGGTGACTAATATTATGGAATAAACCCATTAACTTCTTTAGACTATTATCTATACAAGGTCCCTGCAAGGTATTAAATGGCAATTTATGCATTTAGCTGACAAAATATTGCAAAATCAATTATGCTCAAACTAACTATACATATTTTTATAGATTTTTTAAATATCACTATTCCAGCATAAACATTACTGTCTGTACCATGGTGCTGAGGTCTCTGTGTCAGAACCCCTGCCACAGTGTTCCAGAAACACATAGTTAGTAATTTTCAATAACAACTGCTGTGCTCCAAAGATTATTGTACAACAATACACATAATCAAGGCCTTATCTAAAGGCCAATGAAAAAACTGACTATTCTATTTGAGACTGCTAGATGTTCATGTACAGTATACGATTGCTTTGCATCCCAGAAAGGCATAATAGAGTTACAGGTCTAAAGGCCATGAAGGAGAACGGCATCAGGTAAGTGGCATTTCGGGCAGGATAATTGGTCAGCAAGTGGAGCTTAGGGGTGCAATATTTTTAGAAACATCTTAATATAATCTCTAAAGGAGTATTTAGACTGCAATTGTACCAAAGTTAGCTGTTATAGCCTTCGTTTGGATCTATAAAGTCATTGATCAAATGACCCCCCCCCCGGGACAAATGTCTAAATAAAATATCCTCCCTGCCATGCTATAACTGTGGATGGATTACAGACCAGAGGGAGAAATCTGGAGTAATTAAACTCCGACCCCCATACGGCTCCTGACATGCTCCCACACCTTAGAAGTATGGTACAACAAAGGATTGGAGATAAGAACGATGGGCCAAGAGGGCCTAGTGAGGTGCAGGAGGCTAGAGAGATGTCAGGGGACATTTGCTGTTCCAAATTGGAGTTCATAAATCTATTATAGTATAGTATAGATCCTGTCCGTAGCAAAGCGGTAGTTAGCTGCCAAGTTGTAGTCAAGCAAATTCAGAAGGTTTAAACCACCATTATGGACTGGTTGTTGGAGCTTAATCATCGGAATTCTGGCTTTTTATTTTGCCATAGAAATTGTCACAAAAGTTTGTTGTGAAACATAATATACTTTTTTCAAGGTAATGGGTATGGGTCCATTTGAATTTAAATGTCCCATTCCAACCCTGTTTTGCCTTGTTCATGTTCGTCTTTGTCTTCATCTGCTAATCTCACTGGCCCCTTCCCCATCTAGCCTACTGTCAGGCCCCCAACCCCTCATCATGCCCCTTACCGGGGTCTTTGGCTGGACGCCGTGCTCCGTTGCGGGGCGGACTACGTCCTCGTCCTCCGGTGCCTCCCGTGCCGGCAACCACGCGGCAGATCATCCGTCCATCACGGCCGCCAGCGGCAGTTGCTGCAAGGCGCGCCCCCACGCTGTTGCGGCCGCGCACGGCAATTACAGCAAGGCGCGCTCCCGCACAATCCCAATCTCAGGCGCCCTCTGCTGGCCGCCGCACGGTAGTGCAGGGCAGACTAAGTTAACCCCTAATTAACCCCCATGGTGGGGAATACTTATGCTCTCGGGTGTAGGTGTAACACCTGTGAGTCAGTGGGAGGAACCTGGCCTGTAGAATATAAAAACCCAGCTCACCCTTCAGTCTGGGCTTAGTTATTGAGCTTCTAGTGCCTTGTGTTCTGCTCTGTGCGATTCCCCATTTATCCTGCCTTTTTGTGTTTGACCTCCTGGTATTCGACTTCGGCTTGTTTCTCGTTATTGCTCCTTCGCTGCCTGCCCTGACCCGGATTTATCACTCGGAATTTGTATTTGGCTTATTCTTTCCATCTGGTGCTACCCTGCTCTACGCTCCCTACCTTTCCAGCTAGCACCCCGACAGAATAACTAAGCCATGGAGCCTGCAGGAGTGGCCGAAGCCATTCAAGCTTTGACCCAGCAACTTGTTACGCTGACACAGACTGTTCAGGGTGTACAGGATCAGCAACACCAGCTTCAGACTCAAGTCCAAGCACTGCAAGCGGGCCCTCCTATGGGGGTCCCACCGCCTCCCCCGATTCCTTATCAGGGTCTCCATGATGAGGGGGCGGCCGCTGCACCAGAGCCACAGGTCAAGCTCCCCGAACGATTTGACGGGGACCGTACACGGTGTCAATCTTTTATCACGGCCTGTGAACTCCTCTTCGCGCTCAAACCAAGAACGTACGCCACTGATTTCGTACAAGTCCGTACGGCTATCTCCTTGTTGACAGGCGGCCCTATGACATGGGCACACCACCTCCTACATGTAAACCACCCGGCTCTAGCCACATGGCAAGCCTTTCGTCGGGCTATGGACGCTTTGTACGACGATCCCCATAGAATGGCTTCAGCAGAAACCACTTTGCGTGCCCTGAAGCAAGGACGTCGACCTGTTGAGGACTATACTGGAATACATGGAATGAACCTGCTTTATTGCATCAATTCCGCCTAGGCCTGTCTGACACACTCAAGGATGAGCTAGCTCGGGTAGGGGTTCCCGGCACCCTGGAAGAAGTTATCTTCCTCGTCACCCAGATGGACCGACGTCTTCGGGAACGACGACTGGAACGTGCCACTCCTTCCACACCTTTCTTGCGCTCCCCAGTGCCTACTCGCACTCCCGACCACCCACCACAACTTCCAGCCGAGGAACCCATGCAAATCGGGATGACTCGAGGACCTCTCTCCGCCACTGAGAAGAATAGAAGACGCCAAGCTAATTTGTGTCTCTACTGTGGTGGTGCGGGCCATATCGTGCACAACTGCCCCGAACTCGCCTCCCGAGGTAAGCCTCCTACTTACTTGGCGTCAACGTTTTTGGGAAATAACGCTCCTCACCTATCTCTCCCTGTTTCCCTGCAGTGGGGAGATAAGAAGATAGCTTTAACCGCTATTATCGACTCGGGTGCCAGCGAATGCTTTATTGACCTGTCTTTGGCAGACTCCCTCTGCATACCCACGCAAGTCAAGCACCATCCACTGACGATCCAACTCGTGGACGGGAGCAACATTCAATCGGGACCTGTCATCAAAGAGACTGTGTCTATCTCGTTGATATCTGGTGTCAAACACTGTGAAACAATAAAGTTTAACTTAGTCAAATCACCTTTGTTTCCTCTGATCCTGGGTTTACCGTGGCTCCGCCTCCATGATCCTCTCATACGATGGGCGACCGGTACTATCTCGTTTACATCTCGCTATTGTCGCCATCAGTGTCTGTCTAACTCCGTTTTGGCTCTCACCAATGGAGTCACCCCGGGAGAAAACTCAAGTCTTCAACTCCCCGCTCCCTACATGGTTTTCCGTAAGGTTTTTCGATAAAAAGGAAGCCGAGCACTTACCCCCACATCGACCCTATGACTGCCCTATAGACTTGCAACCCGGAGCGGCCATACCGTTCGGTCGCATTTTTCCGCTATCAGAACCTGAACTGGTGGTGCTCAAGGACTATCTGGATGACAGTTTAAAGAAGGGCTTTATCAGGCCTTCAACATCCCCAGTCGGCGCCAGGATATTCTTCGTCGGGAAGAAGGATGGAGGTCTAAGACCCTGCGTGGACTATAGAGAAATCAACAAGATAACGATAAAGAATAAATATCCTCTTCCTCTAATCCCTGAATTGATGGATCGGCTACGTGAGGCTCGTATCTACTCCAAACTTGATCTACTGGGGGCGTACAATCTCGTACGTATCCGCAAAGGGGATGAATGGAAGACAGCGTTCCGGACTCGATATGGCCACTTTGAGTATCGGGTAATGCCATTCTGGTTATGCAATGCACCCGCTACTTTTCAACATTTTTTGAATGATGTGTTCAGGGACATGCTCGACAGGTTCGTGGTCATCTACTTAGACGATATACTGATCTACTCACCCACCTTGGCGGAACACAGACAACACGTGATTCAAGTTCTAACACGTCTCCAACAACATCGACTATATGCAAAGTGGGAGAAGTGTGTATTCGAAACTACTAAAGTGGAATTTCTGGGCTACATCATTACGCCGGGGAGGATAGAGATGGACCCCAGGAAAATTTCAACCATACTACAATGGCCTGTACCAACTTCAGTCAAGGCAGTCCAACGGTTCCTAGGGTTCGCCAACTTCTACCGGCGCTTCATCAAAGGCTTTTCCCGAATCATGCAACCTGTCACATGCCTAACCAAGAAGGATGCTCGCTTCGCATGGACCCCACAAGCCCAGCAGGCCTTCGATGAGTTGAAAAGGAGGTTCACTGAAGCACCCATCCTCGTCCTTCCAGATCCCCGCAAAGCCTACTTCCTGGAGGTTGATGCCTCGGAAACAGCGGTAGGTGCCGTGCTTTCACAGCGTCACGGAGAGAAGAGCCTCCTCCAACCTGTTTTTTTCTTCTCCAGACGTCTCAGTCCTGCTGAACGGAACTACGGTGTCGGAGATCGGGAGTTGCTAGCCATTTTACTTGCTTTACAGGAATGGCGACATCTTCTGGAAGGGGCCGATCATCCTATCACGGTGTTTACCGATCACCGCAACCTGGAGTATCTACGGTCGGCACGCCGCTTGTGTCCCAGACAAGCACGGTGGGCCCTATACTTCACTCGTTTTCAACTCCACATCACCTATCGCCCGGGGGCTCAAAATAAAAAGGCCGATGCTCTCTCCCGACTCCATGATCCCGTCGAAGAGGGTCCCGCACCTACCCACACCATTCTTCAGCCTGGTCATTTTTTAGCCACGCAAGGCTCCATCCTCAGCCAAATCCGTGAAAACAGTCGGGATCCTGAACAAACCACTGGTCTCCCTCCTCTGCGTTGCGAACATGGACTCTTATATAAGGACAAACTCCTTTTTGTGCCCACCAAAGCTAGAACCGTTGTCCTTCATTCTGTACATGACCATCCCTTAGCTGGGCATGGAGGCGTCAAAAGCACCTTAAAATTGGCCCAACGCACCTATTGGTGGCCAAACATGGGGCGAGACGTACAGCGATCCGTACAATCATGCGATACCTGTGCCCGTTCTAAAGGGAATACCACGAAACCCGCTGGACTGTTACAACCTTTACCCATTCCTGAACAACCTTGGTCCGATGTGACTGTAGACTTCATCGTCGACTTACCCTTGTCTCACCATTGTGACACCATCATGGTGGTAGTTGACCGGCTCACCAAGATGGCCCACTTTGTCCCCACATCCGGAACACCCACGGCCTCCACTACCGCTGAGCTCTTCATTAACGCTATTTTTCGTCTCCATGGGATTCCACGTTCTATTCTCTCCGATAGGGGGGTCCAGTTCACATCTCGCTTCTGGAACGCCTTCTGTACTGGACTACGTATCGACCGTCGTTTATCCACCGCATACCATCCGCATACCAATGGTCAAACTGAGAGGACAAACCAAATACTGGAGACCTATCTTCGTTGTTATATCAACTCCGTTCAAGACGACTGGTCCCCAATGCTACCTCTGGCTGAGTTTTGCTACAACAGCCGCCATCAACGATCCATTGGGATGTCTCCCTTCAAAGCCAACTATGGATACGAGCTCAAGTTGCATCCTGACTTACCTGCCTCTCAAACCGTTCCGTCTGTTGCTGAACGTATACTCCTCATTCACCAAGGACTGAACACCCTCAAATCACATCTCTCCCGAGCCCAAAAGGAATACAAGCGATATGCTGACTGCAGACGTAGACCCGCTCCTTGTTATCAAGTCGGGGACAAAGTTTGGCTCTCAACATCCAACCTCAAATTACCCGGTCCTGCGAAGAAACTGAACCCCAAATACGTTGGACCATTTTCCATCACCTCCTTAATCGGCCCAGTGGCAGTTCGCCTTGACCTTCCTCCGTCTTGGCGTGTACACCCTACCTTTCACGTGTCCCTCCTCAAGAAATGGTACCCAAGCTCGGAAGCATCAACTCACGCTACTCCTTCTCCTGTCCCAGTTGCTGATGCTGAGGAATACGAAGTAGCTCCCGGATTCGTTATGGTCGCCTCGAATACTTAATCCATTGGAAAGGCTATGGTCCAGAGGAACGATCCTGGGAACCTTTGTCCAACATCCACGCTCCTGCCAAACTACGAGCTTTCCATCGGGCCCATCCTGGCCGTCCAGCACCATGTCGCGCCCGGAGGTCGCGTCTAAGGGGGGGGATCTGTCAGGCCCCCAGCCCCTCATCATGCCCCTTACCGGGGTCTTTGGCTGGACGCCGTGCTCCGTTGCGGGGCGGACTACGTCCTCGTCCTCCGGTGCCTCCCGTGCCGGCAACCACGCGGCAGATCATCCGGCCATCACGGCCGCCAGCGGCAGTTGCTGCGAGGCGCGCCCCCACGCTGTTGCGGCCGCGCACGGCAATTACAGCACGGTGCGCTCCCGCACAATCCCAATCTCAGGCGCCCTCTGCTGGCCGCCGCACGGTAGTGCAGGGCAGACTAAGAAAACCCCTAATTAACCCCCATGGTGGGGAATACTTATGCTCTCGGGTGTAGGTGTAACACCTGTGAGTCAGTGGGAGGAACCTGGCCTGTAGAATATAAAAACCCAGCTCACCCTTCAGTCTGGGCTTAGTTATTGAGCTTCTAGTGCCTTGTGTTCTGCTCTGTGCGATTCCCCATTTATCCTGCCTTTTTGTGTTTGACCTCCTGGTATTCGACTTCAGCTTGTTTCTCGTTATTGCTCCTTCGCTGCCTGCCCTGACCCGGATTTATCACTCGGACTTTGTATTTGGCTTATTCTTTCCATCTGGTGCTACCCTGCTCTACGCTCCCTACCTTTCCAGCTAGCACCCCGACACCTACCTTATCTACGCAGCATCGCAGGGGTTGACAGAAGAGGAAATTCGTAGGTTCGACGTCAGAGGTTAAGGGGCCGTGCGAACGACTCTATTGGTCGCCTCTCAGGGTCCTCCTCTGGCATCAACCAATTGGTTGATGCCAGAGGAGGACCCTGTAAGCAACCAATAGGATCACTCGCACAGCCTTTTTAACTCCTGACGGCAAACCTACGGATTTCCGCTCCCGCTAACCCCTGCGATGCTGCATAGATAACGGGTATCGGAAATCCGTAAGGTTCGCCGTCAGGGGTTAACTTGGTGCAACTTGGCTGGCAGACACCACTGGTCTCCCTGCTCCAACAGTTAAAAGTCCGTACGAACGACCAATAAAGTCGCTTGCACGGACCTTTAACTGTTGGCACTGAGTTAGGGAACAAGGTTGGCACTAGGGAGCTTTTTTGAGGGCCAAGCTTGGCAATGGGAAGCTGTTTTGTTTGGACAAGGTTGGCAATGGGAGGCTGTCTTTTGGAACAAAGTTGGCACTGGCACTGGGTCAGACTTTGGCGTAAACAACATGAAAGCATGAATCCGTTCTGCCTTGCATCAACAGTTCAAGCTGATGGTGGTGGTGTAATGGTGTGAGGGACATTTTCTTGGCACACTTTGGGCCCCTTAGTACCAATTGAGCATCGTTTAAATGCGACAGCCTACTTGAGTATTGTTGCTGACCATGTCCATCCCTTTATGACCACAGTGTACCCAACTTCTGATGGCTACTTCCAGCGGGATAGCTCACATCATCTCAAACTGGTTTCTTGAACATGACAATGAGTTCACTGTACTCCAATAGCCTCCACAGTCACCAGATCTCAATCCAATAGAGCACATTTGGGATGTGGTGGAACGGGAGATTCACATCATGGATGTGCAGCCAACAAATCTGCAGCAACTGCATGATACCATCATGTCCATATGGACCAAAATCTCTGAAGAATGTTTCCAGCACCTTGTAGAAAGTATGCCATGAACAATGAAGGCAGTTCTAAAGGCCAAAGGGTGGTCCAACCCGGTACTAGCAAGGTGTACCTAATAAAGTGGCCAGTGAGTGTATATTTACTGTTGTAAATAAATGTGCTTTAAATGTGTGATTTTTTTTGCAGTTTATTATATATATAATTAGTCATTTATATATGTTTTTTGAAAGTTCCTGCTCTTTTTTAGATGCCTAAAGTGTACAGAAGTATGACCTTTTTATGTAGCCATTTAATCTTTGCGTAAATACTGAAAAATGCACTGGGAAATATGTTTTCACCAGTACCAAACATTACTTTGATCCAATGCACTCATCAAAGTAGGTGTCCCTGAATGACAGTTAGAAAATATGGTCACCCTATGCAGGATCCATTCTGCCACTGGAGCAAAAGATCGGATGAGCATGTGGCATTGTTGGCCTGTGGCCCACTGGGCATTTTTTGTGTCCCAGATGATCAGTCTGGGCCTGCTATCTGTCCTGTTGGAATAACAGTTACAGTTTTATATAAAGAAATTCCTAATACACTATCTTTCCTGACCATATTAATATAGTCTAGACATTAATATCTAGTCTATATACGCATTAAGCTATTGTTTAGGTAAAATATTTTGTAAATGTCAGTCAATTTGTTGGATGCAAACCAGTTGCTCAATTCTGGTTTCATTTAATGTTAAATGCAAATGTACACATTTACCTGGTTGGTTTTGATGCCCAATTTTTGAAAGCCCTCTGCTACTTTTTTTAGTCTTGCCAAAATTGCATTTTGTTCCTCTTTAGACATGTCCATCTCAAGTAGGTGATCAGGGTTGCTGAAATGAAACAGATTGTTATGTTAAAGAGAGACTTGCATGAGTTGGAAAAAAGTCTGTAGTGCTAGCTGACATCACACTACATCACCATACCTGGGAACTCTCCGGGTTTAACCCGGAGATTGCCAGGTGAGCACTGCTTCTCCAGTTCAAGACCCGAATCTTCCGGGTCGCGGGATCAGGGTCTTGACACACCCTTGTATCTATCCCTGGTGTTGAGGTACTGGTAGTGAATAGTGAAAGTGTTAAATGTAGTTAGATTTAGGTTTACAGTTGATGTACAATGTAAGTAATAAGGTTGATTATCAGATTAGGTCACTGGCTAATGATCAGTGAGCACAACCAATGATCAATTTATAAGATCACTTATAAGTGACAAGTTGAGGCCACTGAAATTGATCGGTGAATGCCTGGGTACAATATTTCTCCTGCACCCCCCCTCCACCGCGTAACTAACACACACACACACAGACATACAATGCTGTAAATAGCTTTTTGCTATCCAACCCTACCTGACCCTAGGTGAAAAAGTAAATTTCCCCTTTTTAAATATAAACATAAATAACTTAGAATCTATCTAGCAAAGTGAAGTAGGGTTACAAAGCCATTTCTAAGGCTCTAGGACTCCAGTGAACCATGGTGAGAGACATTATCTACAAATGGAGAAAGCTTGGAACAGTGATGAATCTCCCAGGACTGGCCAAAATTCCTCCAAGAGCCTATCAACGAATCATCCAGAACATAACTGGGAACTTCCCGGAGCCTTCCCTTGCGGGACACAGCCAGGACTGCACACTGACGTCGGTGGGCGGTCCCGCTGAAGTCGGTGAGCGGTCCGGCTGACGTCAAAAACACCCGCATTTAAAGGAAAGAATGGGCGGGGAGCGGGGAGAGCAGCGTTCACCCGGCAATCTCCGGGTCAAACCCGGAGAGTTCCCAGGTATGATCCAGGAGGTCACAAAAGAACCATGTCCTACACTTGCCTCAGTTAAGATCAGTGCTCATGATTCCACAACAAGAAAGAGACTATGCAAACATGGCATCCTTTTGAGAGTTGCAAGGTGATAACCCCCAAGACTCTTGGCATACTATGCTGTGAACTGTTGAGTCAAAAGCAGAACTTTTTGGAAGACATTACATCTGGAGTAAAGATGGCACAGAATTCCACAAAAAGAACATCAACCAACAGTCAAATACAGTGGTGGTGTGTTGGTCTGGAGCTGCTTCAGGACTTAAGTGACTTGGCATAATTAATGGAACCATGATTTTTGCTCTCTACCAGAAAATCCTGAAGGTTTGTGACTTAATGCTCAAGATCAGCCCACCTCTGAATGGCTAAAATGAAACAAACTGAAGGTTTTGGAGTGGCCTAGTCAATGTCCTGACTTGAATCTGATTGAGATGGTGTGGCATTACCTTAAAAAGGCAGTTCATGCTCGAAAACCCTCCAATGTGGCTGGATTTATTAAATTATGCCAATAAGAGTGGACCAAAATTCCTTCACAGCGATGTAAAAGACTTATTGCAAATTATCACAAACATTTGATTCCAGTTGTTGCTGCCAAGGGTGGCACAGCCAGTTATTAGATTTAGGAGAGCAATTACTTTTTCAAATGGATAACATATTCATGGGTGATTATATGCTTTCTGCCCAAAGCATATCTTGCAGGGCATTTTTCTGGGAAGCGAATGGGGGGAAGGGGAAATACATTTGGAGGGATTCTGCAGACATTTTGAACTGCACATTTGGACCAATTTACTTCTTACTGAATAACAGCATTTATTTAGAAAATAATACATGAAATTAATTTGCCAACAGTACATACAGTATAATAAAATACAGTTTGTGGATGAAACACTGCTAGGCACAGACATTCCCAAATAAATGTTTTCATTCTCTTGAAAGGATACAACCCTTGTTGGATGTTTTAGGGTGGAAAATATTATAATTTAGCATTATATACATCACACAAAAGCAAAGTGGAGTTAGAGCCATCTTGTTTTATTTATATTACATAAAGGGTATTTTTCTCTCTCTCTATACTGAGAACAAAGAAGTCTTGTGAATCTAAATGTATTTTAATTAAATGTGGATTGTTACTTACAGATTTGTTAGCCACTTAACATCTGAAACTATAATAGTTGAGTAGGTATTGTATTTTAAAAGCAAGTTATAATCTTTGCTTTTTTATTATATTAATTTTTAGCAATTTTGGTGTAGTGTAGACCTAGACATTTTATTTTACAAATATTATATACATAAGAATAGTTTATTGTACCTTATATATACCTCAAATATACCTTTGCCTTACATGTGATATAGGCTACATTTGTGTCTTATATAAGTTTTGTTAGGTGTGTTTGTACCAAATTATAAATGTATTTTTGTGAGTAGAAGAAATTCTAGATATCTCTATTCTTTTCAATGATAGTAAATTAATCTAATGGTCAAAAATTAAATAAAAGCTTTCAGATGTCATATAATTTAAAAGAATTCCATTTCAATTATTCCTTAGACAACAGTGCCTCTGAGCGGTGTATAATTGCTAAAAACGTGCTATTAAGTTTTTAATACTAATAATAAGCAACACCCTTGAGTCTGATTGGTGGATCATGGGAGTAAATTGTAGTGATAATGATTGTCTTTAAAAAAAATTGAAAGGGCAATAAAATTTTTTTTGACTTTTTTGACAACTTATTTTTGATAATTTGTATCACATAATATTCTTCATATTTACTATTTTTTCCTGGCCGATTGTAATTGTATGGCAGTTTCCTGATTTGAAGAATCTACTTAATTTTTCCCACTGAATCTTGATTTATAACCAACAGGGACCAGTTGGACATCAGCAACAAGAGGTGGTAATTATAATGGTATTTTTCTCATTCTAAATAAATGTGAATCTTGTCTTTAACATTCCTTCAATTTTTTTAATATGGACAAGAACAAGGGACCTGAGAGGTCTTGAAAGCTTGCAATCTATATTTACTCAGTTAGCCAATAAAGGTATCATTCAAACTCCACTTGTCTCCTGTAATTCTACGGCTAACACGGTACCAACTCTCATGTTTTATCATCATGGAAGATACCCCAATGTACCGCACCATACGAAATGTAAAAGACCTCTTGAAGAAACTTGCACACCTGGACAGCGACATCTTCTTCCTTAACCATACTGTTTGACTGATACTTAAAGAGAGGTTTTTCACATTATTGTATAACATGCCTGATGAAGGGACCTGAGAGGTCTTGAAAGCTTGCAATCTATATTTACTCAGTTAGCCAATAAAGGTATCATTCAAACTCCACTTGTCTCCTGTAATTCTACGGCTAACACGGTACCAACTCTCATGTTTTATCATCATGGAAGATACCCCAATGTACCGCACCATACGAAATGTAAAAGACCTCTTGAAGAAACTTGCACACCTGGACAGCGACATCTTCTTCCTTAACCATACTGTTTGACTGATACTTAAAGAGAGGTTTTTCACATTATTGTATAACATGCCTGATGAAGGGACCTGAGAGGTCTTGAAAGCTTGCAATCTATATTTACTCAGTTAGCCAATAAAGGTATCATTCAAACTCCACTTGTCTCCTGTAATTCTACGGCTAACACGGTACCAACTCTCATCTTTTATCATCATGGAAGATACCCCAATGTACTGCACCATACGAAATGTAAAAGACCTCTTGAAGAAACTTGCACACCTGGACAGCGACATCTTCTTCCTTAACCATACTGTTTGACTGATACTTAAAGAGAGGTTTTTCACATTATTGTATAACATGCCTGATGAAGGGACCTGAGAGGTCTTGAAAGCTTGCAATCTATATTTACTCAGTTAGCCAATAAAGGTATCATTCAAACTCCACTTGTCTCCTGTGTTATTAGTTAAAACATATTGTATTTGTTCATTATTATAACTTAATGTGTGAGTAGAGTAAAATACCTAAGTTTTCAAACTAATAGTTGAAATGGCATTGTTAAAGCACTCGGCAGACTGCCATGAAGATACTCATACTCCTCTCTAGTTCTCCTCTGTGTTGTGTTTTGATTTGAGACCAGACCTCTTAGTGTCTGGGATTAGAGACCTCACTCAGGCTGTTGACTACATAACCCCAAGTGCCTTTTCTAGGGAATAGTCCCTGTTCTAGACCCAAATTCATCTGTCCTGCTTTTCTCTCTAATGTCCCACGTTTCTAGTAGCTCACAATATTTAGTATGTATTAACTGTATCACACTGCTCTACATCCCTAAATGCCAATAATGTGTATATATATAGAAGAGGAAATGTGTTTGGTAAAACTACAGTATGCGCAGCTTTTTGTCTGTATTGCTTTATTTCTTGTATTTCTTCCTCTTCTCTCTTTTTCTTTGCTCCTTTTCTTTTATTTTCTTCCCTCAAATCCCCCTTTTCTTTTCTCTTCCTTTCTATATTTCTTCTTTCTCTCTATTTTTCTTTTTCCAGACTCCCTTTTTCTTTACTTTCTCTTCCTACAAATCTGGTCCTAAGCATCAGGGCCGGCCTTTGGGGTGTGCGACCTGTGCGACCGCACAGGGCGGCACACTCCAGGGGGCGCCGCCGCCACCGTAGCGTACCGCTGCCGCCAGCAGCGTACCTAGCGGGGGGGGGCGAGCGGCACCCGGTGCCGCTCATCAGGGGGGCACCCGGCACCCCTCCAGAGACGGACAGTAATGTCCGCCGCTGGAGGAGCAGGCTCGCAAGGGAGCGGTATCGGAGGTCTTTAACAGACCTCCGGCTCCCTTGAGTGATTTTAAGCCGGTTCAAGGATCTCCCTTGAACCCGGCTTAACATCACTCAAGGGAGCCGGAGGTCTGTTAAAGACCTCCGATACCGCTCCCTTGTGATCCGTGCGGCAACAGCTGCTGTGCGCCGGGGTTTGTTGTCAGATCCTGGCGCACAACACTGAAGCCGCGCCCACCGCTGTCCGTGCCCTCTGACCCGGAAGAAGACAGAAGAACTGAAGAAGAAGAACGAAGAGGAGTAAAAGGAGCTGTAAGGAGAAAAGAGGAAAGGTAGGAAAGCATTCAGTGAGAGTGGATTGGTATATGTGTGGATTGGTATGTGTGTGGATTGGTATATATGTGTGGATTAGTGTATATGTGTGGATTGGTATATATGTGTGGATTGGTATATATGTGTGGATTGGTATATATGTGTGGATTGGTATATATGTGTGGATTAGTGTATATGTGTGGATTAGTGTATATGTGTGGATTGGTGTATATGTGTGGATTGGTATATATGTGTGGATTGGTATATATGTGTGGATTGGTATATATGTGTGGATTGGTATATATGTGTGGATTGGTATACGTGTGGATTGGTATACGTCTGGATTGGTATGTGTGTGGATTGGTATATATGTGTGGATTGGTATACGTGTGGATTGGTATACGTGTGGATTGGTATACGTGTGGATTGGTATACGTGTGGATTGGTATACGTGTGGATTGGTATATATGTGTGGATTAGTATGTGTGGATTGGTATGTGTGTGGATTGGTAAGTGTGGATTGGTATATATGTGTGGATTAGTGTATACGTGTGGATTGGTATATATATGTGTGGATTGGTATACGTGTGGATTGGTATACGTGTATATTGGTATACGTGTGGATTGGTATACGTGTGGATTGGTATGCGTGTGGATTGGTATGCGTGTGGATTGGTAAGTGTGTGAGAGTGATGGGTGTTATGCTGTACCATTTCCAATGTCTTTTTCATGATCTAATTATGCTCTAAAAGTACATCATAACTCCCATCATTCTATACTGTTCCATACAGTGGCAGAGCTGGGAGGCAGATGTAACAATCCGACAAGGGACGGGTCCCGTATGCAGAGTGGTGAGCTATCCGGACAAGTAGTTGTAGGAGGAATAGTGGGACAGCAGCGGAACAGTACAAATAGCAAAAACAGGTCACAGTCCAAGGTCAAGGCAGGCAGCAAACAGGCAAAGTTCAAAAAGCAATCCGAAGTCAATCCAGGCGGCGATCAAAGAGTAGTCAGGAACAAAGCAGGAGTCAGAAAACCAGAATATCAGATATATAGCACACTGAGACAGTGATAACGAATGTACCACACAAGGGCTCGGATTAGAGTGAGCAGTGGGCTTAAATTTGGTGCCAAACAGCTGCAGGCAATAATCAGCCAATCAGATAAAAAGCGGGAGGACCCGCCCCCTAGCGTGACGTACGCAGTTGCTGGGTAAGGATTCCTGGCCGCCATGACAGCGTGCACGTGTGTGCACTTCCATATAGTGATGGGAAGTTCGGATCATTAAAGTGAATCGGATCATTTCGATTCGTTCACTGAAATGATCCGATTCATGATCCGGATCTTCGGATCACTCAGTGTGCCTGCACGGAGTTACTGTTTTCCAGTAACTCCATGCAGGCACACTAACGATTGGCCCCGCCCCTTTCATTATGAATCCTCCCCCCTGCCTCCAGTGATGTCAATGAAGGCAGAGAGTCGTTCAAAGATTCGGATCTTACAGGGATCCGAATCTTACAGTGATCCGGATCACTGTAAGATCCGGATCATTGTAAGATCCGGATCATTGTAAGATCCGGATCTTTGAACGACTCTCTGCCTTCATTGGCATTCTAATCATTCAGAAAATGTCACCATACTGTTATAAATAATACATTAATAATCACTGCCCCCAGGATTTACATTCCCCTTTACCTGCAACTGCACCTTAAGCTAACTTTATTAAATTAATTAAATTAACCCTCACCATTAAATTAACCCTAAACACCCCATCAACCATGACCGCCCCTAAAATTAACCCTTAACACCCCATCAACCATGACTGCCCCTAAAATTAACCCTTAACACCCCATTAACCATAACTGCCCCCAAATTCACCCTAAACACCCCATTAAGCATAACTGCCCCCAAATTAACCCTAAACACCTCATTAAGCATAAATGCCCCTAAATTAACACTAAAGACCCCAATAAGCATAACTGCCCCCAAATTAACCCTAAACACCTCATTAAGCATAACTGCTCCTAAATTAACACTAAAGACCCCATTAAGCATAACTACCCCCAAATTAACCCTAAACACCTCATTAAGCATAACTGCCCCTAAATTAACACTAAAGACCCCATTAAGCATAACTGCCCCCAAATTAACCCTAAACACCTCATTAAGCATAACTGCCCCTAAATTAACACTAAAGACCCCATTAAGCATAGCTGCCCCTAAATTATCCCTAAACACCCAATTAAGCATAACTGCCCCCAAATTAACACTAAAGACCCCATCAACCATACCAATTTATTAGGTAATTTATCTGGAGTACATGCAATTAATTTAGGGGCAGTCATGGTTAATGGAGTATTTAGGGTTAATTTCAGGGGCCGTTATGGTTAATGGGGTCTTTAGGGTTAATTTCAGGGGCCGTTATGGTTAATGGGATCTTTACGGTTAATTTCAGGGGCAGTTATGGTTGATGGGGTATAAGGGTTAATTTTATGCTGATGACTGAGGGTTAATTTAATTAATTTAATAAAGTTAACTGTAGGTGCAGTTATAGGTAAAGGGGGGCAAACTCAGGGGAATCTAAATCCTGGGGCCAGTGTGAACATTATTAATGTATTTATTTAGAAAAGTATGGTATCAGTAATATTCTCTGAATGATTTGAATCTCTGTAAGATTTGGATCCTTGTAAGATCCGGATCCCTGTAAGATTCGAATCATTCGACTCTTCGGATCATTCGACTCTTCGGATCATTCGACTCTTCGAACGACTCTCTGACTCTATGAGTCATCGTTCCTGTGTGAATTAATGAGCTGTAACCTGACCCCAGAGTCTGTGTCTGAGTGCTCTGCAGATGACTCACAGCTCTAGGATCAGGTTACAGCTGCATGATTCACAGACTGAACCGCTATAAATGAATCGTTCAGTCTAGTGAACCGATTCATCCGGATCACTAAAAAGAACCGGATCAAATGAACGATTCGTTCATGATCCGGACATCACTACTTCCATAGCACCGAGGACGGCAGCAGAGGAGCTCCCTGGACAGACCCGCCGGCGAAAGGTAACAGCAGAGGCCTTGCACCCCCACCGCAGGACTCCTGAAAGGTAAGTGAACTTCAAAGAGGGAAAGGGTAGATAGTTAGGAGGGCGTATATAGGGAGAAGGGAGTGAGAAGGGGTAGATACGGCAGAAGAGAGTGAGAAGGGGTAGATAGGGCAATCATACTCCTATCATGCCAAGTCTGCGAGTAAATCCTGGAATCTGGGTATGCCTGGGCATGATAGGAATGTGATTGCTGTTAATCATATATATATATGATATATATAGACTTGAAAATCGAAGTTGTTTGTGTGGTTATTTGGAAAGTCCCTGGAGTACCGGTAACTATTTTTGGACTTATATATATATATATATATAATATTATTTAATTGTTTTCTCCTATTTTGGTGTGTTACTTACTTTAAATAAAAGTGTTGGATTTTTTATGGTGTTGGGGGGGTCATATTCAGTTTTGGCCAGGTAAATGCTGCACTTTCGGTTTCAGTCCAGAATTCGTTTCGGTGCATCCCTACTACTAAGCCAGACAATTAAGTGGTAGGCCTAGACCACATCAATGTTTGGCGTAGTATATAGTGATTGGGGTTTTGTTACAAGTTTTGTTACAAGTTTTTATTCCTTTCTTTTTTTGGGATGGGGGGGCGCCAGAGGAGTAGTCCGCACAGGGCGCCAGAACACCTAAGGCCGGCTCTGCTAAGCATATCCCATGCTGTTGCAAAATAAACTCTGATAGAATTTACTGCATATGCAAAACTAAAACATGTAGGGCATGTGCATTTTATTTGGTTAATATATAGTACTGATAATTCTAACAGTATGTATAGATATTTACTATCAGCAGAAATCCTTTTTAGAATCTAAACTGCCTGTCTCAGTTTGCCATCGGCAGGTCAGTAGCCAGAGCCTAAATGTTTATTGACAACATGATATCATAAGGTACAGCCCCTGTCCTAGTTGGTGTCATATTGGTTTATGCTTATCAGTGGACGCCAGTGGCAATCAAAACTCTACATTTGTTTACCTGCCTTATCATTATAGCCGAAAAAACTGTGAAAAATAATTGTAGAAAGTGTGAGCTATTTACACAATGGCAAATTCCAGTATAAAAAATTTTGCAGCGATTTTACAGTTAATAATTTCATTCTCTATGATAAAACTCACTTGAAATTATTTGAATCAAATGCTTACCCTCCACTCTGCAATGGAATGACCTGTTTCTTTGCAAGTATTTTGCTGAAATAACATAACAGGTGTGGGGAATGGGGACGGCCTTTTAGCTAGAACCAATAAAGAGCCAATAAGTGGAAAAGCACAGGAGCTATATTTTTTAAATTAAGTGCAGCTGACACACCTATGCTTTGTTGTCATTAAAATAATACAATAAATAATAATTAAAAAAAAACAATAAAGTGAGCTAAGTGATGTCATTGTAACATCACCGGGATTAATAACATGTTCAAGAGGTCCCTAAGAGGACCTCTAACCATTTAAAAAATATATATATATATATATATAAACAATACAACAAAATAAAAAAACAAACAAAAATAAAATAAAAAAATTATAAAAAAATATATAAAAAGATAATAATAATAAAAAAAAAACCAAAACCTTACATCCCATTGCCCTACCACAACATCTACCCAGTATAACCCTCCTGCCCCCGTTCACAACCCCAAACCCGTTATGCCATAAGCATAAAAATTCTACAAAAAATTTACACCTTATAGTATGTTCCTTGTGCTGGTAAAGTATGAAAAATCTATATAAATTGGGTATTTCTGAAATCAGGACACCTGAATTGATAAATTTGGAGGGGATTTTCCATCACTTTACCTAATTTTGTGAGGATTCAGAGGGAAAAAAAAAAAAAAAAAAGGTGTTTTTATCTAATTTTCGCTAGTTTTTACTAAATTTCTCATGCTAAATTTTCAGCTAATCATCCAACTATGGTATCTAAAGAAAACTCTATCTCTCCTTAAAAAAACAATATATAGTTTACATGGGTACACTATTCACAGGAAAAGAGAATAATCGCTGAACCGACAAAGCGCAAAAATGGCAAAATTGCTACGGGACTTGAGGTACCAAAAACCCCTGGGATTGAAGAGGTTAAGCTTGTACCATCCACAACATATACAGTTTTCATGTGATCTGAAACATTCAGGTATCTGCTGAATGTGCCCACCTGTTAGAAGTTAACCCTATGTCTCCTACAAGTCTTAAAAGAAATACATACAGTAATGTTAATTCTTACTAATTTTTATGTCCTACAACGCAGTAATAATCCATTTGTGCTTTTATTCAAACACAGGATACTGCTGACGTTCCACATAACCAAGCGCTGTAATTACACATTGAAGCGGAATTTAACTGGACAGCTGCTGTTTCAATTCACTGAACTTACTGAACCTTATGAAAGGTCAACTGCCGTTAACTTCTTCTGCAAGAAGACCTTTGCCTGTATAGATTTACAAAATCACCTTAATAATATAAACTATGCGAATGCAGAGCCTGCTGAATCTGTAGCTTACATGCAAACTCACTTTTAAAATCAAATCTCCACTTAAGTGACAAAATCTCTATGAGTTGAACACTGTCAGAATCATATGCCAGGGTCTGCAAAGGATATTTTTCTTTGGGGCATACAGACAAGGGACAGCGTTGCCAAAGCGTATAATGCTACACTGCAGGGGATGTAGGTTTACACTTTTGAGAATGCAGGGAAGGGACTATAGTTGTCTTAGGTGCATGTATATTGGTGTAACCTGAAACATATAGCAAAATATATCCACCCTCCTTCTCCACACTACCAGTGATCTGAGACTGTGTGACACTTTAAGATTGTGCGATAACAAATATGTTAATTACCCCCGCTAGCAACAACAAAATGATACAGAAAAGAACAATTACTTAAAAAATCTTCAAATTGGATAACCGCTTGATTTACCTTTGTGAGGTGAGTCACCAGCAAGGTCGAAAAGACGACTAATTTCTAATTTGTTTGATAGAGTTTCATAGCTCCACTTCACATGCCTTCAGAACAAGCTTGGCATTAATCCATGTGTTAAGTACATGCCTGGAAACAAGTGGCTGCTTATTTAGTTCAACATCATTGAACTACTTCACTGTCTAATTTGCAGAACACGAAGAGCATCTCATAAAAATGATTTCAGCCCAGAAAACTAATATTCAGACAAAGAAATATTAAATAACCACAAACTTAAACACAATTACAATTTTCAAGTTCTTAATATTATTATGACCTACAAATCGATAGATTATTCTGTTGTTGATTCAATATAATAGATGTACAAAAATAGGTAAGATTTTATAAATAAAGTTCATACAATTGTTAGTGCATATGATAGCTGTGTGGTTCCTTTAATATTAACACCCCAAAACATTAATTTTGTTTCTTTTGAGCCATTTAAAGGTAAACTTGCCTGTGTGCTTCGATCACTGTCCTGATGCATAACCCAACTGCGCTTGAGCTTTAGGTCACACACTGATGGCCGGACATTCTCCTTTAAGATTTTCTTGTAGAGAGCCGAATTCATGGTTCCATCGATTATGGCAAGTCATGAAAAGTAAAGAACACAAAGACTAGAGATGTGCAAATGGGCCAAAAATGAGTTTGTTTTTGGCCCATTTGTTTTCAGGCAACAAATTTCATTCCCTCCTCATTCAGTTTGGCCGGAAATTCGGAGGGGGGGAAATTCATTGCCCGTTGCCCACATTCGCTCTCTCACACTGTTACTCACACTCTCTCTAAATGTTTCCCTAACTTCTCTGCCAACCACTTCCGCTTCCACACCTTCTTCTTCGTCTTCTATCTTCTCCTCTCTCTTCTCTATTCTATCTTCAATTTTTAATCCTTAATCGGGTATCTTCTTCCTCCAAAAAGGCGGCCCTGAGGTGACTTCCTCCCCGATCCTGCAATCGAGGACAAGGATTCCGCCTAAAGAGCCAACTTAAGGCAATATGGCAGCGCTTGCTCCAATCGGATGTCACTGCAAACGCTGCCATATTGCCCTCAGGTGAACTGAAGGCAATGAGGCAGAAGATAGAAGAAGCGGAAGTGGTGGTAAAGAAACAAAGCTAGGGTTTTGGAGTGCTATAACAACAAATACCACCCACCGGCAACCTAGAAAGCCATGGTTTGGACTTCAAATTACCCCAAGATAAATGCTCCCCCCTCATCACAAACAGTATCCAAAGACCGTACACACACCCAGCATCATCCAAAGCCATGCCCCCTCCTACCGTAGTGGTTTAGCCATGGCAGCATTGTGTCATTCCTCTCTAGAGTCTTGCCCTTTAGCCCCAGCAGCACTGGTCCCGGACCCCGCCTTGCCCTGCTTGAAACACCTGGAGAGCTTTTAAGCCCCACCATAACCGGAATACTTGTGCTTTAATTTGCACAAGGCCCCCCACTTGCACTGATTGTCATTAAACAACCAGAAGGTCTTTTTCCTATATGTGGCTGATGAAGGCTCTTGTTCTACGTTGGCCCGCCTTGTAAGGGTGATGCCTTCTGGGCCATCATCAATTTCAGCCAGAGCGGCAGGTCCGTTTGGTCCCACCACATGCCCTGATTCGATGCAAAGTGCTGATGAAAATGCTTGTCATATCACCATTATGCTAATTCCCCCATACGCCTCCTGAAACCTGTCTACATAACAAGGTGAGGCACTTATCAGGAGTTTTTTTCCCCCGAGAACGCTCACCAGGATGCAAAAATCCCTAAGCCGACTAGCGTTTTACAATAACGCCTCTCCTTCTCCTCCTCTTCCTTTTTCTTATCCTCCTTATCCTTTTCTTCCTTTCTTTCAGAGGAAGCAATGAGAACAACTCAAAGTACTCCCCCTTCCTTTTCTTCACCTCTGATTTTAAATGAACCCCAAGGGGTCCAGTGAAGGTGAGTTACACCGTCTACCGCGCTCCCTCCAGTACACTACCCCCAAAGCCCTTCCATCTGCCTCCACCTTACCCGTAACTCCGGCACCACGGTATGAGGCCTTCACCCTCTGCAGCCACTAGTAGAGCCCCACCAACAACTGCTGGAGTCCCCCCACCAAGTGTCACGGCCAACTCCGTGCCCCTCAGCCCCTGGATCCCAAGCAGCCCCAAAAATCCTTGAGGACCCCCCATTTCCATCTGGCCCCCAAAAGACCAGCCTCACTAAGGACTCCACCAGCCAACCACTCCCCCATGGCCAGCCGAGCCAACGTGACCGCAAAGCACGGACCCCCCGGACATGTTGTCCTGCCTTGCCGTAACCTTGGAGAGGTTGCAATGCCCGTTCCCACTACTGCCACCAGAACAACCCCTGGAAACAGACAAGCTGCTACCTCCCCCCCGCCTTGCCTAAACACCCCCAATACTAACTGACCTAGCCTCCAACCCAGGCGACCCACGCACACCCGCCCCTCCCCAATTCTCCCGGAAAAGTGCAACCCCCTGCCAGCGTCCACCTGTGTTGCTCCTGCCAAGCAATTCCTCCCAGTCATGGGAATGAAAAGAAGGGGTCCCATCTGACCACCCTGACCGCTGTCTGGAGAGCAGGAATCTTTGCTCCTGTTGGCCTTCCTGGAACCCCACTTTAACCAGAAATAAACCTGTGTGGGTGGCCTGGAAGTTCCTCTGCTACTCCCCATCTTAGAGGGGCTCCCCTCTTGCCTTCCCCACCCCCCTAATGTGCTCTGTCACCACTGGAGAGATGAAAGGGGGACCCCCCCTCAAGTCCCCCAGCCTCTCCTCCTGATATGCTGACCCTATTACTTGCCTGGGGTTCTCTGTGGGTGT
Source organism: Spea hammondii (assembly GCA_029215755.1). Taxonomy (NCBI): domain Eukaryota; kingdom Metazoa; phylum Chordata; class Amphibia; order Anura; family Pelobatidae; genus Spea; species Spea hammondii. The sequence continues at coordinate 128,691,860 of JARDYJ010000001.1, read as the reverse complement.
TGTTTGCCCTGCACTGCTTGATCCAGGGGTCTAGCACCTCCCCTGTCTTCTGCAGGACTGTAATGCCCTCCCTTTAGCAGTCTTGTATGTCATTGTTAAAGCCCGAACTGTCCGAGGTGGCTGGACAAGCCATCCACTTCACCTCCACCATATGGAGCGCCGCTAGTGCACACTGTACCTTTCTTTCATTGGTAGCACACTGGTGGCTGCCCAAATATTTGGAGGACAAGGACAGGACCACTGTAGCAGTATAAGCAGAGGTACATGGGGTGAAAGGAGGGGTGGAACAGTAGCAGAAGGGCAGCAGTCAAATTGTGGCTGCTCTTAGGAAGATGCTGGTGCAGTGGATTGGACCATAGGTGGGCACAGCACTAGAAATAGAATGGTGGTTACTAATGGAGCCGTAAACATAGTGAAATCAGTTAGAGATGTGGACTTCTGTGGGTTCACGTTGCACAGCACATACACTACACCTGGTGGACAGGGCAGTGATTCCAACTGACGGCCAGTGTAGCCTTTTATAACTGATTGAAAAGTGGCGTAAGATTGCTGGGCACATTCACAGCAGCGTAAAGGCAAGCAAGCATCTGAGGGAAGAGCTGGAGAAGTGGATTAACAGTAGTCATGGTCCAGATTTTTGGAACCCTTGATATCCTTTGTTTATTTATGACTAGATAATAAAGCCTGTGGTACCAATGACACTGTGGACGGGGATGAAAATTCTTACATATCAAAAATCTGTTTGTAAACAACATTTTGGGTTGAAACAACTTTACTTCAGGGTACCAAGCAAGCCTAAAGGAGTATAAATAGTTTTTACCATAACTAACTTTTCATCTGTAGCTCTAGAAAAACCAACGTACAATTGTCCATGACAAAATATGAGTTGGTACAAATATATCCCAACCTTAATTAGTTTGACCCTGACTTTTGTTTATGCTCTTTGCAAAACTTAAATGTACTGGAAACTGCCTTCGTATCTGAGGGTGTCAAATCACCATGGTATCTATGCTACTGTAAACAACAGTGTCACCATCCACAGGTTCTGTATCATTTAGATTACCTGGCATTTGGTTTCACAAGCTTGCTAAGCCCCCATTTTACGAAGATTTTTGGACTCCAATTTTTCAATTGACTTGCAGGGGTTAAGTTGTAACATTTGGTGTTTTGATCCTTCTTTGGATATATATGGATATAAAGAACATCCAACGCTATGTTTAGGTGTTACTTCCTTTATCCCATTACCTTTGTTGTATATTTGCTAGTGTCTGTGCCATGACATTAGTCTTGTTTGTTTGTTTTTCCTCCCCTGACAATGTGGCTTTTCTAAACCATACCCAGTCCTAATAAAGTGTATTCTCTTGCATCCTGACTGCTGTGTCGAGACTGGTGGTAAAATCTTCGGGAGACTTTTTCTCCAAAAAGAGAGGTGCATAAATCCCATCTTAACCCCCAAACAGCTTATCTGTACAATCTTTGTCCCCAAGCAGCTTGTCTGTGCTATCATTGCCCCTCCCCATCCAACATACACTCTGGCACACATATGTAAACACATTTACACAAATTTACACATGCTAAAACACACACTTACTCATACTCACTAACACACATGTACACACTCATTCTAACACATACTTCCTCTCCCACCACATAAACATACATGCTCACACAGAAACACACAACATACACATAAACATCCATTCTCACAGACACACTCATACATACACATTCGTGTTCACACATTCATGTTCACACATACTTAAACAGACATTCATGTTCACACACACTTCTCCATAGACATTCATGCTCCCATACACTTATACATTTCCCCTCCCCTGACAATTTGGCTTTATAAAACATGCCCAGTTCCAATAAAGTGTGTTTTCCTGTATCCTGACTGCTGTGGTGTGACTGGTGGTAAATTCTTTGGGAGACTATTTCTTCTAAAAGAGAGGAGTACACTTACTCCAAGAAATTGAGTGGCTACCAGGTTTGCATGGAGTCCAGGATCAGAAAAATAAGGATCCCCAATTTACACTGAGGACACTGACACTGATACTGAGCCCCCATTTTGGGGAAATTATTGGAACTGCAATTTTACATTGATTTGCAAATGTTAAATTGTAAAATTTGGTGTTTTCACTCTTGTTTCCATAGGAATGTGTATTAAAAATGAATTATATTAATTCAATTATATTAATTTAATTTAATATTAAATGAGGCACAATAATATTATATTAAATATGAAAATTATAAAAGATCAAGAAAACAAAAAATTAATACATATACTGATTTTCACTGTCCTCTTGGCACCTCTTGGTGCTTTGATAGGCCTCATCCTCCCTACCGTGTTGACCTAGGGATAGGTGAGGGGTGGATTTTACTTGTATTTTTTTGTATTACATTTCTTCTAACTTTACCCCAACCATCCCACCAAGCAGGGATGGAGGGGGTCACAAGGGATTAAACTACCTTCACCTCAAGGGGGTAAATTTTAATTTTTTTTTTTTATGTTAATCCCTGCATCTAATTTGTTGGTGAATGAGGGGGGGGGTGACTTGGGGTACATACCTTCCATAGAATAATGATATCATTTTAACCCTTAATTTCTCTGAGCAGTGTATGGAGGTGTATTTGGGCAATACGCCCTCAAGGTTTAATTGCCTTCTCCCTTAAAAACAAACAAAGATTTTAAAGGGAGTTGTGTCTTTGAATCTGCAGGTGAGTTTATGTAAGTAAAATTGCAAGTGCTTGCAGTTTAGTGAATGGATCTCCCTATCTAATCTAATTGGCCACCTTCCTTTGGAAGAATGAAGAGGGCATCGATATCATCATAGTTGTGCAAACAGATTTGGTTGCAGCTACATATATTTTGGCCAGCTCTAGCTGAGAAGGGCATAATCATGTGTTCCTTTCTTTTGTTATGTTATATATGTAGGCATGATTCAGGTGTAAACCAACATAAATCAGATTAATTGATGTATTCAATCTTGTTGATTACTAATTCTACAGAGCTGCAATCTATGTACTGTGTAAACAGGGTTTAGGACTGCTCTAAATCCTCAAGTCTAACATTCTATGTATTGACTAATTAAACCAATGTTAGCATCCATCCTAGGCAAACAAATTAAGCACACACATCTTTCACCTTTATTTATGAAACTTGAATAACATATATATTAATTATACCCTCAGGGACACCAGTGATACTTTGGAGAAGGTACAGCTAATACATATTAAAATGTGGGTAATATAAATGGCTTTGTAAGCTTAATCAGAAATAAAAGGAATAAGTGGATTGATGCAGTCTGTCATTGGTAACAAAATATAATCTAATTCTTAGTTTCAATGATCAGCACCAGGTTCATAATAATCCCCATAGAGCTTCTGCATCTCTTAACATCTGGTGAGTTGGATACATTTCATTTTCAAATAAATAAGAAAATAATATTAAAAAATTAGTTTTATGTATGTCATTAGCATAGTGAGTGAAATTATCAGCTTTCAGGAAAAAAATCTGCATGCAAACCAACAAACGCATAATCATCTAAGACAGACTTGGGTTACCAAGTGAGTAACTAAAGGTAGCGCCAAGGATGTGGCAGGGACAGTATGAAATCCCATTGTATTCAAATAGAAGAGGTCAGTAATGGCTGTAACAGCCTTTTAAAGCTAAAGTAACAGCAAAAAATCCACTTACCTTCCAAGTAAAATACACTATTGAATATAATTGATTGATAGCCAGTGTCACACCCTAGACGCAATTTTACTGGCATTTTGCTCTTACATCCTTGACCCAATTCCGCTGCCATTATTCTGCGATTAGCCCTTTATCCTAAAAATATTTGGTTGTATACAGATACCGTGCATTGCTGCATATGTCAGGTAATCTAAATGATACAAAACCTGTGGCTGGTGACACTGTTGTTTACAGTAGCATAGATACCATGGTGATTTGACACCCTCAGATACGAAAGCAGTTTCCAGTACATTTAAGTTTTGCAAAGAGCATAAACAAAAGTCAGGGTCAAACTAATTAAGGTTGGGATATATTTGTACCAACTCATATTTTGTCATGGACATTTGTACGTTGTTTTTTCTAGAGCTACAGCTGAAAAGTCAGTAATGGTGAAAATTATTTATACTCTCATTTAGGTTTGCTTAGTACCCTGAGGTAAAGGGTTAAACCCAAAATGTTGTTAACAAACAGATTTTTGATATGTAAGAATTTTCAATTTTCATCCCTGTCCACAGTGTCAGTGGTACCACAGGCTTTATTATCTAGTCAAAAATAAACAAAGGATACCAAGGGTTCCAAAAATCTGGACCACCATGACTGGTTATGTTTAAACTGCTGATCCACTAAGATTTGAATGTCAGTTATTGGCCAACTAGAACTCTAAACATAGTGAATAGCGAACTTGAAGCTGCAAATCTGTCTTATTTGAAACTATATTGGTAACAAGTAAAGTTATTTTTTTTTACTAAATCCTCCATTACCTTATAGTCATGTTATGAAATCCTATACTTGAATTGGATTGCAAAACTGTGTATAAAGAGGGTTTTGAGGAACACTTCATGTTAAAGGGCGAATGTTTTCAGCATTTGGTACATATCTTTAATGATAAGTCTTCTTTTCTTTTTTGCATAGAAAATGCATCTGCAAAATCAAACAGTTTTCTCTGAATTTCTGATCATTGGTTTCCAAAATGTTCACTGTTTCAGAATACCACTCTTCATCTTATTTCTAATGATTTACATAGCAACTTGTTTAGAGAGCCTTCTAATTATCATGTTGGTGACGGCCAGTATTCACCTTAAAACTCCCATGTATATAATACTCAGGAGTATGTCATCATGTGAATTAGTCTACATAACAAACTTGGTTCCAAAGATGCTCCACGACATTCTCTCAGAAAGGCCAACCATTTCTATTGTTGGATGTATCACACAATTAAACATATTCGGAACTATGGGAAATTCAATGACTTTGCTTTATGCACTGATGTCCTACGACAGGTACTTGGCTATCTCTAACCCACTGAGATATTCTGCTCTAATAACTAATAGAATCTGTTTCCACTCAACTGTTGTATTTCTTTTAATTTCATTTGTATCTAGTCTTGTAATGGATATATTTATTGGACAACTGAAATTCTGTGTTTCTAATGTTATTGACCACTTTTACTGTGATTTCACTCCACTGGTGGATCTTTCTTGTTCAGACATAACATATGTTAAACGTGGTACTGTCTTATTGAGTAGTTTGCTCACATTATTACCTTTGTTATTTGGCCTTTTATCATATATATTTATTATATACACAATACTCCAGATACCCTCGGCCACTGGTAGAAAGAAAGCTTTCTCCACTTGTAGCTCTCATCTTCTTGTTATTATCATGAGTTATGGGACCATTATTGGTATGTATGTATTACCAACCAGTACTAACACTCCAAGTGTGCGTAAGGGACTTTCTTTCATGTACATTTTGGTGATGCCACTGATAAATCCTATAATATATACTTTAAGAAATCAGAACTTCCATAAGGCCTTTGATGCTGAAATCAATCAAATGAAGAAGTTTTATTGGTCATAAAAGTTGTAAAATGCTTGCTAGAACCTAATTTCTGGATACAGTGTATAATAAATATCAAAATAATTTAATGGTGAATCATTGGAATTGAGGATCAAAAAACAGACACAAACAACTGCTCCTTAACCCCTTCGTCGCAATGGCTTATTTTATTTTTTGTACCCTTCATGACAATGTTTTAAAATTCTTGCTGTGCTCATGTTTAACTGTAATTTTCTTCTTTCCTATTTCCCGAACCCACTCAAGTTATATATTATTTTTTTCAGGACAAGAAGGGCTTTCTTTTGATTGTATAATTTACTTTACTATTAAAAGAAGTATAAAATATGGTGAAAATTGAAAAAATTACTTTTTCTGACTTTAACTTGAAAAATCTTTTACTCATCTATAAAAGCTAATGAAAGTAACTGTTAAATAGATTCTACTATTTGTCCTTAGAAATACCCAATATTTTTTTTTGCATTTTTCTGCATGATATAGGGCAATAATTACAAGTAGTGTTTTGCTGTTTCAAAACCATTTTTTCCAAATATGTTAATACTGCCCTCATGAACTATTTGGAGCAGCTTTGAAACAGTCCAATGGAATTTACCCCATCTAACCATATATCCCACACACATTTTAATTCAGTTAATTACTTTATAGCATCTGGTATATGTCACTGTCAAACAACATCACAATATGTGTTTAGCAACATATCCCGAGTACAGATACTCAGAGCCACATTTGGCGCATTGCGCATTTTTCAATGTTGAACTTTGACATTTGGTGATCCACTGCCTGTCAGGGTCAGGACTACTTGCCAAGCCGTGATGGTGTTGAAAGCGTGGGCATGATGAGGTTCATAGCACCAGGCCTCTGGATTTACTAACTTCACCCATTAACAAGGCATCAGTTATACCAAATTAACCCCCAAATTCTGCCTGTATCCCCCCAAGGCAGGTCTTGGTAGAGGCATGGAATAATAATTATGCAATATGATGAATGTAAAACCACTCACGATTTTGATACCGGATTCGTGAGATACCTGAATTAAAAGATCTATCTATCTATCTATCTATCTATCTATCTATCTATCTATCTATATATATATATATATATATCAACCCACCCCGGGCAAACAACATATATATCCTCTAGAAGTTAGGTAATAACAATTTGGTAACGTGTTATCCTTTCTTAGGGTTTCAAGAGGATATACCAGAGGCTAAAGACAGATTTGGATTACTAATATTTTAATAACAAAAAGACAAATATTACACAGTGCCACAATTACGAAAAACAAGACATATAAAAGAAAAACAAAACAAGCAAACAGTTGGGACTTAAACACAGGACCCTCACTCACAAGTTTCTTCAATAAGCAGGCCTGTGGAAACTCTTTAAGTCCAGATGGTTTCTTATGATGATGTTCCAATCAGATTGTATCGCGGAGTTCTGCATTGCCCCTAAATCAGACTCTTTTGCAAGAAATCACCCCATGACCAATTATATGACACGTTTCCAAGAATTGATTCCCATCTTTGATCTGCAGATAAATTATGGTGGGGTAAAGGTAATGGAAAACCGATCCACTTAAGCTAGGAATGGAATTCATATAACTCAGGATCCTTATGAGCCATGAATCACCAAAGGGGTCCTCTGGGAAGATGACACCTCTAGCCAGAACCGATACAGAGGGCATGCACAAAGAAACTGATTAAATCAACATCAGATTAACCCATTCAATGCTTACACGAAGAAACGAACCACCTCTGCTGGATTAGCCTTCCATCCATTTATACTTAGCCAAATGCACAAGGCACTATCACAGTCACTGATACAGCATAAGAACCAGGTTTAAATACTCCTAGCAATTGAATCACCCGCCCAGGTTTAAAATGGAGGCTTGGAACGCATAGGTTCATGTCCCTTTAAGAGGCTGTACGGGTCCTGGAGAAGACAAAATTCCGTATAGTCGATATTGGCTACATGCAGTCAGCGTCAGAGGATCTTGCTGGCAGCTGCTGGCATCAAGGGACCTTGGAGTGGAGGTGGTTTGGCGGTGGAAGGTAAGTTATCCGCTGTCACACTCCACCATGGACATGATGGAGCGGATCCTAGCGCAGCAATGGGCTATTTGCTCCATGTACTCTGAGCAGAACAATTAAGTGTGCAGCCCTTTGGGGAGAGGAGAGTGGGCATTAATGGGATGGGTTGTGGCAGTCCAAAAGCCATTCAGGGATGTCACTGAGAACTTAAGCCAGAGTACTGCCACTATGGGCCGGGTCATCCCATTGCTTAGCTACCTGAAACAACACTTGAATGAATTCCTGGAATTCCTGAAACAAAACTTCTGGGCGACAGATTACATGTAGAGGTACTGGCTACCCTGTGTAACCCAAGGGTAAAGGGCAAGTTAACCCTTGATTAAAGGGATATGTTTGTCTATAGGGTGCATGAGATGCAGCTCATGTGCTCACATGCCACACCAGTGGAGTAACTAGAAACCTCAGCACAACATCACAAGCAACATGTCCCACACTGACACCTTTGCCCCATATAGCTTGTCTGTGCCATCCTTGCTCCCCAAACTGCTTTTCAGTGCCCCCAAACAGCCTGCCTGTGCCACCACTGCCCCTAAACAGTCTGTCTTTGCCTCATGAGCCTCTTATACAGCCTACCTGTGCCACTTCTGCCCCTACATAGCCTGCCTGTGCCTACTCTGCCTTTAAACAGCCTGTCTGTACAATTTCTGCCCCTAAATACATTCACTAACTCACTTATTCCATCCATTTTTAAATTTGTCCATTCTCTATATACATATCTATTTCTAAAAACTGAATATTATCCCTGCTGAATGTGGTATTTAACATTCATCAGCAATAATATTACGTTTTTAGATTTAGTTTTTGACACATCACTTAAAAAAAAACAGAACAGAAGGGTGTACTTTCTTTTTTTACATGCTGTAACAGATACAGAACTGTTGTGGCATGTTTTGAAATACAACAATCAAGACCCCCACAGATACCTCTATCACATGGGGCACTCTACCGAGTCTCATCTTCATCAGCAAAGCACAAAGCACAGGAAGAAGCCAGGTCTTGGTGGAGGCACAGAATAATAATAATTATGCAATATGATGAATGTAAAGGACAGCATTTATAACCCTGGATTTACTACACACCTTTAGATCTGAAGTATTGTCAGATCAATTACATCAATAGAAGGTGACATTTGTGAAACCCAATAAACCTTTTATATGTAAAGGATTATAGGTAGGTGGAGCAGAGGTGGGAGGTTAGTCCACACAGATGGCAAAATGTCAATCAGTACCAGAATGAAGAAGAAAAGGTGAAACTTATTTCACAGATTTATTTTTCTATGCCTGCATTAACAACCAACACAAACATTAAAGAATCTGACAAAATGGGGGAATCCAGAGAATAAATACAGAATCAGTCAAATCCTGTATACAGAAGTGGGAAAACATGATAACCGTTGAAAAGAGACATAAGCCATAAACAGTTGAAAAGGCAATTTGAATATAAGAGCTAAGATAGAGGTGGTGCCATGTCATAAAACATAAAATATGTTATTTAAAAATGTAAGTATCCTGGATAATCTAGATTTTAGTACAAGACAGAGGGCTTCATATTATGCATTATCTTCCTTTACTACCCCCATAGCAGCAAAGAAACATTTTGTACAGCAATTAGATACTTAAACATTCTAAACAGTTTTTTCGTTGTTTCTGTCGCCATTTTGTTTTGGACTTTGTTTATCTTTCCTGAACGCCTATTGTGGATTCATGGATTTCTTTCGTGCATGTGCGTTACCTCATTTAGTACTCTTGCTGTTTGTGACTGAGATACTGCTTTGACAGGCTGTCAGCAGTAGCGTACCTAGCGGGGGGCGGTCCGCACCGGGTGCCGCTGATCAGGGGGGTGCCAACTTGCCGGCACCCGGCACCCCTCCAGAGACGGACAGTAATGTCCGCCGCTGGAGGAGCAGGCTCGCAAGGGAGCGGTATCGGAGGTCTTTAACAGATCTCCTGCTCCCTTGAGTGATTTTAAGGGATCTCCCTTGAACCCGGTTTAAAATCACTCAAGGGAGCCGGAGGTCTGTTAAAGACCTCTGATACCGCTCCCTTGCGATCCGCGCGGCAACAGCTGCTGTGCGCCGGGTTTGTTGTCAGATCCCGGCGCACAACACTGAAGCCGCGCCCACCGCTGTCCATGACCTCTGAACTGGAAGAAGACAGAATAACTGAAAAAGAGGAGCAAAGAGGAGGAAAAGGAGCTGTAAGGAGAAAAGAGGAAAGGTAGGAAAGCATTCAGTGAGAGTGACAGTGACAGTGAGAGTGGATTGGCATATGTGTGGATTGGCATATGTGTGGATTGGCATATGTGTGGATATATATATAATGTTAATATTGTTATTTAATTGTTTTGTCCTATTTTGGTGTGTTACTTACTTTAAATAAAAGTGTTACATTTTTTTTATGGTGTGGGGGGTCATATTCGGTTTTGGCCAGGTAAATGCTGCATTTTCGGTTTCAGCCCAGAATTTGTTTCAGTGCATCCCTACTACTAAAGAAGTGGTAGGCCTACACCACATCAATGTTTGGCTTAGTATATAGTGATAGGAGTTATGCTGCACTATTGTCAATGTCTGGCTCAATGTATAGTGATAGGGATTACGCTGTACCAACGTCAATGTGTGCCTCAGTATATAGTGACAGGTGTTATGCTGTATCACCGTCAATTTCTGCCTCAGTATATAGTGATAAGTGTTATGCTGTACCACCTTCAGTATGCCAGACGTATGCCAATCCAAACGTATACCAATCCACACGTATACCAATCCACACGTATACCAATCCACACGTATACCAATCCACACATATATACCAATCCACACATATATACCAATCCACACACATACCAATCCACTCTCACTGAATGCTTTCCTACCTTTCCTCTTTTCTCCTTACAGCTCCTTTTCCTCCTCTTCGTTCTTCTTCTTCAGTTCTTCTGTCTTCTTCCGGGTCAGAGGGCGCGGACAGCGGTGGGTGCGGCTTCAGTGTTGTGCGCCGGGATCTGACAACAAACCCCGGCGCACAGCAGCTGTTGCCGCGCGGATCACAAGGGAGCGGTATCGGAGGTCTTTAACAGACCTCCGGCTCCCTTGAGTGATGTTAAGCCGGGTTCAAGGGAGATCCTTGAACCGGCTTAAAATCACTCAAGGGAGCCGGAGGTCTGTTAAAGACCTCCGATACCGCTCCCTTGCGAGCCTGCTCCTCCAGCGGCGGACATTACTGTCCGTCTCTGGAGGGGTGCCGGGTGCCCCCCCCGCTAGGTACGCTGCTGGCGGCAGCGGTACGCTACGGTGGCGGCGCCCCCTGGAGTGTGGCGCCCTGTGCGGTCACACAGGTCGCACACCCCAAAGGCCGGCCCTGATTCTGTCACACTCCATGATTCCAAGAATTTCAATGATCAGAACTCAGAAGGTAACAATAGTTCTCATGACTCTGTTTTGGCAAGCACAGTCATGGTACCCAACTCTTCTGGAATTGAGTGTAGACTTTCCCAGACATATCACAATAAATCTTTTGATCCTCTTGGTGTTACTTTCTCAGTGAAATCTATTTTTTTAATCCAAGTTTTCCTAACCATCCCAATTTGTGTGTAGTTCGATGTATACAACATTATCTACATAAGACATCAGTGCTGCTTCAAGCCACTCACTCCCAACTTCTAATTTCTTATTGTAAACTTCTTGTCCATTTCACTTGCAAGGTGGATTAGATGGGTTATGGAATTGGAAGTTATTGATGTGTCACATTTTAAAGCTTGCTGTGTTAGAGGAACTATAACCTCTAAGCAGAGGCGTATCTAGGGTATGGCACCTATGGCTCGTGCCATAGGCGCCATTTGAAGGGGGCGCCAGTGAGCGGCTTTCAAACGCCGTCTTTTTTTTTTGATGCGGAGGAGAGAGAGGGGCGCCTCCACGAGGCCTCTACCTCCGTCCCGGTCCCGGCATTTCATGCTGAGCGCCGTAATATGACATCATATTTCGGCGCCCAGCAGTGAAGCAGCGGGCACCAGCGAGCGGCTTTTAAACGCTGTCTTTTTTTTTTTGATGCGGAGGAGAGAGAGGGGCGCCTAGCAACCGCTCGGCGCCCCTCGTTCTCCCCCGCATCAAAAAAAAGAAGACAACGTTTAAAAGCCGCTCGCTGGTGCCCGCTGCTTCACTGCTGGGCGCCGAAATATGACGTCATATTACGGCGCTCAGCAGTGAAGCAGCGGGCACCAGCGAGCGGTGCAGGATGACAGCAGCATCGTGCTCCCTTGCTGGACTTCAAGGTGAGAGAACTACGGGGGGGAGGGGGTATATAGTGGGTAGGGGGGAGAGGGTATATAGTGGGTAGGGGGGGAGAGGGTATATAGTGGGTGGGGGGGAGAGGGTATATAGTGGGTAGGGGGGAGAGGATATATCGTGGGTAGGGGGGGAGAGGGTATATAGTGGGTAGGGGGGAGAGGGTATATAGTGGGTGGGGGGAGAGGGTATATAGTGGGTGGGGGGAGAGGGTATATAGTGGGTGGGGGGGAGAGGGTATATAGTGGGTGGGGGGAGAGGGTATATAGTGGGTAGGGGGAGAGGATATATAGTGGGTAGGGGAGGAGAGGGTATATAGTGGGTGGGGGGCATATAGTGGGTAGGGGGGAGAGGGTATATAGTGGGTGGGGGGAAGAGGGTATATAGTGGGTGGGGGGAGATGATATATAGTGGGTGGGGGGGAAGAGGATATATAGTGGGTAGGGGGGGAGAGGATATATAATGGGTGGGGGGAGGGTATATAGTGGATAGGGAGAGAGGGTATATAGTGGGTAGGGGGAGGGAGAGGGGTTAGAAAGTGATAAGGGAGGGAGAGGGGGTTAGAAAGTGATAAGGGAGGGAGAGGGGGTTAGAAAGTGATAAGGGAGGGAGAGGGGTAGAAAGTGATAAGGGAGGGAGAGGGGGGTAGAAAGTGATAAGGGAGTGAGAGGGGGTAGAAAGTGATAAGGGAGGGAGAGGGGGGTAGAAAGTGATAAGGGAGAGAGAGGGGGTAGAAAGTGATAGGGGAGGGAGAGGGGGGTAGAAAGTGATAGAGGGGGGTAGAAAGTGAAAAGGGAGGGAGAGGGGGGTAGAAAGTGATAAGGGGGAGAGGGGGGTAAAAAGTGATAAGGGAGGGAGAGGGGGTAGATATAAGTAAAGAGTGTGCATTAATATCTGGATGCATTGAGTGAATGAGGGAGAGCATGAGTTAATATGTGAATGTATTGTCTGAATGAGGGAGAGCATGAGTTAATGTGTGGATGAGTTGTCTGAATGAGGGAGAGCATGAGTTAATGTGTCGATGAGTTGTCTGAATGAGGGAGAGCATGAGTTAATGTGTGGATGAGTTGTCTGAATTAAAGTGTGAATTAGTGAGTGACTGTAAAAGTGTTTGTGTATCATAGATGTATAATTGTGGAAGGGCAAATATGGCACTAGCAGGAGGTTTGAGCCTTGGGGACCAAGATGGGACAGGCAGGGTGTATATGGGACAAAGATGGCACAGGCCGGACTGTTTGGGGACAAAGTTGACTTGTGCTGGGCTATTTGGGGACAAAGATTGCAAATCTAATGTGTGTTATCTGGGTGCTGGTCAGGTTCTATGTGGGCAGTGTGGACGCCAGGGCTGGCTTTGGGGTGTGCAACCTGTGATCTATGCCTGTAATTTAGGGGTTTTTAAATATACCTTTAATGCCGTGTTTTTACGTGAATTCCAATTGATCTTTACCTGCAAAGCTAGGTTTGTGTTATTCTGTAGATCCACATGTGCTATGCTATGTTTCCATACATTATTTATGTGTACCTGCAAATACAGGGTTAATATGTCTTATTCAGTTAATTAATACCTGCAATGCTGTTTCCATGTATTTATCTGATCTATACCTGCGATGCTACGTTTCATATATTATTATTGTATACCTGCAAATACAGGATTTGTATGTCTGATTCTGTTTATTTGATATATACCTTCAGTGCTGAGATCACAAGTGAATTTCAATTGATCTGGGTTTGTGTGTTGATCTATACCTGCTATCGGCAGCAGGGACTGATATTTATATATATATGGGCAGCAGGGGCTAGTAAATGGGTTTTAGATATTTGGACAGGGGCGCAATTTCAGTGCTTGCCATAGGCGCTATTTTCAGTAGTTACGCCTCTGCCCCTAAGGCATTCTCTTGGGGAGTTGGACTTAAGGATATTCTTAGAGCAGTGGACTGGTCTAGAGAATCTACTTATAAAGAGTTTTATTTGAAACATGTTCCTCATGCTTCTATATCTTTGATATGTGCTTTAAACTTGCATAATATGAAGCCTCCTGCCTTTACTAAAATAATGATTTTAGTAAAGGCAGGAGTCAAATATTATCCCTCCCTTTGATATTTACTAATCCCCCTTTTTTTCTTTCTTCTATGTTTTTTTAGGTCAAAAGTTCATTATATCTCAAGAAAAGTGGTTAAAGATCATCACTTCATTAAATTCAGTTCTCCATAATTTTGTTACCTTTGTACAGCAGAAGAAAGGATTTTTTAAAATATATTCTGTTGTCATGCTATTGGTCCATTGAAGATTATAAAACTGTTTAGAATGTAAAACTATCTCAATGCTGTATACATTTTTATTTGTTGCTATGGGAGTAGTAAAGGAAGATAATGCATAATATTTGCCTCCTGTCTTAACAAAAATCATTATTTTGCATCCCAATGTTAGCAAAATCACCCAACTTTAACTTGGATATAAATGTTAATGGATACTACATGATACTGATACACTCTATAAATATCACATTTAAAAAAATCAAAGAACTTAACTTATATCAGACAGTAAACATAACATCTATGGGTATTGAAAAACAAGAAATAGTAGAAAAGTTCTAAGCAGCACATGAGAGAGTCCCTCAGCCCTAGGCCCTCAAGGAATGGCCATGTGCATAAAAGGCATTTCACCGGAAAACACAGAAGTTCACAGAACAACATAGAAGAACACAGATATACAGAAGATAAATTAAAATGTTCTAAGTGTTATTGAGACCTTATTCTCAAGGTATTCTTGAGTCTATTCAACTCAAGGTTAGTTAAAATATGATTGTTAAGAACGCCCTGCTGACCCTATAAAAGAATACCATATTTCAAAAATCATATATTTGTGATAGATTAAAAAGCTGTAAAGTGTTGACTGCTGTTTTATTAACATATTAGCATGAGTTTACAACTATTTATTATTGTGCTTATTTTACATTTACAAGCTACCACAGATAATCTATCACATTTAATATATGTCAAGCAATATTAAATATATTTTTAATTGTTACTTGCCATGGTGTAATTTATGTTTATGGAACATGCTACATTATTAATGACTTGTGCATTGAAAAGGCAACATTTGTTGCTATAAAATCTTTTCTAATCTTTCTTAGCTATCTTATGATACTACTTGGCTTAGTATACGCATCATTTCCTTGTTTCCAGTGGTGTGTCACTTGATAACATTTATCCCAAATTGATAACTTAAAAACAGATTAGGAAAAGTACATTAAGACATAATAAGTATAAATACAAACTACCTTTTTGTTGCTAGCATTTTTTTTCAATGTAATCATTACTAAAGTCAGAAGGCAGATAAGATTTTGAATATTTTATGAAACAACATTTATTTGTGATGCATTTTAAATTATCCTGTGATTTTAAAGATCCTGTGAGGAAGGTGGTATACAGTCAAGTAGTCTAAATCATTTATTACAATACATCCATACAATATGTTCATATACCTGTAGCCTAAAATTATAAATATACTGTATAAACACATTAGCACAGTTAGAACAAACCAAATGTGTTATTTGAGTCCTCCAAGCCTGCTTACTATGTTGAAACAGCTGTTCATTTCTTCTGGCTTTCAGAACCTAAATGGTAGTTGTAAACATTCATGCGATTAAGAAAATCGCTGCTGTTACTTTGTTTTCTGTGATCTGCTATCCATACTGGTATGGTAACAATGAAGCTTCCCTTCTCGGTCCTGGATTATGAATATCTACATCTGATAGATTTAGATTATCTGCATTACAGCATTTAGCTCTGTATGTACAAAAGAAAACCTCTTTTGTGCTTGGAGTATGGTAAAAACCAAACAAACATAATTTTAATTTATGGGCAAACGATCCTATTAATATGTTACATTATTTTCTTTTCTATGGTAGATTAAAACCCATGGCCAAAATAAATGACACCCAAATCATAGAATTTATTCTCCAGGGATTTTCTGATGATCTGAACTTTCAATCAGGACTTTTTGGAATATTTTTGCTAATCTATACTATCACATTAATCGGCAACATGATGATCATTGCCACAGTGACCTTAGAGCTTCAGCTTCAGTCTCCCATGTATCTGTTTCTCAGAAGCTTGTCTCTTACCGAGATTGTCTATATATCAGTGACCGTCCCACGAATACTCAAAGACATTTTAAGCAAAAACAGAGCTATTTCTTTTATAGGATGTGCTGCTCAACTCTATTTCTTCTGTTTTCTTGGTACCACAGAATGTTTCACTCTTGCATTTATGGCCTATGACAGATATGTGGCCATCTGCCATTCTCTTCGTTATACAACTATAATTACAAACAAAAAATGTCTTGATCTTTTAGTGGGATCATGGCTGGCTGGGATGCTTCTATCACTGGGTCAAATTTCCTATGTTTTCAGCCTCCCCTACTGTAAGTCAGGCATAATTGACCATTTCTTCTGCGATATACTACCTGTGGTGAGGTTAGCTTGCGCTGATACTTTTGCAAATGAAATTGCCATTTTGATATACAGTTCATTGGTCATACCCTTACCCTTCTTGCTTATTTTAGTATCATACATTCGTATTATTGTTACTGTGCTAAAAATACCTTCTGCAGTTGGCAGGAAAAAGGCATTTTCTACATGTGGATCTCACCTAACATCAGTCAGCTTGTTCTATGGATCAGCAACTTTAACATATCTAAGAACTAAATCAACTGATACTTATGGGGGAAAAATGTGGTCACTTTTATACATTGTTTTCATTCCTATGCTCAATCCCCTAATATATAGTTTAAGGAATACTAAAATTAAAAAATCCATAAGGAAACTCATAAAAATCAAGTAGGAAACAAACAATTCAATATCATGTATATTTCTGTATATTCACATTATTAGGCTACTATAAACTGAACTCTAATTCTTTTTTGTGTGTGTTTTGTTTAGTCTAATTGAAAGTGCTTATTAGTAATCAATCAAACTTCATCTCATTGCTGAGGGACTAACTTACAGGCTTTCATATGCACAAAGACTAATATAAAACAAAAAGCACATATTCTGTTTTTATAAATTAAACTAAAGACCGAAACTCTTTGGGACTGAGTTTTTTTGAAGGATGGGATTTATTTTCTAATCTTTAACAATAAACTTGTTAAAACCACTATAAATTTTTTCCATATTTATTGTACCAACACAAAATATAAATTATTTTGCTTAGAACAAGTAATGCCTCTTTTAAAATAATATAAATATGAAAAATGTAATAATTATTAGTGTCTGATATGTAAAAAAAAACTATACTAAAATAGAATAGAAGATTTTCTAGAGGGCCCTTTCTTCCTTCACATATTACCATATATTGTATTTTTTATACTACTAGCTTAGGAATTGGGGGGGGGGTTACTTTTTTATATATTTATTTGTAGTAATGGGGCTAACGAATATTATTAATTTATTAAATAATATATATATATATATATATATATATATATATATATTACACTTTTATTATTCTCGTTTTAAGTCTTTTTCTAATGCAAAATGTATAGAGATCATTTTGGGGATCTGTCTTGCAGATGGAGCCTCCCTATAAAATTCTCTTTTTTTAATTCATATTAAATTTTTTTTTTAATGATGTAAAACTTTGCTGCCTTCTGCTAACAGGGGAGAGTCCAGGCTGCCTGATGATCTCCCATGCAGCAGAGATGTCCCTGCCGCTGCAAAAAAATCAAGATGTTTAGGTATGTTCTAAGGGGCATCCAGTGGCGTCTCAGCTTTCATATTTAGGTGGGGCACACCAAATTTAACACACCTGCCCCCCATTCACACCTGAGACCTTGTAACACTAAAAAGTCACATGACACCGGGGAGGGAAAATGGCTGATTGGGCCCAATTTGGACATTTCCACTTAGGGGTGTACTCACTTTTGTTGCCAAGGTTTAGACATTAATGACGGTGTGTTGAGTTATTTACACTGTTACAGAGGCTGTACACTCATTACTTTACATTGTAGCAGAGCGTAATTTCTTCAGTGTTGTCACATGAAAAGATATAATAAAATATTTACAAAAACGTGAGGGGTGTACTCACTTTTGTGAGATACTGTATATTTAAATATTAGCCCATGTTGCCAATATATTTTATAGTGAAAAAAATTGACACTACCCAAGCATTTCCTTGGGCCCTGCTCCACGCTCCCTAGCATGCAATCACTCCCTCCGCTACCACACCAAAAAAGAAAATATTTGCCACACTGACTGCAGATCAGGGGAAGACTGCGAGAGTCAGTACAGTCTTCGCTCCTTCTGATTGCACCATGACATTGAGAGGTCATCTCCCCCGTAATCATCCCCAGAGTTTCTTTGTCTCCTCATTCACTAAACCACACCTCTCTTTTACTTACTCCCTGTAGTTCAGGCATAGATCAAATAAACAACATATGGAAACAGCACGTGCAACTGAATAAGACATAAAAACCCTGAATTTGCAGGTATACATAAATAATGTATGGAAACATAGCATTGCAGGTATAGATCAACAGAATAACACAAACCCTGCATTGCAGGTATAGATCAACTGGAAATCACATGTACACTCAGCACTGAAGGTATAGATCAAATAAACAACACATGAAAACGGCACTCCAGGTATTGATCAACTGAATAAGACATACAAACCCTGTATTTGCAGGTAAACATAAATAATGTATGGAAACATAGCATAGCAGATATAGATCAACAGAATAACATTAAAAATTGGCATTTAGCATATAGATAAACCCCCCTAACTTACAGGCATAGATCACAGGTTGCATACCCCAAAGCCAGCCCTGGCATCCACATTGCCCACATAGAACCTGCCCAGCACCCAAATTACACAAACATAGGACGTGCCATCTTTGTCCCCAAACAGCCCAGCATGAGTCAACATTGTCCCCAAACAGCCGAGCGTACGCCATCTTTGTCCCATAAACACGCTACCTGTGCCATCTTTGTCCCATAAACACCCTGCCTGCTTATACTATTGTTGCCTTCTTATTCCTTCTCCCTATTTACCCCTTCTCACTCCTTCTCCCTATCTACCCTTCCTAACTATCTACCCTCTCTCCCCCATCTCACTATCTACCCCCTTCTAACTATCTACCCCCTCTCCCCCTTTTCACTATCTACCCTCTCCTCCCTTTGAATTTCACTTACCTTGTAGAAGATGGGAGCGCAAGACTTCATATATTCGTGCTCAGCATGAAATGCCGGCACCGCGACCAAGACAGAGGCCTCGCGGAGCAGAGTGAGAGCCGCCAAATGGTAGCTGAAAACGTATTCCTAAGCGACCGATTGCCGCCTCTCTCTCCCCTCCGCATCTATCATGGCTGCACAAAAAAAGACGGTACTTAAATTGGGAGGCACACAGGGGGGCACAGCATGATGTAGGGGGACCATGGCCCCCTCTGGCCCCCCTGCTGACGCCACTGGGTGGCATCCTGTTACCTTTTTTGTGGATATACCTGTATTTCCATAGGGACGGACAGCAAGGGCTAAACATTTATGGTTGCAGGAGTCACGACCGCTTGTCCCACGTGTCCGTCTCTTTAAAACTTTTAGGTGTGGGTAATAGTGCTAGTGGTACAGAGAATGTAAAGATCATCTGATTGGAGACGAAATGGCACAGGCAATGTGTTTGGGGGCATTGACAAGTTGCTTGGTTGCAAAAATGGCACAAAAGGCTGTTTGGGGGAAAAGATGGTACAGACAGGATGATTTGGGGCACTGACAACCTGTGTGGTGATAAATATGACACTGAAAAGCTGTTTGGGGCCAAAGGTGGCAAAAGACAAAAGAGACAAAGATGGCACAAACAAGCTACCTGGGAACAAATTTGCTACAAACAAGCTCTTTGGGAATAAGCTGTTTGGGGGAAATGTGGCACTGTGGGACATGTTGCTTGATGAAGTCAGGGGCTGCAAGGCACATTTTTAAAATAAGTCTCTGTGCTTTCTAGTTATGCCCCCTGGTGGCAGCTGGGGTCAAGGCAGCACATTTTGTTCATATCACAAGTGAACAGTGGCAGTTGTGCACTTGCTAAGCCAGTTTTTTGATGATACTCTGTTTTGTTAACAGCTGGTCTGGTTTGGGGAACTGGCTCCATCGGCAGATCCTAGGGGCATGCATATTTCTGAATGGATAAGGAGTCTAGCTTCCAGCATGTGAATACACTCATACAGTGATGTTTGGTCCAAGAGAAATGGTTTGCATATCAAGTCTGGTCACAACGGTTAGAGTTCTTAGCGTATGCTGGCAATTTGTCTGGCGAGGAAGCAAGAGTTGCTGTTTTGTTATGGTTAGTGGTGAAGAGTTTGCTAAGTGCTATGGCTATGGGGCATTCACTAATTCACTACTCTTGCTTTTTATCTTAAGTTCACCATGGGTTTTGACATTACAAAACATTTAATTGTGGCCCAAATGATAAATTGTTACCGCAGGGGTTTTAGGACCTTTGACCGGAGAAGTACAGTCTCTTCTGCGTAATTATGCAACATGAGTGGGGTTTCAATAAGGGTTTGTTCTTCAATATATGAGGAAGTTTATTTGGGGTGACTTTTGTGCTTGTGTACTTTAGGGCATTTCATATAGGAGAACTGTTGGGTGCCAATAGGATGTCTAGGATGGTCCTTCAGTTTACAGATTTGTGTATTAGGAGTGACAGGATTGAAATGAGACTTGTGCATTCAGATTCGTACAAATTGAAAATTTACGAATTCTATGATTTGTACAAAGCCCTGACAATAAGGCCAGACCCCCCACGAATCAGACAAAATTTGTGGGTCCACATTCACTCGCACCCTCTCACATTCTCACTCTCTCTCACGCTCTCTAAATTCCCTACTGTCTGCTTCTGCTTCATCTTCTCCCTTTTCTTCTCTCTCTTATCTATTCTATTTTCAATCTTCAGTCCTTAATACTGTATCTTCTCTCGTCATCTGCACATATCTAATATATACTTGTTGTGACGGGAACGACCTGTACCCCGACTGGGTACACCCACCAGACAATCCTTTCTTCTCCCCATGGCCACGGGAAACACGAAACTTCCACCGTCAGGCAGGACTAGCAACGGAGACAGCAAGAATCGTAGCTCTTCGGGACCTCGGCAGCACTGTAGTATACAGATGTATAGCAATACAGTGCTTTACCCAGCACCGAGACTTACCCCAATAACAAGACAAGAGTCGCATTGAGGTAAAACAGGAACTCACTTTATTGAGGAAGCAATCACCACCAGCCTCCAAGAGCTTTTCAATAAGGTGGTGGTGAGTTACAACCAGCATGCATCACACCATATGTAAAACAACATGAAGATCATATGCAAATTAGTTATAACAGCACACAACAAGCACATGAACACAATCCTGCCATCAGAACCAATAATACTGGTCAGACAGGCAGGAGGAAGGGTGAAACTGGGATCTAGAGAGCTCCGGATCTCTAGATACAGCCTCCAGGCGCCGCCCAAGTCCCAAGTCACGGAGGCTTCCGTGACACTTGTCTTCACAGATTTTATCATAACTAAGCTGATTAGGACTACATACAGCTTTTTCATCGTCTAGGTAAGCATTAATAAAAGTGCTTGATACTTGCTCTCACCTACTGTTAAAAATATTTGAATATTTACATTTTAAATGTTTAATCAAGGTCTTAGTTGACTTGCAAACATGACATAATATGAAAACTGATATATATAACTGTCAGCAACCGACCCACAGCCACTCACCAAAATACCTGCGGGTCGGTCCTCCGCCGCGTCCTTGCTGAAACTGGCCGCCGCGTGCGACCCCTGCCCCTTTTTTCTCTGCGCTCCCGGTGACGTCATCCAGCCCGGGAAAAGTTGGTATATTTCCTCTGAATGTTCCTGTGTTTGAGTTCTGCTTATTGTTTTCGACCCCAGCTTGTTTAAACTGAATCTGATATATTTCTGGATACCCTGACCCTGGCTTGCTTAACGGACTCTGATATATTTCTGGATACCCTGACCCTGGCTTGCATTACGGATTGCTGCTTCTCTGATACCTCGGCTTGCTTCAGTTTAGGGCACGATCATATATACAGTGCTCCTAGAACCTTCTTCGGTGCTTCTTCCTGCATACCGGACTCCTCACAATAGCCAACCAACTATTAGCTAGAACCAGTATTAAGGGTCAGAGGAGATTTTTAGTTATCTAAAAAAAACAAGTGGGGTCTAGGGAGGTCATGAAACGCTTACGCAAAATAGCTAAGGCGTCCATGCCAGAGATGAGTCATGGGTAGAGAGGGAGTAAGAGGGCAGGGGTAGGGAGCAGGCCAGCAAGGAGGAAAGTGTAGGGAAGGGGCAGAAAAGGGAAGCTTGCAAAGGGAAGGGCAAGGCCAAGAGACCAGGGTAAAACCCACCGGTAGGAAGACAAATATTGGGTTTGCCTGTAAAAAATAATGCTACTATTTGAATCCAAGGCAAGAACATTCCAGGTGCAGAAACAGGAGAACTACGGCCAAATACCCAACGTTATGACTGCTGGTGGGGAGAATAACTACTTCTAAGAGATGGCAGTTACATTGAAGTGAGTATATTTTCATGTATTTTTTTTACATTTTAAAACGTGTAATTTAAGTTTCAATTATATGTGTTCATGTTTCTTAGTGTGCTTTGAAATGTTGCTAAAGTGACCATGTGTGTGTATGGCATGGTAAACTGTACATGATTATTTTATCAATTCCTTATAATTTGTTTCTCAGATATCAAGACAATAAGTGGATAATGCGATGCAAGGGATCCAGGACAGGGAATTGCTATGGTAGGTGCTAGTCATCCAACTGATAATGACCTGACACCCTATGCAGAGTTTGTACATCTTTTAGGGACTGAATTCCTAACCCGGATTACATGGGATAGCATGTGTATGGATTATTTTCCAAGAGGTACATATTTAGTGATATTGGCTTTCTGTTTATGTTTTTAACAAGACTAAATTGTGATTTGTAAAAAAAAAATGTGATGTTCTAAAATCCATCCTAGGCTTTAAATGTGAGTGTTCTGTTTATAATCCACAATGACATGAGTAAAGTGACTTTCTATGTTTCACGAGTAAAGCTTAGAAACTATTTGTTTTTCGAAAACAATGGTACATTGCCAGAGCCGGCCCTAAGTGTTCTGGCGCCCTGTGCGGACTACTCCTCTGGTGCCCCCCCATCCCCCCAAAAAAGAAAGGAAAAAATCTCCCCCCTCTGCCCCTTCTCACTGCCTTCCCCCCTCTGCCCCTTCTCACTGCCCTTCCCCCTCTGCCCCTTCTCACTGCCCTTCCCCCTCTGCCCCTTCTCACTGCCTCCCCCCCTGCCCCTTATCACTATCTACCCCCCCTGCCCCTTATCAATATATCTACCCCCTATCCTTACTTACCTTGTTGCCGGAGTCCTGCGGTGGGAGCGGGAGGCGTCCGTCTTCCCGCTCTGCCGCGGTGCGCGCTTCACAGCTGAGCGCCAAAATAATTCTGGCACTCAGCATGAAACGCCGGCACTGCGACGGAGTCACTGAGAGTGAGGGGCTCCGAGCGGTTGAGGAAAACTTCACGAGCAACCACTCGGCGCCCCTGGCCAGGACTTAAATGAAAACACCGTTTTTTTTTTGTTTAACTTTATTTAACATCCTCCATGTTAAATAAAGTTACAAAAAAAACAAACGATGTTGTAATTTAAGTCCCGGACGGCGCCCCTGTTGCCATGGTGCCCTGTGCGGTCGCACACCCCTAAGGCCGGCCCTGTACATTGCATGCCCCCCTACCCCGTCCCGCTTTGCAGGGGCAGAGGAAGGGTGAGGCCAGGGCCGGGCTGGCCCACTGGGATACCAGCAGCCGGAGGATGCTTTCAATACCATTCGCAGCCGCTCAGCGGCTGTTTTGAATGTTGGCTGGCAGACCAACATTCAAAACAGCTGCTGAGCGGCTGAGAACGGGATTGAAAGCCTCTTCCGGCCGCCGGCGTCTAATGAAATTAAAGGGGCTGGCGTGCACGCCATATAGGGGGTTACATAGTTACATAGTTATATAGGCTGAAAAAAGACATGCGTCCATCAAGTTCAGCCTTTCCTATATCTGTTAATTTGTTGCTGTTGATCCAAAAGAAGGCAAAAAAAACCCCGGTTTCGCTCTTTCCAATTTTGCACTAACCAGGGAAAAAAATTCCTTCTTGACCCCAAAATGGCAGTCAGATTTCTCCTTGGATCAATAAGCTGTTTCCCCATAATTAAAGATTATATCCCTGAATATTATGTTTATCCAGGTATCCATCCAGTTGCAGTTTAAACGTCTGTACAGACTCCGATAAAACTACCTCTGCAGGCAGAGAATTCCACATCCTTATTGTCCTTACTGTAAAAAACCCTTTCCTCTGCTTTAGTCTAAATCTCCTTTCTTCCAGTCTGAACGCATGACCACGTGTCCTATGCATAGTCCTGTTTATGAACAGATTTCCACACAATGGTTTGTATTGGCCCCGAATATATTTATATAATGCTATCATATCCCCTCTGAGGCGACGTTTTTCTAAACTAAACAGATTTAAATTAGTTAACCTTTCTTCATAACTATAGTGCTCCATTCCTTTTATTAATTTTGTAGCCCGCCTCTGCACCCTTTCTAGTGCTATGATATCCTTCTTTAGAATAGGTGCCCAAAATTGCACAGCATATTCAAGGTGCGGCCTTACCATTGATTTATACAGAGGCAAAATTATATCTTTATCCCGCGACTTGATGCCCCTTTTTATACATGACAATACCTTACTGGCCTTAGCAACTGCTGACTGACATTGCACATTGTTGCCTAGTTTGTTGTCTATAACAATTCCCAAATCCTTCTCATTTGTCGTTACCCCTAATTCACTACCGTTTAGGGTATAGGTTGCTTGTGCATTCGCTACCCCGAAGTGCATAACTTTACATTTATCTACATTGAATTTCATCTGCCCAGTCCCCCAGTCTATCTAGATCCCTCTGCAGCACAGTAATATCCTGCTCACCCTGTATAACTTTACCTAGTTTAGTGTCATCTGCAAACACAGAAACATGACTTTCAACGCCTACTGCCAGGTCATTTATAAGTATGTTGAATAAAATTGGTCCCAGAGCAGAACCCTGAGGGACACCACTTACCACTTTTGACCAGCTTGAAAATTTACCATTTATAACAACTCTCTGTTCTCTATCTCTAAGCCAATGTTCTACCCAAGAACAAGAATTTGCATCTACACCAATTTCCTTCAGTTTGAATACTAACCTATTGTGTGGAACCGTGTCAAACACCTTGGCAAAATCCAAGTAGATTACATCCACTGCAACACCCTGATCGACACTTCTACTTACTTCTTCATAGAATGCAATTAAATTAGTTTGACAGGACCTATGTTTCATAAAACCATGCTGATTTTTGCTAATAATACTGTTCTTCCCAAGGAATTCTTGAATATTATCCCTAAACAGCCCTTCAAATACTTTCCCAGCCACGGAAGTTAAGCTCACAGGTCTATAATTTCCAGGCACAGAGTTTGAACCCTTTTTGAAAATAGGAACCACATCTGCCTTCCTCCAATCCTCTGGTACAATTCCTGAAAGAAAAGAATCCCGAAAGATTAGAAACAGAGGTTCACTTATTTCCTGACTCAGCTCCTTTAGTACTCGTGGGTGAATACCGTCAGGCCCCGGAGCTTTGTTGACATTGACTTTCTTTAGTTGCTGCAGCACCTTATCCTGAGTCATCCACTCACAGTTTGACTGAAAATTTTTCTCAGTGGTCCTATGTATATCCATTGCCATAGGTTCTTCCTTAATATATACTGAGGAAAAATAATCATTTAAAGTTTCTGCTTTTTCCTGGTCCTCCTTAACCAACACGCCCCTCTCTGTTTTTAATGAACCTACGTTTTCATTTTTTATTTTTTTAGAATTTATGTACTTAAAGAATTTTTTGGGGTTAGTTTCGCTCTCTTTGGCAATCACCCTCTCATTTTCTAGTTTAGCCCATCTAATCACCTTTTTGCATGCTTTATTGGCTTCCTTATATCTTATATAGGATGCTTCTGATTCGTCTGATTTAAATGCTGTAAAAGCCATTTTCTTATTTTTAATTTTCTGCTTAACGTCCCCACTAAGCCACATCGGTCTCAATTTGTTTCTTTTATATTTGTTTCCTAGTGGTACATACTGAGAAGTGTACCCTGCTAATATTTGTTTGAAAATACTCAATTTTTCCTCAGTATTTTTACCCCTGAAGTGTTTTTGCCAGTCAATAAGTTGTAAAGCTTCCCTTATCTTATTGAAATTGGCCTTCTTAAAATGATACGTTTTAGTATTCCCCATGGGCAATTTATTTTTTGAGTTTATTTCAAAAGAGACCATATTGTGATCACTATTACCCAAGTGCTCCCCCACTTGAATGTTAGACACAAGATCAACATTATTTGTTATCACCAGATCCAAACAAGTATCCTTTCTAGTTGGTGATTGTACCAGTTGTGACATGAATGTGTCATTTAACAGGTTCAAAAACCTAAATCCCCTTGCAGAACTGCTAGTCCCTCTATCCCAATTTATGTCCGGGTAATTAAAATCTCCAATAATTAACGTGTTACCCAGATGTGCAGCTTTCTCAATTTGCTCTAACAGCTGCTCTTCCTCATCATTATTAACATTAGGTGGTTTATAACATATCCCAACCAGTAGTTCTTTTTCTTTTTTTTGCCCCAAGTTGATATCTACCCATAAAGCTTCCACAAATCCCTTGTCGCCTTCAAGATGCTTAATATTTGACTTTAGCTCGTTGTTAACATACAAGCATACTCCTCCTCCCCCTTCCTGCTTTTTCTGTCCTTCCAATATAACGTATAACCTTTTAAGTTAACTGCCCAGTCATGGGTCTCATCCCACCATGTTTCTGTTATGCCTATTATATCATACTGTTTAGTGTTTGCTATTGCCTCTAGTTCTCCCATTTTGTTATTTAGGCTCCTTGCATTAGCAAGCATACATTTAATATTACCCTGAGTCTCTTGAATTTTATGAGAATTTTTATTAATACATACCTCCAGGCATTTCTGGAGGCAGAGAGGCAGAGTGGCATATAGGGGGTTAAAAGGCATATCATGGGGCAGAGTGGCATATAGGAGGGTATAAGGCATATCGGGAGGCAGAGTGTCATATAGGGGGGTATAAGGCATTTCTGGGGGCAGAGTGGCAAACCTGGGGGCAGATGTGCATAACTGGGGGGGGGGCAGGTTGGCAAATAAAAGGAAATAAAAACAAAAATGTATTAAATATGAAAAAAATAGTTAACATGAATTAATAAAGAAATAAAAGTTTCTTACAAGAATATTCTGAAGAATAATGTGAATAATTGTTCCACTGAATAAAAAAAAACTTTTTCATCTAAACATTTTTGCAGTAGCAAATGTTTTGATTCCAAAATCAAAGGAGGGAGGCTAACATTAGCCTTTTTTAATAAAAAAAAATCTCTGCTGCTGTGGACTACTCTTCCAATGATGCTCAGCCAGCATTATGGCAGACACGTGGCTGAGAATCATAGGAAGAATAGTTCACAGCTAGCATCTGCAGCTTTACTGTTGCAGTACTTCCCATGACACTCAGCCAGCATCATGGAAGTAGTATGTCTGGCTGAGCCTTATGGGAATTCAATTCAATGTGTTGGTTATTTTTAATATGCATGACTGTGCTGACAGAAATAAAGCGTGTTTTAAGTGGCGATGCAAGCGTGACATTTTAAAGTGCAAGTGCTTGTATTGGTGAGTTCCGCGAGATTTAAAAAAAAAAGTGTCCCTCTTTCACATTTTGAAATGTTGGAAGGTATGACATTGACCAATATGTAATGTAAATTAAGAGCAAGTTTTTGTTACGTTTCATTGCCTTGGGAAAATCTCTTGAATAGAAGGACCAATGGCTAAAAGGCCACTCGGCCAGAGTTTGGGTATTTTTACATCTAATGAGGAAGAAAAGAAGGAAGAGCCACCTCACTGGGTACCAGGTCAGAGTGATCCTCACACCACCCAGGAGCACTTCCTGTTATCTGGTAAATATTAATGACTAATACATGTATTACAATACATGTAATACAATTTTGATTGTAATTGTTTGTTTCTACTTATTGGTCATTAGAAACAATAATTTTGTAATCTTGTAAGCGTGTATGAGAGCAAGATATCAGAGGATGGAAGGAGATCATTAGATGAGCGATTAGGAGTGCATTTAGATATGAGTGATGATATGTAGGTAGGGAAACCACTGTGAAGGGCTTTGAAAGTAAGAGTCAGGATTTTTAAGGGAATCCTGAAGCGCACAGGCAGCCAGTGAAGAGACTGACAGAGGGGAGAGGTGATAGTAAAGCGATGGGAGAGGAAGATAAGTCTGGCAGCAGCATTCATGGTGGATTGTAGAGGGGTGAGACGGGTAAGAGGGACACCAGCTAAGTCAGAGTTACAATAATCAAGGCGGGAGATGTAGATGGCAGGTTTTAGAGACAGACTGAATGGGGGTGAACGAGAGGTCAGAGTAAAGGGTGACACCAAGACAACAAGCATGAGGAAACGGGGAGGCAATAGCACCATTAACATTAAGGGAAACCGATGAGGGAATCTTAGCATTGGAGGGAAATTGGCATTTGGAGAGATTAAGTTTCAGGAAACATGCAGACATCCAGGTAGAGACATATGCAAGACAGTTAGTTACACAATCTAAGACAGAGGAGATCGATCGGGAGAGGATAGATATATCTGGGTGTCCTCAGCATACAGGTGGTATTGAAAGCCAAAGGATGAGATTGGTTGGCCAAGTGAGGTATTGTAAATACCTAGAACAGAAGGTACAAACAGAAAAGTAGGAAGTAAACCAGGAGAGAGCGGTGTCACAGAGGCTAAGAGCATAAAGAGAAGAGGGTGGTCTACAATGTTGAAAACAGCAGAAAGGTCCAGTAGGATTAACATGGAGTAGTGGTCCTTGAATTTAGCAGTGGTTAGGTCATTAGCAACTTTAGTAAGGATGGTATCAGTTGAGTGTCAAGGGCAAAAACCAGATTGAAGAGGGTCAAGTAAGGAGTTGGAATCAAGAAACTCAGTTAGGTATAAACAATGCTTTCAAGAAGATTGGAATAGAGAGGAAGTAGAGCAATGGGACAGTTATTGGACAGGTCAGTCAGGTCCAGGAAGGGCTTTTTCAAGATTGGAGTAATGGTAGCATGCTTGAAGAAAGATGGGACAGATTCAGTAGAGAGGGAGAGGTTGAAGATGTGAGCTGGAGTAGGGACAAGAGTAGATGAAAGAGACTGTGTAAGATAGAAAGGGATCAGGTCAAGGGGACATGTGGTTGGACAAGAGAAAAGAAGAAGAGCATTTACTTCCTCTTCAGTAACAGCAGAGAATTGCTTTAATGTAGCGAAGGAAGAAGAGGTCAGTTGGTAGGAGGGCGCATAGTCTGAGGGAAGGTGAGGGCAGGGTGGTAATTTTATTTTTGAAGTATGTGGTGGAGGCATTAGGGTTAGTGGAATGGGTAAGAGGGATAGGTCGAAGAAGGGAATTAAAAGTACTAAAGAGTCGTTTAGGGTTATGAGACAGGGAGAAGATGATGGAGGTGAAGTAGGTGTCCTTAGTAAGGTTGAGAGCAGAGTAGTAGGAACGTAGCATTAATTTATAGTGCAGAAAGTCAGACAAGGAATGAGACTTTTGCCAACTACCTTCAGCAGTGCGGGAACAACGTTGAAGGTGTCATTATAGGCTTGGTACCCCATGTATAGAAAGTAAATTAAAATCACCTCTGACAGAATACAGGGTGATTTATATTCATGATGTATCATTGTCACTGTCAAATAAGAATTAAATCCATATAACCCATATGTATTATAACAATAAATATATAAAGCCATTGCTTAAAAATAACTCTATAGAACGATGACACAATAAACATTATCATTATCCTCTGGAGAATACTGGAGAATAGAATATATAGGTTCACTATATTCATATTACAATGCATCATTTGGCTGTGGTCCTTTACTGGTAAGCACATGATTTTATTTTAATTAAACAATGTTTCACTTATAATGGGTTGCATATATTTAGTACACATTTTTGCTTTAGGTAATATCCTATTTCATAAAATTTCAGGTTTTTAAAGGAATATTATTATTTTGGTCATGACCCAGTAAATATACAGGAACAGAATTAATAAGGCTATTCACATTTAATTTAAATCTTCAACTAAAGTACTTGTTCCTAAGTCTATTTTAAAATCTTCAAGTAGTTTTATTAGCTTTTATCTGGCCAGGATTACAAATAAATAATACTATTACATGGAATTCATTATGAAATGATCTACACAAAAAAAAAACATTTTCTTACTGATATTACCTGCTTGGGTACATGTAACTTAAGAATACATTTATTTCCTGACAAGTAATAGTTATTTTTATATAAACTGCTAGAATTATCATAAAACATTGCCATAGGTTATTAATGAGTTATTATTTGAAGAGTCTCAGGGTCAGTTAATTTATTCCCAGGTATGGTTATGGTATTCTAGTAAAAAATGGGCAACTGTGATGCTCATCATGAAGGTCTCAGGATATGTAAATCTTAAGATTCAGGGGGAGACTGTTTTGTTGTGCACACATTGGTTTAAGTACTATTTACTATTTAAGAGAAACTGCAATAGCTTAAAATTGTTAAAACACTTTTAAAAATGTGTCACATTAGTTATAATGGGAATCTTCAAAATGTAAATTTAATTCAGATGTAAATTAAGGAAGTGTCATAGTAATGTACAGAGGTTTTGCTTAGTAGAAGAGTGAAACAACCGCCCAACAGAGGTTGTAATACAAGACCTAGTAGATACATACTGGGGATTCTGTTCAACTACATGGCCATATAATGCTTAGCCTGCCACTACGTCAAAGCACCCCAATTTCAAAGAGTTTTATCTAATCCTAATGTGGCTGCTTACCATGGAGTCTGGAGGCATTTTCACTATGCATGGGATTGGCACAAGACTATTCTGAATGACAAGACCAATGGTTAAATCAGGTTTTATTATTTTTGGCAGGATTTTTGTCTATGAGACAGGGATTTTACCTGTCTCTATCAAATACTTGTTTTACTAACATCAGATAAAAATAAGTTTTCAAAAGTATTTTGGGGCTTTTGTTTTTTTTTTCTCTTTTTTACAAAATGTGATGTTTTTAGACATATGCCTGTTAGTCATTGTATGTGTTCTATCTGTGTTAGAACACCCTTATACCTTATCATGCAGCCTTGAGCTAAACCATAGATTTGTGCAGTCTTAGTCACACAGTCTAACACTCTGAATAGTTAAAGAACAGATTTGATTTTTACTACCAGGATTTCATTAGGACTGCTATGAACAATCATATTAATGTGGGATTTCAGCAAGGAGAGTCATTCAAAATGTCAAACGACAGACAACAGTGGCAGCTTCCTGATTTGCAGATTAAGGAATTTTATCGGAGCAAAATGAAATAACAAAGTTTTTGTTAATGCTTACCTACATATTTGTATACAAGGGTAAAATATTTTTTTCATGTGACTTCATCTTTACAGGTTAATTGCCTTTATCGACAAAAAAATAATTGTAGTTTAGTTAGTTTAGTATAATTTGTAAAGAGTGTAAGTGCTAGACTGTGTTTTGATGTATCAGTAATACATGGCATCTTACATTTATGCAGATGATCCAGTTGAATGTCACATCAATTAATTCTATTATTCTTAAAAATGTTTTCAGACACAGCATTATTTATTCTCATGCATAATAAATTAATTTGCTCAAATAAGGTTAACATTGCAACCATTTTGTAACCAAATTTTGTTTAATCTATATAGATAAGAAGCACATGGATCAATGGCCAGGAGCAACATAACAGAAATTGCTGGATTTATTCTTTTGGGTCTCACTGATTCACATGTTATCCGGCTATATCTCTTTGGGATGTTTTTCCTAATCTATCTATTCACCATATTGGGAAACACAACAATCATTGTGATTATAACCTTAGTAACTCAGCTTTACTCACCTATGTATTTTTTTCTCAGGAATTTGTCTTTTACTGAACTTTGCTATATTTCAGTAACTGTCCCACGTATGCTCAGAGACTTCTTGCAGAGTGATAATTTTATTTCTTTTCTTGGATGTGCAACTCAACTCTACTTCTTCTGTTTTTTGGGTACTACTGAGTGTTTCCTCCTTGCAACTATGGCATATGATAGATACATAGCCATCTGTCAACCCCTTCTTTACATGAGCATTATGACTAAGAAACAGTGTTTTAAGCTTTCACTTGGATGTGTTTTGGCTGCAATGACTCTTTCTTTGGGACAAATAACCTTTGTATTTAGCTTGCCATTCTGTGGATTGAACATAATTGACCACTTTTTCTGCGATATACTTCCTGTAGTTGGGCTTGTGTGTGGTGATACTTATGTCAATGAAATGGCTATTTTTATGTATGGGTCCTTAGTCATAGCTTCTCCCTTTGTACTCATTCTAGTGTCCTATGTACAAATTTTGGCTGCCGTATTTAGAATAGACTCTACTGTTGGTCGACATAAGGCCTTTGCCACTTGTGGTTCACACCTAATGTCTGTCACTTTATTTTATGGAACAGCTACTGTTACCTACCTCAGGACAAAGTCTAATTATACTACTGGTGAAGCTAAGTTAATGTCACTCCTATATAGCATTTTTATTCCAATGCTTAACCCACTCATATACAGTTTAAGAAATTCTCAGGTTAAGAATGCTATTGAAACATTATTTGGAAAATTAAAAGAGAAAAAAAAATGGACAGCACAATAAAGGTGTCAAGGGGACATGAATGAATGCTTTGCCTTTACTGTATACAATCACTGCAGTGTTATTGTAATAAACTATAATACTTGCAAATTCATTTAAAACAAGGCTTTGCATTGAGTACAGTATATGCATACTATGGCAACAATGCTGCCGTGTATCTATCAAAGACTTTAGGAAAAAAAACAATTAATGATCAGTGTTATGTACTAATGCTTTACAGTAACATACTAGTGATGCCTCAACTAAATCTCAAGGATTATAATCCTAACCAAAGATTACAGCTCTCATCATCAGATAAAACATGATAAAACCAGGACTGTATCTTGGCCTAGAGCTGCCCCCCAGAGTCATCCCCTACATTGGTCCTGGGTTTCTGTACCTCTCTTTCTCAACTAATCTACCTGCATCACTGACCACTCGGTGTGATTTCACAAGAGTCAGGGGGATAGCCTCTACTCCGTTCCTCCAATTGAGGGGAGACAGTGTTTCGGGAAGCTCCACCCTTTTGCTGAAGTGCACTGGGATGGACCCATGAATTCTGTTCTCTACCAGAAAATCCTAAAGGAGAATGTCAAGCACAGTTGGGTTATGCAGCAGGACAATAATCCAAAGCACACAAGCAAGTCGACTTCTGAATAGTTCAAAAGAATTAAGGTTTTCGAGTGGCCTAGCGATACAAAAGACTCATATCCAGTTATTGTAAATGTTAGATTGCTGTTGTTGTTACTTCTCGCCAGGAGCAGTGACGTACTTGGGTGGATGGTCTGCCCCAGGTGTCGGTCATCACAAAAGAGCCACACCGGCACACAGGGAGTTGCGTCCCTTAATCAGGTCAAAATCATTTGCACGGCCCCTTAACCCCTGACGGCGAACCTACGGATTTCCGCTTCCGTCAACCCCTGCAATGCTGCGTAGATAAGGTAGGCTAGATGGGGAAGGGACCAGGGAGATTAGTAGACGAAGATGAACATGAAGATTCTTCGTTTTGTGCGTCTTCGTGTACATTTTACCGCCCCTATCTTCACTTCTTCGGGACGAACAATGAAAACCCACTCTTTGTATTCGTTTTCTGTTTGCCCGAATATGAATGCACACATCTAGTGGAAATGTTCATTTGCTGCCTAATATATCCCTCCCACTGACAGGTACCATGATAACAAGATTATCAGTGTTGTTCACTTCACCTGTCATTGGTCATAATGTTATGGCTGATGTACGTACTTACAATACGGTGTATATATATATGTGTGTGTGTGTGTAAGCATTAATGTGTATGTATAGGTGTATGAGTGTGAGACATTGTTTGTACTATCAAGCTGTCTGTGGACAAACATGGCGCTGGGAAGCTGATTGAGGACTGATGGCTGATGGCAGAGACAAGCTGTTTGGGCACAAATATGGCCCTGTAAAGCTGATTGGGCACAAAGATTGCACTGTGATGCTGTTTGGGGAGAATAATGACAATGTTAAGCTGTTTGGAGACAAAGAATGTCAGAGACACAAAGATGGCACTGTTAAGCTGTTGAGGGAGAAAGATGTGAATGTACACATGCTAATTCAAACAGTTTGAGCATCTGTGATCTTTCTATTATATTTGACATGGATGATCTTGGTGACAATGGTCAAATTTACACTTGTTATTAATATTTTTATTATTATTATCTCTTAAAATAATTGGTAAACCATTTGAATGGTGCACAAAACAACAAAATATACAGGTAGGCACTCATAGAGTAAAAGAGCGGAGGAGGTGGAAATTAAAGAGGAAAAAAGGTGGTCAAACCTAAAAGAGGTCTGGCATGGACAGGAAGGGGTGGGAAAAATTAAGATTGGGGTCGCAAGAGTTTTTTTAAAACAATTTCTTATTTTAGTTTGAATTATTCTCTAAAGTACAGCAGACAGTTCAGTGTACACCACCCTAGTCAGTAGGATAAGCTAGTAGCTGTTCCCTTGTGGTGTTTACAGATTAAAGGTTGTCTACCTTAATATCAGAGATAATTCTAAATCAGTACCGTTTCTTTCTAGGTCACTCCTTTGCACAGGAGTTGGCATCCGGTCATACTCCTCCAGACGTTAGGACAATTGCATAATGTATTGCTTCCCTTTAGATCATCCCAATCCTGGAACATCTCCTCTAGGAATCTGGTGATCCTGTCTGGTGGAGTTGTTTCATGTTCCACCATTTTGTGTAACGGAAATGTGTGTGAATATTACCGAAGTCTGCTCTATCATCAAAAAGTGGTGCAGTTTAGCTGAGTTGATAAGCTCCCACATATACTATATACTAGTCCCAGGCCTAGAGCAGCACAAAACCTAAATATATACCACTGGTTAGAACATGCCTTTGTCGTAGCTGTCATCATTGTAGCTTTCTTATGTGTAAGTGTCTATACATAGTCACTAGATGTTCAAAGAAATACTATACTTGTTTTGCAAAAAGCAATGTATTAAAAATACAAATGAAACACTGTACACTTGTGATTAAATATTTTCTATATAATGAAATACATTTCTTTTGAAAAAGTTCTGGCAAATGCACTATATATTGATATCTGTGTATCTTACAGAAAAATGGTAGCTTTAGTTTGACGTTTAATTAGAAGCAACACTAAAACATCTTATGCACTACTCTATTTCTAAAAGTAAATGAGAAGTAGTGAGATATGTTACTCAAGTCAGATATAATATGATTTTATTATACTATAAAGGACAGATTTACTAGATTAGTCTCCATTAAAAGGCATTCATTATCTTAACATATACTTAGATATTTATACCATTTATACCATCATAATTTATGGTATACAAAAGATAGTCATGTATACAAACATGTACAGTGAAGCTAAATTAAATAAAATACCAAAATAGAAATAATATTTTTCTCACAGTGAATGAAAGAAAATCAATAGAAATAGTGCAAACTTAATCAAAATAATCCCACCACCTTAATTTGCATTATTATATTTGTTTTGAGTATATTTATTTTCTTTTTAATCAGGGCTCCCCAAAATTCTTAAAAATGCACTAGTCTAACTTGGACTGGTCAACTTGTTAGCATAATTGTGTATGTGTTAGCATGAGTATGTTTGTGTTAACATCAGTGTGTGTTAGTGTAAGTATGCATGTGTACGGTTCTGTAAGCGTGAAAAAAAATATGTTAGTTACCCCATGGGGGGGGCAAAGGGCCGATGGGGCAGAGTTGGCTTTAGCTGCTCCTGGGCCAGAAGGTGTCAGCACTACCCTGCTTTTAATGTACGAGACACAAGTATGTGCAAGTTGAAAAAAGCAGGCAGCTTGTAAATTCAGTCATCTGCTAGTTGTCTCCAACTTTAAGTGTGAGTTGGAATATTGCCGAACCATGTTGCAAACTTCACTTTGCAAACCATTATATTTAAAGTTAATATATAAAATAAATGAACCCTTTTGTGATGAAGAACATAATAGTATGTTGCACAATTCCAGCAGTTGGCTCCAGAGGACGTACAATTATGTCTGATTCTCCCTCTTCTAACTGGGGCCAAAATGTATGGCAAGCAAACAAACAAACAGTGATATGTGTGATCACACTTTCTATATGTGTGGTTGTATTCACCAAAAAAGAAAATATATATTTTTCAATGCTGTAAAAACACCCAAAATATTCTTCAAATAGTTATATGTAAAAATAGTAAACCACCCAGGTGTTGCGCACTCAAAGAGGAGAGAAAAGGAGCAGATCAAGTAATAAAAAAAAACCTTCCCCTAAGAATATTGTTGATCTTGTATGAAGATCTTTAGAATCTGTGATTTTCTTATGATATCCGTACACAATAAACACATGAAAAAAACAATAAAATAAGGAAATTATGGAGTAGTATTTTTACTAAAGTGATGTATATGTATGTATATATATATATATATATATATATATATATATATATATAATATTTGTCATAGTCTGTCAATTCTAGTCTTGTCATGCCCTTTGAATATATGCATTGTAAGAAGCACTGCGTATATTGTTGGTGCTAGATAAATAAAAGATAATAATAATACATAGAGTATAATGATGTTAAAA
Organism: Spea hammondii; assembly: GCA_029215755.1. Taxonomy (NCBI): domain Eukaryota; kingdom Metazoa; phylum Chordata; class Amphibia; order Anura; family Pelobatidae; genus Spea; species Spea hammondii. The sequence continues at coordinate 128,654,965 of JARDYJ010000001.1, read as the reverse complement.
TTTACTTCCGTTGTTTCTTGGGTGGGTAGGAGTGCCAGTGCATTACTCTACCCAGGGCATACAATGCTGTTAAGACAGCCCTGAAGTCAAGTCTGGTCAGTCGAGTGAATAGACCCAATAGCTTATGAGGTGAGATTGCATTTTATATCTCAGCAATAGCTGAATAACAACATTAATAAAATAGTATACAGTAATACATATGAAAAGTATACAACTGTGTATTGCAAACAATTATTAATTTTTAAAAATAGAAAATACAAAACATACTTACAATTGACCTACAATAAAGCTCCCTGTGCTCTTAATCCCTCAAAGGACAAGTTTCTCAATAAAGCTGGGCTATTGTTTGAAAATAAATCTATTTCCCTTTGCACATCTAGTACAGGAACATTGCAAACTTTGATATTTTTTTGTTGATATGGTAAGTGCCTTGTAAATTGCTATGGACTTTTAAAATAGTCTAAAATTAATCAGATAGTTTGACATATTTGAGAATCAAAATTACAGTATGTTCCATATTTTTTTTAAACTTTCTACAGACATAGATAAAGCAAAAGTATAACTTGGCACAATAATGAATTGCCTAAACCTTTATACATATTCCGGACCACCATATCAAAAGCTTTTTTTTTTTTTTATAGAATATTCAACAATGAGTTTAGATTACAAATCCTTTAAAGAATGGACTTTTAGGATATCAATAATTGATTTATATTATAATGCAGTCATATTACCTTAATCGCCTTGGGGTAAGTTGGGTGTCACTCAGCAGGGTTTAATATTATTATACTTATTAAGGCAATCTAAACATAAACCCAAGAAAACAAAACTGCTGTGGTGCAGCCCAAAAATGTATATGTATATCATTGTTGTATATCATGCTAATACCATTACTGAATTTTTTTTTATTGCAGAGCCTTATTTTTTATTTAGTATTTTACTTTTGATTGAAGGTAGGTGTCTAAGACTACATTAAATTTTACAAAACTACAGCTACACCTAGGTAATCCTATTTGTGAATGTTATGTATCAATAAAGAAATGTCTTCAAATAATTTAAGCTTTTTAGAATTTGACTAATTTTATTTGCCCTTACTAACAAAGTTAAAGCCCCAGGTAAAGATAGACAAATTGAATAAAAATAGATTGTGATACTTGCAAATTGTGTTATGAGTGCCTGGGGTAGAGTTTCCAGAGAACAAAGTGGGCTGATGCTCCAATAGCCTTAGAAATCCAGGCCATAATTTACAGGTGAAGCTAACTGCAGCTCACCTGGCCTAACTAGAAGGATTTTAAATGGCTATACTGGTGTAATTCAGTCTGTCCTTTTAGCTCAAATTAGAGAGCTGGGTGATATCAAACTGCTGGAATGTTTTCTGTTTAGCTACAAAGTTTGTGTTATGTTGAGAAGTGGGGAAGTCACCAAATACGTATAGAACAAAATAAGTTACATATTGACAAAAAATGTCCAGACCCCTCCTGAACCCTTACGAAAAAATTACTGCAGTTTTTCTGAAGTAATATGAAAAAACTGCAATACTGCACTTTTACTGCAGTATTACTGCACATTTACTGCAGTGTTACTGCATTTGTACTTCACTGTACTGCAGTTTTACTGCAGTTATTTTTGTACGGAAGTACAAATGCAATAAAGCTGCAGTACAACTGTAGGTTTGCAATATAAAAAAAAAGTGCAGTAAATGTGCAGTAAAACTGCAGTACAGTGAAGTACAAGTGCAGTAAAACTGCATCAAACAGCAACACGATAGACAATAGAAAATTATTTTAATACGGCTGTAGTTGTAAGCTCATTTCTGAGCGATCTGCACTGTCGGCATGAAGACAATATCATGACACCTGGTGCTCCTTCCTTGTGTGGATTATTTTTATACTAGATCAATAGAAGGGAACTTAACTAGATCTACTTATTCCATGCAAAAACTAGTGCCCACTTACTGTAGAAGCAGCTGCATGAGCACCAAGAGATGATCTCTATGGCAGCTTCTTGTGTGTATTTTTAAACTATAATGCGTTACACTGAGGTAACTTAAAAGGAGTAACTTATATGTTTTACCAGAGTGATATCTACATCTATAACAGGTAGGGGACAAAACTGCATGATTTTTAACTGATGGGCAAGTGTAATACACCACATTCTCAAGGCAATTTATGTGACAAATATATTAATATACCATTGCATCATTAAATTCCATAAATTATCAACCTGTGGCTCTTCCTCCGAGCAATACACATGTAAGAAAAGCCATCTAATGTATTACGTTTCAAGACATTCATTTACATACAGATGAATTGCAGATTTTATAAAATAAACCAAAGTATCAATTCATGTGGTAAGCAGAGCTGTTATTCATCTTCCACTTACCCTAAAAGAGATAACAAATCAGGGTTACATGAAAACATGGCTCGGATACATATGGAGTCAAAAACAGCTTTTATGAAATAGGTTTTAATCACAAAAAAATAGTGTAAACATTTAAGAAATACATAGACCAGTACAGCATTTTGTCTCTTAGACATGCATATTGAGTTTATTGTATGACAATTTTTATAAACAATTTATTTAACTTTTAATATTTTTTTTAACAAGCCTAATGTTGCAAATTCTAAATTGTATGTTAAACAGAAAACTAATGTTAGCTACTAATATAGTGAACACAAAACCTAACAATCGCTTAAATATCATACCTCGTTTACAAAAATATCTACTAAATCTTACCCGCACTTTAATAAGCTAGTTCTACCTTTACCATGAAAACATTTCCATGGAAACATTTCCTAGTCCAAAATCACAGAACGATCTGTCTTAAAAACCAACGTATAACTGTGTGTGCCTTCTGATGTTTATTATTCTGTGCCTATGTCTAAAATTTTTTTTTTGTTATAAGTACTCTCTATGATATTTTTGAAACAAGAAGAGACCAATGTACTATTTGCGTTAAAACCCACTCTGAGTGAATAAAATTAGTACGTGTCTGTTCTTTTATGGGAATTAAAATCATGGCCAAAATTCTACAGAAATGAAACGAAAATAAAAGAATTTATTTTAGTAGGTCTTTCTCCAGACCCACAGCCATTCCTTTTTGGATTCTTTTTGTTTATTTATATTCTCACTTTGATAGGAAATGTAACTATCATTTTAACAGTGACCTTTGAATGTCAGCTTCATTCTCCCATGTACCTTTTTCTAAGGAGTCTTTCTCTGACTGAAATTTTCTATGTCTCATCAACAGTCCCTCGGATGCTAAGAGATTTCTTGCACAAACACAAAAGTATCTCTTTTGTAGGATGTGCTGCTCAGCTCTACTTCTTCTGTTTCCTGGGCGCAACAGAATGCTTCATTCTTGCATTTATGGCTTATGATCGATATATAGCCATTTCATATCCTCTTCATTATATGACCATAATGACCAGAACAAGATGTGAACTGTTTTCATTGGCCTCATGGTTGGGTGGAATGTTCCTGCCACTTACCAACATATCTCTTGTTTCCAGCTTACCCTACTGTGATGGCAACGTGATTGACCATTTTTTCTGTGATATACTTCCAATGGTGAAGTTAGCCTGTACTAACACATTTGCGTATGAGATTGCGATCATGATATACAGTTTTTTGGTTGTACCTTTGCCATTTCTGTTTATTCTTGGGTCTTACGTATATATTTTTAAGTCTGTGTTCAAAATACACTCTGCAGCTGGGCGCAGCAAAGCATTTTCTACGTGTGTTTCTCACCTCACATCAGTCAGCTTGTTTTATGGTTCAGCTACTATAATGTATCTAAGAACTAAATCTATTGATACTCATGGTAGAGCCAAAGCATGGTCACTTTTGTACATTATTTTTGCCCCTATGCTCAATCCCTTGATATACAGTTTGAGGAACACAGAGGTTAAAAAGGCCATGAGGCGAGTCATAATTAGGGTTTTTAGGGGATATGTTTAGCAGTAAGTTTTTACATGTCATAACATTTTTTGATCACTGACATTTATGACTGTATATTTATCAGATCCCCTAAGCAACATTGTAAATGTGTTATGCTTAGCTATAGGAAAAACTACAAGACCATTTCTTACTCATAGTACATTTTGGGACAAAGGCTCTATGGATCAGGAGGAATTCAGCGACACCAAACACTTACCCCAGGACAGCCGCCACTGCCGGTGATCTTCACCATCCGCAAGATGGCGGCCGCCCTGTAAAAAAAATAATAAAGTTGAAAAAGTTCGCTAGAAGGTCTCCAGACCCTCTAGAGAACTCTGGATCCACTTGCAGGTTGAATACAGGTACTGCATTCAACCATACAAGTCAATGGAGGCCAGCTTTCTAATCATTATGTGATTAGTAAAATATAAAAAAAAATAAAAAAAAATGGAAAAAAAATGCTTAACAAAAAAATGTGCTAACATTTAAAAAAAATTATGCAGTGATGTCACCAGAGGAACCATCCAGTACCAGCAAAATGTGTAAAAAATAAATAAATACATTTTTAAAAAAATTAAATAAAGTTTATTATTTTGAGCAAGTGCTAAAATTTCAAAAAAAATCTCAACATACAAAGAGTTAAAATAAAAGCACTTCAAATAACCAAGGGGTGTCTAATTTTAAAAAAAAATAGCTTGATGGGGTAAATTGGAGTGGCCGGGCTCAAAGATAGGGCATAGGTACAGACTGACCAAAATAGAGAAAAAAAGCACACTTCCCAAATTTGGGATTTTAAATCTCAAACAACCCGACAAACCCATGCATGTGGGGTATCACTGTACTTGGGAGATGTTGCTGAACACACATTGGGGGGTTGTTTGATAGTGACGCATACCAGGAGCTATGAATTCATTCCTGAAATACAATTTGTGTGGAAAAAAATCCAAAATTAAATTGGTGGTAGAATCTCATGCATAAAAGGGTTAAAATACCAGCATTTGAAATACTTTGTGGTGTCTAGTTTTCAGAAATATATGGTTTGATGGGGTAAATTGAAGTAGTCGGCTTCAAAGATGTTCCAAAGAGGATATAGAGGCAGAATGACCAAATGACCACCTGAATTACGCATGTCCCAAAAGTAGCCTTTTACCAGCCAATCAATCTGACAAATCTATGCATGTGGGGTATCACCATACTCAGGAGATGTTGCTGAACACATATTGGAATGTTGTTTGACAGTGACATATACTAGGACCTGTTTATTTATAACTAAATTACAATTCGTGTGAAAAAAAAAAAATACTATTACAAAGTTTGACAAAGTGTAGTTGTATAATTAGTGCATGGAAAGGGTTAAAATACCAGCATTTGAAATACCCTGGGGTGTATGTTTTTCAAAAATATATGGTTTGATGGGGATTAATTGAGTTAACCGGCTTCAAAGATGTTCCAAAGAGGAGATGGAGGCAGAATTACCAGATTTGGAAAAAAAGGTTTGGAAATCATAAAACGCTACTTGTACTTATTGCCCAATAACTTACAAAAAACAGCAAAAAAACATAAAAACATTGGGTATTTCTAAAGTAGGACAAATAGTAGAATCTATTTAGCTAGTTTTTTTAACTTCCTTTTGTAGGTGAGTAAAAGATTTTTCAAAGAAAAGTCATAAAAGGTGTTTTTTTTTCAAATTTTCACCATGTTTTAATATTGTTTTTATAGTAAATAAGGATATTGATATGATCAAAACATATGGTATCTGAAGAAAGCCCATCTTGCCCTGAAAAAAACAATATATAACATGTGTGGGTACACTAAATGGGTGAGGAGAAAATTACAGCTGAACACAAGCACCGCAAAAGTGTTAAAACAGCCTCGGTCCCACAGGGTACAAAAAAAATGAGCCCGGTCCTTAAGGGGTTACATTTCCGGGGGTGGCGAGTGCCCATAACTGGCACTCTGGCTCAAGAAGTGATAATATGTGACACTAAACATAAATATTCCAACTTTAGCCCTGTCTTCTATTGTCTTTTTTGCCATTTTCTAATCTAATTTCAACCTTACTGTGCTGCATCCAGAAAAAAAGAAAAATGTTGTTGCGCTAAGCTAGTCCCAGGCTCAAATAATACAAATGTGTAAAATGAGGCCTACCAAACAGGTATGAGCATGCTGCAAATACAGTGTATTGACTGTACAGTGTATATAAAACCAAAAACTGTGTGCGCTTCTCACCCTAATAAAGTTGGCAACAAATATATCAACATAATATAAATGAGAGGTTTTGGTTATATGAATTGGCCAAAGCATAATTAAGCTCACCTTGACCTGGCAAGTGAGCTTAATTATGCTTTGGCCAATTCAATTGTGCTGCATGTCTGGAACGAATAGTCAGGGTCACTGTCTATATATGAACAATCTTAGTGGGAGGAGAACATTTCTAATAAGATTTCTAGTGAAGTAGAAAGTGCCACTTGCTACCATATTTTTTGATATGGGCAGACGCTTTTGTCCAGTCCTTTCTCTATACAAACAAAAAACCCCATATATTTTAAATAGAGAAAATACAGTTAAAATACACTTGGTTACAATACTTGCAGACTTTGTTACAATAATTATTTTCAGTTTGGCTATAGTGCCCCTTTCTGTAAAATTGTTAAAAAGAAATATGTGGTTAAAGTTTTGATAGTTAATTGTTTCACAGTCAGTTCCCATATGTGTGTATTCACTCTCTCCCTTTAGAATTGAGAAAAATTAAATCACTTATAAAAGATCTTTGTCAGCAGTCAACACTGTTCTCTACTATGCAAACTTAATGCACATTCAAGAGAACATTTGACAGTTGCTAAAATTTAAATAATTCACAAATAGAATGCAGGTTATTATACTAATCATGATATGTATTTTCCTCCCAGGTGCACACACATCTAGATATGTAAAGGCAAAGAACGGAATACAAAGTAAGTTCCCATTTTTACTTCCAATACTAATTGCCTTTGATAGTTACAATGGTTGGAATGTTTATATATAAAATGGTCCATTATAATATAAGAAGGAATCTGAAGGAGAAAAGACAGAGTATTTATGATACCATCTACAAGGTCAATATATTTACATATAATCATATACTGTATGTTTGGGCCACAATAAAAAATAAATAATTAAATGACAAGTATATCCACTTTTTATTGATTAAAGTGCTTGGTTAGGTGAAACATGGGAAACTTGGACATTATAGCTAAGAAAAATCTGCTGCACAGTGTTCTTGTAGCCTCTATTTTCAGCAGTAATCCAGTTGTCACATGATGTCAATGGCTTGTAACGTTTGCTTTTTCTTTCTTCTGATATATTGTGTAGTTCCAAAAAGATTAATAATCCCGAAAACACTGATCTGAACAACTATTTAATTTGTTTCAAACCTTACTTAATGTACAAGCTACTTAACTAGAACTTTAGCATATTCTCCTGAAATGACATAAGGGGTAGCTTTATTCACCTGTGCCATTCCACATGTTTTTGATCCCTAAGTCACTTTCCGATTTTGTCATATATTAATATATAAAACATAATGTTTTTCGTTAAAATTGTAACATGTTAACTACTACCTTCAGCTACCTTCTTAATGGTTTGCATATGCTTGATTTCAGACCACATTACTTATGGAATCGCATAATTTATATTTACTGTAAAATTGTTTAGCTTTTTAAATTTACACCATGCTATTAGTCAGTGGTTCCTGTTAGGGGTCTGTGTAATGAAAGTGTCACATTAATACAATAATTCCTAGAATTATTCTAGAATAGTTTTAGCTATACTTATGGTTACATTCTGATTTGTCTTATGTAAGCACTACTTTCTCATTGTCATCTCACACAGTGATTGACTGATAAATTATAAATTTCTGCACAGATGGAAAGAAGTCTTGTAAACAACATCACTGAATTCATACTTATTGGGTTCCCAACGCGTCCAGAGTTGCAATGTGTTCTCTTTGCTGTGTTCTTAGTGAGTTATGTTCTAATACTTGCTGAAAATGTGGTCATCATGGTAACTATCAAACTTAATAAAAAGCTCCATAAGCCAATGTACTATTTATTGTGCAGCCTCTCTTTTTTGGAAATTTGGTATGTTACGGTCACCATACCAAACCTTCTCTACAATCTTATGACTCAAAACAAGAAGATATCATTTAGAGCATGCATGACCCAGCTTTCTATTTTCATATCACTGGCCTGCACTGAATGTGTCCTTCTAGCAGTTATGGCCTTCGATCGGTATATTGCCATTTGTCTCCCTCTTCACTATACTGTCATTATGAGTGACATTTTCTGTCTGCAACTGGCCATTGGATCCTGGGTTGTTGGATTTTCCATTGCTATGATCAAAGCCATTTTGATCTTCAGATTGACATTCTGTGGACCCAATGTTATCAATCATTTCTTCTGTGATATCTCTCCATTATTAAATCTATCCTGTACTGACATGTCTTTTACAGAACTAGTGGATTTCATCCTTGCCATGATAGTTATCATGATTCCTCTTGTGCTAATAATTATCACCTATATATGCATTCTTTGGACTGTTATGAGAATCCCAAATAACCAAGGGAGGCAGAAGGCTTTGTCTACCTGTGCTTCACATCTCACTATTGTTATTATATTTTTTACAACCACGTTATTTATTTATGCTAGGCCCAGAAAGGCCAACCCCTTTGACAGAAACAAATTTGTGACTATATTTTATTCTGTTGTGACTCCACTCTTAAATCCTATTATTTATTGTTTGAGAAACACTGAGGTTAAACAGGCTTTTAAAAACACATTTTGTATCTAGTATTGTTTGGTCAAATAGTAAAATAAGAAGTACGCAATGTGATATGAGAAAATATTTTAATTCATCTCTTCTTTTTATATGTTACTGAAATATAATGTTTTATGATTAGAGAATTACATTTTTAAGAGGGGCAATATTTATGTTTCAATATTTATGTTTAGTGGTGCAGTTTCGTGTTTTGTCGCATATAAAACCTATTGTGTGTCAATGTGGCTGGATTTGCAAGTTTTTTCTTTCATAAGGAATATTCTTCTGTATTACACTAAAAATAAATATATTCAAATAATTCTTCTTGTTCACTATTGTGCTTATTGAATAAGGTCCGTGTTGTGCAATATTATCTTCCCATTAACAAAAGTGTTGATCCCAGCAGATACAAAATATTACATTTGTGTCCAAATTTAGTCAATTGACATTTCTTAGTGGAAAGAAAAAAGTGATATTCAGCTCTTAAAATAAAAATGCCAGATATCTGGTGTAATGACACAACTTAAACAAGTATAATACCTTGGTGCTGCAGAACCAACACACTGACTACAAGTGTGTAAAAGATAATACATAAAACAAAGAAATAAAGTGCTGTGCAAGATTTACAAACACCACCACAATATGTGTGGAAATTAAATAATACTTAAATTCATTTAAGTGGATTCTTCAATAGGTTCCTCTGTTGGAAAGCCTATAGAGCCCCTTCTGGGGAATGGAATGGAGCTTCTTCTTTGTACCAGTATAACAGAAAAGACCAGAGGAGAGATAGTTAAAAAAAAGTAGTAACTTTAATAGAAATAAAAAAGTAGTATCTTACAAGTAGTATCTTACATATAAGAATACTTTAACGCTCCCATGGAAAGGACCAGAATAATGCTGTGTTGTAGCAGTAACAGCTTGGTTCTCACAGGATTCCTATGTGTCCACTTCCTCAATGGGCATATTCAGCACAACGAGTTCCACCAATCGGCTTCCTCAGGTGCATAGTCTCTCCACCTCCAGCCTTCCCATTTATAGAGCTATTAACCCCTTCTTTACCAATCACTTAATTAATTGAGTCCATTAACCCTTTCTTTACAAAATCACTCAATTACCATAAAATATAATTAATAGATAAAACACGTAAAAAATACTAGTGTTCTAAATGAGTTAATCACATAAGAAATAGCAGCATGAAACTTTACTACTTGTTTTATCACAAAAAAATACTAGGTTATGGATGAACACATCTCTCTAATACAGCATTGGTAACTAACTCAAAAATAATACTGCACAATTGAATATATCAAAGAATGTATAAATATTCTGGGATGGAATTCCTGCAGAAAAGGGAAAGAATGGAGAAGGCAGTATCAGAACTCATAAAAAATTAAACAAGTCAAAGTCTTGGTTGAGTCCAAATGGATGTAATGTTTTTAGTTGGTAGACCCACCGCATCTCCTCCTGGCCTATCTTTCTAATAAAATTACCCCCCCCCTCCAGTTTCTATTGACGGCATGGATTCCCATGAAACTCAGGTTTCTAGGATTACATTGATAGTAGCTGTGTTTACCACATCCTTTTCTAACATTTCACACGTGTTCACCAATTCGGACATGTAATTACATTTTTTTATATTTTAAGAATCCATCATTTTTTTTTACAGGATACTTGAATACTTGAATGACAATACCAGAATACATTATGATATTTGTAATTTATTATTTTATTATGCAGGGATTTTTTTAAACTGTTCATAAAGGATATCAAACTATCTGTCAGGCTCCATTCAGGCTGCGAAGCTGCTCATCTCTGGTTCCCTTGCCTTGCTTCAGTTTCCTTGCCTTGCCTCAGTTCCCATGTTTTGCTGTAATCCGTTCCTGCATTTCCATATGATCTGTCCTGAACCTCTGATTCCTGGATTTCCATATGCTCTGTTCTGTGCTTCTGATTCCTTCATTCCGGTTCTGCTCTTTGCTTCAGCTCCTGTTTCCTTTAAAAGGTGTGCCCCACCCGTTTGTTATGTTTGTCTCAGTCTGCAGTCTAAAGGTATGTCCTTCTCTGTTCTGTGTGTTGATTCAATGTTCAGTTTCAGCTAATTTAGATAATTTAGTTATTCAGTAGGCAGGGTGTAGCGTTAGGACCCACCGAATATTGGAGTACTTTGGCGTAGTGGTGGGCTAAGCATACTATGGCTATATGATGTGATGGAATCTCCAGTTGTTATCACACAGTCCTAGGCTAGTTCCCTGTCCTTTGTTGTGTCCTGTACCTTATATGTCTTGTCTGGCTATGTTCCTTGCTCTGTCCCCTTTGCTTGCTATATTCTGCTGTTACTCTGCTTAGCTTCCCTACTCCCAGCCTGCAGCATCCTGCACATGATTCTAGTGCTATGTATCATGCCTGCTCCAGGGTGCCTGCAGGATATCACCAAGTTTTGATGTGTTCTGGACAACATCAGCTGCTATGTCAGGGAGCTGGTATGTAGCCACACAGCCCTAGATGCTCACCCGGGGGAGTGCAGTCATCCTGCACCAGGCCCTGTCAAACTCCGCTGCTGCACAATAACTCCTGAACACAAACGTTGGGCGCTCTGGGTCATTACAGTCATCTGTATGGACCCAGTCCCTGTGTCACGAACTATACTTACCCGTACAGCGGGTAGCCGTGTACCCGCTGCTCGACGCGCCCTCCAGCAACGCGGTCTGCAGGCTTCCCGACGGGGCCTTCGCACATGCGCGAAAGCCGGTTCTCTTAAAGGGACCGCGTCCCGGAAATTGGGCAGGTTCCAGGGGGCTTCTGGGACTACTTAAACAACTGGCACCTTTCCTAAGGTGCTCGGTTGTTGTTTAGAGTTCCTGAAAGCAACTCAGCGGTTTGTTCCCCTGCTTCCCCTTAAACTCTCAGTTAACCTTTTCCTGCCTGTTCCTGATCCATCTAGCTCCTTGACCCTTTAATCTCCGTCTCAGTTCCCCATGTTTGGTTTTCTCGGCTTTGACCCGTATTTGGATTTCGACCTCGGCTACGTCTTATCCCCTGGCTTTCTGCTCGGCTGCTCTGTGTTTACCCTCAGTCTTCTGGGGGGTCCATGTTATCCGTCTACTTACCCAGAGTTTATGTTAACTCTCCGTCTGTTGTTCCTGAGTCCGTCTACCTACCCAGAGTCTACGTTAACTCCTCGTCTGCTGTTCCTGAGTCCGTCTACCTACCCAGAGTCTACGTTAACTCCTCGTCTGCTGTTCCTGAGTCCGTCTACTTACCCAGAGTCTACGTTAACTCCTCGTCTGCTGTTCCTGAGTCCGTCTACTTCCCCAGAGTCTACGTTAACGCCTCGTCTGCTGTGAAGTTTGCATCTCCCGTTCCCTGCTCAACTCACTACTAGCAGTCTGCCAACAACCTGCTATCTAGTGAGTAGTGCATGGTCCGGCCTCCCTGCACAAGGTTCCTCCTCTCCTGGGCCAGGTAGGCTTAACACCCTGGCACCATCACAGAGAAACAAAGCAGATTTTGCTGAAATGTTGAAATTCTCTGTTATGGAGGCAGAGGCAAAGTTCGATATCATTTTAACTTTTATAAAATCATGACCATGATATCTTAAATCTAAGTATATTTGGGTCTATTCATCAAAATGTGAGTCGTAAAAAAAAAGTAAAACTCACAAGTTTACTAAAGCTCACTCTCATTAGCACTTGCACCGGGCAGAGGAATAAAAGAGAACAATCGCCAATCCCCTGGTTAAAAGGTGGTCCAGGATCACTCTACAGCTGGGTTGTCATGAACACTGAAGATTTTCCCCAGGATAGACTTCTGAGAGCCAATCAGGAGTTGTTTCTGGCAGCTATCAGTCTCCTGTGTGATTGCTATGAAGCTCAGCCTGGGAGAGGAATTGATTGCCTCTACTATAGCAGCTTCTAGGGTGAGAACTGAGAAGAGGAGTGAAGAGGGCAACAACATGATATAGCTTTCCCTGCTAATAGGTCTTGAAACCAGCTTGTTGAATCTTAGTGTATGCACTGTAATAAAGGTGTCAGTGTGTCTGGCAATTAGCAAGATGCAACACTGTATAGTATACTGAGTGAGTCTAAAAGAGCTGCAGTTACCCATAGTGGTCGTGAGCCCAGCAAAGTATACCAAACTCTAGCCCTACAGTCTTAACTCACAGCATCAGTTAGGCGAGAGCAGGACTGCAGAGGGACATCTTTGAGATAAAGGAGCATCACTCCCAGTCCTTCACCACAATACCAACCTATACTATAAGGTCTATTCACTAAGAAATAGAGTAAGGGTTAACACGACTGACAATACTTGACTCCCGTTCCATGCCCTTGTGTTCTAACATTCATATAACTCTGTGTGAGGGCTTGTTAGTGTCTTAGATATGAAATGCTGCCTCTTTATTCTCCTTGCTGAGACTGATCAATAGGAGTGATCTGATCATTATGATCCACTTGATGTCCAACTCCAATAAGTGACAGCTGTCGCGGAGAAAGGGGTCATCTAAGGTAAAAAAAAACCGCACACACAAATTATGAATAAAAATTAAATTAATACATAATTAGGGATTAATCTAGCCTTGGTGCAGTATTAATCTAAATTTTATTAAAGACAGGAGGCGAATATTTTGCATTTAACCTTCTTTACTGTTAACCTCCAGCAGCAAAACAGTTAACAGAGAACAATAAAACAACCAATAGGAACACAGCAAACAGTCTATAAATGTCTGCAGCTCTAGAAACTCCTCCTCTTTCTTTGCGAAGCTGAAAACGACAGCAACAACATCCCATCAGGAACAGAGCAGAAAACAGGAGCACCATGGCACGAACACCTCACACCACCGGAGGACGACCTGAAATACAGAGAACATGACAGTACCAAGCAAAAGACATGCAAAGCATGAAACAAATCCATAGTCACAAAGCAAAAACAGACAAGCCCCCGATAACCTCCCAAACATGCCACCCTAGGAAAACAAAGAAGGGAGGGACAGAACAACGAGAAAGGGGGGGAAAATACTCGCCTCCTGTCTTTAATAAAATTTAGATTAATACTGCACCAAGGCTAGATTAATCCCTAATTTTATAGCAAGACAGGAGGCTTCGTATTTTGCAATTTTAACGCACCTAAATCAATGCCAAGGCAGCGTGAGTCGGGGCCCGGAAATAAAAGGTCCGGAAAGTAGATTCCCTGGACCAATCCACTGCCGACAACAGGTCCGAGAGGGAACAGCCGGCCGACAACGCCGCGGAGGCGGCCGCGCCACGAACCGAGTGTGCCCCAAAGGAGCCCTCAATGCCAGCCAAAAGGAGACGCCAACGAATCCACCTGGAAAGAGTAGGGACCGAGACCGGGCGAAAGGGACGTACGTAAGAGATGAAGAGCGGACCTGAGAGGGACGACCGAAACGGAGCCGACCTGGCAAGATAAGAATGGACACAATGGGCCACACAAAGGAGTGGCCGCTCGGGAAAGTAAGGGTAAGACACCGAAGAAGAGTTGGACTTCGTCCTACGAGACACGGAGACCGAGACACCCTCGGGGGTAAAGGAAAAAGAGGACACGTCAAAAGCCCGAACATCGGACACGCGACGAAAGGAAACGAGACACAGGAGAAGAGCCGTCTTGGCGGAAAGCTGACGGAAAGACAGGCCATCGTTATCCGGCCAAGCTTCCAAAAAATGGAGAACTCGGGAGACATCCCAGAAGGACTGATAACGAACCTTCGGAGGTCTAGAGAGCCTAACACCTCGAAGGAGACAACAGACCGCCGGATCCTTACCGACACCCAAACCCTGCACCGGAACGTGCCGAATGGCCGAATGGAACAAATTAATGGTGCGGTAGGACCTGCCCAAGGAAAAAAGATGGGCCAAAAAATTAAGGACCGCCGTCACAGGTGCAGTAAGGGGATCAAGGTGTCGAACCAGACACCAGCGACACCAGGCGTTCCAAGCCTGGAGATAAGATCTCCGGGTGCCTGGGCCGATAGGAACCCGATAGGAACCCCGGAAACCGACCAAGCCACCAGCGTCAGACGATCCTGGAGGATAAGAGGATGAGGGTTCCCCTCCGGATCCTGAAGCAGATCCCAGGTCGAGGGAAGGATCAGAGGATCCGCGCACGACAGTTCCAGAAGCAATGGGAACCACGGCTGAGTCCTCCATAGGGGTGCTATCAATAGGATTGAGACACCCTGACGACTGACAGCATGCAGAGTCCGGAGGATCATGTTGAATGGGGGAAAGGCATATGCTCCTTGGAGAGGCCATGACTGCAGGAAGGCATCCACCGCCGAGGACAGCGGATCTGGGAGCCAGCTGAAGAACGCCTCTGTCTGACGATTCGACCGGGATGCGAAAAGGTCTAGATGGAGAGGACCTCGACAAAGGTGGAGAGAGTGGAACATGCTCGGCAGAAGGCGCCAATCGCTCACGTCCCTCCAATGTCGGGAGAACCAATCCGCCACAAGATTTTCCTTGCCAGGCAGGTACTCCGCCCGTATGGACAAATGATTGTCCAGACAGAACTGGTAAAGATCCTTGGTGAGCTCTGTGAGGAGCTGGGATCTGGAGCCCCCCAGCCTGTTGATGTAGCGGACGGCGGAGATGTTGTCCATGCGCAGCACCAGGGAACAATGGGTGACTCCCTTCATGAAGCTGCGAACCGCGAACGAGCCAGCAATGAGCTCCAGGCAAACTGCTCCCCAACCAGACAGGCTTGCGTCAGAGTCTAAGACAAAATCTGGACTTGACCCGAAAATGGCACGGCCGTTCCACGCGTCCATGTGGACCAACCACCAATGGACTTCTAACCGGGCCTCGTCCGACAGGGAGATCATCGTGTCGTAGGAGGCCGACTCGCGAAGGTGCCTCGTCTTCAGACGCTGAAGGGCCCGATAGTGGAGAGGGGCCGGGAATATGGCCTGAATGGATGCGGACAGCAGGCCAATAACCCTGGCGAGGTTCCTGAGCGAGACCAAGCCACCGCGAAGGAGCCTGCGGATCTCCTTCTTGATCACCAAGACCTTGTCTCGGGAAAGTCTGAGGACGGACGCCACCGAATCCACCGAGAAACCGAGGAACTGAACAGTCTGTGCTGGGACCAAAACCGATTTGGCCTCGTTGATGACAAACCCCAAGGGAGGAGAGCTCGGAGTGCACTAGGGATGCGGTGTCGCGAGACAGCCTGGGGAGAGGAGGGAGAGATGCTTGTCGAGGGACAGAGAGAAACTCGAGACGGAAGCCCACCACAGTCTGAAGGACCCAAGGATCGGACGTGAGGCGAGACCAAACATGGAAAAAACGAGCGAGCCGATCCCCGACAGGAATGTGAGGAAGAACAGGAAACAGTCTTACCTGAGGCCGATCTTCCCCTGGTGGACGAAAATCCTCTGCCCCTGGAACCACCTCTGGAGAAAGGAAGCCGGTAGTGGGAGCGGTACGCGGTGGAGGCGTCCGGAAACCAGGGTCTTGAGCCAAACGAGGCCGTTCTGCTGGCGGCACGACCCCTCTGCCGGCCAGCTCTGGAGGAAAAACGACTCCCTGACTGGAAAACACGCCTCATGTTAGCCTGGGCCTTGGTGAGGGAGGTGAACAAGTTCACGTGTTGGCTCAAATCTTTAATAAATTTCTCGCCAAAGAGTAAACCTTTGGCTTCAGCGCCCAGCTCCTTAGGGGCCAACTCGGCCAACTTGGCGTCCAGCTTAAATAACGCCGCCTTGCGTTGTTTGGAGGAGATGGCGCAATTGGCGTTGCCCAGAAGACATAAGGCTAGCTTAGTCCAGTCGCGAACCAACTGGGGGTCCAGAGGAGTGCCATCAGTGATGGCTTCGTCAGCCATTTGGAAGACTTGCGTCAAAGGGCCCGAGACGTCTAAAAGTTTGTCTTGTGCTGAGCGCAAACCCAGCTCAATGCCCTTACGAGGGTCTTTACCATTCTTAGTAAGGAAAGTCACGAAAGTCTGGTCGAACTCGGGGGTATTAAGGACCTTATCCTTGACGGTAGGACGAGGGCACTCTGAGCGGAGTCGTTGGCGTACGTCCTTGTCTAGAGGACGGCGGATCCAGAACCGCAAAAACTCTGCAATGTGCGCAGAAGGAGTCCACTCTGAAGAACGTGGGTGGCGAAGGGCTCTGGGATCAAACAACGGAGTGCCGAGGTCATCCATAACATCAAACGGTTGGTCAGGAGCGCTGGACAGGTTGCTGAGTGTGTCTGATGGGAACACAAAACAAGGAGTGAGTAGGGCAAAATCCAGGCACAGGCCAAATAACCGGGGTTCACCCGAACAGTAAAATGCAACAAGGTAGGTGCCGTATCCCCAATAACGTGCCCAGAGGAGTGGGGTTCACCACGCCTGATAACTGCAGGGGGGCTACCCGAGCAGAGGTAAAAAGGGGGTCACCCAGAGAGCCAAAATCCAGCAAGGGGGTCACCCCAAAGAACAGGCCTGAAAGGGGTTCATCCACAGATTCTCAAAGGCAAGGCCATAACAGTAATGGGCAGTGGGGGTTCACCCATGGGGAGGTCAGCAGGGGGTTACCCTGAAGTCAGATTCCAACCAGATGTGTAGTACATGCACAATGTTTCATTTGCCTTGTAAATGCAGCCTGGCGAATGTAAACCAATAGGGGTCCTCAAAACACCTAAAAACGTAAAACCCTAAAAGAAAAACAAGCAACGCGGCCGAGAAAGGCCCAAAAACTACAAACGGCCGAGCGCCGCGTGGTGAAGGCCGCCAGCAAAAAAGGCCGGGGCCACCACCACGCCGCGACCGACACGAAGCGAAAGCTAGCCGAGCGGAGAAATATATATAGGCCGCAACGCGGCCGCGGGCCCGACCGACGCGCGGGAAAACGGGCCGAGGGAGACCGCCGCACGGAAGACGGCCGCGGCAGGACAAAGAAAAACACGCAGCGGGACGCCGCCAGTCAAAACGGCAGGCCGTCGCGCATCAACGCGTCAAGCCGCCGCGCATCAACGCGTCAAGCCGCCGCGCATCAACGCGGGAAGCCGCCGCGCACCCACACGCGGCAGGCGGGGGAACTACAAACACGCGGCCAAGCCACCGCGTAAGAAATGGAAAAAATAAAAGAGAGGAAAAACCTAAAGGGCGGGAGCCCACAAGGCCTGACAGACAAGCCGACCTGAGGTAAGGGGAAAGCAAGAGTAGGCACCAAGATGCCTGCAGGGAAGGGAAAAAACAGCAAAGGGGAAATACAGAGAAACCCACAGCTGCACAGGTACCCAAAATAAAATACTGATAATGTAAAGTAAATAAAATATTGATTATACAACAGTGCTCAGACACTAAGAAATATAATGGAATGTTCTCACCTGGAGGTTAAGCAGCAAAGAAAGAGGAGGAGTTTCTAGAGCTGCAGACATTTATAGACTGTTTCCTGTGTTCCTATTGGTTGTTTTATTGTTCTCTGTTAACTGTTTTGCTGCTGGAGGTTAACAGTAAAGAAGGTTAAATGCAAAATACGAAGCCTCCTGTCTTGCTATAAAATTATTATAACCTGATTGTTTATTAGTGACAAAATGGTACTCCTTGACAGAGGTAGACGATTTTCATCATTATATAGTGCGCCAGACACAGACAGTTATACAGCATGACCACTATCAGTGTTAGCAAGTCAGACACAGACGATGGTACAGCATAACTCCCATAACTTTATACTAAGCTAGGCACTGATGCTGAGACACCATGACTCTTACTCATGCTCTCTGACACTCTTACTCTCTCTTTTAATGTCTCCCTATCTCATTATACACATTATACCTGATGTCCCTCACACATCATGCCCATTACACCCATCACCCATCCTCTATTTCCCTCTCTTTCACTTTACTCCTCTGTTTTTGTTCTATCTCATTCCTTTTCTCCATCTCTTTTTTCCTGACTCTTGTTTTTCTCTGTCCTGATCAAATATTCACCTTTTTATTTAGTCTATCACTGCCTATTCCTGTTTCTTTTATTTTCTTCCTCTTTCATTTTCCCATTATTTTTCTTCTTTCAATTATTTTCTCTTTCCCTCTTTTTATTCTCACTGCCTTATCACTTCCTTTTCCTCTCTTCCCCCTTCCTTTCTTTCTCCCTTTCTTCCTTTCTTCATCACAAATCATTCCCTATCCTACCATACCTTACTCCCATCACCTGACATCCAACATACGTCACTTCAATCACACACCACTGCTATGACACCCAGATATCACATCTAACACCCATTATACATAGCCACCACACATAACACCTCACTATCACACCCAGCCATCACACCTCACGCTTATTATACCATGCTATCACACCTCACTTCTGTCAAATTCAGCCATCACAACACATGCCCATCACACCCAGCCATTGCACACACTCAGTCCTCCCTCTTACTTTGAGGAGAGATAGGATCTCCAAGAGATGCAAAATGCTGTGGGGGGCGGATCAGTGGGGCAGGAAAAAGAAAGGGGCATCCAGATACTTGGCCTTCTGCTTGCAGGTGAAGAAGGATCTAAGGTCTTTTGAGGATTCCTGTTCCCCACTCCCCTGCTGCTAAAACATTACAGGCTTTGTATTGCCGGTATTCAAGGACAGAACACCGGCTGGGTGGCAAACCTAACCCCAAAACGTGACTGAAAGGTTAAAATGTAGAACAGAAACCATTAGATTTGTGGTTACAGTGAGCCACCTAGAAATCCTCAAGGAGTCCGCTTTTAGGGACTATATATTTTTATGGGGTTTGCTCTTTTATAGGGTCATTTGCTAGCACAATAGCGCAGACGGAGGACGTTTTGCACACAATCATGCTCTGGCTCCTCTTCCCAGAATGTGGGCGTGCTGCTGGAGAAGCCTGAGATGTAGCCTCTGACATACCTCCAGCCACCCGAAGGTAAGACACAGCGGTGGTCGTGAAAGTATCATGATTTATTTAACAAAAATAAAGCCAAAATTGAAAAGCCGTATATATATTAGACATGTTGAAATGGGCCAAAAACGATTCGGACACTTCATTCACACCCACTCACTCTCTCACACTCTAATTCTCATTCAATCTCCCTCTCATGGTTGAAATACTCTGGGGTATCTATTTTTCAAAAATATATATGATTTGATGTGGTAAATTAAATTGACCGGCTTTAAAGATCTTTGAAATCGGAGATGGAGGCAGTATGACCATATTTTTTAAAAATAGTTTTGAAATAGCAAAACACAACTTGTACTTATTACACTAAAATGTGCAAAAAAAGCAAAGCAGTGTGGGTGCACTAAATGAGGAATAAGAAAATTACAGCTAAACAGCAACATCGCAAAAATTTTAATACAGCCTTTGTCACAAAGTGTACTACATGTAAAAAAACCAGTCTTGTCATTAAGGGTTAAAGTTTTGGGAAAAAGAGATAAATAAAATAAAGTAGGTTTGTTTGAAGAGATGGAGGGCCAATCATGGGCGTAGGAACCCTTAAAAATCAATAATATATAACTCGAAACACTGGTAAAAATAATGTACGTTTAATACATTAAATATAGGAAAAAAGAGCTAATCTTTGTAACAAAATTTTTTTTTTAAATATTGAAAAATTGGACCCTAGGCAAGCATTTCCTTTAGCTGCGCTCCATGCTCCCTAGCATGCAATCACTCCCTCCGCTCCCACACCAAAAAAATTATATGTGCCACACTGTGAGAGTCAGTGCAGTCTTCCCTCCTTCTGACTACTCCGTGACATTAAATCCAAAATAAAGAAGCAGAGGCTCAGCACTGAAATAGTAAGGTGAGTTTATTTCACACAGGCAATGTTTCGACACACAGGTCTTTCACGTTGCCTGTGTGAAATAAACTCACCTTACCATTTCAGTGCTGAGCCTTTGCTTCGCTATTTTGGATTTATTGAAGGACTTGCCGTCGTGGGCGGCTCACGGCGGTTCGCATAGAGGAATGCGGCCGCCGTGAGCATGCCGCGTCCACATGCACGCCCCTCTGTGTACGTGCAGTATGCAGTCACTCGGAGAGGGCGCGCGTGCGTCATCGTGAGCTAGCCGTCCACCCGCAGTCAACCGACGTGGGACCGCGGCGGAACCGGTAAGTGCAACAGTATGGAAACATAGCATAGCATGCAGGTATAAATCAACTGGAATTCACATAAAAAGTCAGCATTAAAGATGGAAACCCCCTAAATTACAGCATAGATCACAGGTTGCACACCCCAAAGGCCAGCCCTGGCATCCACATTCTCCACATAGAACCTGACCAGCACTCAGATTACACAAACAAATTACAGTCCAGAGTAAGACAACTTTGTCCCCAAACAGCCCAGTGTGAGCCAACTTTGTCCCCAAACAGCCCAGCGTGAGCCAACTTTGTCCCCAAACAGCCCAGCTGACAAATAATTAAAGCAATTCATCCACACATTAATTCATTATTTCACTCATTCACACAATTCATCCACATATTAATCCATTCATTCTCACTCTTTATTTCAATATGCTTACTACCCCCTTTTATTACTTTTATCCCCCCTTCGCACACTATCTACCCCTTTCCCCCTTCTCACACTATCTACCACTTTCCCCCCTTCTCAAACTATCTACCCCTTTCTCCTCTTCTCACAGTTTATACCCCTTTGCCCCCTCTCACACTATCTACCCCTTTCTCCCCTTCTCACACTATCTACCCCTTCCCCTTCTCACACTATCTACCCCCTCTCCCCCTTCTCACACTATCTACCCCTCCCCCTTCTCACACTATCTATCCCCTCTCCCCCTTCTCACACTATCTACCCCTCCCCCTTCTCACACTATCCCCTCTCTCCCTTCTCATACTATCTACCCCTCCACTTCTCACACTATCTACCCCCTTCTCACACTATCTACCCCCTCTCCCTCCTTCTCACACTATGTACCACCTCTTCCCCTTCTCACACTATCTACCCCTCCCCCTTCTCACACTATTTATCCCTCCCCCTTCTCACACTTTCTCCTCACCCCCTTCTCACACATCTACACCCTTCTCACACTATTTACCCCCCTTCTCACACTATCTATCCCTTCTCACACTATTTAAGCACTTTCACACTTTCTCACACTATCTACCCCCTCCCTATCCCTTCTAACACTATCTACCCCCTCCCTACCCCCTTCTAACTAGCTACCCTCTCCCTACCCTCCCTTCTCACTAGCTACCCTCTCCCTACCCCCTTCTCACTAGCTACCCTCTCCCTACCCCCTTCTCACTAGCTACCCTCTCCCTACCCCCCTTCTCACTAGCTACCCTCTTCCTACCCCCCTTTGTAGGTCACTTACCGTGCAGTCCTGTGGTGGGAGCGAGAGGCCTCTGTCGTCATATGACGTCATATCCCGGCGCTCAGCATGAAGCGCCGGCACAGAGACAGACGCCTCACGCTCCCACCGCTGCAGTCAGGTGGCGGTAGGGAGCACAGGAGACAGAAGGACGCCGAGCGGTTGCTGAAAATGACCGCTCGGCACCCTGGGGGGGATTTCTTTATTATCGGTCCCCACGCATGAGTTACTGGTGGGGATCTGTCCCATGGGGCCAATGTATAGGAAAGGAGCATGAGTTTGTAATGAGTGAAGTGTTCAGGTGAACGAGACTTCCTCCAGATGCGCTCAGCTGTATGTGAACACCTTTGGAGGTGGCTATAGTCTGTAAGTTGAAGAGCGTTGAGGTCACAGAGATTAATAGGTTTGTGGGTTTTTTTGGGAAGATAAGTTTTTGAGAGGCATGTCAGGGTTAAATGTTAAAAGACTGTGGTGAGAGACAGAAGGCAGAGTTGGAGAAATTAGATGTTGAACATAGGTGGGAGAACACTACGTGAATTTGATTACTGTCACGGTGCATGGGGGAGATCAATTGTCAGAGGAGAGTCTGAGAGAGGAGGAGATCGAAAGTAGTTTAGAAGCAGCAGGTGAGGATGGGTCATCAATAGGTATAGTGGTGGACCCTAGGATTAATTTAGGGATCGTGGAGGAAAGAATGTGAGAGAGCTATGCAGCAAAGTGATCCGGGAATTGGGAAGTAGGGCCAGGAGGTCGGTAGATCACTGTCACAAAGAGAGCAATTAGGGAGAACAGACGGACAGAGTGTACTTCAAAGAGACGAGAGGTGCAGTGAGAGTGTCTGAATGTGTGTGTTAGTGTGAGTGTCTGGGCATGTTAATATCAGTATTGGGTGTTGTCACGGTAACCCTCTGAGGCTGAGGACATATAGGTTTAAGTTTGGGAGGGGGAACTGATGGATTCCTGGGGAAACTCCTTGCCTGTCTGCCCAGTCAACGCTTATGACCAGAAACGCTCCATGCGCCTGACTATGACCTAGCCACAAATCCATGGAACTGAATGTCGGCTAGCAACCCCAGCGATGCGTGCTGACAATTGGAACTACGTTGCTGCGGACATCAATTGTGGTAGGCAACACTCGGAGGTGGTTATGGAGAGGGAGCTCATTTGGGAGCCCTGGTTTTATTACATATCTCTAGGACCGAGGTTTACCCACCTGCGGCTTTAAAATTCTGGCCCGATTACTGCGCTGACTATTCCTGGGGGCATTTCTGCCGCTGTCATTCAGGGTCCTGACTTCGGATCAAGTAGCTTTTTGGAACATAACAGCCTTGGACTCTGAGCTCTCCCCCAGGTTTGATGCCGCTTGCTCAGGAACACCCCGAAATTGTGACTCTTTATCAGGTGTCCATAGAACTGTAGGGAGGCGCTGGGCTGTCTGGTAGTTGATGGGATTATGCTCCTGATCCAATTATGTTGTGTGTGATATAAATATCTGTGCTGTTCCCAATAAAGTCAGTTCCTGTTTTACCCTAATACATGCCCTTTCTTGTTATTGAGATAAGTCTCTATGCTGTGCAAGTGCACTTTAGGTATGTTGCATAAAATGATGTGTGTATTGCATTGGTGTGCAAACATTTGTAGATATTGTATATTGCACAGATATCTATGTATGTATTCCATTTTTAAGCATATACTTGTAGTTTTGCATGGGTGCATATGTGTCTGTACATATTTTGCACAAGTACACATGTAAGGAGACCATATGATGCTAAGCCACCAAGGCGAAGGGTCATTGAGTCTACACCATGGACAGACTAAAGATTACAAGTGGGCCTGGCACTTTAAGATCACCAACCGATAAATTACATACGTGTCACTGCCTGCTGGATTTATCGGGGCCGTGTGCTACACTGTTACACTTTTGCAGCAGACGGCCATGTTTATCAATAAAGGTTCTTGAAGGTACCATTGGACACTGGCCAACAGTGTCTCTGGTTGCCAGTCCAGGCCTAGTCTCTGAACCCTAATAATGGAATGACCCACAAGTTATGTAATTATTATCTATATTTTGTAGCAAGATTTATAAGTATTATTGTAATTTTAGAAATGTTATTTTGTTTTGTTAAATTGGTGTTAATTATGTACATGTTAAACATGCTTAACATGGTAAATGTAAATTCAAAGCAAGTTTGTTTATTTTTTTTTGCCTTGGGGAACACTGGCTGCATGACCATCCAGCCTTGAGGAGAAAAAAAGAGAAGCTAACCCTCCTGACATTAACAAGCTGTCATCCCTCCATGTGCAGCTTGTGGAAATGGTCTGTTGGTGAATCCCCTCTGATTTATACATTTATTTACCACAACCATCCTGAATGATTCAATAGATCAGTCTAGCATCAATCTAGCATACACAGATGATTTACAAAAAAAGACACATAGTTTATTAAGCTTTTCATGAAAGGAGATTGGGGTTAATGTTTGTTTGGACAAGCAGGAACATATTGTTTACATTATTCTAATACATTATTGATAAAGATGTATGGGTAGATTTAAATAATGAGTACATTTAAAGTGACTTTATTTTTCATATTGATCAGATAAGTGTCATTTACAGATAAGTGTATAGAGGATAGTGTGACTACCTTTTTAAATGGCCAGTTCCCTTGCAATCAAAATTGTCAATTGACAAAAGGATCTTTTCAGAAAAAATACACTATTTTAAACTTACAGTAGGTAAAATTAAAATTGTAAATGAAAATGATGAAAAGACCTGAAGTGCATCTCATCAAAGAAATGCATATATATTCAAAATAAATAGATTTGGTAACACAGAAGTCTGAAGCAAATGAATATATAAGGTATTGGAGTAAATATACACACATAATGTTTAATATATTGCTATAAAAATAACATTTATATGTATGTTTTTTTGCTTAATCTTAATGATGAAAGTTGGTTTGGATCTACAGAAAAAAATGTACAGCTTTTGTCTTTATTATTAATGTAATTACTTATAGTAGATGAAAACTGTTTTACAGCAGAAATACTTATTTAGTGTGTTCCATATTTCCTTGTTTCTGAGGCAATAAATGAAAGGGTTTATAATTGGAGTGAAAACAGCATATAATAGTGATACAATTTTGTTTCCATCCACCGATTTGGCCTTCTTTGGGCGAGCATACATAAACAATGTTGTAGAAAAAAATATTGTGACGACAGTCAGATGGGAAGCACAAGTGGAAAAGGCCTTCTGTCTCCCTACAGAGGTTGGTATTTTCAATATACTGTAAATTATATGGATGTAAGACATAACTGTAACCAAAAGAGGGATGAGGAGAATCACTAATGCTAATATGAAATCTACCATTTCTGCCACTGACATGTCTATACAGGCAAGGTTCAACATAGGAGAAATGTCACAGAAAAAATGATTGATAATGTTAGGGCCACAAAAGGATAATCTGGATATAAAGGAGATCTTAATCAAAGTAGTAACAAACCCTGCTATCCAAGAAAATGCTGCTAATTGAACACAAAGCTCACGGTTCATGATTCTGACATAGTGTAGTGGATAGCAAACTGCAATATACCTGTCAAAAGCCATGACAGCCAAGAGAACACACTCTGTACACATCAGCGATATGAAAAAAAAAAGTTGTGTCATACACCCAGAGAAGGAGATAGTCTTAATGTCCGTAAGAACATTGACCAGTAGATTTGGAACTGTGACTGAGATGTAACAAATCTCTAAAAAAGATAAATTACTGAGGAAAAAGTACATTGGTTTTTGAAGATTGGTATGTAGTTGTATAATTAGAATAATCAGTATGTTCTCAGATACTGTTAGGATATAAGCAACAGAAAAAAATATAAAAAGGAGGATCTGCATTTCCAGTAGATTGGGAAATCCAAGAAGAAAGAATTCTTTAACTTGAGTGGTATTATTGTTCTCCATCTGGACATCTAGATTATGGGTTGCAAAATAAAAGAGCGAGAAATAAGTATGTTGCCTTAAAAGTATAAAACATTGCCTTCTTAATATAAAAAGAGCATACTATTAATGTATGTTTAGTCATACTTAAATTAACTAATAAAACGGTTTTTTTATTGATATTTTTATGTTATATATTTTTCTAGGACTTGATGGAATTCTATACTTCTAGAATCAAGTCATACATATTACTGCAGTCTCCTGTAGACCCTGTTAAACTGAATATCTCATATACTATATACATGATTTCAATAATGTGGAAAAATATTTTATTATAAGGAATAAAATAGAAATACCTGTAGTAGAACATTTTAATATAAATGAGCAGATAATTCCTGACATATAACCTCTACGTTAAGCAAGATGAAATTATACATTGCTGTTAAGTATAATCTAACCCCCATTTCCAATACAATTGCATAAAAAAAGATAACAGCACTTACTTACTTACTTACAATGAGTTTTATGAAAGAATGACTTCTGGGAGTCCCCACAAGAGACACACATGTTAAGGTCAGAGACTTATCTATAACTTTTATAGCGCTGTTATGAACTGATCTATAATAAATATATATATCAAGACCATTCATTGCAATGCTGGCCCAAAGCTATTTCAATCCCACCAGTATTAGACAGTTTAATTAATATTACAGTACCATACTGCTATGTTATTCTATGCAATGTAAATTGTGTTAAATTACTTTAATACACAAGCACAATAAAAGACACATTAAAAACTCTATTATGTTTTCAGATAAGTTTCAATGTATACTAAGCGAAATAAAAATAGAATATAAGTAGAGTGATGTTTTTGAAAAAAATTGTGTCTTCAATTTCCAACTAAAAGGACAGAGTTACAACAAGAACTAAATACACCATAACTGTAGATGATATTATGTTGCGTTAGGCACATAAAATGCTCATAACAATTTTAGACAAATAAAATTATAATTATTGAGCTATTTCTGCATTTCCACGTACCCCAATGAAAAATCAAATAAAAAAGGAATGTTAACACAAAACTTAGCTGAAGATAGACTCCAATAGTGGTTGTCTCAAGCAATTTTCCAGCTGTGGCAGTGTTGCTCATCTACTTAAGACAGTTGCTCTCAAGAATGATTTCATCCACAGGAAGTGGATGTATCTCAAAATGCTGAAATTCCCTAATGATTATAATGTGATAGAATATTCCTTGGATAATATGCCATTCCAAAGTTATTGTTTTTTTAAAAAGTGTATCTTTATTAGAGATGACAATTGATTTAATCTGAAGTTAAAAGAAGTTATTTTTGTATCAGGTCTAACTCTGTACAAGCATAAAAATGAATATACCAATACATACCATGTGGCCTGGATATTTATAGATGAAAAAGTGAACATTATCCATAATAAATGGCTAGCAAAGTAAAACTGTTTGTCCCAGTATTACTTACATCACAACATGTCTCAATTTCCCATGACAGCATAGCAAAGAACACCAAAGGGGCACACCCAGATATACATTATCACCGGAATTTGGTTAAAACAAAAAACAAATGCATTTACAAGTTTAAAGTATAAAGTGAACTTCATTCAACATTGATGATACAAAAAGTCATATAGATATCAATGATATTTATGTGATACAGAAAATGTTCCAAGATTTTAGGGATAATGAAATAAGAATACATCCAGACAAGATCATATATGTGGAGAAAAAAACATGGAAAAATTAGACCACAGATTGATTAATCACAAAAGTGGTAAAGTACTGGAAGGAATGTTCTCATAACTCCTTCCTTGCAGGGAAAAAGGGTTGATAATATTCCTATCATGGTTATTCAAACTGATAGGGAAACACTTATTTTGAGGAATGATTGTATGACAGGTATGACTGGATGTTCAGTGTAAATAGTATACACTAGGCTTATGCATTTGGATATGTATGAATAGCAAATTTACTGAATTTTGGTCTGAAATTTGTGGGTCCGCATTTAATCACACTCTCTCACACTCTCACTCTCTCACACTCGCATTCTCGTTCACTCTCTCTACCACTTTCACTTCTTCTTCTCCATGGACATAACCTGTAAACTTAAGCACATCTGGCAGGAAGCACAGCACAAAGGGTGAAGTTTGTGCTTACTGGGCAGAGAATAGAGACATTGAGGGAGAAAGTGAAAGAATGTGAGAGAGAATGAGTAAGTGGGAGTGAGAAGCAGTGAAATACAAGCAAAAATGATGATAATGGGAGATGGGAGTTATGTCTGGCTCGGTATATAGTGATGGGCGTTATGGTGTACCACCATTAGTGCCTGGCTCAGTACTCAATAGACTTGGGCACCAGGGGGCTCTTCGTGTTCGTCTTCGTGCTCGTCTTCGGCAAAAAAACCAACTTCGTATTCCGCGAATGTTCGCCTGATCCTGTCTTCTCTTCGGGCGAATATTCGCGGACATTCTTCGTGTTCGGGTTTTTCCTCGTTTTCCCCGGTTAAGGGGTTAAAACGGGGTTAAAGCCGCTCTGGCGCCAGGAGTTTAAATGTCCGTATGAGCAACTCTATTGGTCGTCAGCAGGGGGCTCGTCTGCCATTGGTTGATGGCAGACGAGCCCCCTGCTCCTGGTGCCGTAATTGTTCGGCAGATCCTGCTGGTCTCCCTGTTCTATCATTTATTAACTGAAAGAACAGGGAGACCAGTGGGATCTGCAGGGTAAGTTGCAGCATTGGGATTTTAAAAGTCTGTACGAGCGACTCTGTTGGTCGCTCGTACAGACTTTTAGGCTCCTGGTGCTGTAACTTACCCGGCACATCCCACTGGTCTCCCTGTTCTATCAGTTAAATGTCCGTACGAGCGACCAATAAAGTCGTGCGTACGGACATTTAACTGATAGAACAGGGAGACCAGTGGGATGTGCCGGGTAAGTTGCAGCATTGGGGTTTTAAAACCCCAATGCTGCAACTTACCCGGCACATCCCACTGGTCTCCCTCCCTGTTCAATTAGTAAGTCTGTGCCAGGTTAAATGTCCGTACGAGCGACCAATAAAGTCGCTCGTATGGACATTTAACTAATTGAGCAAGAAGGGAGACCAGTGGCATCTGCAGGGTAAGTTGCAGCATTGGGGTTTTAAAACCCCAATGCTGCAACTTACCCGGCACATCCCACTGGTCTCCCTCCCTGTTCAATTAGTTAGTCTGTGCCGGGTTAAATGTCCGTACGAGCGACCAATAAAGTCGCTCGTACGGACATTTAACTAATTGAACAGGAAGGGAGACCAGTGGCATCGGCAGGGTAAGTTAAAACCCCAATGCTGCAACTTACCCTGCCGATGCCACTGGTCTCCCTCCCTGTTCAATTAGTTAAAGACCAGTGGTATCTGCAGGGCAAGTTGCAGCATTGGGGTTTTAAAACCTCAATGCTGCAACTTACCCTGCCGATGCCACTGGTCTCCCTCCCTGTTCAATTAGTTAAATGTTAAAGGGTTAAGGGGCCGTGCAAGTGAGCCTATTGGTCGCTTGCACGGCCCTTTAACCTATGGATTTCCGCTCCCGTTAACCCCTTCGATGCTGTGTTAGATAACGCAGCATCAAAGGGGTTAATGGGAGCGGAAATCCATAGGTTCGCTGTCAGGGGTTACAAAGACCGTGCGAGTGAGCCTATTGGTCACCTGCAGGGTCTTCCTCTGGCATCAACCAATTGGTTGATTCCAGAGGAGGTCCCTGTAGGCGACCAATAGGCTAATTCGCACTGCCCTGTAACCCATGACGGCGAACCTGCGGATTTCCACTTCCGGGAATTGCCGCGAAGACAAGGTAAGTTAGAAGGGGGGGGGGAATGGTAGACAAAGACAATCATGAAGATCTTCGTGGTGTGTGTCTTCGTCTTCGCCTACGTTTTACCGCCGCCGTCTTCTCTTCGGCGTGTCTTCGGAACGAACACGAAAATGCACTCTTCGTGTTCGTTTCCATGTTCGCCCGAAGACGAATGCACAAGTCTAGTACTCAATACTCAGTACTTTACCACTGTCAGGCTCGGTATATCATGATGGGCGTTATGCTGCACTGCTGCCATTGTTTAATTCAATATATAATGATGGAAGTTAAGCAGTACAATCATTAGTGACTGGCTCAATATCTACTGTGGTAATGGGATTTATGCTGTACCATATATGTCAGGCTCACTATGTGCTTAGGCTCACTATGAGCTGCACTGTATCCTATCTATGTCTGGCTAACTGTATGTTGATTAAGGCTATGATATAACACCTGGACAGGCATAATGGGGATTATAGTATACAACCTCTAGAGTGCCAAAGGTTACTGTGCCATTGTCCCAAATGTCCTATTAAGCTCATGCAAAACACATGGTCAGGACCCGACAAGCACAAAATGGGAATAAATCACTGGGTTTGGGGAAATTTGTTTTACTATTATATTTTAATTGTCTGCAGTTCTAATATCATTCATTTCTTTATTTTTTATTTATCTACTTTCCTCAAAATAACTCTATAGAAATGTAATGGGGGGGTCACAAATGTATGTTCTGCAAAAGCAGTGTGACAGATGTTCTGTTTGGCAGGAAAACCTGTTTGGGCACAAAAATGGCACTAACAAGCTGTTAGGGAACAAATATGGTGCTGACAAGCTGTTTGGGAACATAGATGGCACAGACAAGCTGTTTGGGGACAAAGATGGCACTGACATGCTCTTTTGTCACAAGGATTGTACAGATAAGCTGTTTGGGAACAAATATGACACTGCTAATATGTTTAAGGGCAAAGATGGCAATTTAGGGGCAAAGCTAGCATTAAAGGAAGTGGGTCACATGTTAAATGGTGAACTTGGAGGGCCCAAAGAGGTGGAGTGGCTGTCATACAAAATGGGTGTGGTTAGAAGTGTTATGTTTCTTAAGGGGAGGGATATTATCAATATAGCCACACCCACTTAGGGGGCACAAAACAAAAACTTGCACCCAGATGTCAGTGACCATAGGCTTAGTCCTGCCATTGATTTGTTTGCTTCAAGATACTGTTAAAGGAATGTTAGTTACATTTTTGCTATTGTTTTTAATGACTCCCACTTTATTTAAGTCCACTGACAAAATATCACAAACATTTCTTGCAGAAGTGCTTTGGGAACAAATAAGTCCCATTTAAGAGACACAATTAAAGTTGTTTTGTGATTATGTTTGGAGATCATAAGAAAAGGAAAACAAGGTGCGTGAAAATATGGGTTACATAAGCTTTGACAGTATTTGGATCCCAAGTGATTTTGTGACAAATAATATTTAACATCTGTCTCTGTGCTACTTTGTCATTACTGGCAAATGTTTGCCAGGACCAATTTTGACCACATATATTTTAGATATTTTGTGACCCATGACCTTGAATAAATGTGCTTTGAAAAACCTTAGCCATGTAACCTATTTTCTCTTCCCTGTTCATCAACGGGACCTGAAGTTAAATAAATTTAATCTGTATTGACCAAAAAATGTAAGTACCTCTGTAACATTCCTGCATTTTAAAATATGTTGTTATCCATGCAAATTTTCTGAGCCTAATTTTCAAGAACAGGTAGTTTGATGAACATTGGTAATGTCTTCTTAATATGATAACCTCTTATCATATGAAAGATATAAAATATTAATCTTAACATACTAGTATATTATTTTCCAATGCAACATGTGTTCTAATGTTTTTTTCTATTTAATTTAATCATCAATGTTTGTCATATACATATCAGACAAATATCTGCAAACAATGTCCATGATTCAGACAATATTCTGAGAAATATTCTTATAAAGTATCCCATCTGTATTAATAAATAAAATATCCCCAATGTTTTCTGATAACAATACTATGTTAACTTTCCCCTAATGAGTGATTAGGCTTACGAGTATATTGCTGCTCAATGGGCCAGTTACACTATGGGGAAGATTTCCCCAACTGGCCCAGTCACACTTCGGACAAATGTGCCAAGCAAGCACAGGCTCTTTAGTGTCGTCTTCCCAGGCACTGCATGTTCTTAACAGGCAGTCCGAAGTCAGGTCTAGTGCAGCACCAAATATAAATATGCCATTGGTCATTGAACATAAATTAAGCAGCATAAACAATTTAAATATTTTCCTAAAGCATAGTAAAGTTATAAAAAAAATCAGCTGGTTTGTAAATCCTAATTAGATGATTACAAAAGTATGGACATAGGTTTAGTTTTGTCTTTATTGTGTTTTTTTGCACATATATTTATATGAGTTTGTCAGCTATGCCCTTCTGTGTCTTCAAAATGAATAGCGAAGTCTGTAAAATAATTTTAACAAATTGGAGCTAATATAACAACAAATATTATTTTGATGGAGACAATGTGGTAACTCAAATAGAGTAAATTGATACTACTCAATAATAATACTTATGTTTCATCATAGTCAACTGCCATTTGTTTTCTTAGTGTTGTTTCAGTTTGAATAATATTAAATTACCATTATTTCAATATTTTTAATTATCATTATTTTTATCAGCAGCTTGTTAAAATAGTCTACAGAATTACAAACCATCAAAAAATGTATTAAATAATCAATTCTGATAACTATATATCCTGTGGAAACTATAAAAAAAAAAATTATATATTATACCAAAATGATATAAGTAAATGAGAAGTATGTTAGACCAAACATTTACTTTTAAACACATTCCTATTGTAAGATAATGAATTAATATAAGTATCAAACATGAAACAATATATTTTGAGTAATATACTTATAAAATGATTATTTCATTAAATGTATCAGCAGTTGCATTTCATCTAGTATTGGAGACAACTTGTGAAAAGTATAGGATGATTGATGGTCAATTGCAAATTAAAGTGACCTATATGATCATTTCAGCTTTGAATATCACAATGCCATACCTAAATATACCTATGTAGACTTAATGCCTTTATACAAATAAAGAAGAAAAACAACTAGTCCTTGGGACTAATAAACATAAAGACTAATCACTAGTTTAAATATTAATTGACAAATATATTGAAATCATTTTGTTTAAAACAAACATATTTTACGGTTGAATTTGAAAAAATTTTCAGATTGTGTTTTTTATAATCCTCAATTTTTCATGTTTTTTTAAAATTTTCCAGGCATAAAATATAAAGCTTCTGAAAACATGATAAATCAAACTCGTGTGTCTGAATTCATAATTGTTGGGTTTTCTAGTATCAAGGAAGTTCAAGTAATTTTTTTTTCTGTCTTTTTGATAATGTATGTATTCACATTTACCCAGCATGTGATAATTATTCTGGTCATACACTTGGACCATCGTCTTCACACTCCTATGTATTTCTTCATAATTAATCTCTCCTTTTTAGAGATTAGTTATGTCACTGTTACAGTCCCCAAGATGTTATCTGGCTTCATATCTGGCATAAAGACCATCTCTGTAAAAGGATGCTTCTCCCAGTTGTATGTCTTTTTCTTCTTGGGTACAACAGAATGTTTTCTACTGACTGCAATGGCATATGACAGATATCTGGCTATCTGTGTACCTCTCCACTATAATGGAATAATGGACACAAGAACTAGCATTAAATTTACTGGAGGATGCTGGTGTGCAGGATTTCTAGCACCACTTTTGCCAACAATATTAATTTTTCGACTGCCCTTTTGTGGTTCCAATGTCATTAACCATTTTTTCTGTGATTCTCCACCATTGTTGAAACTTTCTTGTCAAAATATTGACTCCATTGAAGTGATTAATTTTGTCTTGGGTTCATTAATTCTTCTAACTTCGTTCTGTCTCACTATGGTATCCTATATTCATATAATCTCTACAATACTTAAGATTCCTACCAAAAATGGGCGTCAAAAAGCATTCTCCACTTGTGCATCCCATCTCATGATCGTTATTATTTTCTATGGCACAACAATTTTCACATATGTCCGTCCCAGAACCATCAATGCATTTAATTTCAACAAAGTTGTGTCTCTAATTTACTCTGTTATTACACCAATGATCAATCCAATCATCTACAGTTTAAGGAACAATGATATCAAACAGGCACTGAAAAAGATGTTGACTCCAGTTTGCATGTAAAAAATATAAAAAATGGGGACACTGCACTTTTAACCCCTTAAGGACCAGGCTGTGTTTTACCTTTTGTACCATTGGGACCGAGGCTGTTTTAACACTTTTGCGGTGTTCGTGTTTAGATGTAATTTTCTCTTCACTCATTTAGTGAACCCACACAAATTATATGTTGTTTTTTTCAGGACAAGAAGGGCTTTCTTCAGATACCATTGTTTTAATCATATTATCTAATTTCCCATAAAAAAAATAATAAAATATGATGAAAAATGTAAAAAAAACCCACATTTTCTGACTTTTACCCCAAAAATCTTTTACTCATCCAAAAAAGCTAATGAAAAAACCTACTAAATATATTCTACTACTTGTCCTGAGTTTAGAAATACCCAATGTTTTTATGTTTTTTTGCTTTTTTCTGCACGTTATGGAGCATTAAGTACAGGTAGCGTTTTGCTATTTGAAAACCATTTTTTCCAAATCTGGTAATTCTTCCCCCCATGTGCCATTTCGGGTATCTTTGAAGCCGGCCAATGCAATTTACCCCATCAAATCATATATTTTTGAAAACTAAACACCCCAAGGTATTTCAAATGCTAGTATTTTAACCCTTTCCATGCATGAGATTCTACAACCAGCCTTTGCCACACTTTGTGTTAGTATTTTTTTGGTATTTTTTTTTACACAAATTGTACTTTGGGTATACATTTATAGCTCCAGGTATACGTCACTATCAAACAACACCCTAATATGTGTTCAGGAACATCTCCCGAGTTCAGTCATACCCCACGTGTATGGGTTTGTCTGGTGTTTGAAGTTAAAATGCCACATTTTGGAAGTGCGCTTTTTTTTTTCCCCATTTCGGTCAGTCTGTGCCTATGCCCTATCTTTGAGCCCGGCCACTCCAATTTACCCCATCAAACCATTCATTTTTTTAAATTAGACACCCCTTGGGTAGTTGAAATGCTTTTATAAAAATTTGTCCACGTCAGGATTTTTGGGAAGATACAGCGCTAATTTTAGCACTTGTTCATAATAATAAACTTTATTTTTTTATTTTATTTATTTTACTCTTTTTGGACTTTTTTTTTTACATTTTGCTGGAACTGGATAGTTCCTCTAAAGCAAAATAATTTTTAAATGTTACCATGTTTTTTTTAAGCTTTTTCTTTTTTTCCTTTTTTTTAAAATTATTATTTAATTATTTTTAAATATTTTACTAATCACATAGTGATTAGAAAGCTGGGCTCCATTGACTTGTATGGTTGAATGCAGTACCTGTATTCAACCTGCAAGTGGAGCCAGAGTTCTCTAGAGGGTCTGGAGACTGTCTAGCGAACTTTTTCAACTTTATTATTTTTTTTCCCGGGCCGCCGCCATCTTGCGGATGGTGAAGACTGCATGCAGCTGCGGCTGTGACCTCTCTCCGGAGCGGTCACAGTCCATCAAGAGGTAAGTGTTTGGTGTCGCTGGATGCCTCCTGATCGAGGCATTCCAGCGACACCATTGAAGTTTAGGAGGTGATTGTTGATCGCCTCCTAAACGCTTTTAAAACGCGCGTCCGCCGCCATACAATGTATGGCGGCTGTTGACGCCCCGGGGAGGGGCCAGACATGGCCCATCATGCCGATCTCGGTGTTGCTGAATGCCTCGACATCGAGGCATTACAGCAACACCGTTTAAGCTTAGAAAGTGATCGTTGATCACTTTCTAAGCTTGTTTAAGTCTGATGACGTGTCAGGCACGTCATAGGTCGTTAAGTGACCGTTTTGCATGACGTGCCTGACCCGGCAATGGACGTTAAGGGGTTAAGCCTACCTTTCTAGAAGCCACCTATTTCTTTAATGTTCACTTTTTTAATTTGAAGAAAAGATGTACTGACACTTTCCCTCTTTAGTTTGAGCTCCCTATTTAGGGTTAATTAGTAGACTTGTGTATTTGGTTTGATATGGATTGCAAGTTTCATCTGAAATATTTGGGCCCACATTAACTCACACTCTCAAAGTCTCATTCTTGTTCACTCTCACGTTCTCTGAATGTTTACATACCTTATCTGCTGACCACTTCCGCTTCTTCATCTTCTATATTTTACCTTCTCCCTTAAAGTTTTGATGACGTTTTCTTCCCTGATTGGAGGATGCAATGCAAGCGCCGCTATTTTGGCAGAAGTTCCGGCTGGGTTGTCCATGGAGATGTGGATGCAAATAGAAGATTGAAGATAGAGAAGTTAAGATAAAAGATAGACTATGAAGAAGAAGGGGAAGCGGTCTGCAGAAGCGGAAGTGGAAAGAGTGATTGAGAGTCGGAGAGAGTGAGTGAGTGAGATTGTTCCCGAATTAAAAAGGATGACAGGTTCTTGGCAGAGACTCCAGCAACCCCAAAGCTGCCTGGTTGTGCGGCACGGAGACCACCTCCTACCTCGCCTCGGGGACTGCCACCACAAGACAGGCCGCATCCTCAACCTCGCGGTCAGCACGCCACATCTCACACATGCGAGCATGCGGGCATGGCTTAGCCTCTGTGAGTGTGGCAGCCTGGCAGGGAGACACTAGGGGGAAGGGAGGGGAGGCGGAATCTTCTGACTTCACCTCTTATCAGGTGCCATGGGGGGGACCATAGAAGAGGGGGAGGGGATCCTGATACCTACCCCTATATAAACCCTGCAGACACCTCACACAGGTTGAGCTGTTTACCTATGTTTACCTATTTGTTACCTGTTCCTTCTATCTACTTCAAAGTCTTCCTGGTTTTGACCCTTGGCTTGTGACCCTGTTATTGAACTTTGCTGCCTGCCTCAACCCCTGGACCATGACCCCGATACTGATTGTTTGCTGCCTGCCTTGACCCCTGGACTGTGACCCCGATTGTTTGCTGCCTGCGTTGACCCCTGGACCGTGACCCCGACTTCTCTTGTGGATTTGCGCTCTTGCTTAGAAGTGCTGGACTTTGTTATCTATTCCTGCTCCTCCCAGCCTGACAAAACTAGTAAGCCAAGTAGGGAGCATGCAGGTATGGCTGAAGCCCTCCTAGCCCTCACCCAACAAATAGCCGCCATAGCCCAGACCATGCAAGGTTTGCAAGAGAACCAAATGCAACTGCAGAACAAAGTACAAGCCCTACAACAACCGGGGCTAGCACTGCCAGCATCCGCATTAGAACCCCCTGGTAGAGGGGGCAGCAGTCTCACCGAACTCCATGTATGGCTACCAGCCTCCTTTAATGGGGATCGCAGCAAATACTGGGCCTTCATCTAGTCATGTGATCTTTTGTTTGTTTTAAATCCAGAAGGCCCCATGACCTAAGCCCATCACCTGCTGCACACCCAGCATCCCTCTTTGTACTCTTTCGCCAGGCCATAGATGAACTATACGAGGACCCAGTGCCGAAGCCTCACTCCACAACCTCAGACAGGGTCGAAAACCCGTAGAGGACTACATTTCGACTGCTTCATCAGTTTCGACTCAAGTTAGCGGAATCCCTCAAGGATGAGTTGGCCCGGGTCGAGTCCCCTCCCACTCTCGAGGCTATGATCCACACCGTAACCCAAATGGATCGTAGAATCCGTGAACGCCACCTGGAACGGAACCCTCTACCCCCATGCGTCCGGGCTTCTCAACACGCCCTGCTGTTTCTGTCTCAGTACCCTCCTTATCAGCATCGGCGATGGAGGAACCCATGCAGATGGGTCTGGCCAGAGGTCCTCTCTCGGATACGGAGCGGGCTAGACGCAGAAAGCACAACCTGTGCATGTGTTACCGCTTCCGTCGCGTTGCCGCCGGCAGGGACGCCGAGACGCAGCCCGCGCGGTCGGCTCCCTGCTCGTTCCGTTGCGGTGAGCTGCCAACGGGTCCGTCTTCCTTCGAGACGCGCGTCCCCGGCGAGTTCAAGGGATCTTGACGGGGCGCGCGCCTCCACGTCGTGAGAGCCGTTCGCGCAACAGCGAACGGCTAAGCTAATGAATATTCATGTCACTCTTAAAGTGACATTTATCATTTTTCCTCCTCCCCCTAATTAGGAGGGTAGGAGGATCTGTATTGTTGGAGGGATATTTAAACCCTCATTTTGCACTGCCCCCTTGCCTGTGTTAGTGCCTTTTTGCCTACACTAGCGTTTGAATTTTTCTTTCCGGTATTGACTCCTGCTTGAACCTGACCTTCGTTGTTTCGTTGCCTGCCCTGACCTTTGCTTGTGACCCCGACTACTCTATTGCCTGACCCCACGGATACTGTTATTATTTTTTTATTTTATGTTCCTGAGTTTCACCCTTACATTGCTCTCCGTGGTGAACGGCCCGTATCTCCAGTGCCCTGGTGGCAGTGCGTCCTCTCTCCACCAGGAGGCGCCGATTCCAGAGCCCGTACCTCGGTTGTGACAGTTAACACAGGCCAATGAATATGGATCCAGCAGAATTGGCAAGGATGTCCAACCATCAAGAAAGACAAGATCAAGTCTTAGCCGCTCATGCGTCTCAGCTCCAATCCTTGGAACGAAAGTTGGATGACGTGGCTGACATGCTCAGATCATTTGCCACTAAACTTGCACCTACAGTCTCCCAAGATGCATCTTCGGACGCCTCACCTCCTGCGCCTGGAATAGGCACTTTAGTTAAAGCATCAAAGATGCCATTGCCTGAAAAATACTCTGGAAACCCACATGAGTGTAGAGGGTTCCTGAATCAATGCACTCTACACTTTCATGCACATCCTCACACCTTCACTTCCCACAACAACAGAGTGACTTTTATTATAAATTTATGAAAAGGAAAAGCGTTAGCATAGGCCTCACCGTTATTGGAACAAGACTCTTCCATTTTGGACGACGCCTTTATTGCTTCATTCAGGGCTATATTTGATGCTCCTGGGAGACGTGAAGCAGCTGAATCCAACTTAATGGAGATACAGCAGGGAAGAAGAACAGTGGCTCAGTATGCCGTAGAATTTCGCACTCGCATATGAAACTGACTGGAATATCAGCGCCTTAACTTCTGCTTTTGGTAGGGGGCTGAATGAGTCCTTGAAAGACGCTCTCACCTACCGTGATTTACCTCATGATCTGGAAAATGTAATTGCGCTATGCCTACGGTTAGAAGCCAGAGGTCTGGAGAGAAGATTTGAACGGGAGAGAGAACGAGACAGAAGGCCGCGTCAATTTCGGCCTCCGGTTCGTCCAATTGTTCACGCATCTTCAGAACCAGTTCCTGCAGCCGCGGAACCTATGGAAATAGGCCCGGTACTTCATCTTTCAGGCGAAGAAAAACAGCGTCGCAGATCCTTGGGCCTATGCTTATACTGTGGGCAGAAGGCACATTTGATTTACGCATGCCCCAGGAAGTCAGGAAACGCCAGAACTTAGTGAAGATCGGAGGTGCTTCACAAAGTGCTACTGTAGCCACACCTCCTCAGCCTCAAAGACTGTTTGTTCCCATCAAGCTGCAGTGGCAAGGCCACCAAGTGGCCACCCAAGCTTTCATTGATTCAGGGGCAGCAGAGAATTTTATAGACAAAACCTGGGCTCTGGATAATAATAAAGCCAAAGACTCAGAAGACGGCTATTTCTGCGTTAGACGGGACTCCCCTGGGAACAGGGATGGTGTCCTCTCAAACGGACGTTATTGGTGCAGTAGTCAGTGTTCTACATTTCGAGGAGATACAATTCGATGTCCTGTCCAGTCCTCACATACCAATTATCCTGGGAATGTCATGGCTCCAATCTCATAACCCCAGCATCGATTGGAGAGAAGGGCAGATCTTGGCCTGGAGTAAGGAGTGTTTAAAGAATTGTTGCAACACTCCCACTAAGTTAAGTTTCATTCTGGACACACCGGCTAAAGACCCCCGTCAACTAATACCGTCTCAGTACTGGGACTATCTGGATGTCTTTTCTAAACAAAAGGTGGACACTTTACCTCCTCACCGTGCGTATGATTGTGCAAAAAAGGCCTTCAGCATCTCCAGCCGGTGCAGGGTTCTTTATCGTCGCCAAGAAAGATGGCTCTTTACGTCCCTGCATTGATTACTGTAGGTTAAATAAGATAACTGTAAAAAATAAATACCCTCTTCCCCTCATAACTGAATTATATGACCAATTAAAGGACGCCACCATCTTTACCAAACTTGACCTCCGTGGGGCGTATAATCTGATTCGTATTCAGGAGGGTGATGAATGGATGACAGCTTTCAATACTCGATACGGGCATTATGAATATCTAGTGATGCCTTTCGGACTGTGTAACGCTCCGGCTGTTTTCCAGAGTTTTGTGAATGATATCTTTCGAGACATGTTGCTATCCCATGTTATGGTGTATCTTGATGACATCTTGATTTATTCCAAGAATCTGACTGAGCATCGGCGACATGTTTCTCAAGTATTGCAGCGTTTAAGAGAACATTCACTATATGCCAAGGTCGAGAAATGCGAGTTTGAATGCGACAAAGTCAAGTTCTTGGGTTATATTTTATCATCCGGACAGTTGGAGATGGATCCAGACAAGCTAGCAGCTATTAAAGACAACGATTTGTGGGATTCGCCCATCCGGAACTTCTCTCAAATCATTGCCCCAATCATTGCACTCACCCGGAAAGGGGCGAATACAAAATCCTGGACCCCAGTGGCGAAAGAGGCTTTTGCAAAACTAAAGTTGGCCTTTACGACGGCTCCTATCTTACAACGACCCAATCCAGACTTACCTTTTATCCTGGAAGTCGACGCTTCGGAGAGTGGAGCCGGGGCCATTCTGTCCCAGCGAAATCAAGAGTCTAATCGTCTTCATCCATGTTCATACTTCTCTAAGACTTTTACTCCAGCTG
Organism: Spea hammondii; assembly: GCA_029215755.1. NCBI lineage: Eukaryota > Metazoa > Chordata > Amphibia > Anura > Pelobatidae > Spea > Spea hammondii. The sequence goes on along the minus strand of JARDYJ010000001.1, from coordinate 128,614,101 downwards.
AACGAAACTATGACATCAGAAATCGGGAACTTTTAGCTATCAAATTAGCCTTAGAAGAATGGCGACATCTTCTTGAAGGCACTACCATTCCCATTACAATCCTGACCGATCACAAGAATCTGGTATATATTGAAAAAGCCAAAAGACTTAATCCCCGACAGGCTTGATGGGAATTGTTTTTTACCCGTTTTAATTTCTCTATCTCGTTTCGTCCGAGTTCAAAGAATCGTAAAGCAGATGCATTGTCCAGGAAGCACGAAGCACCTAATTTAGACACCCCTGTTGAACCAATCATACCTCCTACCAAAATCATTGCCACCATTCACAACACCCTCATGTGGCACATCTCCAAATCGCAGACACCTCGTCCTAAGGGACTGACACCACCTCCTGGGAGATTATATGTTCAACCACGGTTTCGTAAACCCGTTTTATCTTGGGGTCATGCTTCTCCTGTAGCGGGTCATCGGGGGAACTCGGAATGTGAAATTTCTTCTCCAGAGACATTTATGGTGGCCTTCTATGACTCGGGACATTGTAGATTTTGTACAAGCATGTAATGTATGTGGTCATAATAAAATACCACGCATCAGACCGGCAGGATTGTTATGTCCACTACCCGTTCCAGAACAACTATGGCAACATATAGCCATGGATTTTGTTACAGACCTACATCCCTCCAAAGGCCACACGACAATTCTGGTTGTAGTTGATCTGTTCAGCAAGCAAGCTAATTTTATCCCTCTCTCCAAACTTCTGTCTGCCAGTACCTTAGCCGAGATCTTCATGAAAGAGATCGTACGTTTACACGGTGTACCTCAAAGAATAATTTCCGATAGAGGATCACAATTCATTTCCAGATTTTGGAGAGCCATGTGTAAACTCATGGGTATCGAACTGCATTTTTCCTCTTCACACCACCCGCAATCCAATGGACAAGCTGAAAGAGCTAACCAAGTACTGAAACAGTATCTTAGGATGTATGTCTCAGAATACCAGTCAGATTGGTCTACATTATTACATCTTGCTGAATGGTCTTACAATAGCTCATTTCATGAATCTTTAAGGATGTCTCCTTTCAAAGCAGTTCATGGACACGAACCTCAATTATGGCCTCAGGAAACCAGTTCCACAGGGGTTCCAGCGGCGGAAGCTCAATTTCGAGTTTTGCAAAATCACTGGGCAATACTGGCTGAACATTTAAAGCACACTAAAAGACTGCAAAAGAAGACAGCTGATACATATCGGTCCAGAGGACCTATGCTTAATCCCGGAGACTCTGTGTGGCTCTCCACTAAATATCTGCATCTTCAGCAAGCTGCCAGAACTTTAGGACCCAAATATATTGGGCCGTACAAGATTAAAGCAAGAAATAACGAAGTTACCTATTCCCTGGTTTTACCTAAAACTTTGCACATCAATAACGCATTTCATGTCTCGTTGCTTAAACCAGTGGTGACCAATCAATTCTCTTCCTCGGTCCGTGTTCCTGAACCAGTAATGATACAAGATGAAGAGGAATATGAAGTACAGACTATCTTAGATTCTAGAAAGAAACGGGGGAAATTACAATATTTTATTAGATGGAAGGGATACGGTCCTAAGGAGAGTTCTTGGATTCCGGCCTCTGATGTTCATGCTCCTGCCAAGATTCGTTCTTTCCATTCCAGATTTCCACAGAAGCCTGCTCCTGATCGCCAGGATGGCTCTCGTAGAGGGGGGGTACCGTTACCGCTTCCGTCGCGTTGCCGCCAGCAGGGACGCCGAGACGCAGCCCGCGCGGTCGGCTCCCTGCTCGTTCCGTTGCGGTGAGCTGCCGCCGGGTCCGTCCTCCTTCGACACGCGCGTCCCCGGCGAGTTCGAGGGATCTTGACTTGGCGCGCGCCTCCACATCGTGAGAGCCGTTTGCGCATGCGCGAACAGCTAAGCTAATGAATATTCATGTCACTCTTAAAGTGACATTTATCATTTTTCCTCCTCCCCCTAATTAGGAGGGCAGGATGATCTGTATTGTTGGAGGGATATTTAAACCCTCATTTGGCACTACATCCTTGCCTGTGTTAGTGCCTTTTTGCCTACACTAGCGTTTGAATCCTGATTTATCTTTCCGGTATTGACTCCTGCTTGAACCTGACCTTCGTTGTTTCGCTGCCTGCCCTGACCTTTGCTTGTGACCCCGACTACTCTATTGCCTGACCCCACAGATACCATTATTATTTTTTTATTTTATGTTCTTGAGTTTCATCCTTACATTGCTCTCGGTGGTGAACTGCCCGTATCTCCAGTGCCCTGGTGGCAGTGCGTCCTTTCTCCACCAGGAGGCGCCGATTCTGCAGCGTGGATCCAGAGCCCGTACCTCGGTCGTGACAGCATGTACTGCAGGGAGTCAGGGCACATGGTTCGTGCATGCCCTAAGGCACCACGAGAGGTAAGGCCTCTTCTATGTGTACACCCTTGTTATTGAACGGTACAGCCTCTCACCTCTCAATTCGGGTGTTGTTATAGTGGGGAGGTAAGACGGTTCCGCTCAATGCCATCCTTGATTTCGGGGCCAGAGAATACTTCCTGGATGGTGCTTTAGCACACTGAAAACTCTGACTCGTTCCAAGGAACACCCATTGACAGTACAACTGGTCGACGGGAGCCCTATCATCTCTGGACCTGTCACAACAGAGACCTTTCCTCTTTATTTATCCTTCAGCAAAAACCACCAGAACACTTGATCCTCAACTTAGTCAAGTCCCAGATGTTTCCTCTCATCCTGGGACTCCCGTGGCTCCGTAGGCATGATCCTCTCATCAAATGGTCATCAGGGGAGGTTAGTTTGCCTTCTCCTTTCTGTAACCGAAACTGCTTGAATCACATCAGCTCCCTGCTCCGTACCTACCATACGCCTCCGTCTTTGACCCAAAAGAGGCTGAACGCCTTCCACCACGCCGACCATACGACTGCCTGAGCAACCTCCTTCCAGGAGAAGCCATCCCTTTTGGCTGCATTTTCCCTCTCTCAGAACCAGAACTCAAGGTCCTAAAGGAATACCTGGAGGAGGGTAAAACAAGAATTAGTTAGATTAAAAACAAAAGAAGGAAGGTATGAAGAAGAGGATACAGGTCTAGCTCACTGTCTCAATAAATATTTTTATTCAGTTTTTACAGATGGAAATAAAAGAAAGGGACCTTAGTTAGGTTCTATATAATGCTGAGCATGTGCACTCAACTTCTTTGGTCAACCATGGCGAGGCCTGTTCTGAGTGCCCACCGTGCTGCAGCTCAGTTTCAGGGTCTTGGCAATCTTCTTATAGCCTAGGCCATCTTTATGTGGAGCAACAATTCTTTTTTTCACATCCTCAGAGAGTTCTTTGACGTGAGTTGAAATGTTGAACTTCCAGTGACCAGTATGAGAGAGTATGAGAGCGATAACACCAAATTTAACACACCTGCTCCCCATTCACACCTGAGACCTTGTAACACTAACAAGTGACATGACTCCGGGGAGGAGAAATGGCTAGTTTGGCCCAATTTGGACATTATCACTTAGGGGTGTATTCACTTTTGTTGCCAATGTTTAGATATGAATGGCTGTGTGCTAAGTTATTTTGAGGGGACAGCAAATGTACACTTACTACTTTACATTGTAGCAGAGTGTCATTTCTTCAGTGTTGTCACATGAAAAGATATAATAGAATACTTACAGAAATGTGAGGGGTGTACTCACTTTTGAAATCATAGGCTTGTGACCAAAGTCAAACTAAGACAAATTACAGATGTATGCAGCTACATAAACTATTGTCATTTGAAATGCATACTCTGGAAAATCAAATGTATACTTTTTTAAAGTATACATTATAAAAGAATGTCTAACAAAAATAGAATATACTGTAATATTGTAAATGTACATTCAATATCAGAACTTAGATACAGGCCTTGTAGTGTAGACTAATGTTTTTTACTTAAATAATTTGTTGATATCAAATTACAAAGTTGTCTATGTAATATCCTGCTTTAAACATTGGTTAATCTTTGTCACAATATAAACTGTTTATAATACTTGCCAAACACTGACCATTATATTGTACTACTATTGTACTACTGTACTACTGTACATAACAAAAAAGTGAATAAGATGTAGAGTTGGCATTATGCCTGGATTGTTTGGAATATGATGTAATATTCTGTATGACTGTTGCAGTCACAGATGTGCCAGCCAATTAGTGACTGTGCCCATGAGAAGCAATCAATGGCATTAAACTCTAGGGTGGGTCACTGGAGGATTAATTAGTATCACTGTGTTTCATTACACTAAAGTTCTTAACTAAATTACAGAGAAGCTCAAAGACTAATTAAACTCCTGTAAACTTATGCACAGAGGGATTATTAGGTGATAAAATGAACTTGAATTACCTTTTCCACAAGTAGTAATTGTATCTAATTTTAATGAGTTCGCAGTATCTCAATACATTGAGAAAACATGAAAGTCTTATGAAACTAAGGAAAAAGATTGCAACACCTTTTTTTTACTTTCCTAGTTATCTACATTAAAACTAACAGATGGATGTTTATTATATGTTAATCATAAAACATTAATCCATGGCTTATGTTAGCATAAAATCAGGCAATTACTATATCTATTAATATAGTACCATATATAAAGTTAACTATATATACAGTAACATATATAAGTTCATTATAGATATATGATATATGATGTATCTTTAGAATTATATGTAAGCATATTTATGTTCAGTACTTCTTTCACCAGCAGACAGGGCTCTGCAGTCTAGTCCCACAGAATCATCAATAACGAGCCCCCTTTTAACTCTGGAATAGAAAGTGGGTGGTAGAGATCCAAGGTTTTATCTGGGGATAGAAAGGGAAGGTTAGAAAGGATACATGATATAGAAGAGAAGTGGGTCTGAGGCCTTTGTCACAAAAAGGGTCTGAAGCTGATTAAGGTTAGAGGTTATGTTAATGCATAAATGTGTACATTTATAAGTATTAGAGATTATGAATGCTGGTGTATAGTTTAAAAAATTAATAACTGGTCAAAAAACACAGACAGAAGCCCAAGGAAATTGTTATAGTATTCAATAAATGTGCATGCTCAGGGAGCTAAAATTTAAAACACAAAAATTCAAATGAGCAATAAAATAAAGAAATAATAATAATAATAATAATAATAATAATAAAAAAACCCATAAAAATGTAAAAGATGTGAACAGGTATGAAATACAGGAGGCTTATTACAAAAAAAAGAGGCCGGTTTGTGGACAGAAAGTAAACCTGTGCACTTAATATCTAGTTGAGGAATAGACATGTGCAAATGGGCCACTTCCGCTTCTACCGACCACTTCCGCATCTTCTTCTTCATCTTCTTTTATCTTCCCCTTTCACTTCTTTCATCTATCTTGAATCTTCTATCTTCATCTGTATATCTGCAGACTTAATATGGTGGGAATTTCTGCATACAAAGATGCGTACAAAGCAAATGTGGGCCCACGTATTTCGGACGAAATTTCCTGGCTTTGTAGGAATCGTCGAATGTACTTTGAATTTGGAGCATGATAGGAGCGTGATTACCGTTAGCAATTATATATATATTTATATTGTTATTTAATTTTTCTGTCTAATTTTGTAGTGCTACTTACTTTTAATAAAAGTGTGGTTAACACACCAAAATTGGACAACAAAAATATATTTATAATTGCTAACAGCAATCACACTCCTATCATGGCCAGGCAGCCAGTACATGTGTTTCTTCACATTTTGCAACACATGGGGATCCCAAACATCTTGATTTTATAGGGATCACAAACATAAATGCACTTTGGAGAGGTGGCAATTTTATTAATCAATTAGGAAAGACAGAAATGAAATGGATCTATGTTTTAAATAAATAATGATTTCGAGTTATGCCACTTTTTTAAATGTATTTATTCTTTTCCTTTTTATTTCTATAATGCTGCTATGGTGTAATATTTATTATGTTAATGTATAGTCTGGATCTGGTTATCTATTTGTATCATCTTAAGAAAGATATTGCATTTTGTATATATGTTGTATAAATATGTTATATTGGGAGTTTAATGCATCTGCTATATACATAAATATCCTGTTTTATTATATTATGTATACATAAGCTATTAAGCTATCAAGGATCTACTACTGTCTATTTATCTAGTTATTTATTCATTTACTGTATTATACTAACAATTAAATTTTAATCCAGTGGTTTGAATTTATATATCTCATTTTCTAAGAACTAATCATGAGAAAATACATACCTTTGCATAATGAAGACATCATGGATCGATAATTAGTTTTTATATATGGATGATATTCAACCAATCGGAATACACAGGGAACTTCATAAGGACATCTTACATCTAAGCGCAGAGTTTTATTTTTGTATTAGGCTAGGTTTCCACTTGGGTTTTTGTCCTGCGTTTTTTTTCTTGATGAAAAACGCCAAGAAAACTGCCACTGCATTTTTCTGCGTTTTGGCTTTTTTTTCTGGAGTTTTTTCTGGCGTTTTAGCCTTTCTGTGGAAATTGCTTTTTTTGACCTTAGGCAGTTTTTCCAGCCTTTACAAGTTAGAAGTTTCACCCAGCTAAAAGGGATTAGGATAAATGGCAAGTATCTGCCCCCTGATGTCATTTACTTGGTAGAGTTCTACTTAAACGCCCCGGCGGACCCTTTTGTCACTTTTCTGTGGTTTGTAAGGCATGCTTTATTCCGAATGTCTGCTCCTCTAGGAAGATTGACCCCAAATGATGGTGCAAATTGTTTGCTGTTGCTTTTGGCACGCAGGATCCAGTTGATGTGTCGCGTATGTTTGTTTGTAATGGCATGTTTGTTCCAAATGGTGTAGAATTCAATATGAACTTTGTTTTGTGTGAAACTGTTTGTTTCCAGCCTATTTCTCGTAGGACACACAGATACTGGGTCCATCCTCTGCATTGTAACTGTGGAAAAAACGCCATAAAAAACGCCAAGGCAATAAACCCACATGGCTTTTTCATGGCGTTTTTTTCTCTCCCATAGACTTCTATTGGAGAAAAACGCCAAGATTTCCTTGCAAAAAACGCCAGAGTGTCAACATGCTGCGATTTTGAAAAACTGCCACAGAGCCCAAAAAAGCAGAAAAACGCCAAAGAGGACTGAAAAAACGCCAAACAAAAAAACGCCAAGTGGATATGGCATTCTGCGATTTCCTATTGAAGAACAGCTAACATCTGGCTGCTGCGTTTTTTCACAAAAAAAACGCCAGGTGGCGCTATTGGCGTTTTTATGGGCGTTTTTAGCTAAAAAAAACCAAGTGGAAACCTAGCCTTAAACATATATCTTTTACTCACCTTTTGACTCCTACGTTGTGTTTTTTTGGAGTTCCATTTACCTTCCATCATGAAGAATCGTTTTAACCGTCTGAAGCCCATGATTCATACACCACACATGCATATATACGGCTCTGGAGAAGCCCTACTCATGAGTCCACCCATCTGTTATTTTTATATATTTATATTTTCTGAATTACACTATTTTTGTTGTTTCATGACCCTTGGTTGGTGTAAGTGCGTACCGTTGTTCCTGCTTGAGTTTGATGTGTTTAACCTGTTGTGACCCGGCTTGCCCTTGACTCTGCTTATTGGTTTCTGATTTGGCATCATTCCTGTTCCTATTAACCCGGCTCGTTTGACTTGGCTTCTGGATTCTGATTCGGCTCTGATTTGGTCCTCTGGTTCTGGAGACTATGTCTCCTCGCTCTCCTGCCTTCAGTGTACGTTACACTGTTGACGGTGTTCTGGCCTACCCTGCATTATGGCATCCTCCTTTACATTCATTACATTGGGGGTTGTCTCTTAAAGGTGGAGCAGCAGCACTTTACATTGATATTTATATTAGTATTACTTTGCGCATCACGTATTGTTTATTTGATGTAGTGTAGGTCCTTTTCGCAGTGGACAGAGGTCAGTATGGGCACCCTGACTGGTCTGCGGCTATGCAGCCACATAATCAACAAACTGCAATGAACTGTATATTCTGACACCTTTCTATCAGAACCAGCATTAACTTTTTCAGCAATTTGAGCTACAGTAGCTTGTCTGTTGGATTTGACCACACAGGCCAGCCTTAGCCCTCTCGCTTGCATCAATGAGCCTTGGTCGTCCATGACCCTGTTACCAGTTCACTGCTCTTTCTTGGACCAGTTTTGGAGATGCTCTGAACCAGCTGTCTAGCCATCACAATTTAGTCCTTGTCAAAGTCCTTCAGATGCTTACGCTTGCACATTTTTCGTGCACATCAACTTTGAGGACGAAATGTTCACTTGCTGCCTAATATATCCTACCAACTAACAGGTGCCATGATAACACAGTTATCAGATCAGTGTATAATATACTGTTGCTGTAGTATTAAATGTGTTTGTATCAGCAGTATTAAATGTGTTTGTATCCAGGGCCGGCCCAAGACATTGTGCTGCCTGGGGCGAAGTGTGAAATGCTGCCCCCCCCCCCCCCGCTTCGGGGGAAAAAATTCTGCAAAAACTGTTCTACATCCATTATGTTATATCATGATAGTTAAAACTAAAATTAGGAAGTGATAATTTACATGCAACTGCAAACTCCATATTTTTATATAGCTTTATTTATAGAAATAGTTTAAATAGATTTATTAAATAGCAACAACGATAACAACAATATTGCAATCAACTATACAGCTCCTACAATTTTTTTTAAATATAGCTGTATTTATATAAACAGTTTAAATAGTTTTAATAAATAGCAAAACGGTTTATCATTAACAGACAACATTAACCATCACAACAATATTGCAAACAACTATATACCAATCAACTCAAATTGGTGCTTTCCGTGCCTTCTTGGCTGCAAATATAGACACTGCTTCCTTCAGGTGTATAGTTTTGGCTAATTCGTGTTCAATTGAAATTGTCGCCAGGCCCACCAACCTTTCTTGCGTCATTGTGGAGCGCAGGTATGTTTTTATTAGCTTCAGCTTTGAGAAGCTTCGCTCTCCACTAGCAACGGTTACAGGAAGTGTTAGCAGTATGCGCAGTGCAATGAAGACATTTGGAAAGAGGCCAGTCAAATTGTTTGTGCAGATATACTCCAGCACACCCTTGGGAGACAAGTCTGAAGGGATATATTTTGAAATTGCTCTCAGTTCATCATTGAGATCAGTCGAGTCAATATCCCGCATGTTCTCATGGGACAAAACTCTTTCCAATTCTTTACACTGCTGGAGTAGGTCTTCAGGTATTGCTTCTTTTAGCTTGGGAATGTTGTAGAGAACCCCAAAGACATTGCTGTGCTCGTGTAGCTGCAAAAAACGTTCTTCCAGTGACTGGATAGCACAGTCTAGAACTTGGTAAAAAAAAATTAACTTTGAACTGTTGTTTTGGATCACTGATGCATTCATCCTCTGCCTCATAATCAAAATGAGTTCTTCTGCGGCGAACCCGAACTACGGCAAGGGGAAAAGTCGGATCGATGTCAAGTTCTTCTGCCATCTTTTGTGCGCTTTTCAATACATTTTCATATTCCTCATCTGATCGATAAGTCTGTAGAAAAGCCTTTGTCATGTCAAGTTGTTGAACTGCCACAGAAATATCAACATCAATCTGTTGCAGTCTTTTGCTTACAATGTTTACATGGAAGAGTACATCATGCCACAACACTAGACCACACAGAAATTTAAAATTGCATATATTCCTTGTGATTCCTCTCCCTTCTGCTAGTGTTTTGCCACGAGCTGCTCCTGTTAAACCAGCATCCTCCATAACTGCAGTTAGGGCATCATAAATTTTCCCAATCTGGTTTCGGATAGCCTTTACTGCTTCCACGCGACTCTCCCATCGTGTGGTACTCAGTGGTTTCACTGTAATATGTGAACGTCCAAGATGTTGTTTGAGGATTTGCCAACGGTGGGTAGATGCAGAGAAGAATACATACACACTTTGTATTACATTAAAGAACTCTGAAGCTTCGGGACATGCAGAGGCAGCATCGCTGATTACCAAGTTCAATGAATGGGAACTGCAAGGAGCAAAAAAGGCTCTGGGATTTAACACTCGCACTCGTGTTTGTACACCACTGTTTTTTCCCTTCACGTTGGCTCCATTGTCATATCCCTGTCCTCTCATATCCATAAGGTCAACTCCCATTTCTTTCAGCTTCTCAAGAAGCATGTTTGTCATACCAGATCCTGTTGTATCATCTATATCGATGAACCCCAAAAAAAGTTCTCTGACATTTACACCTGAGTCTGTTGCCATTACAAAACGGACCATTAAAGTCATTTGTTCAGAATGGCTTATATCAGGTGTACAGTCCAGAATTACAGAGTAATATTTTGCAGCATTCAGGTTTGCCAGAATTGTCTCTTTGATTTGCCCTGCCAGTAACTGGATGATTTCGTTTTGAACAGTCTTCCCAAGATAGTTAATGTGGGTTTCTTTACTGGTTACTCTTCTGAGATGTTCCTTTAGGACTGGGTCAAACTCTTCCATCAACTCCACAATTTTAAGAAAATTACCATTGTTTGGCACAAACAGCTTATCTGATGTACCACGCAGTGCTAGGTTTTGAGTAGCAAGGACTCTAACAATGGCAATGAGCCTTTTTAGAACATTTTCCCAGTGATAAGTTTCAGAATCAATCTTCTCTTTGTGTTTTGCATCTATGGTTGTCTTCAACCTAAGTCTTGTACGCAGTTCAAACCAGCTATGGAATGCTCTCTGGTGAGATGGTATCTTCTCATGACATGCCAAATTCCTGCTAAGGTGTTTCCAGTCATTTGTTCCTCTAGAACTTAAAGCAGATACAGTGAGGTCTGTTTGGAAGACTTTGCAACAAAAACAATACACAGCATTCTTACTCTTTGAGTACATAAGCCATGACCTCTCCACTTTCTCCATATTGGGTAGATTACGCCAATAATGCATCCGATGAAAGCTTTGATTTCCTTCAGATTTGTCCTTTGGAAAGCTGAAACTTTTCAGCTGATGTGGACCGTATGCTACCAGGAAATCTCTCAGTTTACTGCTCATATCTGGCCAGAGCCCTGGGTCTTCAAGAAATAGAGGACTGAACTCAGCATCACCAGGAACCAGCTCATCCACCGTGCTCACATCTGTTGGGCTTTCCTCTTCACGAATATGTAGAGCTTCCTCAGTTTGTGATGCTGATGTGGATGCCGTAGCAATTATCTCCTCAGTTGGAAACTCTTGTTCCATCGGAGCTTTGTCTTGGCTCCCTGGATTAATAAATTTCAGCATGACTCCTTTCTGCTTAGATAAAAAAGCCTTCTTCGCCACTCTAATCTTTGCATATTGTGCACCAGAAAGACGTATTCGTTTCTTTCCGCCAGACATGGCTGTTGGCAAAAGGTGACACAAATGTAAAGACTTTAGCGTTGCGTATCAAGAAGACACAATCACAAAAAAATATGAGACTAAGATCCAGATCCCCGCAGAGCATTTCTGAAGGCAGAGTGGCATATAAGGGGTTAAAAGGCATACTCCTCCACATGGGGCACAAATACATAATGAGAAAAACAAAGATATAGTGAGTATAGTAAGGAGCAATATGTGGTGTATAGTCCCCTCTATAATGAAATCAGCAATTGTGTTTCACAAACTCCAAAGAACCAATTTAAGTTTCCTTTTTCATAATATATTCAGATTGAAATAGAGTAAATAACACAATACCTTCACTTTCCCTCACACTGATGTCTGGAGTTTTGTCCTTTGACGTGACTAGAAATTCAGGAAGGCGTTTTGTCTCTGGATAAATAAAAATTACAAAGTTCTATTTATCCCTACAGTAAGTAAAGTGCCAGGAAACAGATAACCAAATACACACCAGGACAGGCTCTGCCACACCGAGACCCAAACACACACACACATAGTCCCCTCTATAAAGAAATCAGCAATTGTGTTTCACAAACTCCAAAGAACCAATTTAAGTTTCCTTTTTCATAATATATTCAGATTGAAATAGAGTAAATAACACAATACCTTTACTTTTCCTCACACTGATGTCTGGAGTTTTGTCCTTTGATGTGACTAGAAATTCAGGAAGGCGTTTTTTTCTCTGGATAAATAAAAATTACAAAGTTCTATTTATCCCTACAGTAAGTAAAGTGCCAGGAAGTAGATAACCAAATACACACCAGGACAGGCTCTGACACCTGTCAAGAGCATAAAAAATCCACATTGCTGCTTATTGTGTGTATCTGACTGTGCCCCCTGCCAGGCCCCTTTGTGCATTGATTTATTTGATGCCCCCCTTGTGTTTTGATGCCCCCCTAACCACCCTGTTGTGTCCTCACTCCCCAGCCACCCTCTAGGGGCATGAATATGTCCTTTAAAATTATGTCCTTCCCACCCTTTAAAATTAGGCCTTTCTTTAGATAACCAGATAAGACAGATAACCACAAGCCCTATTAGCTGTAGTTACCTCAAAAACAGAAGACACAGCCAGTGTATGTTAACATTAAACCTGCTCCAAGGCCAAGAAGGTTCTACATATGTATTACAAAAAATCCTATACATATTTGGAGGAAAAAACAGTGATTTCAGAGGTTCATGATAACCTCCATAAACAGCCATTTTAACAGGCTTAACACTTGAGCTTACAGCTCACCTCTCATGTGCTGAGGTATTGAGGTCATACATTTGTGCTGTTTTGAGCAGTTGCTGTTTGCTTTGTACCACCTACCAGTCCACCCATTTTGGTTCCCATTTCATATTAAATAGAATATCGCCAATATGGAAGAACAGAAGGGGAGTGAACATCACCTGCACACATTTCAGACATGGTGCACTGTAGGCCCGCAAATATTTCAATAATATTAAATTGTTAATGTCCCCTCTCCACAGCAACCCTCTAGGGGCATGAATATGTCTGTCCGCGACTCCATCGGTCCGCTTATCACCTCAATTATTATTTTTTTTTTAAATACTTACTTTTTCTTTTTCCACCGACGTGCTCTTCAGCCTCTTCTCGCTCGAGATCTTCTCCTTGTCACGCGGTGACGGGCAACTGCTCTGTTTTTAAGTAATTAAACGGCGGCGGTTTTACATTTATGTTAAAACCGGCGCCGGTAGCCGCATTGGATGACAAACAGCGGCACTTGGGGTGGCAAAGTGCCGCCCCTTCAAAAGTGCCGCCTGGGGCAATTGCCCCAGTCTGCCCCATTATAGGGCCGGCCCTGTTTGTATCAACTGTTGCATTCAGTGAATATAAAAATGGCCCACCACAACCAGCATTCATTCAATGCACCTATATATAAGCTACTATACAGAATATACTTCAGCTGTAGTATTCAATCAAATTCAATTATATCTTTACAAATGAGCTGAATGTTTTTTCCATCAAATTATATTCTCTCTCTCACAGCTGCACGAAGCTTAGACTGTCTAGCACTCTTTTAGGCAGGTGGATTAGTACACCAGGAGCTGAGAAATGATTGCTCTAGGAAGGTTTTCCTTTCTAATTCCTATTTGTACCCAACCCCCATATTAAGTGATTATTCCCCTTTTTTGCGCATATTAATAAAGGATACATTTTAATATTATTTTTCCTTGGTGCAGCATCTGGCACATTGGGCAGATTGGGTACTGCAGAATGTAGCCACCAGCTGTATATGGTGGTCCACAAGCTACATGAGTGGGCAAACATAATGTATGGCCTTTCATATCCAGATATTTGCCTTAAAGTACCATGGATACCTCATTATCCCCAGTCCAGCTCTGTGGAACCCCTATCTCCAGAAGGATATAGTCATTCTAAGGAATCTGTCACTACACTTACCTCCCAAACTGCCGCCACAGCCAGACATGCTAGTCATGTCCCGGGAAGCCATCCAAACACTTAGCGTGTCACCAACATGCACGAGTATAATGTTCCTGTTGTATGGAATATTGCAGTCCCAGGTTCTATACACCTCTTTTTAAAGGTACAGACTCCAAATGTGTTGGCTTCCAGGTTCCTACATTGTGGGTCCACTCAGTGTTACATATTATCGATGATCACCTCCTAAGCTTAAACAGTGTACCTAAAATGCTACAATAGCAAGGTATTCTGTGACACCGAGAACTCACCCCAAGAAGCACCAGAGAGTGGTCACAAGCGCCACTGCAAGAGATTGTGCCTCTTGCAAGATTGCGATGTCCATTAAAAAATAAACAAGTGTCCAAGAGGGTCTCTCCAAACCCTTCTGAGATATCTGGTACCTGAATACAGGTACTGCATTTAACCATGCAACTCAATGGAGCCCAGCTTACTAATCACAATGTGATTCGCAAAAAAAATAAAAAAATAAAAAAATTAATAAAAATAAGTAACATTTAAAAATAACTATGTTGTGAAGTCACCATCAGGGGAACCATCTAGTTCCAATAAAAAGTCAAAAAATATATATATATTAAAAAAGTTGTTTTAGAATCAAGCGCTAAAATTAGCACCGTATCTTGCCAAATATCCCGGCATTGAATATGTTAAAATATTAGCATGTCTAGCTTCAAAAATGTATGGTTTGTCGGTGTGAATTGAATTGGCTGGGTTCCAAGATGTCCCAAATAGGAAATGGGCTCAGATTAAACAGATGTCAAAATGAAAAGAAAATAGATGGCCACTTGTGGAATTTCTTGCCCCCAAACAACCCGACAAATCTATGCATGGGTGTAATCAGGAGATGTTGCTGAACACAAATTAGGGTGTTGTTTGTCAGTGTAAATGTATACCGAAAGTACAATGTGTGTAAGTATTTATGTTAGAACATTTGTAAACTCAGGACAAATAGTAGAATCTATTTAGCAGGTTTTATTTAATAAATTTTGTAGATTTTTGTAGATTTTTTTTAAACAAAAGTGAGAAAAGGTGCTTTTTTTAATTGTTTTTAAATTTTATAGGAAATTAGATGATATGATCATAAAATGGTATCTGAAGAAAGCCCTTCTTGTTATGAAAAAACAATATATAATTTCTGTGTTCACTAAATGAGAAAGAAGAAAATTACACCTAAACAGGAGCACTGCAAAAATGTTATAACCTCGGTCACAAAGGGTACAAAAAATAAAAGCATGATCTTTAATGGCTTAATCCTAGATCACATTGCTCTTGCTGTTGTAGTCCATGCTTCTACCTCAGCCATAGCACTCCAAACAGACCATAAACTTCAATAGGTGCTCTCATACTGCCAAGAGTCTGACAAGGAAATCATGTTACCCAATGACTTTGTACTCCAAATACTCCATTCCCATACCTCGGCTTTCCTCCTTCCCAAATTAACTTACACGATGTGTGCCTCAGGGCTTTGTTCTGAGGTTTCTACTCTTCCCATTCTACACATCTTCTCAGAAAACCGATCTCTTCTGGATTCCAGTACCTCCTTTACATAGATCACTTTCTGTCAGGGGACTCCAGGTTTGAGAATTTGGAGGACTACCCATAATCTCTGAAAACCCATATTTTCAAGAAGTGTATAACATTTAATCAAGCCATCTGAATGACCAACAGTCTCTACAGCTCATCCTAACGCGACCAACTCATCCCTATCCAGGCAGTCCACTCCTACTGTTTCACTTTCCCCTCAACCACCAACTAGATTTTAAGCTATAAACTTGCAAGAGCAGGGTCCTCTTCTCCTTTTGTACTAGTTTGTTACTCCAGTTTGTTACTGTTTGTGATCAGAAAGTATTTTACTAAGACTGTTGTAACAGAGCAACGGAATCTGCTGGTGCTATATAAAAAGATGTCACACAATGATATGCAAATTTTCCTTGTCTGACATTTTACCTGCCTGTCTTTCTGAAATTGCATCCTCAGAGGCATCCTACTACCTTGAGCTCAATATCACCAAGAATTGGCTTCTCATTATTCCCCCTCCCCTCTATCCTCAATTCCTCATATATCACATCACTGTTGAGAATTAAACAATTTATCCAAAAGACCACGTTAACCTGAAAAGTATCTCTAAATATATCCTTTCCACAACAAAAAAATCAACCAAATACTGATGAATTTCCAAGTGATATCCAAACAGGATTATTGCCAATTCATGCTAACTGATCTCCTCTTCTCTCTATTTTCACCACTCCAATCTATCATGAACAGTTAGGACAGAATACTGCACCTCCCCATGTATGCCCTTATTTCCAAATACTATTCTAACTCTCCCCTTCTGTTTCCCATGACTTGTATCTATCTTCTACCATTGGCAATTTTTTCCCCACATCATTCAGGATTTTACCAATGCTGTGCTCAGTCTCTTGAATATCTGTTCTCTTAGAGTTCACCCTACTTATTCTAAAAAAGTAACAATCTAGAGAAGCATACAATACATACCTTAATAACCACAAACAATCCCCCTCCAGCATCAAGATCTCCACACACTTCTTCACATCAACTTTGTTACAATCATATTATCCTCACTCAAGCATCCTTTACCTTGTATTTCACCCCCATCAAACTTTCTAATAGATTGTAAGATGGCAAGAGCAGCCCCCAGGCATCAAACCCTGATTTAAAAGATCTTAGGAGGTGATCAACAATCACCTTCTAAGCTTAAACGGTGTTGCTGAAAATTCTCAATAGCGAGGCATTCAGCGACACCGAAAACCCACCCCAGGACGCACTGTGACCACTCTGCGAGATTTTGCCTCTCATAAGATGGTGTCCTCCTTTAAGAAAATAAACAAGTTCTCAAGAGGGGAAGTTCTCAAGAGGGTTTCTACAGGTGCTGCATTCAACCATGCAACTCAATGGAGCCCAGCTTTCTAATCACAATGTGATTAGTAAAATATAAAAAATGGTAAATAATTAAAATAATAAAAAAAAACCCAAACATTTATAAAAAATTATGCAGTTAAGTCACCATCAGGGGAACCATCTAGTTCCAACAATATGTAAAATTAGCAGTGTATCTTCCCAAAAATCCTGTCATGGGAAGAGTTAAAATACTAGCATTTCAAATAGTCATGAGATGTCTACTTTAAAAAAAATCATTTGATGGGGTAAATTAAATTGGCCGGGCTCAAAGATGTCCCAAATGGGGCATAGGCACAAACTGACCAGATGTCAAAATAAAAAAGAATGTGCACTTCCCAAATGTTACCTTTTAGCCCTCAAACAACCTGACAAGCCCATGCATGGGTTGTATCACTTTACTCAGGGGATGTTGCTGAACACATATTGGAGTGTTGATTGACAGTGGTATGTACCAAGGGCTGTAAATCCATACCTAAACTAGAACTTACAAAAAAAACATTGGGTATTTCTAAACTCAGGACAAATAGTAGATTTTCCATCAGCTTTTGTAGATAAGTGATTGAGTTTTCAAATATATGAGAGAAAAAGTGCTCTTTTGTTTTTTCACAATATTTTTTTTTATAGGAAATTAGACAATATGATAAAAAAATAACATCTGCAGAACTCCCTTCTTGTTCTGAAAACAAAAAACTAAACAATACATAACTTGAGTAGGTACACTTATTGGGAGATATGAAAATTACAGCTAAACACAAGGACCGTAAAAGTGTTAAAATAGTCTTGGTCACAAAGGGTACAAAACGAATAGCCCTTAAGGGGTTAAAAAACACTCCAAGGGGGCGGCGTTAGCGCTCGACGATGATGGCAGCTTAAGTCTCGAGCTCCGCTCGCCGTCCGACTTTTAAGCTTGTTTTTCCGCTTTTCTTTGACGATGGGGAAAACTAACCGAGTGGGGTCTACCCCACGAACGTCTGGAGCGCGGGACCGACCGTCCACTCCATCTGTCAGGTCCTATTTTCACGGGCAACCCGACCAGGACTCTCGGGACGCGGAGCCCAAGATGGCGCCATCTCCCGCCAGCCAGATTAGCGAGTGCTCCGACGACGGCCTCCGGGATCAGGAAGCGGGCTCCCCGCCTCCGGTGCCACCGGGTCCCTCCTGGCAAGAGGCTTTTAAGGCGCTCCCGACGAAAGCGGACTTGGCGGCCGTGATCGACTCCTCACTTGACCAGGCCCTTCGGGGCGTGCGGGCCGACCTCGTGGTCATTAACCCCTTAATGACAATTGCCGGTCCTGGCACGGCACGGAAAAGCATGTGCTTTACGACAATTGACGTGCCAGGACCGGCACGTCTTTAAACGGGTGCAGAAAGCGATCTACTATCGCTTTCTGCACCCAAAAAGCGTTGCTGAATGCCTCGACCTCGAGGCATTCAGCAACGCCGCGATCGGCACGAAGGGGCCATCTCTGGCCCCTCCACGGGGCGTCAACATCCGCCATACTTTGTATGGCGGCGGACGCCCGTTTTAAAAGCGTTTAGGAGGCGATCGACGATCGCCTCCTAAACTTAAATGGTGTCGCTGGAATGCCTCGATCAGGAGGCATCCAGCGACACCAAACACTAACCTTTTGATGGGCTGTGACCGCTCCGGAGAGCGGTCACAGCCGCAGCTGCCGGCAATCTTCGCCATCAAGGAAGATGGCCGCCGTCGTGTAACAGGAACCACAAATTTTAAAAGATCGCTAGATGGTCCAGACCATCTAGAGAACTTTGGCTCCACTTGCAGGTTGAATACAGGTACTGCATTCACCATGCAAGTCAATGGAGCCCAGCTTTCTAATCACAGTGTGATTAGTAAAAATAAATTAAAAAATAAAATAAAATTAATAATAATTAGAAAAAAATAGTAAAAAAACAGTAAAATGTAAAAATCATTTCCCACTGATGTCACTATCAGGGGAACCTCCAAGTTGAAAAAAAATGTTAAATTTTTTTTAAAAAAAAATAAAAAAAAAATATATATATATATAAAAAATATATTTTTGTGAGCAAGTCCTAAAATTAGCATATTAGCTTAAAACAATTCTCGCATGGAAAGAGTTAAAATACTGGCATATTAAATGCCCGTGGGGTGTCTACTTTTAAAAAATGTATGATTTGATGGGGTAAATTGAATGGGCCAGGTTCAACAACGTCCCAATTAACACGGGGGGAAGGATGGCCACACATCTAATTTCCAATTAGAAAAATGCACACGTACCAAATGTGGCCTTTTAGTTCCCCCAAAAAATGACACACCCATGCATGTGGGGTATCACTGCACTCAGGAGATGTTGCTGAACACATTATGGGGTGTTGTGTGACAGCGGCATATACCAGGAGCTGTAAATTCATACATAAAGTAGGTGTGTGTGGGAAAAATACACACACAAAAATATTACTGCAAACTTTGAAAAAATGCTGGTGGTAAAATATGTGCATGCAAAGAGTTAAAATACCAGCATTTAAAATACCCTGGGGTGTCTAGTTTTGAAAAATATATGGTTTTGTTGGGCACACTGAAATGGCCCGGCTCAAAGATGTACCAAATAGGGCATGGGCAGTGGATCCCAAATGCCAAAGTTCAACATTGAAAAAAGCGCATGCCCCAAATGTGGCCCTTTTGCCCCAAAACAGCCAGGCAAAATCATTCATGTGAGGTATCGCTGTACTCAGGAGATGTTGCTGAACACATATTGGGGTGTTTTGTGATAGTGACATACACGAGAACATTTTAATTCATGCCTGAATTAAAATGTGTGTGGAAAACCAAATGCAAAAAAATGACTACCACAAAGTTTGACAAAGACTGGTGGTAGATATGGTGCATGGAAAGAGTTAAAATACTAGCATTTGAAATACCCTGGGGTGTCTAGTTTTCAAAAATATATGGGTTTATTGGGCACACTGAAATGGCCCGGCTCAAAGATGTACCAAATAGGGCATGGGCAGTGGATCCCCAAATGCCAAAGTTCAACATTGAAAAATGCGCATGCCCCAAATGTGGCCCTTTTGCCCCCAAACAGCCAGGCAAAATCATTCATGTGGGGTATCGCTGCGCTCAGGAGATGTTGCTGAACACATATTGGGGTGTTTTGTGATAGTGACATAAACTAGAACATTTTAATTCATACCTGAAGTAAAATGTGTATGACAAAACAAATGCAAAAAAATGACTACCATAAAGTTTGACAAAGACTGGTGGTAGATATGGTGCATGGAAAGAGTTAAAATACTAGCATTTGGAATACCCTGGGCTGTCTAGTTTTCAAAAATATATGACTTGATGGGGTAAATTGCATTGGCCGGGTTCAAAGATACCCGAAATGGCACATGGGGGGAAGAATTACCAGATTTGGAAAAAATGGCTTTGAAATAGCAAAACGCTACCTGTACTTATTGCCCCATAATGGGTAGAAAAAAGCAAAAAAACATAAAAACATTGGGTATTTCTAAACTCAGGACAAATAGTAGAATCTATTTAGCAGGTTTTTTCATTACCTTTTATAGATGAGTAAAAGATTTTTCAACTAAAAGTTAGAAACAGTCATTTTTTTCTAAATTTTTCACCATATTTTATAATTTTTTTAATAGTAAATAATATGATACAATCAAAACAATGTCATCTAAAGAAAGCCCTTCTTGTCCTGAAAAAAACAATATCTAATGTGTGTGGGTTCAGTAAACGGGAAAGAAGAAAATTACAGCTAAACACAAGCAGCGCAGAAATGTTAAAAAGGCCATTGTCACAAAGGGTACAAAAAGTAAAATCAGCCTTTGTCTCGAAGGGGTTAAACATGACCTGAAGCAGCTGGGCGATCGTGTTCTCTCGCTTGAATACTCTCACACTACCGCTTGCGAACGCATCGACTCTCATTCTTCTACCCTATATTCACACACCGAAACCATCCACCAACTTCGGCGACAACTGGAGGATCTGGACAACCGGGGCAGGCGAAACAACCTCCGCGTACGCGGCCTACCTGAGACGGTCCCTCCGGAGCAAATTCGTCAGGTACTGCAGTCGGTGTTCAATTTGCTGCTCGGCCTGCCGGAAGATGCACCGATCCAGTTTGACAGGGCCCACCGCGCTCTACGGCCGAAGGGATCTCCGTCTTCCCCCCCGAGAGATGTGGTGTGCTGTTTCCACGAATATTCCGTCAAAGAGGCGGTATTGAAGGCCTGCCGCTCCTCCGGTACTGTGGAATACGACGGGGACAAGCTTTCTATTTACCAGGACCTCTCACCGCTGACTCTCCAAAAACGCAGGGCGTTGCGGCCCATTACAGCTGCGCTCCGGGAAGCTGGAGTTTCTTACCAGTGGGGCTTTCCATTCATGTTGATTGCCCGGCGGAATGGCGCTTCTTTCACCTTGCGACACCCGGGGGAGCTACAACATTTTTTGGAGGCCCTGCACTTACCTGCTGTGGAGGTTCCTGACTGGGAAGAAGCTTCAACGTATCAGCCACCTCTCTTGGATCCAGCCACCTCCTGGACTTTGCACTCCAACCGCAAGAAGAGGACCCGCCGTGACCCGACGCCCTCGATCGCCACAGGCTGAATCCGTCCTTTCTCGGTCACTCGCCTTATGGCCCTTTGGGAACGTGAGTGTCTGTGCTAGTCTCACGTTGCGCCTTTTTCGCCCCGGCAGTCGTCGTGGACTGGGACTAAATCATTCGATCGGGTCTTTTTATTTGGTTTTTCGGCCTTTATTCTATTATTTTTCCGTCCTTTTTCGCTTCGTTTTGATTTTCCGGCTCTCGTTTTGCGTTTCGCGTCGATTTTATGTTACGTCGGCTCACTAGGGTTGTGACTGGTGGTGGCTACCTTATAGTTGAATGATTCTACTCACCGCCTGTCGTATACACACGCTCGCGCATAGCCTTGGTATCCTGTTGGGTATGTCCTACTCGGCCGGTCATGCCGGAGGGCTCGCGGTGCCCCTTGTTTTGGGCATCTTCTCCTTCGCTTTGCCCCCGGTCTGTTGCCCCGGTCTCCACCTTTCCTCCGCTCTTCTCTCCTTTCCGCTGGTCTTTTTCATGTGTGGTTTGCGTCTTGTCCCGTTGTGTATGTGTCCCCTCTCCCCCGGTGGGCGCTTTGTCGGTGCCCATTGGGGGCGCGAGGGTTTGCCTGCCACTTTCTCCTGTCTCCTTCGTCCTCTGTTTTCTGCTCTCTCGGACGGTGGGCGGTAGCGGGAGGTCTCTTTCTTTCCCCCGCTCTCTTACCCCGCTGTCCCCCTCCTTTGCCTCACCTCCTTATCCGCTCTGCTGGGCTTCCCCCCCGAGCTCCCCTGTCCGTTCGTGGACAGTGAATTGGGGACTCTCTGTAGTCCCTCAGCTCATATGTTGTCGACACTTTTTGTCGCCGTAGTAGGCGTTGTTTTGACCTACGTGCACCTCACACATTACACTTCATGCACATGTTTCTTTTGTTATTGTGTTTTATTGTTTTTTGTTCATGATTTGTTCGACCTGTGGTGGCCCCTTTTTTGTTACTCTGTATTACGTCAGCCTTAACCATGTCATCTAACCATTTGCGTTTTGTCACCCTCAATATAAGGGGCTTAAATAAACCGGAGCAACGCTCCAAACTTTGCTCCTTTCTCCGTTCTTCTCGATCCCATATTGCCTTTATTCAGGAGACCCATTTCAAACAGGGATCGGAACGTCGGCTCCTGGATAGGAACTTTTATCAAGCTTTCTTCTCTACTTCCCCTTCCACAAAGACTAAGGGTGTGGCTCTCTTGATACACAAAATGGTCCGCTTTCAATTTTTAGACGAATGGCGAGATGACGAGGGGCGCTGCATACTAGTCAAGGGCTATGTAGGCTCCCAGAAGGTTACTTTGGCGAATCTCTACGCCCCTAACAAATCTCAGGGCCGCTCCATTATTTCGATTCTTAATAAATTGACGGACTTCCAGGAGGGGATTACAGTCCTGGGCGGGGACTTTAATATGGTATTCGACCCTTTGGTGGACACTTCCTCAGGTAGGTCACATCTCCCGTACTCTATTATTCGCAAAGTCCTCAGGCATCTTAAGCTCAATCAACTCATAGATACTTGGCGGGCCTTGCACCCGGAAGAGCGGGATTATACCTATTTTTCTGCCCCCCATGCCACCTACTCCAGGATAGATACCTTCTTCATTTCCCATTTCCATCTGTCCTTCCTGTGCTCTGCCACGATTGGCCCTTCCACTATAAGCGATCATGCTCCGGTCTTCATGGGGCTCTCCCTGGTTCCTCTGCCCAGACCCCGGTGGAGTTGGCGGCATAATGAATCGTTGTTGGATGACCCGGGTAATTTGTCGACTTTGTCATCCCATATTTCTCAGTACTTCACTGACAATGTCACTCCGGACGTTTCTGCCACGGTGGTTTGGGAGGCCCACAAGGCGGTCGTGAGGGGTCATCTGATAGGGCTGGGAGCCGCGGGTAAGCGGCAACATGCGGATGCTGTCTTATCCCTTGTTAGGCAAATTGAAGCCCTAGAATTGCGCCACAAAGCTACCCTCCTCCTGACGCTCCAGTTGCAACT
The DNA here is from genome assembly GCA_029215755.1 of Spea hammondii. Classification (NCBI taxonomy): domain Eukaryota; kingdom Metazoa; phylum Chordata; class Amphibia; order Anura; family Pelobatidae; genus Spea; species Spea hammondii. The sequence goes on along the minus strand of JARDYJ010000001.1, from coordinate 128,590,736 downwards.
TACCACTCTTCGATCGCGCTTGGCGTTCTGACCCGGGCCGTTCTCTTCCCGCGTTGTTGGAGGTCCTGGATCGGTTTAGCTATGTTTCCAACTACAAGATTAATCAGAAGTGATGGGGTTTCGCTTGGCGCCGGACTTCTCCCACCATATACGTACCACTATGCCTTTTCGTTGGAAAGAGGACTATATTAAGTACCTGGGGATCCTTCTCCCCTCAGATTTGTCCCGGATCCGGTCTCTCAATTTTGATCCCCTGTTGGCCTCTCTCCTTTCTGATCTACATAAATGGGCATTCCCTCATGTATCCTGGTTCGGGAGGGTCAGCGTTCTCAAGATGAATGTTCTACCCCGTTTCCTATACCTTTTCCAGACGCTGCCCATTTTCCTCCCCCGCTCCTATTTTCGTAAGTGTCATGGTGCCTTTCTCCGCTACATCTGGCGGGGGAGGCCGCCTAGACTTTCTTTTTCTTACTTGACGAGGCCTAAGATATCGGGGGGGATGGGCCTTCCCAACCTGGAGCTCTATTGGAGAGCTGCGCATCTTCGCCGTGTGGTGGAGTGGTCGGTTGGGGCGCGCCGTCTTTGGGTGTCTGTGGACGCTGCGGCGGTGTCTTGTCCAATTGCCACTCTTCCGTGGATTGCCTCTCCTCGGCGCTGTGTATCCCACCCCCAGCACCCCTTGATTGGCCCCACCCTGAAGGCCTTGGGGTGTGCGGTTCGAGGGGTCTCGTGTCCAACCCCTCCCCCCTGTTCCCTATCTCTGGGCACCCTGACTTTGCTCCGGGTCGTGATCCGGTCCGTCTGGCGCTCTTCACTCCTGCGGGCGTCTCCACTTTGCGAGTCTGCCATGTGACAAGGGGCTCTATCCTTAAGCCTTTGTCAGAGTTGACGGGGATTGCAACTAACTCCTTCCTATCTCTTTTCTTTTACCACCAGCTCCAGCATTTTCTCTCCTCCACCGGGGCCATGGGTGCTGGCTCCTGCCCCCCCACTGTTTTTGAGCAATTTTGCCTTGAGGCGTCGGAGCCTCCGCACTTGCTTTCCGCTTTGTACGCCCTCCTGCTCACTCCGGCGGTTGCCTCCAAACCATATTATTACAGCCTTTGGGAGAACGATCTGGGCTTATCCTTCTCTCCGGAGGACTGGGAACAGATGCTCATGATTGTCCATAAGGGTACCATATCTAGCAGAGTGCAGGAAACCCTCTTCAAGATAGTCACCTGATGGTATAAGGTGCTCTTGGATTTACACAGATTTTTGCCCCAGGTCTCCCCGACGTGCTGGCGTTGTAATTCCCACCCAGGCTCCCTTCTTCACATATGGTGGGATTGTCCTGTCCTTAAGCCCTTCTGGGACAGGGTGGCCGCGGTCATTCGGGAAGTGTCGGACCCTGCATTTACGGCTACCCCGGCCACTATGCTCCTACATTATAACTCGGTTCCGTACCACGCCTACAAAGGCTCCATCAAATTCCATTTAATTAATGCCGCACTTACCACTCTTCCCCTCTCCTGGAAGTCCGTCGTTCCTCCCTCTATATCTGCTTGGTTCCGCCAAGTGGAATTTATTTACCAGATGGAGGTCCTTACTAGCGCTTCTAAAGGCCAGGACCATTCGGTGGAGCTAAAGTGGTTTTATTGGCGTTCCTTTATATCCACTCTGGCTGATCGTCCGGACCCCCCCCTGGTCTAAATCTGTGCCCCTTCTCTCCCCTCATGTACGGTCTCTGCGTTTGCTCTACATCTGATGTGTTCTGCTCTCCTTTTATTTGTATGCCTGCCACCCAGGTTTTGTTTTTGTTTCTGTTTTAGTTTGGTTCTATTTGGTCTCCTATGTGCCCACTTTACCGGGACCTCCTGCTTCGGCTCTTTTGCCGTTCAGTCCCTGTACATATTGCACCCTACTGTTGTTTATGGGTACTGTATTTGCATATTGTCTGTACCACGTTATCACTTGTCTGTGCCTGCAATTGTAACTACCCGCTGTCTTGCATCCTGTTACGATGTCATCTTCAGTTTGTATTTTTGAGGGTGCTTGATGTTCTTTTGGTGATACTCTATGTCTACCATACTAGTGTTATTTTATTGCTGTGCTACTGTGTACGGTCTTGTTTTATTTTTCCTTCAATAAACGGAGAATTGAAAAAAAAAAAAGCAAAAAAAAAACACTCCAAAAGAATACTTCTAGCAGAAGAAAAGCTTAACAGAATAAATATTAGGTGGGTTGTATAAAAAGTTATTATGTATAAGTGTAAAAAAAGAACTTTCTGTCTTTCAAATGTGGTTTGGGCAATTTACTACCCTGGCTAGTCTTGTCCCATTAACAAGCCTTTCTGGGAAACATTTAAAAAAAATGTAATAAATCAATATTTTATTTGGTTTATTTAACCTTTTCATTTTATTTACATACACACACAAAACAAATATATTGGTAGTAACATTGTAAAGACTATGCATTTGTAAGGATTTGCTGACATCTATTGGTTAATTTTTATATTACATATATTCACTAGGTATGTATTTTAATAAAAAAGAGAGGCCTCAAATGGCTATTAGGAAACATTATTATACAAGTGTGCACATGTGAACAGATATTTTCTGTCAATTCTAAATTAATTAATTACCTATATCTACAGATATTGTGCATTCAAAATAAAATACGTTTATAAGTAATTAATTAATTAATAATTCATTATTTCAGAATTGACAAAAAGCATCTATAGATGTCGTGCAACTGTACATACAAAATAAAATAGTGCAAAAAAATGATTTAGTACTTTTCAAATTATATAACCACAAAGAGGTTATAATTAACCAAAATAACCAAAGAATAATTAACCCAATGTATTTTCTAGTAATTATAAAACAAAATGATTTAGTAAAAAATAATATAGATAGTTACAACTGGTGAAAAAAAGCAAAACAAAAAAACAATGACAGTGGTGGGCATTTTATTTTTTCTACACAGATCAAACAGACAGCAGCATGGGGAAAACAAGTGTTGACAATAGAACTAAGTGCAGAAGTACTGTGTATCATTACTTATTATAACTAATATAAATAGAATATTCTTTTTAGATGGAACAACAACACTTTAAACTTACACAGCCACCCAGCTTAGTGTCAGGTCCATACCTCAGAACGAGGCGAACAGATCCTGGCTTCCCTTTTATATCCACCCTCTCATTCACCTAAATTAATCACCTAGCAGGTGAAAGACTCAGGTGTTACTTCACATAGGAAAGGAATCTAGGAGAAACATACCTCCCTTCCACCACCAATCCTACATGAATGTCACAATTATATATATATATATATATATATATATATATATACACACACACACACACCAAAATGAAAATTCTGGACCTGAAAATTTAGCATTCACTTGAACACACCAAAATTAGACAAAAAAATCAACAACAATATATATATATATATATATATATATATATATATATATATATATATATAATAAACAGCAATCACACTCCTATCATGTCCAGGTTCTAGCATGTGCTGGTTGCTTGGGCATGATAGGAGTGGGATTGCTGTTAGCAATCATATATATATATAAATATTGTTATTGAATTGTTCTGTCAAATTTTGGTGTGTTACTTACTTTTAATAAAGGTGTGGGTAACACACCAAAATTGAACAAAAAAATATGATTGCTAACAGCAATCTCACTCCTATCATGCTCAGGCAGCCAGTACATTCTGGAACCTAAGCATGATAAGAATATGATTACAGCCTCCCTATGCCATGCTATCCCCCCACACACTTACACATCCATGCTATCACACACACACACTCATTCACAAACATTCAGTTTAAACTACACCATAACACCCATCACTCTCACACACTAATTCACTCTCACAAGTGCAGTGGAGGCGGTGGGCGTGGCTTCGGTGCTGTGCGCCGGGATATGACATGAAATCCCGACGCACAACATCAGTTGCCACGCGCATTGCAAGGGAGCAGGATCGGAGGTCTGCATTAACAGACCTCCTGCTCCCTTGATTTTTTTTAAGACGGTTAGAGGGAGATCCTTGTAACTAAAACACATGCACATCATAACACAATGTCAGCTTACACACTTTGTAGTAATAGAATCTGCTGGCACTATATAAATAAATGTAATGGATTACTGGAGCAGAAATAGACTCCTCTTCCAACCTAGGTAGTCTTAAGAATGGCAGAGCCCCAAGCAGCAGTATAGGCATGGAAGTCAGTAATGCGGTGTGAGAAATGAAAATGGTCAGACAGTCCAACGGCCAGGAGAGGTGGCTTTAGGTTCACTAACGGTAGAGAGGAAATGGTCAGACAGTCCAACGGCCAGGAGAGGTGGCTTTAGGTTCACTAACGGTAGAGAGGAACAGGTCAGGACAGACAGCAAGAATCATAACAAACAACCCAGGTTTCCAAAACCATAGGCAGATGAATACAAATGATAAAAGGCACCAGAGGAATGTAATAAGTAATAGTGGTTGAGTAAGCACTTCTACTGCAGCACTGGAATAAAAAAGTGCTGATAGTGTCATCCATAATGATGACATTTTGTGTGCCTTTCGCACTGCCTATTTCCCCTATTCATTTGTATGGGCGCTCAAATACCGTATTTGCTCGATTATAAGACGGCCCTGATTATAAGACGACCCCCCAAAATCTGAATATTAACTTATGAAAAAAAGAAAAAGCCTGAATGTAAGACGACCCTGTAGGAAAAAAGTTTTACCAGTAAATGTTAGTTCATGTAAACAATGCGAACAATTGTTTGTTAATAAAAGCTATGATTGAGAAAAATATTTTGTTTTTATTTCCTTTTTTTTTTCAACCTGCCCCCCCAGTTATGCACATCTGCCCCCAGGCTTGCCAGTCTGCCCCTGAAATGCCTTATACCCCATATATGCCACTGTGCTCCATGATATGCCTTTTAACCCTCTAAATGCCACTGTGCCCCATGAGGTAAAAGGCATTTCAGGAGGCAGAGTGGCATTAAAGGGGTTAAAAGGCATTTCACAGAGCACTCTGCCTCCAGAAATGCCTTACACCCCCCCATTTAACACTCCCCCTCCCTCCTCCAAACTTACCGGTGCTTCTGAGTTGGGGGGGCGCATAACACAGGAGGATCCAGGTCCCCTGCATCTGAGCCCCCGGTGCTTAGTCCGGGCAGCATGTAGAGCTCCACACGAATCGCGTAGAGCTCTACACGCTGCCCGGACTAAGCACCGGGAACTCAGAAGCACCGGTAAGTTGGAGGGTCCAGATCCCCTGCATCCTCCTGTGTTATGCCCCCCCAACTTACCGGTGCTTCTGAGTCCCCGGTGCTTAGTCCGGGCAGCGTGTAGAGCTCTACGCGATTGTATCGTGTAGAGCTCTACGCGATTATATCGCGTAGAGCTCTACACGTAGCCCGGACTAAGCACCGGGGACTCAGAAGCACTGGTAAGTTGGGGGGGGGGGCATAACACAGGAGGATCCAGGTCCCTTTAAGTAGGAGATGTGCCATGCCATCTGGTGGGCAGGCTGCTAAAATATTCCCAGATACCAGTTAAGATGCAACCATGGCTGTGACACACAAACTTTTTCCAACACCCTCTCACCCTAACACATACATACACACACACTATCCCTTAGCATCTTTTCTTCCTGGTAATACTAACCCTAGGCTCACCCCCAACACTCTAAAACAAGTCAGTGACACACATGAACGTCATATACATCACTACTCCTTTCTCTTCTCCCCTTGCCCCATAGGTGACTTCTTCTATCTTAACTAACCAGCTTCTCTTTATACTAGGGAAGGCCTAACCTGGTGTCTATTTCCTGCAAGAGGTGCACTGATGCCCATGCATTATATACACCTTGCACCAATGTGTCTGAGCTAGGGTATGATTGGGGTAATCTGGAATGTGACAGCTCTTCTTTAAATAAAGAAGTTTAGAAGACAATATACAATAAATGTGATTAAATAAAAGTGATGAAAAACAATGTATTTTCTTGGAAATAATGGACATTTTTGGAGCAAAAAAAATAAAATAGGCCAATATTAGGATATTATAGGTTATATTGTTATAAAATGTTGGTGTTTTCACCAGTTTGGCACTCTATGCACTGTTACCCAAAATCCTTTGCAAATAATAATTATTAGGAAAAATAGAAATTACATTAAACAAATATATTTTTTGCAAGAGTTTTTCTCACTGCTTGCTGTACTTCCCTGTTTCTCAAAGTGTATACCAGGGGATTTAAAAGAGGTATCACAACTGCATAAAACACAGACACAACCTTATCCATGTTAAATGAATATTGGGTTGTTGGGCGGATGTACATAAAAATGATTGTGCCATAGAAAGTCAAGACAACAATCAGGTGTGAAGCACATGTGGAAAAGGCTTTCTTCCTCCCTATTCTAGAAGGCAGTCTCAGGACAGTTCTTATAATGTAACAATAAGAGACAGTGGTTAGAAAAAATGAATATAATATTATAACCCAAGCCACAGCATATAAGACCATATCAGTCACCAAAGTTTCATTGCAGGAAATGATCAGCAAAGGTATGAAATCACAAAAGAAGTGGTTAATGGTTTTTACACTACAGAATAGGAGCCTGGAACTTGGAATAATCAACAGAAAAGCACTTAGAAAGCCACAAAGCCACGACCAACCGGCCAGCTGAGTGCATACTGTTTTTGACATAATAGCGTTGTAACGTAAAGGTTGACATATAGCTAAATACCTGTCATATGCCATTACAGCAAGAAAGAAGAGCTCAGTGAGTCCCAGTGCAAAAAAAAAATAAATCTGGGCAATGCAGCCTTGATAACTTATAATATTGTTGGCCACTACAAAATCCAATAGCATTTTAGGGACAGTGACAGTGGTGTACCAAATCTCCAGAAATGAGAAATGACTTAAAAACATGTACATTGGAGAATTCCATAGAGAAGGTGCCAGCCTTACAATACAAATAATGAACATATTGGTGGTGATAGTGAGAAAGTAAAAGGCTAGAAAGACCATAAAGAGCAGGACCTGCAGCTCCCTGCTACTGGGGAATCCCAAGAGTATGAACTCAGCAAGCTCACTTTGATTGACCTTCATGTCTTCATGTTGAATTATATCTGTAATTATAAAAGTAAACCAAATCTTATACTATCTTTCATATTTCATACTAGTATACGATAATTAAAATTTACTAAATGCCTCAAGAATGCAATGTGTTTATTTTTTGTAAAAAAATATATATATATATATATAATATTTATGATTGTGAACATACATGGTGTTGATTAATTTTAAATGTCCACTATGTAGTAAGCATGAGAGCACCCCAACTAGTAATATACACCTCTGTATCTACTATACAATACTATTAATTAATGAAACAGATACTTTATGATCTCTCTATGCTAGATGAGTCTACATCTAACAGTCTGGTGTGGGTTGATCATTTCACTAATAATACTGAATAACATTTACTGAACATAGACATAATTAGAGGCAATTACAAAGCATAAACATACATGTTACTACCATCAGTGATTTTTTTGAGTCTTGCTAAAGGCGTAATATGACCTTCTCAATTTCCTTCGTAACATGACAGCTATGTAGGAATGCAATGAATAATGCTGAAAGACTATAGCTCTATAACATTAAATAGTAATGCTTTCTTTAGCATTTGAATGTCATTTAAATATCAAGAGAGTTGGCAATCCCTTTAGACATAACCAACCAACTAATTTTACATATATCATTAGTGTTGTGTTTGACCATAGTGTCGAAAGCAAATTGCAAAAGTGTAGGTGTAGCTGCCATTACAAGACATTTTGGGGAACTTGATGAGAAAAAGTGTATAGGAGGGTACACATGAATGACTCATAGGTAAAGGTAACCAAAAATAACAAGAGATGGCTGTGATTAATGGGTACAACAACATGTGGGGGGGTTTCCTTACTTTTTTTGCACTCAGCATTTACAAGAGGAAGGGCAAATCCTCTAGTTTTTGGTCAACACGCAAAAAAATATATATTTGTGACAAAATTAGGCACTTGAGTTTATTTCATTAAGACAGTTGCTTATTTGTGCTACTAGCCAAACCTCTTATAATATTTTATATTTCATCTTCATTGATAAATATGGGTGAGAAAATAATTCACGATTAAGTCCATACAATGCACTGCGGTTGTGACAAAGACTCTACATGTACAGGCTGCTTTTAAATTTCTGCAGTGATCGGCAGCCCTGCGGCATTTATGGAAGCCTCACAAGTTAGGCAAACATTGACGGGGGTACAGCATAACTGTTATCATTATATACTGAGGCAGACATTGACGGGGTACAATATAACTGTTATCATTATATACTGACGCAGACATTGACGGGGTAAAACATAACTGTTATTATATACTGAGGCAGACATTGACAGTGGTACAGCATAACTGTTATCATTATATACGGAGGCAAACATTGACAGTGGTACAGCATAACTGTTATCATTATATACTGAGGCAAACATTGACAGTGGTACAGGATAACTGTTATCATTATATACTGAGGCATGCACTGACGGTGGTACAGCATAACACCTGTCACTGTATACTGAGGCAAACATTGATGGAGGTACAGCATAACACCTATCATTATATACTGAGGCACGCACTGACGGTGGTACAGCATAACACCTATCACTATATACTGAGGCACACATTGATGGTGGTACAGGATAACTCTTATCATTATATACTGAGCCAGACATTGACAGAGGTACAGGATAACTGTTATAATTATATACAGAGGCAAACATTGACAGTGGTATAGCATAACTGTTATCATTATATACTGAGGCAAACATTGACAGTGGTACAGGATAACTGTTATCATTATATACTGAGGCATGCACTGACGGTGGTACAGCATAACACCTGTCACTGTATACTGAGGCAAACATTGATGGGGGTACAGCATAACACCTATCATTATATACTGAGGCACGCACTGACGGTGGTACAGCATAACACCTATCACTATATACTGAGGCACACATTGATGGTGGTACAGCGTAATCCCTATCACTATACATTGAGCCAGACATTGACAATAATGTAGCATAACCCCTTTCACTAGATATTAAGCCAAACATTGATGTGGTATAGGCCTACTAATTCAGTGTCTGGCTTAGTATATAGTAGGGATGCGCTGAAATGAAAATTCAGCATTCACTTGGCTGAAACTGAAAATTACCCCCCACATTTAAAAATAAAAACAAAAACCCCCACTTTTATTAAAAGTAACACAACAAAATTAGACAAAAAAATGCAATACCAATATTAATATTTATATATATATATATATATATATATATATATATGTAACCAAAGAAAAATGGGCACTCACGGGTCTTTGTAGCAAAGTGCATTAAACACTAGTTTATTTCAATCAGCACGGCCAACGTTTTGGACCACCTCCGGTCCTTTCTCAAGGTCAATATTTTGTGTGGCCACCATTTTTTTTCAGCACTGCCTTAACCCTCTTGGGCATGGAGTTCACCAGCACTTCATAGGTTGCCACTGGAGTCCACTCCTCCATGACGACATCACGGAGCTGGTGGATGTAAGAGACCTTGCGCTCCCCCACGTTCCGTTTGAGGATGCCCCACACATGCTCAATAGGGTTTAGGTGTGGAGACATGCTTGGCCAGTCCATCACCTTTACCCTTAGATTTTTTAGCAAGGCAGTGGTCGTCTTGGAGGTGTATTTGGGGTCGTTATCATGTTCAAGATTGTAATCTTACAAAATAAGAAAAACAAATAGTAAAAAAAAATTATAACATGTAAAAATAATGAACCACTGATGTCCCCATCACCGGAACCATCTTTTTCCAACTAAATGTAAAAAAATATATATATATTAGACTTGTGCATTCGTCTTCGGGCGAACATGAAAACGAGCACGAAGAGGCCGTTTTTTTGTTCGTTCCGAAGGAACGTAGAACAGAATACAGTGCCGGCAAACCGTAGGCGAAGACGAAGACTCACAATCACGAAGAATCGAAGATTCTTCGTGATCGTCTTCATTTCAACCGCCAAAATTTCAAACAGGAGTGAGCTGATCCTCGTCTGTCCAATCAGCTCACTCTTGTGACGTAACGCTAAGGGTCTCGTCCAATGCCTGTGCTGCTGTTTTTTGAATTCTGAAGGCGCCTTTATAAGACCAGAGCTTGCCTGAGAGATCCATTCATTTTTCGCTGTGACTGCTTTGGCAACACTGCTGTGCTGCATCCGAGCGTTACAGAGAGAGATTGTTCTGTTCTGTGTGAGACTGGTAAGCCTTAGCCTGCCATTTCTCACTGTGTACTTCATCCTCACTTCAGTGCTACTTAATTAATATATTTAATAATAATAATTTGATTAATTTAATTTTTTTTAAATTAATTTGTCATCAACTTTAGTGTAAGTGCTGTTGAGTTGACAGTGCACCCAGTGCCTCAGTGGCACTGGGGTGCCCTTGCCCTGGGCTGGCACTAGTGCCTATTGCCTGTCCTGCTTAAATAAATTAAATAGAATTTATAAATTACAATTTAATAGAATCTATAATTTAATAGTTCATTATAATATTATATATATATATATATTTGTCAGTCATATATATATATATATACTATAGTATACTAGTGTAGAGTGTACTGTAGACATTCATCTACTAGTGTCTAATTTAAAATCAGTAATATTAATTAATATAATTAATAATTGAATTCATTATAAAATTATATATATATTTGTCAGTTATAGTTAGTAATAGTATACTAGTGTAGAGTGTACTGTAGACATTCAGAACATCTACTAGTGTCTAATCTAAAATCAGTAATATCAATAATTCTCTAATTCTTTCTTATCTTAATAGTTAATTAAATTAGCTATAAATAAAAGTAATAATATTAATTAATTACTACTAGCGTATAGTTCAGCTAATCTTATTAGTACTGGTGCTGCAGCTCTATAGTTTGTGCTTTGTTTTAGCAACAGTAAGAGACCAAGTCAATTTTTCTTAATTAATCTTTCATTTTATTTCATTTGTTTTGCTCACCTCAGTCCATCAGTGAAGTGAACTTGTTGGGCTAGTGAGTGCAGCCGCATAAGTGCTGTGTTTTTTTTTGATCAGCAAGCAGTGACGTTAACTGTTTTGCAAAGATTTTCTCATTTATTTTACATTTTATTTCAATTTTATTAAAAGTACCCTTAGTGTTTTGCTCACCTCAGTCCATCAGTGAAGTGAACTTGTTGGGCTAGTGAGTGCAGCAAGCAGTGAAGATAACTGTTTTGCTGTGACATTTTATTTTATTTCTAATTCTTTTCAAGAAAAATTGACTGTGACGAGCTGTACTAAGCAAAGCTTCAAGCTACTAGCTGTAGTACTAAAATAATTCTAATCTTCTTTAATCTTAATCTATAATATATTATAAATAATAATATTCTAATTCATAATCTATAATATAAGTAATTCTAATTCTAAATTCTAATTCATAATCTATATTCTTCTATCTATAATACATAATATATAAGTAAATTAGTTCTAATCTATTAATATTATATAACTTAATATTAATTAATAAATCATATACTGAATCTGATTTAACCTCACTTTAGCTTAGTGGGTTTGAGAGCGTCTGCCTAGAGGTAGACTTATAGTAAGGAAATATAGCTTTAGGCTAGCATAGTGGTAGGCTAAGCTCTTAGGTCCGTGTAAATTCAAATTAAAAATAAAATACTGCTAGTTATTAAATAGTTAATCTTGAGTTAATAATTTCAATAACTTTAGGATTTTGGCAGATTGCACACAGCACAGTGCAGTAGTGCATAGTTTTACTTTTTAAGCAGTAGCACTGAAGAGAACTTCCTCTAATTTTTTTGTCTTTAATTCGTTTTTCCTTTTTTTTATTTTTATTTTTTTATTTTTTTTTTTATAGTTTTTTAAACACTACACTACACTACACTACACTACACTACACACACAACACAAAATTTGAAATGGATCCTCCTTTTGGGACTAAGGAGGGACAAGCTCCATCTACCACCACCACCACCACCACCAGCACCACCACCAGCACCACCACCAGCTCTAAGATGCAGCCTTTGCGTCAGTCTAGTCGGCCAAGTAGGCCAAGCTCTCGCTTATCATTTGGGGAAGCATTGCTTGAAGGATCATCAAGTAAAGGAAAGGCACCAAAAGCAGGCAGTAGTAGTGCGGCTAGGCCCACAAGCTCTATGGTTTTTTACGGAAAGCCTAAAGCACCAGAAGCACGTTCAAAGTTAAAGGGTAGCACAAGTAGTACCAGCCCAGTGACTAAAAAGAAGTGCCTTTTGCCCCAAGCAGCATCTTCCCCATCCACCAGCAGCATGCAAGGTACCAAGCAGAGCCAAATTAGCAGCAAGACTCAGAGGGGTCCCAAACCAAAGCGATCTCATTCCTTTGTAGGGAAAACCACCACCACCACCACCCCCGCCTCTACCACCACTAGTGCTGCGCCTACTGTTCCCACTGGTACCGCCACGCCATGTCCTCCTAGTACCTCTAGCAAGCCACCAAGTCCTTACAAAATTTTTGTAAAGACAGTTAGAGAGAGGGCTACACATAGTGGAACTCCACCTAGCGAGGTAGCAGAGGAGCCTGAGACTGAGAGGCCAAGTGCAGAGTCTATTCTTCCTGCTCGCACTACTACTAGTCACGAGTCTCACGACGATATCAGTCTTAGCTCCAGCCTAGCAGGAATTCCATTCGATCTGGCTAATGAAGAGCTAGACTATGAGCCAGAGGAAGTAGAGGAGATGAGTGGTCAGGAATCAGATTCCTCAGGGAGCAGTGTCCAAATGACTAGTGCACAATTTTCCCCTGAGCCTCCACCTTCTCCGCTACGATCATCACCATCACCACCACCAGCAGCAGCAGCAAAACCTAGCAAATCTAAAGCAATTAGCAGTCCCACTATGGCCAGTACTGTTACCACCAGTCCCACCACCACTAGTTCTGCCTCTGTTCATCCACCCCGAGCAGTAAGAGCAGCACCCAAGGCACACTCCAAGGCTATGCGCGCCCCAATTTGGGAGCACTTTGAAAATGTTGAAGAAGGGCGCTATGGAAAGTGCAAACATTGTGGGAAGCTAATAAGCAGAGGGAAAGTGTCTGGCCATTTTACCAGTGCTAGCATGAAGCATCACCTCAGCACTCAACACAACGCTGTGCTATTGGGGAAAGATGCAGAGGTAAAACTTAGTGCAGGCAGCATAGCTGGTGGCCGTGGAAAAACCCCAACAGCTTCTTCTTCTGAGCCAATAGCAGCAGCAGCAGCAGCAGCAGCAACTAGTGCTGGCAGCCAGAGACCAAGGCAGGTTGGAGCACTGCATGCCCAGCCCACCCTGGAAGAATTTGGGGCATTCCACTCCAAGAGAACGATGCCCAAACAGCAGGCCAATAAAGTAACGCGACTTATTGGTCAGTTCATTGCTGTTGGAGGGGCATCCTTCTCCATGATTGAAGGGGAGCCTTTCAAACAATTGATGGCGGCTGTGGCTCCACAATACACAGTTCCGTCACGTTCCACTTTCAGCAGGAACATTGTCCCCTCGCTGTATCGGTCCTGTGTTGCAGCAGTGAAAGAGGAGCTTTCCAAGGCTGCTGGTCAGTGTGTTCATTTCACTACAGATTTGTGGAGTGCACCTAGCGCCCAGCATGCCTTTCTTTCTTTGACAGCACACTGGTGGCAGCCCGGTGTGTCTAAGGAAGTTGCTGCAGCAGGCTACCGATCATTCCTTCTCCATGCAGAAGTGATGGATGAAAAGCACACTTCCCAAAATATTCTGCATGCGATTAGGAAAATGTTTAGCCTTTGGGTGGGAGCAGAGGCGGGCACCAATGTTGAAGTTGGTTTTGTGGTAACTGACGGAGGTGCCAATATGGTGAAAGCGCTGCGAGATGGTCATATTGTTGGTGTGCGCTGTGCAGCCCACATCATCCATCTTGTAGTGAAGGCAGCAATGTCAGAAGGAACTAATGTGGCAGCAGTAGTTCTGTCCCGCTGCAGAAAGATCGCTGGGCACTTTCACCATAGTGTTAAGGCTAGCCAACTTTTGAGGGAAGAGCAGGCGAGGTCAGGTCTTCCCGTACACTGCCTACGTCAGGATGTCAGTACACGGTGGAACTCCACGTTAGACATGCTAGAGAGGATTTTGGAGCAGCAGAGGGCAATCCATAATCTTGCCTCAGAGCACAATATTGGGATTACCTCTCCATTGAATAGGGAGGATTGGACAGTGATCGCCCAGCTAGTGGCAGTCCTTAAACCATTCAGGGATGCCACAGAAAATTTAAGCTCAAACACTGCCAGTCTGGCCCAGGTAATCCCTGTGTTCTCCCATCTAGGCAGCAAGATGGATGTGTTCCTTGGAAACCGTGAGGCTGTTCAAGGTGGCACTCTACATCCTGACGTAGCAGCCATAGTCAGGAAGCTGAAGGATATGCTAAAAGTACACCTTCGCAAGCGAATGGAAGAGAGTCCCGAAATGATGCTAGCGTGCCTTTGTGATCCAAGAATTAAGGGAAAGCTAGCTTTGAAATTCAATGTTCTCAGTAGCTACCGGGAGCAATTGGTCAACAAGGTGCGTGACTGGCAGCGTAAAATGGGAATGCTGTCCGAGGAGGGTGAGGTGCAGGAGGAGGAAGAGATGATGTGGTCTGCTACCCCTAGCAGCAGCATCAGCAGCAGTGCCACAAGCAGCACAACACAGCTGAGTGGAGCAGCTGCGTTTTGGGAAGAGGCACTTGGCAGTATAGTTGGACCATCTGACAGAGCTAGCAGCAGAAAGGAGAGTAGTGCTGCTGAAATGGTCAAACTTTACCTCTGTGAAGTTCCTTCTGCTCCTAATGTTGATCCTCTTAGCTACTGGGATGAAAAGAAGAGTGTGTGGCCTGCACTCTCATGGGTTGCGCAGCAGCTTCTATCATGTCCGCCAACCACTGTTCAAAGTGAGCGCGTGTTTTCTATGACTGGAAACATACTGAGTCCACAGCGCTCACGCATGGCACCTCATCTGATGGAGCAGATTGCCTTTCTTAAATTCAATCTGCCCAAATTGGGTTACCCAGCTCTTAGCTTGGAAAGTTAAATTTTTTCTCTCTAATGTTTAAGGTAGTTTCTCCCCCTGGTTGCACTTGCTGCGGTGTGGCAATGCCTGCTACCTCCGCTGGTGTAGCCAATTTACGCTAGGGCCTAGTGTCTGAGCTCTGTAAGTCCGCTCCCAAACGCCTAGGACTGACAGTCTTTGGATGCTTTGCCCTGGGGTGAAACAGGTGAGTGGGTCGTCAATTGCCCACTCATTCACCTTTTTCCGTTTCCAACGCTGCTGCTGGTGGTGGTGCCAGTATCTTTTGCCAGTTCGCTTCCTGGCTGAAATCATGCCTCAGATGTCCCTAATGGAAAGGGTAGTTTCTCCCCCCTGGTTGCACTTGCTGCGGTGTGGCAACGCCTGCTACCTCCGCCGGTGTAGCTAGCTTATGCTAGGGCCTTCTGTCTGAGTTCTGTAGGTCTGCTCCCAAACGCCAAGGACTGACAGTGCTTGGATGCTTTGCCCTGGGGTGAAACAGGTGAGCGGGTCGTCAATTGCCCACTCATTCGCCTTTCCCAATTCTGCTGCTGCTGGTGGTGGTGCCAGTGTCTCTCTTCAATGCCAGTTCGCTTCCTGGCTAGTGTCATGCCTCGAATGTCCCTGATGGTAAGGGTAGTTTCTCCCCCCTGGTTGCACTTGCTGCGGTGTGGCAACGCCTGCTACCTCCGCCGGTGTAGCCAGCTTACGCTAGGGCCTTGTGTCTGAGTTCTGTAGGTCTGCTCCCAAACGCCAAGGACTGACAGTGCTTGGATGCTTTGCCCTGGGGTGAAACAGGTGAGCGGGTCGTCAATTGCCCACTCATTCGCCTTTCCCAATTCTGCTGCTGCTGGTGGTGGTGCCAGTGTCTCTCTTCAATGCCAGTTCGCTTCCTGGCTAGTGTCATGCCTCGAATGTCCCTGATGGTAAGGGTAGTTTCTCCCCCCTGGTTGCACTTGTTGCGGTGTGGCAACGCCTGCTACCTCCGCCGGTGTAGCCAGCTTACGCTAGGGCCTTGTGTCTGAGTTCTGGAAGTCCGCTCCCAAACGCCAAGGACTGACAGTTTTTGGATGCTTTGCCCTGGGGTGAAACAGGTGAGCGGGTCGTCAATTGCCCACTCATTCGCCTTTTCCAATGCTGCTGCTGCTGCTGCTGGTGGTGGTGCCAGTGTCTCTTCTCTGCCAGTTCGCTTCCTGGCTAGTGTCATGCCTCAAATGTCCCTTATGGTAAGGGCAGTTTCTCCCCCCTGGTTGCACTTGCTGCGGTGTGGCAACGCCTGCTACCTCCGCCAATGTAGCCAGCTTACGCTAGGGCCTTGTGTCTGAGCTCTGGAAGTCCGCTCCCAAACGCCAAGGACTGACAGTGTTTGGATGCTTTGCTCTGGGGTGAAACAGGTGAGTGGGTCGCCAATTGCCCACTCATTCGCCTTTCCCAATTCTGCTGCTGCTGCTGGTGGTGGTGCCAGTGTCTCTTCGATGCCAGTTCGCTTCCTGGCTAGTGTCATGAATCAAATGTCCCTAATGGTAAGGGCAGTTTCTCCCCCCTGGCTGCCTCTGTCTGCGGTGTGGCAACGCCTGCTACCTCCGCCGGAGTGGCCAGCTTACGCTAGGGCCTTGTGTCTGAGCTCTGGAAGTCTGCTGCCAAACGTCTAAGACTGACAGTGTTTGGGTGCTTTGCCCTGGGGTGAAACAGGTGAGTGGGTCGCCAATTGCCCACTCATTCGCCTTTCCCATTTTTCAATGCTGCTGCTGGTGGTGGTGGTGGTGCCAGCATCTCTTCTCTGCCAGTTCGCTTCCTGGCTAGTGTCATGCCCAAAATGTCCCTAATTGTAAGGGCAGTTTCTCCCCCCTGGCTGCCTCTGTCTGCGGTGTGGCAACGCCTGCTACCTCCGCCGGAGTGGCCAGCTTACGCTAGGGCCTTGTGTCTGAGCTCTGGAAGTCTGCTGCCAAACGTCTAAGACTGACAGTGTTTGGGTGCTTTGCCCTGGGGTGAAACAGGTGAGTGGGTCGCCAATTGCCCACTCATTCCCCTTTTCAATGCTGCTGCTGGTGGTGGTGCCAGCATCTCTTCTCTGCCAGTTCGCTTCCTGGCTAGAGTCATGCCCAAAATGTCCCTAATGGTAAGGGCAGTTTCTCCCTACTGGCTGTCTCTGTTTGCGGTGTGGCAACGCCTGCTACCTCCGCCGGAGTGGCCAGCTTACGCTAGGGCCTTGTGTCTGAGCTCTGGAAGTCTGCGGCCAAACGTCTAAGACTGACAGTGTTTGGGTGCTTTGCCCTGGGGTGAAACAGGTGAGTAGGTCGCCAATTGCCCACTCATTCGCCTTTTCAATGCTGCTGCTGGTGGTGGTGCCAGCATCTCTTCTCTGCCAGTTCGCTTCCTGGCTAGTGTCATGCCTCAAATGTCCCTAATTGTAAGGGCAGTTTCTCCCCCCTGGCTGCCTCTGTCTGCGGTGTGGCAACGCCTGCTACCTCCGCCGGAGTGGCCAGCTTACGCTAGGGCCTTGTGTCTGAGCTCTGGAAGTCTGCTGCCAAACGTCTAAGACTGACAGTGTTTGGGTGCTTTGCCCTGGGGTGAAACAGGTGAGCGGGTCGCCAATTGCCCTCTCATTCGCCTTTCCCATTTTTCAATGCTGCTGGTGGTGGTGGTGGTGGTGGTGGTGGTGCCAGCATCTCTTCTCTGCCAGTTCGCTTCCTGGCTAGAGTCATGCCCAAAATGTCCCTAATTGTAAGGGCAGTTTCTCCCCCCTGGCTGCCTCTGTCTGCGGTGTGGCAACGCCTGCTACCTCCGCCGGAGTGGCCAGCTTACGCTAGGGCCTTGTGTCTGAGCTCTGGAAGTCTGCTGCCAAACGTCTAAGACTGACAGTGTTTGGGTGCTTTGCCCTGGGGTGAAACAGGTGAGTGGGTCGCCAATTGCCCACTCATTCGCCTTTTCAATGCTGCTGCTGGTGGTGGTGCCAGCATCTCTTCTCTGCCAGTTCGCTTCCTGGCTAGTGTCATGCCTCAAATGTCCCTAATTGTAAGGGCAGTTTCTCCCCCCTGGCTGCCTCTGTCTGCGGTGTGGCAACGCCTGCTACCTCCGCCGGAGTGGCCAGCTTACGCTAGGGCCTTGTGTCTGAGCTCTGGAAGTCTGCTGCCAAACGTCTAAGACTGACAGTGTTTGGGTGCTTTGCCCTGGGGTGAAACAGGTGAGTGGGTCGCCAATTGCCCACTCATTCGCCTTTTCAATGCTGCTGCTGGTGGTGGTGCCAGCATCTCTTCTCTGCCAGTTCGCTTCCTGGCTAGTGTCATGCCTCAAATGTCCCTAATTGTAAGGGCAGTTTCTCCCCCCTGGCTGCCTCTGTCTGCGGTGTGGCAACGCCTGCTACCTCCGCCGGAGTGGCCAGCTTACGCTAGGGCCTTGTGTCTGAGCTCTGGAAGTCTGCTGCCAAACGTCTAAGACTGACAGTGTTTGGGTGCTTTGCCCTGGGGTGAAACAGGTGAGTGGGTCGCCAATTGCCCACTCATTCGCCTTTTCAATGCTGCTGCTGGTGGTGGTGCCAGCATCTCTTCTCTGCCAGTTCGCTTCCTGGCTAGAGTCATGCCCAAAATGTCCCTAATGGTAAGGGCAGTTTCTCCCCCCTGGCTGCCTCTGTTTGCGGTGTGGCAACGCCTGCTACCTCCGCCGGAGTGGCCAGCTTACGCTAGGGCCTTGTGTCTGAGCTCTGGAAGTCTGCTGCCAAACGTCTAAGACTGACAGTGTTTGGGTGCTTTGCCCTGGGGTGAAACAGGTGAGCGGGTCGCCAATTGCCCACTCATTTGCCTTTCCCATTTCCTTTTCCATTTCATTATTTTCCTTCTGATACACAACCAACCAAACATAACACACACAATAACACATATAACACATATAACACACAGTGACATCACACATAACACACATACACACACACTTACAATGCACAAAACACAAGGACCTTTTCCTTGTTATTTGCCCTGGCCTTCACTCACTAATAGCATTACATTAACACTATAACTCACACTTCACCCTATAACATTTTTCCATCCACATACCTGCCAACAGACCCAACTTTTTCAGGGACAGTCCTGCTTTTTTCCAGTCCTGTCCCATCTAATTTAGCTAAACTAGGTATGCAAAATGCAAATACACATAGGTAGTTATAGCTCGGTAGGTAACGCTACTATAAACATTTAATAAATATAATCAAGTACTAAATAATAAATCTAACTTTAAAATACATTTAAATAAACCCCTATTTTTTTTTAAAAAAAAACATTAAAATTAAATTATTATTATTTAGACATAATCCATCTTTAACCAAACCAGTGCACTGCTACTAATCTTAAACATAACCGTACATTAACCCTAAGCTATTTTTTAGTTCTTGTCCAACATTTTTCCATCAGCATACCTGCCAACACACCCAAGATTTTGGTGGACAGTCCTGCTATTTTCCAGTCCTGTCCAATAAGTAAGTTGGGTTGTTGCAAAGTATGCCATTGTAAATAGGTAGCAAATGTTAGGCATGTAAAGTGGTCCAAAATCAATTTAAAAATGTAAAATATTCCCTATTCTTTTATTAAACATCTATGGACAGTACACCTCGGTATGTGTGTGCAACTCTATTGGTCGTTTCGGCAGGGGGCTCGCCTGCCATCAACGAATGAAGTGCATTCTGCAGTTCTGCAATTCACTCGTTGATGCCAGACCAGCCCCCTGCCGAAACGACCAATAGAGCTGCACACACGTACCTTCACGGCAGCTGCTGCTGCTGTGATGTGTTATTAACCCCGTATTAACCCCTGCTAGGCAACCAGGAGGAAAACGAAGATTAAACGAGCACGAAGAATGTCCGCGAATATTCGCCCGAAGAGAAGACAGGAACGGGCGAATATTCGCGGAATACGAAGATTTTTTTTTCCCCGAAGACGAGCACGAAGACGAACACGAAGAGCCCCCTGGTGCCCAAGTCTAATATATATGCCGTATTTGCTTGATTATAAGACAAGGTTTTTTTCACAGCAAATGCTCTGAAAAATATCCCTCGTCTGAAACAGAGGTCTGACTACAAGACTAAGATCCAGATCCCCCGCAGAATCTCCGGTGGAAGTGTCGGCAGCAGCGGAGGTTGTCTGTGCGCATCCAGCAGCGGGTGAACATTTGCGGGATGTGCACAGACAACCTCCTCTGCTGCAGGCACCTGCTGGGGCTTCTATGATGGAGCACCTGGAAGTCATGTGATGCCGGAGCAGTGGTCTACATCGCACAGACCTCCACCGACTGCCCCACTAGACACCAGGGAGTCTGAAGCATGGGTCACAAGTAAAGGGATGCCTTGGTAAGTCAGGGAGGAGGGTTAAGAGTGGCATGGGGGGTTAAGATTGGCATGGGGGGGTTAAGAGTAGTTCAACGGTTTTCTGGAAGCAGAGTGGCATATAGGGGGTTAAAAGGCATATCAGGGAGGCAGAGTGGCATATATGGGTTATTAGGCATTTCTGGGAGACAGAGTGGCAAATAGGGGGTTAAAAGTAGACTTGTGCATTGGTCTTCTGGCGAACATGAAGAAGAAGCAAAGGAAATGAAGATAGTGGTGGTAAAGCGTACATGAAGACGAAGACACACAACACGAAGAATCTTCATCTTCGTCTACTAATCTCCCTGGTCCCTTCCCCATCTAGCCTACCTCTCCGCAGCATTGCAGGGGTAGACGGAAGTGGAAATCCGTAGGTTCCCTGTCAGGGGTTAAGAAGCCGTGCGATTGACTCTATTGGTCGCCTGCAGGATCCTCCTTTGACATCAACCAATTGGTTGATGCCAGAGGAGGACCCTGCAGGTGACCAATAGGCTCACTCGCACGGCCTTTTTAACTCCTGACAGCAAACGTATGGATTTCTGCTCCCGTCAACCCCTGCAATGCCAAGGTCAGGGAGCCAGAGATCAGGAACGTCGAAATGCAAGCCGAGGTCAGGATACCGGAGAACAGGAACGTCGTGGGATAAGCCGAGGTCAGGATACCAGAAGACAGAGTAAACGGGAACAAGCCAGGTAAGCAACAGGAAAGCAAATGGAACTCATACTGAGGAATAGGCACTACCGAGATAGGCACGACCATCAGAAGGCAATGGACAAGTCTACTAATTGGCACTAATTAGGAATCTCCCGCCAAATATTCAAAGTCCCGTTACATCACTTCCTGTGCGGCCATCTCGTGTGTGGCATATTCGTAACCTCCCAGTATAAGGCGATGCAGTTTCCGGCAGCGCCACTAGGTGGCGTGAAGAGGATCAAGTCAGGACACCGGAGCTGAACCTGTCTCGTGGCTGCGGCTGCCATGATCCCAGCGTGGAGGCGGGAGGTCTCCCTTGCCGTCGCGGAGGCTGCTGCTGCCGTGCAGAGGCAGGAGGTCTTCCTCTTCTAAGCAGTGGCTGCCGCTGCCATGCAGAGGCGGGGGGTCTCCCTCTTCTTTGCGGCGGCTGTGGCTGCTGTGCGGAGGCGGGAGGTCTCCCTCTTCTTCGCGGCGACTGTGGCTGCTGTGCAGAGGCCGGGGGTCTCCCCCTTCTTCGCGGCGGCTGCTGGTCAAAAGCGGGGGGGTCTCCCCCTTCTTCGCGGCGGTTGCAGTTGCCGATCAGGGGACCCAGAGGATCTCCCTGCCAGGTACGTGACAGGTGTCTCGTTTTTAAACATATAAGGCTTCATGGGGGTAAATTGAATTGGTCAGCTTTAAACATGTCCCAAATAGGACACGGTGTCAGGAATCGGGTAAGCAGGTTCTGTAGGAGCCCAGTTGCAGGGGCTAAGACAGGCTAAGAGAAAACACAAACACAGCTGGATATTTATGAAACAGTCTATACTGGAGTGTTCTGGCAGATCCAGTAATATAAACAGTACTGGTTTACGCAACAGAACAAGACACGAAAAGGATACAGGCTGTAGGTAATACACAAGTTGAACAGCTGACGTTTTATTGGAACATTGTTGCTAAATGGCTCCTTAGACTCAGATATTGGACAGCCACCTTGGACTTGGATATGTAGCTGGACTGGCAGAGGGACTGGAGACCCACAGGCAGGGCACACGGCAGGAAAGCTATAAAACGTGGTCAAAAACAAGCCAGGTTGGTAACAGAAGGACACAGCCGACAAGCCAAATCAAGAATTCAGAAGAAGGGTTACCAAAAACCCATGATCAGAACCAGAAGATCAGTATGAAACTGCTATGAGTAGCTGCGTACACTGCTAATGTAAAGGTCCTGACTGAAGGGCAGAGCAGGTATGTAAGGGCAGGGCTACACCCAGGTAACTTGGCTCAGCTGATCAGAAACTTAGTAGTAAGGGTGGTGCTAAGAGGGAAGGGTGGCCACTATTGGCTGCAGGTAGGCATGACAGTATATAATATTATCACACGGCCCAGGCTGTCAAAATTTAATTGGGTGGTATCACTGTACAAATATTGAGGTGTTGTTTGACAGCGACATATACCAAAAGCGGTTAATTCATACATGAAGTAAAATGTGTGTAAACAAAATGCAAAAAATACTACTATAAAGTTTGATAAAGGCTGGGGGTAGAATTGGTGCATGGTAAGATTTATAATACTAGCATTTGAAATACCATGGGCTGTCAAAATTCCAAGTTGAATTGGGTGGTATCACTGTACTCAGGAGATTTTGCTGAAGACATATTGAGGTGTTGTTTGACAGCGACATATATGGGCTGGTACCTTATTCTTTGATGCCACCAAGGCGCCCCGATTCTGAAGGAGTGACCTGAGTATGCGAGCGGGTTAAGGCCTCTCCCGGTTAGTAACAACCTAACATATCTTACGAACACGACTGATGATAATGGCTCCCTGGGAAAGGGCAAAAGAGGACTGCCAAAAACAATAATAAGGCTCCCAGGACTGCTACTGGGCACCAGGGGGAATTAGTAGGACAAATCGTAACTTGTGTACCCGGACCAGATTGGTTTCTCTTCGTATGACCGAGAGACAGCACATAATGATCAGAAATGTTAAGAAATGTATTTGAATCAGGTGTAGTGGCCAGCTCCCCAGGTCGCATAAATCCATAGAATGCTAAAAGCATAGCGGCTTTGAGTACTATACGTGTATCAGGTCCACCTCAACAAACCCCCTAAAACCCAATGCAACCATCTCTGTCCCTAGCAAAAACAAATGAAAGCAGAACCAACACAGTGAAAACGTGAAACTATCGCATGGACAAGCTGTAACATACAGTGAGTAACATCAAGAAAGATATAACGAGGGAATGTAAACACGCTTGGATAGGCAAATGAACCTCTGTAAAAGTGCAGACATAGTAACATGAACAGTATAACACGTAAAGGCAAGTGAGCGTGCTTAATAATGTATAGTGCAGGACTAGAGGTACATAACGTGTATTAGAAATGAAAGGGTTAAACAGGCTTGGTAAGGTTTGCTTATGATAACTGCACCTGTGTAGTGCCATGCATATACATAGCAGTCTGTACCAAAAACAGAACCCCGCATAGACCCCATAAATGAGTCAAAACAAAGAGCAATGAAAAAACAAGGTATAACAGTAACAGCAAAACAGCATTTGCCGCTCATCTGCCAGTGCCCGCCCAGTCCCAGTGCGCTAATGAAGCCCACGGGGGGCCAGAATGGACTATAGGGATTTTAGGGATTTAAGGGGGAGGGATTGGGGGTAGGAAATTTAAGGTGTTGGTTTCCTGGGAATAGGAGACAATTTTAGAAAGCATACCTGGGTTACATGTACCTCTATCTCTTCCCTAATTTTTTATTTCTTACTCTAGGAAGTTGTCTGTGGAGTTTGTCACAGTCTAAGGGCCGGCAGCTTATCGGGTATCCAGGGGGTAACATCCGCTGGAAGGTTCTTGGCTGGTAGTGCTTGGAGTGGGGCATCGGGACATACCCCTTCCCTAATTGGTATTTGGCTCTGGTTCCTGGATTACTTGGGAAGCTTAGAGCATGTGTTTTGAGTCACTGTCTTTGTTAACACACCTATGTTTATTATTTTCAGGTTTTGATATGACAATGACAATGACAAAATTAAATTGGTTGTGGCCTTTTCTTATCCAAAACATACTTTTGTATTGTGTTGTCATTATTGGGGTAAGTTGGGGGGGAGCCTAGCCCGGTTTGAGCCTTGAAGTACACCTTGTCCCCCATTTCTTCAGTCAGGAGAGAGGGTGTGCCTGGCGGCCTGGCCCTTTTGCAGAAATTCACCATATTAGTTCAAGTGGAGCACCCTCAATGTGATTATGTGATACATAATACAAATTACTCAAATAATAAAGATCTTCAAATATCTGAGGAGGAATGTTCTTCTTTCGTTGAATTATATATAGAAGGGAAAATACACAACTAGTTCTAACACACTGTCTCCTTTTCTGCTGCTCTATTTTTTCTCTTGCCTCTTCTGCCTTTTTCTTCTGTCCTCTCCTCCCTGGTACCAGCCTCACAGAGCACTTGCTCAAAAGGGTGGAAGAGGCTATGTTGAGGAAACACTCCAGAAGTCCTGGTCAGGAGAAAGAAGATGCGCATTTCAACTACAGCTTTACTGAGCTGTGAAGACTCAGTAAAGCTTGTTGAAGGGCTAACACCACTAAGGAAATTGGGTGACACCGTAACGAGAGGTGAGAGACGCAAAAGCCAGGACACATGCCAGTACAAAATTTTGCTGGGACAGTGCCTCAAAAATCCGGACTGTAAGGCAAAACTGGGAGAGTTAACAAGTATGGGTTAGCTTGACCATAGTTCCGGTATACACCATGTACAAGCCAGAGAAAACTGACAATTAAGTACCATGGAAAAGATGTCAGGGGATTAAATAGCCTGCTAAGTGGTCTGCTCATGAAACAATGGATGTTTGATATGAACCAAGCAGGCTTGCCACCTGAACACTTTGATGAGATTTATTAGCCAGTGGTTCAAATCCTGGGTGGATGTGACACTATAGTCTTGATGCAGAAGAAATCAATCTCTGACTAAAAAGGTAGGCAGTTGTTTGCAACCACGTTATGTGAAACTTGAAATTCACACATGCTCATTTCACCAAGTTCTTTTAGGTTCTCTGTTATGTACCTCTTTAACAAAGAAGCAATAGCCTGAATACACTCTTAAAATGCTTCTTATATCTTCTGGCGAAGGGTCATCAATGTTATGTATTTGGTTGTTTCTAAAGGTCATCACATACAGCTAAATGTAGATCTGAGCAACTCATGAAGTCAAGGCCTAGTGAGGCTTCAGGTTTGTCCTCTGCACAATGAGCTCAATAGGCAGTAAGCATTCTACACTATATGGGTGCATTGTTTAAAAAAATAACACTATTTTATTTGTGCAGTAGTGATTATTAGACTTGTGCATTCGTCTTCGGGCGAACATGAAAACGAACACGAAGAGTGCGTTTTCGTGTTCGTTCCGAAGACATGAAGAAGAGAAGACAGTGCCGGTAAAACGTAGGCGAAGATGAAGACTCACACACGAAGAATCTTCGCCTTCGTCTACTATTCTCCCCGGTCCCTTCCCCATTTAACTTACCTTATCTTCACAGCATCGCGGGAGTTGACTGAAGTGGAAATCCACAGGTTTGCCGTCAGGGGTTACAGGGCAGTGTGAGTGAGCCTATTGGTCACCTGCAGGGTCTTCCTCTGGCATCAACCAATTGGTTGATGCCAGAGGAAGACCCTGCAGGTGACCAATAGGGCTCACTCGCACGGCCTTTTTAACTCCTGATTTCTGCTCCCGTTAACCCCTGCGATGCTGCGTTGGATAACGGGAGCAGAAATCCGTAGGGTAAAGAGCTGTGCAAGCGACCAATAGGCTCACTCGCACAGCCCCTTACCACTAGTTGCTAGGCAGAAAAAATAAATAAAGCAACCTGGGACCCTGCTGCAACAGTTAACCAACAAAGTCGCTGGTACGGACATTTAACTGACACAGCAGGGACACCAGTGGTCTCCCCGCTGTGTCAGTTAAATGTCAGTGCCAGCGACCAACAAAGTCGCCGGTACGTACATTTAACTTAGCATAAATAACTTACTATAACTTCGGACACAATGCTGCCCTCTGTTGGTTTTACATTAAGTAGCATATGCTTGAAATCCAAAGTTATTATGCTACTCAATGTAAAACCAACAGAGGGCAGCATTCTGTCCGAAGATATATTAGCCATATGTGGCAGTGTGTTCATTTTCATCTATTAATTATTTAAATAAAATATATCCCCATGATCCGCTGGTCTCCCCGCTGCAAGAGTTAAATGTCCGCACTCGCAGACATTAATTCTGTCGAACTTGCAAACTCTTTTTTTCTATTTATTTTGGTTTTTTTTTTATTAAACTGTTAGACGAAAGCATCATGGGAATGTATTTTATTTGAATAAATGCAAATGAGCACACTGCCACATATGGCTAATATATGTTCGGACAGAATGCTGCCCTCTCTTGGTTTTACATTAAGTTGCATAATAACTTTGGATTTCTTTCAAGCATATGGAACAATGCTACTTAATGTAAAACCAACAGAGGGCAGCATTCTGTCCGAAGATATATTAGCCATATGTGGCAGTGTGCTCATTTGCATTTATTCAAATAAAATATATTCCCACGATCCTTTCGTGTAATGGTTTAATACAAAAAAACCCCAAAATAAATAGAAAAAGTTTGCAAGTTCGACAGAATTAATGTCCGCGAGTGCGGACATTTAACTGTTGCAGCGGGTAGACCAGCGGATCATGGGACTATATTTTATTTAAATAATTAATAAATGAAAATGAACACACTACCACCTATGGCTAATATATCTTCGGACAGAATGCTGCCCTCTGTTGGTTTTACACTGAGTAGCATAATATTCTGCCAGAGAATATATTAGCTATATGTATGGTAGTGAGCTCATTGGTCACCAGCAGGAGGCCCCCTGCTGGCGACCAATAAAGTTGCTGATACGCACATTTAAACTACTGGCGCCAGAGCTGCTGCGGTACGCGTTAACCCCGTATTAACCCCTTAACCGGAAAAAACGAAGAAAAAACGTATATTCGCCCGAAGAGAAGACAGGAACGGGCGAATATTCGCGGAATACGAAGATTTTTTTTTTGACGAAGACGAGCACGAAGACGAAGAGCCCCCTGGTGCCCAAGTCTAGTGATTATTTAAATCTACTTTTCAGCCATTACAATATCCACTAATATTGTTGGTGGACTTCACAAAATAACAACACATGAAATCTTGTTAACAAAATGTGTAAAAATTTAGGAAGAAAAGAAAAAGCCTGAATATAAGACTACCCTATAGGAAAAACGTTTTACTAGTAAATATTAATTCATGTAAACTATTTTTTCATATTTAATAAAAGCTATGATTGAGAAAAATATTTTTTGTTTTTATTTCCTTTTATTTGCAAACCTGCCCCTCCAGTTATGTACATCTGCCCCCAGGCTTGCCACTCTGCCCCCAGAAATGCCTTATACCCTCCTATTTGTCACTCTGCCCCATGATGTGCCTTTTAACCCTCTGCCTCCAGAAATGCCTTATAAAAGGCATATCATGGGGCAGAGTGGCATATAGGGGGATAAAAGGCATTTCTGGAGGTATATATATATATAACTGCTAACAGCAATCACACTCCTATCAAGCCCAGGCAGCCAGTACATGCTGGAACCTGGGGATGATAGGAGTGTGATTACAGCCTCCCTATGCCATGCTACCACCCCCCCCTTACACATCCATGCTATCACACACACACACACACACTCATTCACAAACATTTAAACACTCATTCATTCCATTAATCACACATACTTGCTCATAAACCCTCCCCCACCTCTTACCTGAACTGCAGATCTCTCACTGGCAGACTTCTGCAGAGGCACGGCTGTGCGAGCAACTTCTCTTGTCCCGCCCCAAAAGAAGAAGGAGGGGCGGAGTCATGTGATGACTCTGCTGGCTTCCTGTTCTCCTGCTGCTAGTACAAGAGGCGCTGCTCCCGACCAAAGCATTGGTAAGCAGCCTGGCCCCAGCGGACATTTTTTTGAGGTTTAGATTAGAAGACGACCTCGATTATAAGACGAGGGGTGTTTTGCAGAGCATTTGGGGTACATCACATTTCATATACACAATTTGTGGACAAGATTATGTGGAGAGATGGGTACATTTCTTCACCAGGGCTCCAAACTGTAAAGGAGCGCTGCAACAATGTTGCACCCATCAATGGGTTAACTGCTGGAGTGTCCTTAACTGTCTAGGCCAGCAGTC
This sequence comes from Spea hammondii, assembly GCA_029215755.1. Taxonomy (NCBI): domain Eukaryota; kingdom Metazoa; phylum Chordata; class Amphibia; order Anura; family Pelobatidae; genus Spea; species Spea hammondii. The sequence continues at coordinate 128,562,341 of JARDYJ010000001.1, read as the reverse complement.
ATATTCACCCTTCCTTGAAGTCCAGGGCGGACCTTTTACAAAATAACATTGTTTACATGTTACTCTGTGTTTTGTTTATGTACATATACCTGTAATGGGCTCAAGTCTATATTGTATACCACACGCTGGTAAATAGCTACATAATTAAATTAGAAATTACCGTATTTGCTCGATTATAAGACAAGATTTTTTTCAGAGCAAATGCTCCGAAAAATACCCCTCGTTTTCTAATCGGGGTCATCTTATAATCAGACCTCAAATAGAGGTCTGACTATGAGACTAAGATCCAGATCCCCTGCACCGCTGCAGGGGACCTGGATCCTCCGGTCTTCCCCCGATTTAACCCTCCCCCCCACCCCACACACACACTTACCGGTGCTTCCAATTTCCTGCTGTGTAGCCGGGGCAGTGGGTTGACATCAACGCGATTCGTGTAGGCAACGTCTGCTGAAGCCGGGAGGAGGTGCGGTTAGCAGCGGGGGTTGTCTGCGTCCATCGCGCAGACCTTCTCCGGCTGTCAGAGATCAGCATGGGGAACTCTGATCTCTGACAGCCGGGGAAGGTCTGCGCGATGGACGCAGACAAACCCCCGCTGCCAACTCCACCTCCTTCCGGCTGCAGCGGACGTTGCCTACACCAATCGCGTAGACGTCAACCCGCTGCCCCGGCAATACAGCAGGGAGTCGGAAGCACCGGTAAGTGTGTGTGTGGGGGGAGTGTTAAATGGGGGCATAGGGCATTTCTGGAGGCAGAGTTCTCTATGAAATGCCTTTTAACCCCCTTAACGCCACTCTGCCTCCTGAAATGCCTTATACCTCCCTATATGCCACTCTGCCCCATAATATGCCTTTTAACCCCCTAAATGCCAGAGTGGCATATAGGGGTATAAGGCATTTCTGGAGGTAGAGTGCTCTATACAATGCCTTTTAACCCCCTTAATGCCACTGTGCCTCCAGAAATGCCTTTTAACCCTCTATACGCCACTCTGCCTCCTGAAATGCCTTATATCTCCCTATTTGCCACTCTGCCCCATAATATGCCTTTTAACCCCCTAAATGCCAGAGTGGGATATAGGGGTATAAGGCATTTCTGGAGGCAGAGTGGCACATAGGGGGTCAAAAGGCATACCATGGGGCACAGTGGCATTTAGAGGGTTAAAAAGCATATCATGGGGCACAGTGGCATATAGAGGGTTAAAAGGCATATCATGGGGCACAGTGCCATATTGGGGTGGCAAGCCTGGGGGCAGATGTGCGTAATTGGGGGGCAGGTTGGGAAATACAAGGAAATAAAAACAAAAAATATTTTTTTCAATCATAGCGTTTATTAAAAAAAAAGTTTACATGAATTAACATTTACTGGTAAACTTTTTTCCTATAGGGTCATCTTATATTCAGGCTTTTTCTTTTTTTCCTAAATTAATATCCAGATTTTGGGGGGTCGTCTTATAATCGAGCAAATACGGTAAAAGCTCTGCCACTTATGGAAGATTTGGTCCATCTGGCTTCTGACAGATTTGAGGCATACATGGGGGTATGGTCCAGCTGGATAGCCTTTCATTCCTCTGCAGTAGATTGCCCTGACCAGCGTTCATCGCGCTTCCCTTCTTCACACCACTCATACCATGACTTCCTGTCTTCCCGTCTCCTTACTTTCCTTTTGTCTCCCCCCCTTCCCCTCTCTACCCCCCCTTTTTTTTTTTTTGTCTCTTGTTTTCTTTTTTGCCTATACGTAACCAGACCCAAAGGAGGCTGCGGTTTTCCCGCCATTGGCTCTAATCTTGACTGTACTATTTTATCGGTACAACCGCATTACATTATCGTCTACCATTAGGTCTTGATACCGATACTGGTTTTTGTATCTGTCTCCTACTCTCAATCGAGACCATTGTTTTGGTTTTCGTTCCTTATTTGTTTATGTTTTATTTTATAAAATTTTGAATAAAATCTCATTTACCCAAAAAAAAAAAGCTCCGCCGCACTTTTAAGGCTCTTGAACATATATTTATAAACATCATGTCTGCTTTGACAATATACATCAGTAGATTTTTTATATGAAAATAGGACAATCAAGGGGGCAACTTAGGTTTCTGAGCTAGCAAAGGGTCCTGCAATGAGAGTTTTTCCTGTGTTTACTTGCACATATATGCAGGTGGGAATTGTCTGAACATATCTTACCTATGGCACATGACTGTACCCTGTGTATCTTTAATATTTAGACCTACAACTGCCAACATAGTTTATACAAGAGATAATAATCGTCACAAATTATATCATCTTGTCTAGTATGTCTGAAGTAACAGAGATGGATTGTGGAACCTATTGAAATCAGAATGGTGCCAAGTGAGATCTATTTGAAATAGTTTTTTCCCCATAAAATAGTTGCCAGAATTTCTACTAATTTTCTGTGCAAGTGAGACTTTTTTCCTGATGATTACATGTGTGTTCCCAATGGGTATATATTGTCAGTCTCTTAATTAGTCACAGTATAAAAGCTTGAAATGTAAATGAAATTCAATTCTTAGGTATGGAACTTTTGAGCAATTTCTTGAAAAACTATGCCGGCTTTGTGTTACATTCCATTGAGTTTCAGGATCCAATTATCTGGAGCCAAATATTCTGTATAAGACCGCTTCAGAGTTTTGAATATTCACTACTCTAATAAAATATATTATCAATTGATGCACAGTAATGGTGAGTTATTTATGTCATATGTTTTATAGAATTATTTTAACCATGCTTACAGTACCATGTTATAAATTGTATCTGTTAAAAAAGGTTAGCAGGTTATTTCATACTATGACATGCATTCATACAAAATCAAAATTAGTCAGTATTAGTGGTATTTTAAACAATGATTTTATGTTGAATACATGTATATTGTACAAACAATAAACATGAATTTCCCTGGATCCCCCTCCCCATGTTTACTATGTTTGGTAAATCATTGTTGCCCGCATAAATGATAGTTTTGATTTTTTTCAGGACAAGTAGGGTCTTCTTTTGAAACCACAAAAATACATAAAACACAAAAAATATTAGTGCCAATATGTAAAAAGCATGCATGCTAAAATAGAAAATAGCATTATTTTTTATTTTAAGGATGATTTTGTCTACAGAGGAGGTGCCACTGATGGACAATAACCCAATTTATGTCTAGCAATATTGCCCTATATACACATTTGTTATGCTCTAGAGGGCCACAGGGATCCCTTACATAGCACTCTATAATGATTTGGTTCTTGTTTTGCTTCTAGGTTTATGGGTACAAATATTGTTGATTTTTAAAAAATGTTCTACATATATTGTGTCCTAGGCATAAAGCTATCCTGAATCTAAAACAAGATCAAGTACTGGTTAAGACCTGAGTCTAAAATCAGTAGTGGGCAGAGTAGATGGGCTGGATGGTTTGTACCTGCCGTCGAATTCTGTTTCTGTGTTACTTTTAATGGTAGGGGGTACAGGTTTTTATAGTATTCATGATAACACACACAGTTATACAAACATTCTCTTTCTAACATACATTCATATATACTCCCACTCACTAGCTTGCTCACTCCCTCTCTCTAACACCCCCTTACCTCACCCACAGATTTCTCTTTGTCACAAATTACATGACCTCACTGCGTTCCTGCTTCACCGTACCAGGGAACTATTTTGGACCAGAACCGGGCAGTAGTAACAGTGAAAGCAAGGCTGCTCGCACAGTGTGCAAGTGCCAAAGTGGTAAGTCGCGGGCCTTTGGCATGCAAAGGAGAGCAGCTTTAAAGGATGCAAGTAGTTGTAATCAGTATTGCAATTATGACCCCATGCGGCCATGGTTGTTACACAACTGGTATGTATCTTTCACGGATGATTTTTGTAAACGACTCACTTTCTAAAATATATTTACATGTTTCTATTTGTGTGTATTGTTTCTTTTAATATTCTTATTAAAAGGAGCTAAGCAGCCATGTGGTAAAATGAAAAGCAGGTATAAGCTGACACTTATTGTTAGATCAGGCTCCCATGTTTGTAGTTTTTTCCGTCTTACAGATTATGATTACATGGTGCAGTTCCCATAGTGAGAACCATCTGTTTCCAAGGAAAGTAAGTTGCACAATGGCAAGCTCTGGAGATTCCTGTAGCAATGAAAAACATTAGTAATTTATACATCCATTATGTACTAATCGTTGGTTATACTTTCTTTTTTGTTGATTATTTTTTTAAATAATTCTTGATTTTTGCTACTTTGCTTCAAACAAAAAGCATTTACCTAATTTAGTCAACACCAGTTTTGGTGCACAATGTATATGACAAACACATGGTCGTAAAGTCTTAAAAAAGTAACACAGTAATCGTATACCGCTGAGATACACAAATTTAATGCAAATGGAAAGTATATATTTCATAACAGTCGCCTCAAAATACAATTTTTATCTGCAAATGAAGAGATGACAGGGTTTGTTGCAGGTAAGTATGGCTTCTTAGGGTCTGCTAACTAAAGAGTCAATTGGTCAGTTGAGTTAAGGTCCCTACCTGTGAGTACTTAATCTATCTAATACCCCCTCACCCTATGCCCTGCTTGGAGGCATGATGAGTTAAAACATTTACTACATTAAAGTATGAGAGGAACAGACCCCAAGTCGAATCTCACCCTACACCTCATTTTAGATTGGATAGGGGACAGGCCCGGACTGGGACAAAAAATAGGCCCGGGCATTAAAGCCCGAGCAGCCCATTTTTATTTATTTATTGTTAAAGCCCACCCTTCATGTACCATCTTTGCATTTACTCATTCACACAAATCATTAACACATTCATTAATGCAGTCTCACAAATCATTCAAGCAATTCATCCACACATGAATTCATTAATTGTCATACGCAGTCACACAATTCATCCACACATTTATTCATTCATTCTCATACGCATTCACACTACCCCCTCTCCCCATCTTATCTGCCCCTTTTCACTAAGTACCCCCTCTCACTATCTATCCCCTCTCCCCATTTCTCACTGTCTAACCCCCCTCTGCCCCGTCTCACTGCACCCCCCTCCCTCACCCTACTTACCTTGTTGCCGGAGCAAGCAGCAACTGCGGCCGGGCCCGCGGCAGGACCGGACTGACTGGGCCTATGCGGCCTCTACGGCCGCATTAACGCAGGGCATAAGGGGGACCTGCCCCTTAAGCCCGCCGCAACTGCGACCGGGTCCGCCACTCTAAGGGGCCGGGAAGCCCCCACCAGGGCCGGCCTTAGGGGTCTGCGGCCGCACAGGGCTTACATTAAAACATCGGTGGTTTTTTTTTAACTTTATTTAACATCCTCCATGTTAAAAAAAAATAAACCCGATTGTTTTCATTTAAACCCTGTGCGGCCGCACCCCCGTAAGGCCGGCCCTGGTGGGGGCTTCCTGGCCCCTTAGAGTGGCGGACCCGGTCGCAGTTGCGGCGGGCTTAAGGGGCAGGTGCCCCTTATGCCCTGCGTTAATGCGGCCGTAGAGGCCGCATAGGCCCAGTCAGTTCGGTCCTGACTGGGCCTATTTTAAGGTAGGGGCCTGGAGCTGCAGCTCCATCAGCCCCTAAGTCAATCCGGCCCTGCCGCGGCCCGGCCCACCGGGCAAACGCCCTGTTTGCCCGATGGCCAGTCCGGGCCTGATAGGGGATAAACAAAGTTGTGTGCCAATACAAGTGCACCATGATGTTCACAGATAATTTTTAATCTCTATTTTTATTCAGCTATAGACTGATACACCCCACCCCAAACCACAACCTTTTACATAAAAATCAAGCTTAGAATATGTGCTCAATCTTTGTGTGTTACCATTCACCAAAACGCAACAATTGAGTTTTGCTGTATGTAATATTATCTTTTGTTTTATAAAAACACTGTTCTATGCATAAGTTAAAATATACAAACATTTGGAGATTTTGAATTGTTAAAAATGGCATATTAATTATTTATTTCTTCCAATTACTATTCTATAGGCTCTTCTTTCTTGATTGTTGCAACGTTCTCAATAAAAGTTTTATTTTTTTATGCATATCGGATAATTATATGGGGAACCAAACATGGCCTATGGAATTCATTCTAAGCAACCTTTCTAACGCACCTATGCTTCAAATTCCTTTATTTTTAATTTTTTTAACCATATACCTATTTGCTCTTGTTGGAAACTGCACAATAATCATTATCATAATTATGCATCCGCACCTCCAGACACCTATGTACTTCTTTATTGGAAATTTAGGAATATTGGATATCTTCTACATCTCAACAACTGTCCCTAAAATGTTGGTCAATTTTCTAAGAGCAAGAAAATCTATCTCATTTGTTGGATGTGTACTCCAGCTTTATTTTTATCTTGTAATGGCTGCTACAGAATCCACTCTTCTCTCCACCATGGCCTATGATCGATTTGTGGCTATATGTAAACCATTAAGATATCTTGCAATCATGAACCAGAAATTTTGTTTACAGTTGGCCACATACTCCTGGATTATCGGGTTTATCTATTCTGCTATACATACTTTTCACACCTTTCAATTAAACTTCTGCAGATCCAATATAATTGATCACTTTTACTGTGACATTCCACCACTCTTGAAGATTTCATGCTCTGATACTATTACTAGTGAGATTGTGGTCTATGTAGTTGGAGGGCTGTTAGTTTTGATGTGTTTTCCACTTATTATTGTCTCTTATGTGTTCATAATTCAAAATATCTTGAGAATACCATCTGCTAGAGGACGCAGTAAAACATTCTCCACCTGCATATCTCACCTATTGTCAGTCAGTCTGTTTTATGTTAGTGGTAGTTTTGCATATTTCCGACCCATGTCTTTAAATGCTATGGCTCAATATAAGATTAACGCTGTGTTTTACACTATCATACCCCCGATGATTAATCCACTAATATACAGCCTGAGAAACAAGGAGTTAAAAAAGGCATTAAGAAATATATAATGCATAGTTATTTTGTCAGAAACAGTAAAGTAAAAATGAAAACTGTAGTTTAACTAGTTATTCTGGTGCATGCAAATCTAGTTTTGACATCTAGTTTTGAGTAAAGTACAGCAGTACTAAAAACTGACTAAATCATTTATCTCTCTCTAATTAATATTTTTAACATCAATTTTGCAAGATTATTGTAGGACATATTTTATTATTCATAAATGTTGCATGCTATTTTATCATTTTGGAGAATTACTTGAAAGATAAAATATATTGTTATTGTCATTTTGTTTAATAAATTATATATTTATATAATTAGTATAATTGTTAAATCGTAATATTGTGTTCTATAATGTCTTGCTCAACTACAGCTGCACTACCAAATACCAGCACACCATCAATTAAATGTACCACACCATTATATGTACTTTAATGCATATTACGCAGAATTCCCCCACATGCATTTGACTTATTTCCACTCCCTTTCTCATTTTCTCATCAAACTACCTACAAGAGTTTTGCCCTAAGTTCACATTAGGACAAAATGCCAGCGCTTTTGGTGACATCCTATCCTCTGATTGGAGGATCAAGGAGAGGGTGTCACTGCACGTTTCTGTCAGGTTATGTCCGTGGAGATGTGGATGAAGATAAAAGATGTTAGAAGCAGACTGAAGATTGAAGACAGAAGAGAAAAGAGAAAAGACAGAAGGTTGAAGATGAAGAAGATCCAGAAGCGGAAGTGGTCGTAGAAGCCAAAGTGGTCGGTAGAGAAGATAGGGAAACATTTAAAAAGCATGAGAGCGAGTGAATGAGAGTGTGAGAGTGAGTGAGGCGTGAGAAAGTATGAGTGAAACTGGGCCCACACATTTCGGACGAGGTCTGGCCTCATTTTCAGGGCTTCATATGAATCGCTGAATTTACCAGAATTCTGTAAATTTGCAACCTGTACGAATCCGAATGCACAAGTATAGTTTATATACACTTCAAAAATCACATAACAGGATTTAGGCCCACAACTCCGGAACAAATAACTTTTAGACAAGGTAATGCATTTCAATATGTCGGCTTTTAGTTTGTTTCACATATGCATCTCACATGTATATATCCCTATTGTTTTTTAGCCAATTTCTAATTGAGTCTGTTTGTTATCTCTAACAAATAAACTTACATTTATTTATAGAGTGCCAGCAGATTGAGTAGGGCATTACAATTAGGGTCAGTAAAATTAAAATCACACACAATAACAAACTGGTACAAGAGGAGAAAAGGACCCTGCTCATGTGAGCTTACAATCTAGTCAGTTCTGCGGAAGTTGGTCAAGTCAGGATGAGTTGTCAAGGTTGTTGGTTGTTCAGGTGGTGTAACGTTCACCCTTCGCTGCATGGACTTGTTTAAACTGATTTTGGTGCTACTGATTTCACGTTTCCAGCCACTAGTGGCCGCCCTTGCCACTCAGAACCAATCAGACTGATTATCATGTCCAGGTGCACCTTGCTACCTGATTATCACAGCCTATATAAACCTGCCCAGCCCTTCAGTCTGGGCCTTGACATTGACGTTATAGGACTGCCTGCTCGGTTCCTGCTCGGTTCCTGCTCGGTTCCTGCTCGGTTCCTGCTCGGTTCCTGATCTGTTCCTGCTTTCGTTCCTGATCTGTTCCTGCTTTGGTTCCTGATTTGTTCCTGAGTTGCGGCCAGTGCCCCACTAGTGGACTCCGAAGTTGAGTGCCCAGCAAGTGGGCAACCTGCTGTGTGCCCTGCAAGTGGGCAACCTGCCGTGTGCCCTGCAAGAGGGCTTCTAGCCGTGTGCCCTGCAAGAGGGCTTCTAGCCGTGTGCCCTGCAAGAGGGCTTCCTGCCGTGTGTGCCCCAACTAGAGGGCTTCCTGCCGTGTGTGCCCCAACTAGAGGGCTTCCTGCCGTGTGTGCCCCAACTAGAGGGCTTCCTGCCGTGTGTGCCCCAACCAGAGGGCTTCCTGCCGTGTGTGCCCCAACTAGAGGGCTTCCTGCCGTGTGTTCCCCAACCAGAGGGCTTCCTGCCGTGTGTGCCCCAACCAGAGGGCTTCCTGCCGTGTGTGCCCCAACTAGAGGGCTTCCTGCCGTGTGTGCCCCAACCAGAGGGCTTCCTGCCGTGTGTGCCCCAACTAGAGGGCTTCCTGCCGTGTGTGCCCCAACCAGAGGGCTTCCTGCCGTGTGTGCCCCAACCAGAGGGCTTCCTGCCAAGTGACTTTCCTTGTATATATATATTGTTGTACCATCATATGCAATACAACTCTTAATCCGCATCTTCTGTTTTTGATCTATTTCCTGCGCCTGTCTGTACCAACCCCAAGCCATCATGCATCGTGGGGTACAGACAGAGCCCCTCGTATCCCCTGCACCTGGGCTCCTATCAGACCTGCTCCCCCGGTTCGTGACAGGTGGCTTAGACAAGATCGTTGCTGAGAGTGTAATGAGGAAATGTTGTATGCTTGAAAGAGGTGGGTTTTCAGAGAGCTTTTGAAATTTGTATATGATATAAAAAATCTGACAGAAAGGGGAAGGGAATTCCAGAGAAGGGGTACAGCACGGGTGTGGATGTGTTAAGAGGTAATGATGGTAGAAGAAAGATGAAGGAACAAAGAGGGTGATTAGGGGTGTAGTTGGATTGGAGGGTAGCAATATAAGGGCGTGTGGAGTTTGAATTTGACTCTGAATGGTATGTGGGGGCAGTGGAGTGATTGGCAAAAAGGAGGGGCAGATGAGGAAAAGTGACAGAGAAAAAATAATCTAGCTGCAGTGTTGAGGACAAATTGGAGCAGTGAAAGGTGGGGGAGTTGCCAGTTAGTAGGGAGTTACAATAATCTAGGAAAGATAACTGATTAGTATTTTGGTTGTTTCTAGTGTGAGGAATGGGCAGATTTGGAAGACGTTTTTCAAGTGAAAGCTGCAGGATTTTGTGAGGGACTGGATGTGAGGTATGAAGTAGGGAGCAGAGTCAATATAGATGATAGAGATGTCAGGATTTGTGGACAGAGCGGATGGCGGGATTACCATAAAATCAGTTTTAGAGATGTTGAGCTTCAGGCAATGTGACACTATCCATGATGTAATTCCAGAAAGGCTGTCAGTGAGGTTAGTTAGAAGAGAGAGTGAAAGTTCTGGAGAGGAGATACAGGTTAGAATATCATCTGCATATATGTGGTATTGGAAACCAAAGGAAAATATGAAGTGTCCAAGTGAAGAGGTGTAAATGGAGAAGAGTGGGGGCCCACAAAATCGAATTTTTATGCTTGTCCATTAGCTGTCATGGCTTTTTAGGTAAGGGAGGTGTGGGAGGTATGGCAAGGTTATATGTTAGTATAGTGTGGTCAGAGAGAAGAGAGAGTTGGAGGATTGAGATATTAAGCATAGATGAGAAAACACTTGGTCAATGTGATGTCCATCACAGTGCATGGGGGAGGTGTTCCATTGTGAGGGACCCTGGGAGGAGTATAATGAGAGTAGTTTGGAAGTGGCAGACGATGATGGGTTGTCAATCTGTATATTGAAGTCACCCAGGATTAGTGTATGGATGGTGGAGGAAAGGAAGTGAGGGAGCCATGTCGCAAAGTGATCAAATAATTGAGAAGTAGGGCCAGGAGGCCAGTAGGTTACAGCAACACGAATGGTAACTGGGGAGAAGAGATAAACGGAGTGTACTTGAAAAAACAAGAAGAGGGAGGGAATTACTGGGAGACATTGAAAGGTGCAACAGGGGAAGAGGAGGATCCCAACATCTTCCCCTGTCTGTCTCCAGATCTCGGTTTGTGGCTGAAGTGTAGACCACCATAAGAGAGAGCTGCAGGAGGGGTAGTGTCAGAGTGGAGGGATTATGGTTGTTTATGTTAGCAGGGGAATTGGAATGGTGGGTCTAGGGGTTGGATTCAATGTCCTCTGAGCACAGAAGGAGGAGGATACAGACCAACCACAAGTGGGATTGAAATTAATAGTAATGGATCGCCTTTACCTGAGAGTAGTGATAGGGAGGGTTTGAAAGAAGGAGAAAAGGGCATATGAGTTGAGGAGGGGTGAGGGCAGAAGTGAGGGTGAAATGTAGACTGTGGAGACAAACAGCAGATTAAATCTTAAATGTAGGGGTGCAGAGAGAAGAAGTAGAGGGTCATACTGTTGATTAGGGTTAGTGGGATAATAGGAGGGTTACCTGCGGAGTGCAGTTCCTGCAGTTCCCCTTCAGTTTATCGCCAGTGTAACTCTTATCATCTGTCCATTTATGATGAGGCCACATGGGATGAGGCCACTGCAGCTACATCTCCAAGCAGCTTGGTGATAACTAGACTTGTGCATTCGTATTCGGGCGAACATGAAAACGAACACGTAGGGTGCGTTTTCGGTGTTCAGCCCGAATACCGAACATACGAACATGGTGGCGGCAAAACGTTTATGAAGGCGAAGACACACAACACGAAGAATCTTCATGTTCGTCTTCGTTTACTAATCTCCCTGGTCCCTTCCCCATCTAGACTACCTTATCTACGCAGCATCGCAGGGGTTAACAGGAGCAGAAATCCGTAGGTTCATCTGGAGTTGAAGGGCCGTGTGAACGACTCTATTGGTCGCCTGCAGAGGCCTCCTCTGGCATCAATCAATTGGTCTCCCCAGGCCAAGTTCCGCGTCAGGAGTTAAAGGGCCATGCGACCAACTCTATTGGTCGCCTGCAGGGGCCCTCTCCTCCTCTTTCTCTCTCTCTCCCTTTTCTCTTTGTTTCTGCCTTTTCCCATTTTCTCCTTCTCTCTCTGTCACGGTAACCCCTTGAGGCAGAGGACACATGGGGGTATGTTTAAGTTTGGGAGGGGGGCACCGATGGATTCCTGAGAAGACTTACTTCCCTGCCCAGTCCCCTCTTATGTCTTAGTCACCCAGTGCTCATTGGGGGCACAGGTTAACTGGGAAATCCCATCTGGTCTGCCCTAACCAGACTCCCATGAACTAGCCGGCTATGGGGGCTCTATCCAGCCGCGGCTATGAAACTCTGGCTTGGCTACTGCGTGGACTATTCCTGGGGATGTTGCAATATTTTTGGAATAAAATATCCTCGAACCCTGAGCTCTCCATTCGTACCCGGAGATTGACGCTACTGCCTTGGGATCACCCAAAATAGTGACTTTTTGTCGGGTGGGCATTCCTGGACATAGAACCGTATGAAGGCGCCGGGCTGTCTGGAAGCGATGGGATTATACTTCTGATCCAATTATGTTTTTGTGTATAAATAGCTGTGCTTGTTTCAAATAAACTTAGTCTTGTTTTCATCTCAACATTGGTGCTGTCTGATCTTGGGGTGGGCTGCTGTAATAATTCACTATCTTTTTCAGGACAGTGCATGTGCTGAATACCCTAAGCTACAGCTAGCCACAGCGCAAACGGAGCTCCGATGCAGCGGTATCCTCCTTTTCGCTACAATCTTGGTTCTGCCTGCCTCTGAAGGGGATAAACGCTGGTATCCTGGCAGAAGGAAGTGTAGTTTGGCGGGAGTACCCAGTTGGGTTCCAGGGCATCCTGTCACTCTCCTCCTCTTTCTCTTTACCTTACTCTTTTCCCCTTATCCCTCCCTTTCTGTTCATCTCCCCTCCTCTTTATCTCTACTTCTCTCTTATCTTTAGCTTATTATATCTCTATCTCTACCTTTTCTCCATACCTGTCCCTTTTCTCCTTTATTTCTCTCCGTCCCTTATCTCATCTCTTCTACTTCTTTTTATGTCTCTATTTTCTCCCCATCTTTCTCCTTTTTTATTATATCACCCTCTTCTTTCCCATTTCTTCTCATGACTCTTCTTTTTTTCCTCATCCCACATTATCTCTCTTCTTCCTCTGTCTCTCATTTTCTTTATCTCTATCACTCTATCCCCATTTTGTCCCCATCGCTCCTCCTTCTCATTACCTTTCCCCCCTTATTCATTATCTCTCCCCTCCCCCTCGTTATCTCCCTCTTTCCTATCTATCTTCTTTTTCATTAACTTTCCCTTTTCTGTGTCTCTCTTCCTTTTCCTGGCTGTTCGGCTCAGGCGAAATTCAATGGTCTTTCTTGATTTGGATTAACATTCGGGAGAAATTCCCAAAGGAGGAGGTCCCTGACACCTTCTGGACTCACCTTTCATTATAGAAATTTTACAAAAACGATTCCCTAAAAATAAAGACAAACAGGTGCTGCAGCAGCAGCAGTAGTAGTAGTAGTAGTAGTAGTAGAGTACTGGACAGACAGACATTGGCTGATGATAGGCACATGCAGCCTCATGGAGCAGGACTGAATTTCCACCACAATGTCATAGATTTTTTTATTTTTTTTTAAAACATTCCCCCCCAGAGTAAGGACGGTCAAAGAGGTGCAGCAGCAACAGTAGTAGCAGTAGGTAGCAGTAGGTCTGGGCAGTAGGTTGACCACACGTCCCGGATTGCCCAGGACAATACCGCAGTGGGACTTAATGTCCCAGAATCAGAGCTGTCCATAGAGGTGGATCTTGGGGCGGCCCCCATCTATCTGAAAAAGAATTGAGCCAGCCAGCGCACTGGTTGGAGCCAGTTTGGCAGTGGGAACCCAGCAAGGTGTCAGTGCGCGTGGAGGACTGAAGGGATCAAGCAGTCTTCAGTCAGGTAAGTTGGCAAACTGGGGACAGGGTTGGCAAAGGGAGGCTGAGGACAAAGATAGTTATGGGAAGGTATTTAGTGACAAAAATAGTGTAAGAACACTGGTGTCACGAACTATACTTACCCGTACAGCGGGTAGCCGTGTACCCGCTGCTCGACGCGCCCTCCAGCAACGCGGTCTGCAGGCTTCCCGACGGGGCCTTCGCACATGCGCGAAAGCCGGTTCTCTTAAAGGGACCGCGTCCCGGAAATTGGGCAGGTTCCAGGGGGCTTCTGGGACTACTTAAACAACTGGCACCTTTCCTAAGGTGCTCAGTTGTTGTTTAGAGTTCCTGAAAGCAACTCAGCGGTTTGTTCCCCTGCTTCCCCTTAAACTCTCAGTTAACCTTTTCCTGCCTGTTCCTGATCCATCTAGCTCCTTGACCCTTTAATCTCCGTCTCAGTTCCCCATGTTTGGTTTTCTCGGCTTTGACCCGTATTTGGATTTCGACCTCGGCTACGTCTTATCCCCTGGCTTTCTGCTCGGCTGCTCTGTGTTTACCCTCAGTCTTCTGGGGGGTCCATGTTATCCGTCTACTTACCCAGAGTTTATGTTAACTCTCCGTCTGTTGTTCCTGAGTCCGTCTACCTACCCAGAGTCTACGTTAACTCCTCGTCTGCTGTTCCTGAGTCCGTCTACCTACCCAGAGTCTACGTTAACTCCTCGTCTGCTGTTCCTGAGTCCGTCTACTTACCCAGAGTCTACGTTAACTCCTCGTCTGCTGTTCCTGAGTCCATCTACTTCCCCAGAGTCTACGTTAACGCCTCGTCTGCTGTGAAGTTTGCATCTCCCGTTCCCTGCTCAACTCACTACTAGCAGTCTGCCAACAACCTGCTATCTAGTGAGTAGTGCATGGTCCGGCCTCCCTGCACAAGGTTCCTCCTCTCCTGGGCCAGGAAGGCTTAACATTACAACTGAGCCACTATGGAGCCAGCAGGGATGGCTGAGGCTATTACAGTTCTTACTCAACAACTCGTGGCCTTGACTCAGTCGGTGCAAGAGCTCCAAGCCGGACAACTTCGCCTGAATCAAGAACTTCTGAAGCTGCAAAGACAGCCTTCTGTTCAGGAATCTCCGTCCACTTCTATGTCTGCCCCAGTACCAGTTTCACCACCGAGTGATCCAGTAGCAGGTACCCCGGAACCTCAAGTACCATTACCAGAGAGATTCTCCGGTCATTATAGGACTTTCATTTCAGCCTGCCAAGTTCTGTTTTCCCTGAAACCCCGTACTTATTGCAATGACTTTATAAAGGTCCACACAGTCATCTCTCTGCTCACCGGAGAGCCTCAAGCTTGGGCGCATCACCTGCTACAGATTAAGAGCCCTATCTTGGATTCCTGGGACACTTTTTTACAGGCCATGGACGGCCTCTATGAAGATGTGCACAAGACTGCTTCCTCTCAAGCCAAGATACGGGTCCTCCATCAAGGACGTCGGCCAGTGGAAGATTATATAACTGAATTTCGGAGACTTGCCATTGAGACTAACTGGAATGAGCCAGCACTACTGGACCAGTTCCGTTTGGGTTTATCCGAAGGGCTAAAAGATGAACTAGCCAGGACCGGGGTTCCCAACACATTAGAAGGGCTTATTCAGTTGTCTCTGCAGATTGACAGGCGCTTACGGGAAAGGCGTCTGGAGAGAGGTTCATCGGTTTACTATTCGGCTGTTCCTGTCCCTGCAACTACGGGTCCCACGACTTCCGAGGAGCCCATGCAAATTGGACTTACCCCTGGGCCCCTTAGTTCACAAGAGATGGCTCGGCGTCGTACCCAGAGCTTTTATTGTGGGAAGTCTGGACATTATGTGCGCACCTGTCCCACCCGTCCTGCCAAGCGTATAGGTAAGATGGTTTCTGATCCCACTGTTACCAAATGTAACAAGGCCGGCCTACTGACCATCTCTCTCTCTCTACAGTGGACCACTAAGCCAATCTCCTTATCAGCCATAATTGATTCAGGCGCCAGCGGCTGTTTTATGGATCTCAACTTGGCCAAGATCCTGTCTGTGCCCACTCGTTCTAAGACTAAGCCCTTATTTGTTCAGGCCGTCGATGGAAGCCTTCTCGCCTCGGGACCTGTGACCTCTGAAACCATTCCTGTAAAGATGAACGTCAGTCTTCATCATCATGAATCAGTTACTTTTGATCTCGTCAGTTCTCCGTTGTTCCCACTCATCCTGGGTATCACCTGGCTACGGACTCATAATCCTGCTATTGATTGGGCTACGGGGACGGTTTCCCTTACATCTCGCTACTGCCAAACATCCTGTTTCTCGGCACCCCTGGCACTCACAGCACCAGGTTACTGCAAGGATTCTGCTGAACCCACACCTACGATACCAGCACAGTATAGTGATTTTGAAGATGTTTTCTGTAAAAAAGCTGCCGAACAATTACCCCCTCACCGCGTGTATGATTGTCCCATAGACTTATTACCTGGCTCTTCTGTATCCTTTGGAAGGATCTTTCCTTTATCCGAGTCTGAACTAAAACATTTAAAGGAATACCTCGACGAAAATTTAAGGAAGGGGTTTATCCGACCTTCTACCTCACCAGCAGGAGCCAGCATATTCTTCGTTGAAAAGAAAGATGGTTCCCTTCGACCGTGTATTGATTACAGGGACCTCAATAAGATTACCATAAAGAATCGGTACCCATTACCACTAATCCCTGAACTACTCGACAGAGCCCGCTCCGCCTCCATATTCTCCAAGCTCGATCTCAGAGGGGCCTATAACCTAGTCCGCATCAGGGAAGGTGATGAATGGAAGACTGCTTTTCGGACTAGGTATGGGCATTTCGAATATACTGTAATGCCTTTCGGCCTTTGTAATGCCCCGGCCACCTTTCAGTATTTTCTTAATGATGTATTCAGGGATTTTCTGGACATCTTCATGGTGGTGTACCTTGATGATATTCTTATCTTTTTGTCTTCGCTCGCAGAACATAGGCTCCACGTTAACAAAGTTCTGCTTCGTCTTCGTGAGAATGGTCTATACGCCAAATTAGAAAAATGTGTATTTGAAACTACCATGATTGAATTCCTGGGATTTATCGTTACCCCCAAATCCATTCAGATGGATCCTAAAAAGATCTCCGCAATCAAGGACTGGCCTATACCCTCCTCCAAAAAAGAAGTACAGAGGTTTGTTGGGTTCGCCAACTTCTACCGAAAATTCATACGTAATTTTTCTCATATTATTCAACCACTCACCGCTCTCACTAAACAAGATACTCCCTTCCGATGGTCTCCACAGGCACAAGATGCGTTCGAGATGCTTAAAGAAAAATTCACATCGGCACCGATTCTCGTCCTCCCTGATCCATCCTCTCCTTACTTTGTGGAGGTGGATGCATCCGCTAGCGCGTTAGGAGCCGTGCTCTCGCAAAGGCGGGGTGAGAGACAACTTCTACACCCCATCGCTTATTATTCAAGGAAACTATCGGTTGCAGAATTAAATTATGACGTTGGTGATAAAGAACTCTTGGCTATTAAAGTGGCTCTGGAAGAATGGCGTCACTTGTTGGAAGGCGCTTTACATCCCGTTACCATTTACACTGACCATCGCAATTTGGAATATCTTAGAACTGCACGACGCTTGCGCCCTCGTCAAGCAAGATGGGCATTATTTTTTTCGCGCTTCCAACTCCATATTACCTACCTCCCTGGTTCCAAGAACACAAAAGCTGACGCGCTGTCCCGTCTCGGTTCCAAGACTCCGGTTTCCTTGGATGCCGTACAGGAAACTGTTCTTCCAGCGACATGTTTTGTCACCTCTCAGTCTTCACTATTGGATTTAATCAAGACTGTTACTTCTACCTCCTCGCAGAATGCTGAGATCCAAGAATTGACTCTGAGAGATGGTTTACTGTTTAAAGGAACCAGTATATACGTACCTCCTGCTGCCCGATTCGAAGTACTCAATTTTTGTCATGATTCTCGGGTTGCTGGTCATGGCGGCATTAGAAAGACAAAGGAACTACTTACCAGGTCCTTTTGGTGGCCGTCTATGGGAAAGGACGTGCAAACATACGTGTCTACCTGTCCGGTCTGTGCTAGATCTAAAGATTTACATTTACGCCCTGCTGGTCTTTTGCAGCCTTTACCCGTTCCTACACAACCTTGGGAGGATATTTCTCTTGATTTCATTGTCGACCTTCCGGCCTCTGAAGACCATACCACTATTCTGGTTGTCATTGACAGATTTACTAAGATGGCGCATTTCATCGCTACCAAAGGTATTCCCTCAGCCACAAGCACCGCTTCGTTGTTCTTTCGTGAGATCTTCCGGCTTCATGGTCTCCCAAGATCCATCGTGTCCGATAGGGGGGTTCAATTCACCTCACATTTCTGGGAAGCTTTCTGTCAGGAACTGGGTATCAAACGTTGTCTCTCCACGGCTTTCCACCCTCAAACTAATGGCCAGACCGAAAGAACTAACCAGACTCTGGAACAATACATCAGATGTTACACCTCGTACCTGCAGGACGATTGGTTCCAGTTATTACCATGTGCAGAATTTTCCTACAATAATCACCTTCACTCAGCTACCAGAATGTCTCCTTTCCGGGCTAATTATGGCTTTCACCCCCTTACGCTCCCTGATCAACCCAGGACTTCTGCAGTTCCTAGAATTTCGCAAAGAATCAGATTGTTAAAGGATCAATTCGCCTTAATCAAAGATACACTCTCTAGAGTTCAAGCATCCACTAAAGCAGCGGCCGACAAGCGACGTCGCATCTCCCCAGCAAATAGGGTAGGGGATCGGGTCTGGCTCTCTACCGCCAATATGCGTTTGCAGTGTCCGTCGAAGAAATTGGGTCCCAGATATATTGGGCCCTTCACCATCCTTAAACTAGTGGGACCCGTGGCGGTACGTCTGGACCTACCTAAGAGGCTTAAGCTACACCCTGTGTTCCATGTTTCCCTGCTTAAACCTCACACTCCTGACTCCTTTCCCGGCCGGCACTCTTTGCCGCCTGCACCAGTACATATAGAAGGATCTGAAGAGTTTGAGGTCAGCAAGGTATTGGATTCCCGCATTCATAGGGGTCGTCTGGAATATCTTGTGGACTGGGAAGGTTATGGTCCTGAAGACCGGTCCTGGGAACCTGCTGGTAACCTCCATGCGCCCAGACTCACTCGAGAATTCCATCACAGACATCCTACTCGACCTGGGCCAGGGCGTGTCCGGAGGCCACGCCTTAGGAGGGAGGGATTGTCACGAACTATACTTACCCGTACAGCGGGTAGCCGTGTACCCGCTGCTCGACGCGCCCTCCAGCAACGCGGTCTGCAGGCTTCCCGACGGGGCCTTCGCACATGCGCGAAAGCCGGTTCTCTTAAAGGGACCGCGTCCCGGAAATTGGGCAGGTTCCAGGGGGCTTCTGGGACTACTTAAACAACTGGCACCTTTCCTAAGGTGCTCAGTTGTTGTTTAGAGTTCCTGAAAGCAACTCAGCGGTTTGTTCCCCTGCTTCCCCTTAAACTCTCAGTTAACCTTTTCCTGCCTGTTCCTGATCCATCTAGCTCCTTGACCCTTTAATCTCCGTCTCAGTTCCCCATGTTTGGTTTTCTCGGCTTTGACCCGTATTTGGATTTCGACCTCGGCTACGTCTTATCCCCTGGCTTTCTGCTCGGCTGCTCTGTGTTTACCCTCAGTCTTCTGGGGGGTCCATGTTATCCGTCTACTTACCCAGAGTTTATGTTAACTCTCCGTCTGTTGTTCCTGAGTCCGTCTACCTACCCAGAGTCTACGTTAACTCCTCGTCTGCTGTTCCTGAGTCCGTCTACCTACCCAGAGTCTACGTTAACTCCTCGTCTGCTGTTCCTGAGTCCGTCTACTTACCCAGAGTCTACGTTAACTCCTCGTCTGCTGTTCCTGAGTCCGTCTACTTCCCCAGAGTCTACGTTAACGCCTCGTCTGCTGTGAAGTTTGCATCTCCCGTTCCCTGCTCAACTCACTACTAGCAGTCTGCCAACAACCTGCTATCTAGTGAGTAGTGCATGGTCCGGCCTCCCTGCACAAGGTTCCTCCTCTCCTGGGCCAGGTAGGCTTAACAACTGGGTGCCGGATCAGGTAGAAGTCTCGATGCAGGGGCAGGTTAGGGTTCAGAGCATGGCTGTAGGCAGGCTGATGTATCCAGTTCGGGGCTGCGCTCCACTTTAGCCTTAGTCTTTCTCTTGGGCGCTATCTATAGGTGTTCTGAGCATGAGCAGGATATAAACTTGGGGTGACAAGCTCAGTACAGGCAGGAAACTTGAAGCGCAGTGACAAGGCAAGAGGTAGGAGCACAGCTGGAAGCCCTCTGGCAGGACACACGGTAGGAGCACAGCTGGAAGCCCTCTGGCAGGGCACACGGTAGGAGCACAGCTGGAAGCCCTCTGGCAGGGCACACGGTAGGAGCACAGCTGGAAGCCCCCTGGCAGGGCACACGGCAGGAGCATGGCTGGAAGCCCCCTGGCAGGGCACACGGCAGGAGCATGGCTGGAAGCCCCATGGCAGGGCACATGACTGGGAAGCCTTCAGGCAGGGCACACGGCTTGGAAAGTAGGTAAGTCTGGGACACGCCGGGGTCTGGTACACAAATCAGGATCGAGAATGTAGCCAAGGTCATACACAGGAAACAGATCAGATGCAGCAAAGCAATAGCTCAGTATACAAGACCAGGAACACAATGCTCTAGCACTGAGGCTAGGATGATGCCTGGTTTATATTGAGCCTTAATTGACCGAACTAGGGGCAGGTGTGTCAAGAGCATGCAGGAACAACATAGCCAAGGAGAGGCAGAAGTAAACAGCAAACCACGATCCACCTGGTGGAGCAGTGAATAGGTGATACACATACATTCCACAACGTTGCAGGTTTGGATCCCTATAGGATAGACATCTTTGTCACTAAACATGAAGCTATGGGAAGCTATTTAGTGACAAAGATAACTATGGGAAACTGTTTAGTGACTAAACATGGGACTATGGGAGTTTGTCCCCAGTTTTCCATAGGCATCTTTGTCACTAAACAGCTTCCCATAGTCCTCTTTGTCAGAGGTCCCATGTTTAGTGATAAAAATGGCTATGGGAAACTGGGGACAAAGATGACTATGGGAAGCTGTTTAGTGACAAAGGTAGCACTGGGAAGCTTGGGACAAACATGGCACTGTTGAACTGTTGGCAACCTGTTTAGCTATTTGGGGACCAAGATGGCACTGGGGGCAAAAATTAGCTGGGTGGTTGTAAATATGGCATCGTTTAGCTACTTGGGGAGCAACATGTCACTGTTTAGCTGCTTTGGTCCTGTTTGGAGACCAGGTTGGCACTATTTAACTGTTTTTGTCCTGTTTTGGGACCAGGTTGGCATTGATTAGCTGTTTGGATATGAATATGACACTGTTTAGCTGTTTGGGAAGCAACATGGCACCATTTAACAGTGCCAAGATGGCACTGTTTAGCTACGTTGGTCCTGTTTAGCCAGTGATTCCATAAATATGGAAAATGCGCCGGCAAATATGTTTTCACCAGTCCCCAGCATAACTTTGATGCAATGCACTCGTCAACGTAAGTGTTCCTGAATAGCAGTTAGGAAATTTGGTCACCCTACTGGGCAGGCAGACCCTGGCAGATAATGGGCACATGCAGCCTTGTGAATCAGGACTTAATGTCCACCACGATATAAAAGACATTTTAAGAAAGGTTCCCCCAGAGTTATTATGGTCAAAGAGGTACAGCTGCAGCAGTAGGGCTCTGGGCCTGGGCAGATAGACAGTAACACATGTACCCGGTAGAATTTTCTTAAAAACCGTTCCCCCAGAGTAAGGATGGTCAAAGAGAAGCATCAACAGTAACAGTAGAGGGACACTGGCCCTGGACAGGCAGGAACTGGCAGATGATAGGCACATGCAGTCTTGTGGATCAGGACTGAATTTGTACCACAATATTATAGATTTATTTTTTTTAAGTTCGCCCAGCTTAAGGATGGTGAAAGAGGAGCAGCAGTTGTAGTATACTTGCCAACTGTCCCGATTTTGGTGTGACAGTCCTGATTTATTAGGTAAATTATGCTAATTATATGGGTTGGTCAGAGTGGGTGGAGGTTTGGGGCAGTGGGTGTGGTACATTTTCAAGCTGTGCTGCAAAGTGTCCCTGGAATTTTTTCAGATGTTGGAAACTATGGTGATAGGCACTGGGCCTAGGCAGGGAGGCACTGGCAGATGATAGACGCTTGCAGCCCCTAGGAGCAGGACTGATTTCCGGCCAATATCATATATTATAATGACAGGCTTTGTCACAAATATATATTTATCAATGAAAAATAGTAGATGATATGATAGAAAGATAATAAAACATTTAACTTGTCTTAAACTACTCAGGAACAGGTTTTCAATTTTAAATAACTGAAAGACTGTCACACTGTGCACAAACCCAGTAAAATGACTAGTTTTGTCATCAATATTTATTTATCAATGAAAAATAATAGATTATATGATTACAGGTGTGGCTAGTAGCATAAATGGGCAACTGTTTTAATTAACTTAAGTCTACTCAGAAACGGGAAAAAATGTCTGCTGCAGTTCCTGTAGTACATAACAGCAGTCTGAGGTATAGAGTAGAGGTATAACTAGAAACTACAGGGCCCCAGTGCGGAAATTGCCTCGGCCCTCCCCAGCTTCACCAAGCAATATGTCCCACTGTCACGTTTCACCATGCGCTAGCTGGACTTGTTCAAACTTGTTTTTCCATTTTCACGTTTCCTGCCACTAGTGGCCGCCCTAGCCAATCAGGACATCTCAGACTGATTATCAGGTCCAGCTGCAGTGGCTTACCTGATCAAGTCAGCCTTGATAAACCTGCCCAGCCCTGCAGTCTGGGCCTTGACATTGAAGTTGGAGGACTACCTGTTTGGTTCCTGATTTGTTCCTGTACCTGCCTTGTTCAAGGACTACCTGTTTAGTTCCTGCCTTGTTCCAGTACCTGCCTTGTTCCAGTACCTGCCTTGTTCCAGTACCTGCCTTGTTCCAGTACCTGCCTTGTTTCAGAACCTGTCAGTACCTGCCTTGTTCCAGTACCTGCCTTGTTCCAGTACCTGCCTTGTTCCAGTACCTGCCTTGTTCCAGTACCTGCCTTGTTCCAGTACCTGCCTTGTTCCAGTACCTGCCTTGTTCCAGTACCTGCCTTGTTCCAGTACCTGCCTTGTTCCAGTACCTGCCGTGTTCCTGAGTTGCGGCCTGCGCCCCACTAAGTGGACTCCCAATAGGAGTGCCCTGCATCGCGACTCCCAGGATGACTGCCCACTAGTGGACTACCCTGGTTGAGTGCCCTGCAAGTGGGCAACCTGCCGTGTGCCCTGCAAGTGGGCAACCTGCCATGTGCCCTGGAAGAGGGCTACAAGCCGTGTGCCCCGCAAGTGGGCTTATCTGCCATGTGCCTTGTTCCAGTACCTGCCTTGTTCCAGTACCTGCCTTGTTCCATTACCTGCCGTGTTCCTGAGTTGCGGCCTGCGCCCCACTAAGTGGACTCCCAAGAGGAGTGCCCTGCATCGCGACTCCCAGGATGACTGCCCACTAGCGGACTACCCTGGTTGAGTGCCCTGCAAGTGGGCAACCTGCCGTGTGCCCCGCAAGTGGGCAACCTGCCGTGTGCCCCGGAAGTGGGCTTATCTGCCGTGTGCCCCGCAAGTGGGCTTATCTGCCGTGTGCCCCGCAAGTGGGCTTATCTGCCGTGTGCCCCGCAAGTGGGCTTATCTGCCGTGTGCCCCGCAAGTGGGCTTATCTGCCGTGTGCCCCGCAAGTGGGCTTCCTGCCAAGTCGCGTGACTCTTTATATATATTGTTGTACCACCTCATTCAATACAACTCTTGATCCAGATCTGTTGTCTGTGGTTTATTCCTGCGCCTGTCTGTAACAACCCCAGACCATAAATCATCGTGGGGGTACAGAGAGAGCCCCTCGTATCCCCTGCACCTGGGCTCCTTATCAACCTGTGTCCTCGGTTCGTGACACCCACAGTGTCCACTTTGCCCTAAAACTGTGTGAGTACCTCCTTTGCCCCAAGCAGCTTATCAGTGCCCCCACCCATGCCTCTGCCATCTTTGCCCCAGCTTGTCAGGGCCCATAAACAGCTTATCTGTGCTTTCTTTGCCTCAAACAGCTTGCCCGTGCCATTATTGCCCCTTACCATCCCCTCCAACATACACTCTGGCACACATATGTAAACACACAAATTTACACATGCTAACACAGACAGCTACTCATCATAACACACACGTACACACTCATTCTAACACACATTCCCACTCACACAACTCATGCTAACACACACTCCATCTCACACCGCATAATCATACATACACACACACTAAACATCAACATCTATGCTCACACACATACATAGTCATCCATGCTTACATACACTTAAAAATAGACATTTATGCTCACATACACTTATACATAGACATTCATGCTCAAATAAACGTAAATGAGAGAGATGGGCCCCTTCGCAGTTGTGACCACTGTGACCCCTGTAGTTATTCCACTGACGGTAGTACACTACAGCTTTTCTGCTACACCCTAGAACAGTACATGTTCTGCATATTAAAATAAACTATTAACTTTCAGTATTGTATATGAGCAGTGATCTAAGCCTCTGCTAAACTGTCACCTTCCCTGTCTTACACTTCAACTCTCATCGGCCTGTAACTGCCACTACTGACAAGTTAAAATGGTGTCAGCACATTTATATATCTAATGATTTTACCTTCACCTTGAAAATGCTGATTGGCCAGAGTGAAAAAATCAAGAAAAACTCCCACAGGTTGTTGAACCCATAAATTTCATCCATTTCCATGAATGAGACAACCCCTCTTTTTTTTGGCTACTTCTACCTATCAGTTATTTATAAGTATCCTCCTACACACAGTCCCACCCACTTCACCTCATCAACCAGCACCAAAACAGCTTGTAATGGCCCCACAACGGCTTGTAATGAATTGACATTGGTCATGTACCAGGTACATCACAAAATCTGCTGATTTAAGAAAAGTGATCTATGGGTTAAAGTCAAAGCTGATACCATGAGAAGCATTGCAGAGACCCATAGGTTCTGTACCCACCCTCTTGAAGACAAGAGGGTCACCTCCCCTGTCTTCAAGATTAGGGTGATTAGAGTGAAGACCTCTTTGCATTCTGTGTATATCAACCAACTTTAGAACTCTATAGTAGAGCCCTGAGTGGGACTGTTTTCTTAATCCCACTCCTGTAACGTGTGTCCAATCCCGCCCGCTCCCACAAAGATTCTCATTCACAGATACTCATTCATTCACTCATTCACAGATATTCATTCCCTCAATCACGCATACTTGTTCATACACCCTCCCCAACCCCCTTACCTGAACTGAAGATCTTTCGGTGCCGCTGGCAGACTTCCGTAGGGGAAGGGCACTCTGTGCGAACAACGTCTCTCGTCCTGCCCAGGGGAAGCAGGAATGGAGCAGGGTCATGTAAATTCACGTGACTGCGCTGGTTTCCTGCTTCCACTGGGCAGAACAAGAGACGTTGCTCTCACACACACTGTAAGCAGCAGGGCCCCTGTGGAAGTGATCGCGGGGGTTGAGACCCCTGCGATCACGGTTGCTGCAGGCTTTTGCCTTGCATTAAAGATGGCCCTGGCAGTTGTGCCGCCGCAATGGCCACTGTAGTGTGCAGTCTCACGGTCGTTTTTTTAGATTTAGGCCAGCCTGGGAGGCAATTGTCCCCCTGTCCCCACGGCCCAGCATGCCCCTGGCTAGGACCACCTCTGAAATTTAATGTGAAGGCAGCCTTGCAGGCGTGTGTGGGATTATCGGGACCCGCAGGTATATTGTGTGACTGCCCGCTCCCGTCCACAACACACGGAATACTGCCTGCACCCGCAAGTTTTTTTTTACGGGTCCTGCAGAACCCACGGGACCCCAATCCCAATGCAGTCCTCTACTCTATAGCATACATTTGTGATTGCATCAGTAGTAAATGTATCCTCCTGAGGTTTCTTAGGAGGATTACTGTGTGTCAGTTCCTAACTCTTTTAATTTCTCCATGGAATTTGCTTATGGTATTCGCCGTGCATTACTAAAGCTTAAAAGGTTATCTGAATAATGCTATATGTGCAGAATCCCTCAGCTTATGCTGCCTGAATATTCTCAGTTTACACCGATGTTTTGTCCGTTATGAAACCAGCAATGAGGAAGATATTCATTAATTTATTCATTTAACACATTCTATTTTTATAACAAAGTGCCACTATTTTTGCCGATAAATCTTGTTCTAATATTTCCAAAACGCACTTAAAAATATAGTGCTTTATGACCAAGAAACTTTATTTGTCCCAGTGACTTTCTGTAAATGATCAGTGTTACTGAATGCAGAAAAGTGCATCTGAAGGAACACATCACACAAATATATTACATTGTAAGTATTTAAATGTACAGTATAGGACAAATCTTATTTGTACGTGTTTCACTGTCCTTGTTTTTTAAGTGATTTTGCAAAGAATTCCTTACATTTTTGTCGGCACAAATAAATATAAACCCAAACCTGGCAGGCTGTTTTTTTAAGCATACATAATTAATAATGCATTGAAGAAGATCTGTGCTAAGAAAGACATGTAAAAGTTAAATGGTATTTTAACCCTTTCTGTAGCCAGATAAAATGAAAATAGCTTTTTGATGATGTAAGTTATGTTACATGTTCCAACAGTATCCAAAGACACTTTCAAAAGGATCATAATATCTGAAAATTAGATTGGAGTTAGATGTTATTGCCTCGCTAATAATGTATTTGGTTAAATTTGACATAAATGAATCTCCTAAGATTGAAAATATAAAATCAAAGTTTGAACTTGGGATTGTGAAATAAACAGATACAGTACATGAAAAAAGTGCTCATACACTCAGTGTACAACACATACTCACTATCCAAAGACAATTATTAATTTCTACACAATTTGTTGATACTTTGATGTTGATACTATAGTTTCTAATGCACAAAATCAGAATAAACAACTTTGTAGATTTAGCTCAAGTTACTGCACGATTATCCAGGGTTAAAATTTTTAAATCTTTCGATAAGTTAATTGCATAGTAATAGTAATAAATAAACTGTGGCCACATTAAACCATATTGTGTTTGAAGATAAAACTATTTTTTTTAATCCTTAGGACTTCTACGTCAAAGACTGATTAGCTGGACAGAAATATATATCAGTATTTATCAACAATCAAGAAATATGATGTCACCATCAAATGGTTATATTTGACACACTTTGTGTTTTGCCTGACATTTGGTCAGTCGTATATTTATTAATTATGGCTTTGAAAACAAGGCATTGAAAAACAAAAAAACAAAAGCTGTTTTCAATTTTATAGTATTTAAATAACTTAAATTTCATAATTATATTGATGTAGTTAAGAAATCATTTCATGCCTTATACTACATAAAAGGTATTCATGCCCCTAAACTATACTATACTCAGAATTAATTAATTATCCATAAGGACTCTTAAACTCTTGAATCTTGCAGCAATACGATTCTGTGTATTAGTGGATATGGGAAACCAGACATCACCAATGGAATTTATCCTAAGTGACTTCATAGAAGAGCCTAATCTTCGGATCTTTAGCTTTAATATATTTCTTATCATCTATCTCATTGGATCTGTAGGAAACATGATAATCATATTTATTATAATACAGAATCCTCATCTGTGGACTCCCATGTATTTTTTCATTGGAAACTTGGCTGTTTTGGATATGTGTTACATTTCAACAATTGTCCCTAATTTGTTAGTCAACTCCATAAAAGAAAGGAAAAAAATATCGTTTGGAGGCTGTGTGGTTCAGCTGTACTTCTTCCTCACAATGGCAGCCACCGAGTCCTCTCTTTTAGCTTCCATGTCTTATGACAGATATGTAGCTATATGCAATCCCTTACGTTACACTACAGTCATGAATAGAGAAGTCTGTTTAGAACTCACCATAACTTCTTGGGTAATTGGCCTTGTTTATTCTGTGATACATACTGCTAATACCTTCAGGTTAAACTTCTGCAGATCCAATGTTATTGACCATTTCTTTTGTGACATTCCACCGTTGCTTAAGATTGCATGTTCTGACACCAGTCTTAATGAGATCATGCTCTTTGGCGTAGGGGCGGTTTTGATTTTACCTTGTTTCCCTTTAATAATAATTTCCTATGTTTATATAATAAATGCTATTTTAAGGATACCTTCAAACACTGGGCGGAAAAAAACGTTCTCCACCTGTGTTTCCCATCTCATGGCCGTTGGCTTATTTTACCTTACTGGAAGTTCAGTATATTTACAACCAGTTTCTTCTTCCTCTACCCAACGTCAAGACAAAATTAGTGCAGTTTTCTATACAATTTTAGTTCCAATGGCAAATCCTATTATATACAGCTTAAGGAATGAAGACTTAAAAAAAGCAATAAGAAAAATATTAAGTTTACAAATTCACTAAATAGAATAGCAATTAAATGACCATAGTAACTCCTTGATATTCATTCAATTTTGTTACTCTCATACTCATCAATTTGATTAATTTCTACAAATGTGCCATATTCTGATCAGTGTCTATTCTAGTGGTTCTAATGGCCTAGACCAGCATGGCGAACCTATGGCACACGCCCCACAACGAGAGCGCCAAGGCCTCTGTTGTGGCATGCAGCAGGGTGGCTGACTGAACGGTTCATTTTTTAAATTGGTCCAAAATAAACGGAGTGAGATGCTTGTTCATACAGACCTCTGATTCACTTTTTCCTTGCAAAGTATGCCAGCTATTGATTCTGATGATTCTTGGTAATGTTATATCCCGTGCTCATCACTGAAGCTACGCGGACCGCTATGGAGCACTAAAATAGAGGTCTGAAAAACAGACCTTGCGCTCCCACCAGGTCGAGGGAAGAGGTAGAAATAGATAGTAAGAAAGAGAAGAAGTAGTAAAATAAATGGATAAATAAAGAGAAAGATATAGGGGAGAGATAGTGGCAGCAGCAGCACATGTGCTGATTTGACAAAATAGGTGCAAGGTGTTTGGTGGCTTCTCAGATAGAACCCATGTGCTGCTGCCACTGCCCTTTTCTTCCTTAAGATATAAGAAAAGAAGTCTTTAAACATCATGCCAAATATTCTTCCAAATGTTGCATTTATCCACCTTTTTACAACTTTCCAATTGTAGAAAAACTAGCAGTCTTTTGTTCTGATTTTGATTTTGCAAACGTGCAATGTCTTTTCTCTGTAAGAAATGTTATCACTTCTTGGTTATACTTGTTACAAACCTCTCTCTTCATCATGTAACACTGTATGTTAACAGACATGCTGCCTCTGAGTAATAAACCCTTTTATTTCTATGCAAACAAGCATCTTACTATTATTTGTACTACATGGATTTTTAGAACTTACTAATAGATGAAGTTGTGTTTGATAAAGCCTATTTCCTACATATTTTGGTATCAATGACAAACATTGAGGCAGACAGAGGTCCATTAACCAAGATGTTAGGGAAAACATATTTTCTGAAATAGTAGCATTTTCAGTGATATAGAGGGAGCTTAATAAACAAAAAAGATACAGATGCACTAAACCAACAGAAAAAGGAATCTTTAGTCAAAGTTTAACAGCAAAATACATTTCTATAAAAAAATGAAAAAGTCAAGCAAAGGAACAAAATCCAAAGTCTCAAAAGAAGGGTTTGCAAATAATAAAAAAAAATCAAATAAAGTTTGCATTGGAAGCGGCCCCAGAATGGCAACCTGACACAAGCCCAGACACCTGCTACGTGAGCAAATAAGAAAATACTGTGTGGCCGCACATATAACAAAATTAATATGAGTGTAGTGCAGACCTCAATATATAATAAATAAGGATACATAATAATACTTTCCCAGAGTACAGCAGCACCCAGAATGTCTTGCTAATTCCACACAATATGCAATGGGGCGCTTATACAGAGGAAAGAAAAAAGAGAAATAAAAACTAATAAAAATAAAAAGAGGAATGTGTCTCTATGCACTCAAAAAAACTTTAGATACAAAAAGACTCTTTACTACCATATCTTTACTTCCACGATCCTTAAAGTTAAACAGAAGCACATCCAATGGTGCAGTATTACAAACACAAAAGAAGAGTAAAAAAAATCAAACTACTCACAATACAGCATACACATGAATACAATGTGCAAAAACAGCATATACAGGTCCTTCAGATGTTCCTCTTATTAGTTTGAACATTCTACACTACATATTTTTTCTAGTTTCATTTTTCTTTCCCCTGTATGAGCACCTCATTGTATGTTGTGTGGCCGCACATACCCAGCTGTCGGCCAAATTGATGTCATCAGGTGTCTGCGACCTGAAAGTTAGCATGTGTGTGCGTATGATACAATATGTTACAGTAAGAGTATGTGCAGGGCCTGTCCTAGAGGCAGCTCAAGTAGGAATATTCTCTTGCTTCCCCCTCCCCCATTCTTTTACATATATATAGCAATATGTTTTAAAGCCTAATAGGATTAAGCAGGGAAGAAGCTATAGAGAGTATGGTGCACAGTAGACATAAAATAGTTTTGGATAAAATTTTTGTTTAATTTTTGCTGAGTTCGTTTTCGGACAACTAATTTAATTTCCCGCCATTTGACTCGGATGATATTAAAATTTTTTAATTTGGATCCACATTTGGGGGAGTTCCCTGACCCCTCTGGATTTACCTTTCATTATAGGATTTTATTTTTTTTAAAGTTCCCCCAGAGTAATGATGGTCAAAGAGGTGCAGCAGCAGTAGTAGTAGGGCATTGGGCCTGGGCAGGAAAATACTGGCAGGAACACGCAGGAGCAGGACTGAATTTTCACCACAATATAATACAAATTTAAAAAAATGTTCCCCCTGAGGTCCAAAAGTGCAGCAGCAGTAGAGCACTGGGTCTGGTCAGACAGGCACTGGTAGATGATAGGGACATGCAACCCTGTGGAGCAGGACTGAATTTCCACCTCAATATTATAGAAATTTTGAAAAAAGGTTCCTTCAGATTAAGTCAAATAGGTGCAGCAGAAGCAGTAATAATAGAGTGCCAGGCCTGTACTGGCAGACACTGGTACATGCTGCCCTGTAAAGCAGGACTGTGTTCTCTGGGGGTTGAGTATATTGCCTGTCACAAAGAAAACCCTCTTGCTTTGAACAATAATGGGTGGGCATTTAAATGACTACTGGGCCACTAAAGAGAAGCCTGGCCAGAAAACAGCTTTCTGATCTCAATAATGTAGAGGGTCAGTATGAGGAGGTAGTGGCAGTTCGTCAAGATAGGCTTTCACCATTTCAGGTGCTACTCTGACTTTGGGGAGCTTGGGGGATACTAGTACCCAACAAAGTATCAAGAGCCGCTGCTCAGATGGGTGATTCTCCAATGGGTCTAGTATAGCAGCTCTGAATGGGTGCAAGGGATCGGGACTGGGACATGTGGCTGGCACTACTGCCACTACTGCTGGGAATTTCCAAATCCTGCATCTCACCTTATAGACAAATGTCTCTCAAATTTTTATTTGTTTATTAGTTTTAAGGGCCAACTTGCCTTTAACCCTTGGGTCACAGAGGGTGGCCAACATGTAGTCTCAGGTCTCCCTGATGGCTTGCATAAACCTTTCAGCTCTTTATCAGCCTACTGATCAGCTTTGCAACCTCTACGTGTAATCTTTTGCCTGGAAAGACCTCATTTTGTTGACTGGTTGATGCCAGAGGAGGCCCCTGTTGGTGACCAATAGAGTCACTCGTACGGCCCTTTATTTCCTGAAACCCCCCAGGCCAGGTTTCGGTACAGAAGTTACCGTCATTCGTATGGACCCTTAACTCCTGGAGAAGGGAGATCAATGGTCTCCCGAGGCCAAGACTGAAATCCCTGTTCCTCCCAAGCGAAGTTGCTTAAAGCGGTCTTAGACAACTGCGCATAGCAACTTGGTCTCAGAGGAACGGGATTTCAGTCCACCTGGCAAAGCACAGGGCAAGGTACAGCTCGGAGCAACTTGGCCTGGGGAGACTAATGGCTTCGGTGTCATGAGTCAAAGGTCTGTAAGAGCGACTCTATTGGTCGCCCCCAGGGGGCTCGTCTGGCATCAACCAATGAAGAGCAGCTGCCTTAAGTCACTCTTACAGACTTTTTAAATCCTGACGCCAAAGCTGCTGCGTATTTTTCCAACGCTAGCCCCGTATTAACCCCTGCAAAAAAAACGGCAAAAAAACGTACACAAATATTCACCCGAAAAGAACATGAGAGCGGGCGAATATTCGTTGAATATGAAGATTTTTTTCCCCGAAGACGAACACGAAGATTGCTTCAAAATAAATATGCCATATGACATTCAATGCAGGCATTGGGTTCCAAGAGTCTAGGCAGTGAAAATTGCTGACAACCTCATGTCATTCAACTCATAAAAACAAAAAATGGTAATCACTTACCTTTTAAGACCATCTAGTGTCAACCAAAACCATTGAAATGCTATCTTTAGCCAGCAGGAAGGAGCCATCTCAGAAATAATGTTAAAAAATGGATCCTTGAATTGTTATTTTTTGTCTTGCTGTATTTCTGACTATTTAGCACTTATACAGTTACCTCAGGCATTTGTTTAACCTGTAATTCTGCAAAGAATTATACTACTACTACTATTCTGCATTCTTTATACCAATTTATATACCAATGTGTGCCTAGATTCACTTTCCTGAGATACTTGTCTATCTGGCATCTAGATACAGAGCCTAGGGTCACTAAAGCCTGAGTGCATTTTGGGCCCAAATAGGTCATAAGTGTCCCTCAAACAGCATTACATTAAAAGCATCAGTGACATCCGGCGCTCTGACTGAAAGAGCAAGAGGGGCAAAGCCATAGCTAAAAAAAAAATATTTTCGCCTGATAAAGGAACAGGAAATTGTGCCCCCTACTATATCTTTACCAAGTTTAGTTGAGGTAAGTAGATGAATAAATTAATGATATTAGAACTGCAGAGTAAAAAAAAATTGAAACACAAATTTCCCCCAACCCAGTGGTTTATTCACATTTTGAAACTAAGCGTGGTACAGCATAACTCCCATCAATCTATATACTGAGGCTGACAGTGGTATACTACAACTTACATCACCACATTCACAACAGTATAACTCCTAACATTATATATCGTAATCCAGCCACTGAAGGTGGTACACTGTATCTGTTATCACTCTAGATTATAAAATCGTTTGAGCAGGGCCCTCCTCACCTGTTGTCTCTGAAAGTAAATTGTTATGTTACATACTACTTGTTTTGTCCTATCCACCCATTGTACAGCGCTATAGAATTTGATGGTGCTATATAAAATAATAAATAATAATAATAATTATAGCAAGATAGACACAGACAGTGGTATGGCATATCTCCCATCGCGATATTCTGCGCCAAACATTGATGATGATACACCCTAACTCCCATCACTATATACTGAGGCAAACACTAATAATGGTACAGTATAACTCCCAATAACACATCAGTATATTATTATCACTTTTTAATTATATGTGGTGGGTCATTGGTGCAAGCTTTCATAGTTTTTACACCAAGATGCTGTAAGTAAAACATGTGTCCAATAATTATACATTATTAAAGGCCAGTTTAAATATATAAAAGGACCAGCTAGAAGAAAATATGAAAGCTGGGCCCATCAGAATGCACAATAAAGAATATGAACATTGATTCGTCATAGATCAACAAATTTAATTTGTATGGTCTTAAAGTGTCTTTAGAATAAAAAAACAAACAAACAGAAAACTACCAAAGTGAAAAATGCTAATTAGTATTCATTGACCCAAATACCAGGCATAGATCACAGGTCACACACCCCAAAGGCCAGCCCTGGCACCCAGATTGCATCCACGGGACTTGTCCAAGTACCCAGATTGCACTCGTAGGACTTGTCCAACATTCAGATTGCACTCACAGGACTTTCCCAGCACCCAGATTGCATCCACAGGACTTGCTCTGCACCCAAACTGCACTCATTGGACTTGCCGCAGCACCGAGATTGCATCCACAGGACATGCTCAGCACTCAAGTTACATCCAAACCACTTGCCCAGCACCCAGGTTGTATTCACAGGATTTCCCCAGCACTCAGATTGCACACATAGGACTTGGCGCAGTACCCATATTGCACTAATAGGACTTGCCCAGCTCCCAGATTGCATCCCCAGGACTTGTTCAGGAACCAAATTACATCTAAACGACTTGCCCAGCACCCAGATTGCAGTCAAAGGACTTGCCGAGCACCCAGATTGCATTTTTACTCCTCATTATCTCTCCCCTATATGTTTCTGTTTATTTATTTCAATATTCTCCACCTCCTCCCCCCTTTTCTCACTCTCACTCTCAATCTACCTTTCCTCTCTATCTACCCTCTCCCCACTTAACTAACCTTACTGAAGTCCTATGGTGGGAGAAAGACGCCTTGCATTCCAGCCACTATGTGGTGGCAGGGAGTGAAGGAGACAGAGCGGCGCCAAGTAGTGAGAAATAGTGGTACCACTGGACCCCATGGTTCATTCTTTCTTTAAATAATCCTGTAATTAACACTATGTTTGGTTTGTAGACCCAATAATTTAACTGTAACACCCCACAGCACATGAAGGTTTCACTAGTACAGATATAACATTTAATGTCATGAACATACATGTAATGTCATTTTACATTACAGGTGCATGTTGAGGTCTTGGTTTTGTACAACCTCTTGATAACTCTTCTGAACGCTTCTTTAACCTCCTTATTTCTAAGGCTATAAATGATAGGGTTCAGAGTGGGTGTAATCACAGCATAGAGTGTCGACACTATTTTATCTTTGTCCAGTGACAGACTGGACCTTGGACGAATGTAAGTAAAAATAACTGCACCATAATACATGGACACTATTGTAATGTGTGAGGCACATGTGGAGAAGGCCTTGCGCTTCCCTTCTGCAGAACGTATCTTCAGTATGGTGTTAATGATAAAGACGTAAGATAGGCAGGTAAAAAGAAAGCAGCACATTCCAAGGATGACATCAGCGGTAAACACAAAAATTTCATTGAAATAGGTGTCAGCGCATGCCAATTTCAGCAGTGGCATTATCTCACAAAAGAAATGGTTTATCTTATTATCAGCACAATAGGGAAGTCGAAAGGTACAGTAGGTATGTGTCATAGAATTAAGGGAACCAATAACAGAGATGGTGATTGCTATGTTGATACATACACTCCGACTTATAATAGTAGCATATCGCAATGGATTTCTAATTGCAATATATCGGTCATAGGCCATTACCATAAGCAGTAAAAGCTCTACACTCACTGGCCAAGTAAAGAAGAAGAGCTGCATAACACATCCATAATATGAGATAACTTTGGATTTTATGACATAGCTGGTAAGCATCTTTGGTAAAACAGCTGAGGTACAACAAATGTCAAGCAAAGATAAAAACCCTAGAAAGAAATACATGGGGGTGTTGAGTCCTTCATCAATACTTGTAAGAATAAGAATGATAAGATTACCGATTAAGGCAACTGTGTAGATGAATAAAAAGAGAACAAAAATGAAAGCATCAAGTTCTGGACGAGTCGACAGTCCTAAGATAATAAATTCAGATACAATGGACACATTGGCCTTCATGCTGACTCTCAAGTATCTTTACTCTAGATAAGAGAAAGGATGGTTAGAATCAATTATTTTCTCAAAACAAACATGGTAAAAATACTTCTTTAGATTACTTTACACAGGCAGTGGATATATTTGTTTGATGATGGATGATTACTTTTCCCATCTAATTTACACTTGTAAATATGACCCTAAATAAATTCAGATAGCTGGTAAAATACTTTCTTCAGTGATTTAGTCAATGTAAGGGGTAGTGAAAGCGGTCCATACATCATTGCAACTAATATTTTACAGTGTTATTTTGAAGATTGTAAGCTTTACAGAGCATAAAGATTTGTGGGTATAATTGTAGAGGTTATTTTGATATTAAAAGTAGTTTTCTTAATATACAACATCTGCAGCCAGTCTTACATAGTTTCATTTTAGTAGTAGTATCATGAGAAATATGACAAAACTTCAGTAATGATAACAATAATTTGGATGCAGTTTATAAATAAATGGCAATGTTCTAATATTTTAATATAATATTATTCTAATATTTTGTACTTTCAAATTTAAGTTTTTTTCTCTGTATAACAAATGTTAACATTTTATTCCTAAAGTTTTTGTTGTTGTGACAATAAAGTTGTCTGCATTAGCTATTAGACAAGTATATGTATATATATATATATATATATATATATATATATATATATATATATATATATATATACATACAAGACAAAGACAAAATATTTATTTTATATTTGTATATTTGAGCTATCTTTTTATATTTAAAAATGTAAAAAGAAGTGTAAATCTTATTTTATATTGCAATCTTATCTCTAACATCAGGTAGAGGAATAGGAATAGAAATCAAAGTTTTTTTGTAATGATAAGAAAGTACAATTAATTATAAATTACAAAGTACAATTAATATACAAAGTTAACTTTTAGACAAAAAGTAATAACCTGAAAAAATCTGGTTTTCAGGATCTCTTCAAAAAACACTTTGAGAGCTGATCCCACCAAAAATGCATTGGTCCACTTGTAGTAATGTTAAAACATTCTGAAAAACAGCAACACTGGAGCAAAAAAAAGGATTTTGAAAAACAGATAACCACTCCACTTTATCTTACAATTTTAAATATTGACTAGCAGCATTGCAATAAACCACAAATTAAGGTGGATATATATTTTAGGCAGGGTAAAGCAAATCCTTCAGGAATTTGTGGTAGGGGAAAAGGGAAGACTGTGCATACATTTCCACAACAGACCTTTTAAAATATAATTATAATAATGTTTCACAGTGGGCCAGTTGATTTTTCCAAACACCAAAGAGATAGATTCTCCAAAATGTAAAATTACCTAATATAAACATTTAACCCCTTAAGGACAATGGGCGGTCCCTAAACCCATTGAAAACAATGCATTTTGAGCCCGTAAATGTAGGGGCTTTGTCATTAAAGGGTTAATTATTTCCCAAAAATAACTAGTATTATATTTTATAAATGAAAAACATTGTCTGCATGTGATATTATCCTAATAGCTATTTCCTTTACAATCAAAGTTTCACCATTTTAAATGCTAATTAATTCAATAATTTTGTGAATTGTAGTATATGATATGTACGTTATTATTCAACTCACAGCAGCTAGCACCCTCATTAACCAATGGCAGCCAGACACTTCCCCTCCTCTTTCAACACCATAAACCTGGGGAGTATAGGGTCTAAGTATAATCCCCCTCAATGCTATATAGTTAGGAAAACAATGGAAAAATCCTTACCTCAGCCCCATTGCCTACCTTTGTTGGCTAAGTAGAGGGAATTCCTAGTGCGAGGTAAA
This sequence comes from Spea hammondii, assembly GCA_029215755.1. NCBI lineage: Eukaryota > Metazoa > Chordata > Amphibia > Anura > Pelobatidae > Spea > Spea hammondii. The sequence continues at coordinate 128,525,245 of JARDYJ010000001.1, read as the reverse complement.
TGCTAGTTACCCATTTATAGGAAAATGTATATGACCATGGTAGCAGTAGTAGCTAACAGACCATCATGTACCTTTGTAAGACGAGAACTTTAGTTTACAATAACTGGGGTGTTAAAGATTAGCCACAACTAACCCAATCTAGATTGTAAGCTCACAAGAGCAGGACCCTCTTCTTCTTTTGCACCAGTTTGTTATTGTGTGTGATTTTAAATTATTTTACTGACTCTCTTTTAACAGTACTATGGAATGTAATGTAATTGTGTTCAGCCAGTAACGACAATTCCCATGAAGTTCCTACTATTGCTGGCCTAATATCATGGGAGTTGCAGTCAAAAAAAAGTTAATGTTGTGTTGTGAAGCATAGCATTCTGAGGTATTACGAAAAAGAGGGTAGTTAGAGTGTAGTAAAATAAATGCTTGAACCCAATGTATGATACATGGTAGTTTCCAGCAGTTGTGGTAACATTCAAAATGTTTTTATTACTTTTGTCATAATGTCCGGCCAAAGAAATGGATGGCTGAGAATTATGAGATGTGCGTTTCACAGCAGTTGCATTGCCACTCCATAAAGACATAAAACTTAGCATTTGACACTCCAGTTTTATTCACTTTTCCATGATGCTTAACATACCAGACTGGACAAGAGTCATGGGAGCATTAACTAACCCTAGCTGCAATACATGTTTGAAATAAAACTACCTTCTGTCTTAAGCCAGCAAACTACGTCTCTGCCCAGGTAGGTGTCTATGACGAAGCAGCTACCAGAATGAAGGGAAGTAGACAGCTAGAAAAAACAGAGGAACAGACCAGACCAAACCACTCTGACAGGTGTTTTTCTGCCTTTATGTCTAATAACCTACACTGTTTCTCCCGCCATTACCGCAGCTCCAGTGGGCCTCTTTTGAATTTCAAGGGAACGGCCAAGTGCCCCCTCTTGTCAACCATCCATGCATACCGCATATACTGATGAATTACTAAGTAGGCCTTTGGAGAGACATTAATCTCATTTGTGGCTTATGTTCCCCCCACCCCTGCCTACCTTCTACTAGGTACAAATGGGGATTGAATCCATCCAAGCATCATGTGGGAAATGCTCCTGAGCCCTCATCAGGGAAAGGGCCATCAAGAAAAATAAAACAAAAAAAAGGTAGGTGTTGCCTCTGAACAAAGTTATACCGTATTGGCTCGGATATAGGCCGCCCCCGTATATAGGCCGCACCCTAAAAGTTTGGTGCTTTTTTAAAGAAAACGTTTTTTTCTTTAAATAAGCACCAAAAAAACATGCTGCCACTCTGTGTCCCCCCGAGATATGCTGCCACTGTCCTCCCCCCCCGAGATATGTTGCCACTGTCCTCCTCCTCCCCCCCCGAGATATGCTGCCACTGTCCACCTCCTCCCCCCCGAGATATGCTGCCACTCTGCCCCCACCCGACTTACCAGAGCAGACTCCCGGGTGTCTTGCGGGGCCGGCGGGGGACATCTACGCAATACGCGTATACAACTTCCGGTGCCGGCACTCAGCGGATGTGCCGGCACCGGAAGTTGTATACGCGTATTGCGTAGATGTCCCCCGCCGGCCCCGCAAGACACCCGGGAGTCTGCTCTGGTAAGTCTTGGGGGCAGAGGTAAAACGCATCGTGCGGACGGTCACCGGCTGCAGCGATGCGGGTAAACAACCTCCGCTGCCGGGACATCTGCACGATGTGCTTTAACACCGCGTGGGAATTCTCGGCAAGGGAGATTGTTAAAGCACATCGTGCAGACGTGCCGGCAGCGGAGGCTGTTTACCCGCATCGCTTAGACAACCTCCCGTGCCGCCCCCCCCTGTGAAAAGTGCTGGCAGGGGAGACTGTCTGAGCGTATAGGAGAGTAGGATACAGGTCCCCTGCACCGCTGCGGGGGATCTGTATCCTAACCCCGCTGCCTGTCCGGCGCCCGGGACTGCATGTCCCGGGACGTCGGGCGCTAGACCCCGAATATAGGCCTATATTCGAGCCAATACGGTATATACAGTATATATATTCGTACACTACTAGCCTAAAGTGGTTAGCAGATGCATTGCATCCTCCAATGACTTGAATGACTTGTCTATTAAACTACTTTATGTCAATGGGGCCCCTTTCAAATCAACGGATGCAGTATATTGTCCAACTACTGCAGGCCGCTGGTACATGGGAGTAAATATAAGTATTTAAAGAAACTGTGCTACTGGGTACAGAGAGGATTTTTGTATTTTTTGTCTGGCTTTTTAAAAATTATTTTATTGTTGTACATGATGGACTTCCATGGGCTGATGAGGACTTGAGGGCATTGTTTGACTATGCTGGATGGATCCTTAAGAGTAAAGTGAACATGTTTTTCCCCAAAGGTTGCACAACATAGTAATTTAATTCTATCGGTTTTAATATATATATTTCCTAACTATGTGAATATTGCTCATTGCGAAAAAAAAATATGAAAAGATAACTGTAGACTTACATGGAGAACTGGAGATAAATCCAAAGCTCTTAACCCTGGAATCTGGAAACAAATGTTCAGGCCTAACTATTCCTTTATAAGTCAGTCTCACTTTCACCAGTACCTACGTTATAAATAGATAGTCCTAGTTTCACAAATACCTGCCTACATTAGTAGGCCCATCTGTCACGGCACAGTGTACAGAGGAGACACCGAAGTCAGGTAGGACTGGCAAAGGATGGTCCAGAGAGCAGTGGTCAGGATACCGGAGAGCAGGATCGTCGTAGGAATAGCCGAGGTCAGGATACCGGAGAGCAGGATAGTCGTGGAATAAGCCGAGGTCAAATAACAGGAAACAATCAGGAACACGTACTGGGAAGGCACCACCGAGATAGGCACGACCATCAGAAGGCAATGTCTCAGAGTTAGGAAGTCTCTTAAATAGGCACAGGGAATTAGGCACTAATTGGAGATTTCCTGCCAGATATTCAAAGGGCCGTTACGTCACTTCCTGCGCGGCCATCTTGTGTTTGGCGATTGCGTAGTCTCCCAATATAAGTTTAGGTAGTACCTGCAGGCGCCACTAGGTGGCTGCTGGGAACGCATTGTGGAGGTAGGCGGTCTCCCTCTTCCTCGCGGCGGCTGCGGCTGCTGTGGCTGCTGTGTAGAAGCGGGGGTTCTCCCCCTTCGTCGGGGCTGCTGCGGCTGGAGCTGCCGTGCAGAGACGGGGGGTCTCCCCCTTCTTCGCGGCGGCTGCGGCTGGAGCTGCCATGCAGAGGCGGGGGGTCTCCCCCTTCTTCGCGGCGGCTGCGGCTGGAGCTGCCGTGCAGAGGCAGGGGGTCTTCCCCTTCTTCGCGGCGGCTGCTGCTGCTGCTGGTCCGAAGCGGGGGGTCTCCCTCTTCTTCGCGGCAGCTGTGGCTGCCGGACCGAAGTGGGGGGTCTCCCCCTACCTCGCGGCGGCTGTGGTTGCTGACCGGAGCAAATACCTATATCTGTGTAAAAATCTTAACAAGTTGGGTGATACATAACTATATTTATTAGATTTTTTTGGAGTTTATTTTTTGTGAGTATTTAAACTGCAGATTTTTTGTTGTGTTATTTATCTTTGGAGAAGGGGCTTATTTAATTTTAAATTCATGTTAAATTAGAGTAATATATGTTTTAAAAAGACAATCATTTAAACTGTAACATCACATACTATAGTATCCAAGTAGGTTTCAGTAAGACACATATGATAATTGTCATGTTACATTACAGGTGCATGTTGGGCTTTGTTGTGTACCAATCTTTTGATAACTCTTCTAAATGCATCTTTAACCTCCTTATTTCTAAGGCTGTATATGATAGGGTTTAGAGTGGGCGTAATCACAGCATAGAGTGCTGACACTATTTTATCTTTGTCCAGTGACAGATTGGACCTTGGACGAATGTAAGTGAAAATAACTGCACCATAATACATGGACACTATTGTAATGTGTGAGGCACATGTGGAGAAGGCCTTGCGCTTCCCTTCTGCAGAACGTATCTTCATTATAGTGTTGATGATGAAGACATAAGATAGGCATGTAAGAAGAAAGCAGCACATTCCAAGGATGACATCAGCGGTAAACACTACAATTTCATTGAAATAGGTGTCAGCACATGCCAATTTCAGCAATGGCATTATCTCACAAAAGAAGTGGTTTATCTTATTATCAGCACAATAGGGAAGTCGGAAGGTACAATATGTATGTGTCATAGAATTAAGGGAACCAATAACAGTAATGGTGACTGCTATCTTAATACAGGCACTGCGATTTATAATAGTAGCATATCGCAATGGATTTCCAATTGCAATATACCGATCATAGGCCATCACAGTAAGCAGTAAAAGTTCTACACCCATTGGCCAAGTAAAAAAGAAGAGCTGTGCAACACATCCATTAAATGAGATGACTTTGGATTTTGAGACATAACCAGTAAGCATCTTTGGTAAAATTGCTGATGTACAACAAATGTCAAGCAAAGATAAAAGCCCTAGGAAGAAATACATGGGGGTGTTAAGTCCTTGGTCAATACTTGTAAGAATCAAAATGATAAGGTTACCGATTAAGGCAACTGTGTAGATGAATAAAAACAGAACAAACATAAAAGTATCCAGTTCTGGACGAGTCGACAGTCCTAAGATAATAAATTCAGATACAATGGAGACGTTGGCCTTCATGTTGACTTCCAGGTACTGTTCTATAGACAAGTTTTGAGCAATTATGGTTAGAATCAATTCTTTTCTCAATATAATGCAGCTAAAAATATATATTTTCAGAATTCCTTAGAAATGCACTTCTTTGACAATGTGTGATTACTATCCTCATATATCATATATCATATTTTATTCAAATTCAAAAGCTAGCGACATATTTTTTAGAGATTCGATAATCTGTGGCTACAATGCCCTGCTCTTTAAAAAATTAACCTACTCTTTAAAGTTCAAAAGCCTTCAAAATCACATTCCAAAATGTTTGTTGCAATGCAGTATGCCTTTCAGTGTCTAAACAAACAATTTGCAATGTGATTCTGAATGGGTTATAAGCTTTAGAGAGCAAGGTTGTTCTTTATGTAAAGATTTGCAATTGTTTAAAGACTACCTTTATTCCGAAATCTACTTTTGGTTGTTTGCTTTATTTTCATAGATTATTATAAAATATGCTGTTTGCAAATAAAATTAACAGTTTGGAATAATTTTTCCTGTCTGCCATGTTAACTGTGTTTTCCTGCTTAAGCAGCTGTTGCATAGTTTCATTTGAGTAGTGGTATCACAAGAAATATCACAAAGCATACTTATTCAGTAACAACAATACCATTTATGATAAATTTTAATATTTTGTACTTTAAATTGTTCTTTTTTCCTCATAAAACAAATATTAGTGCAGGTCAGCCCATAACTTTCTGAAAACCAAGAAGAGGTAGTTATGTCTATATTAACTATGTTTTCAGCTTCGCTAAAGTTTTTGTTGTTGTGGTCTCATACTTGTCTGTTAATATGTCTGATAATTCACCCTGTTGTGATTTGCTTAAAAAAATACATATTAAACATGTTAATAGTTTATTTTTATCATTTAACAAAATGCAAATGAGTGAACAGAAAAAAACTCTTAATCACATATTTGACAGCATCAATTCTTCTAGGTACATTTGCACAGAGTCTGGGATTTTTTAGCCATATAGTTAGGTGTATCATTAAACAATTATACCAAACTGGTGCTAATGATCATCAATTTAATATGTGGGATGAAACACAATCACTAACTGAAACAGAAACAGCAACAAGACACAAGGTAGTTATCTGCATCAGCAAGGTCTCTTCCAGGCAGAAATTTTAAGGACAGGGGCTTCCAGATGGCATGGCCAAGCTTTTGAAGAAGCAAAGAGAACTGGACAATATTTTTGATCATAGATGCAGTGGTTGGCCAAAGAAACTTAGTGCAGCAGATGAAAGACACATCTTGCTTACTTCCTTTCGCAATCTAAAGATGTCCATGAGCTTATCATTGGCAGAAAACAGTGGGACCCTGGTAAAATTGTCTACGGGTAAAATTGCCCAGAGAAGTCTGGTCAGAAGTGGTCTTCATAGAAGACCTGAGGCTAAAAAGCAATACCTCTGACCTGAAAACAAAGCCAAGTGACTCAACTATTAACAAAAACAAAAGAACTGGGGAGCAAAAAAATATCAGCAGGCACTCTGGACTGGCAAGTCAAAATATTTAGCTATAGCAGAAGACAGTTTGTTCACCAAAAAGCTGGAAAGTGGTACAAGGAAGAGTGTTTGAAGGCAACAGTGAAGTATGGTGGAGGTTGTGGACTTGGTCAGAATTATAGTCTCTTCAATGCTGAGAAGTACAGAGCAGATACTTATTCATCATGCATTACCATCAGGGAGGCATCTGATTGGCCCCAAATTTATTGTGCAGTATGACAATGACCCCAAACATACAGCCAAAGTCATTTGGAACAATGAGCCCTCCAAATGATGGTGTAGCCCCAGAGCTGTGATCTCAACTTCATCAAGTCTGTGTGGGATTACACGAAGAGAGGAAAGCAACAGAGGCTGCCTTAATCCACAAAATAAATTTGGTTAGTCCTCCAAGATGTTCAGAACAATATACCTTAAAAAATTGTGTGCAAGTGTACTTAGAAGAATTGATGCTGCTTTCAAGGCAAAAAGTGGTCACACAATATTGATTAGATTTAGATTTTTCTACTGTTCACTCACTTTGCATTTTATAAAATGATAAAAATAAACAGTATTTTTTCAGACCTATCTAAAACCTTTGCACACTAATATAAAGTATAACAAAACATCAAGATTGCTATGACTGAGACACACCAGAATAAAGAAATCTTTTTGAAAACCAGTTTACCTCTCCATTTTAACTTACCATTTTAAATGTGCAGTTGCGGCATTGCAATGAACCAAGAATTGATGAGAATATATTTCAAGCAGGGTAAAGCAAGTCCTTCAGGATTTTGTGGCTAGGGAAATTGGAAGGTTGTGCATATAGCTCCACAAAATGCCATTTAAAATGTAATTAAAAATAATGGTTCACAGTGGGTCAGTTCATGCTTGCAAACCCATTCCCTAACCATCAATTTAATGAAATAAATGGGAAACATTCTTCTCAACAATGGAAGTTTCACCAGATTAAATGCTTATTAATTATAGACCTCTAACTTGTCAATGGCACCCAAGGTGATGTGTGCCAAATTAGGGGATCAGAGGGGCAATGGTTAATCTAAGAATTTATTTGGCGAAATTCTCAAAGGATGCACTACATCCCCTATTGACTCGAATGGGCCATATTAAGTTCCACAGACCCCAATAAATTCAATTGGGCCTATTCATGTCAATGGCAGATATAATAGATCCTCCCCCTACTTAGGTCTGTGGGAGTAAAAATAAGTATATATAGTGTCTCTGCCACTGGGTGTGGAGAGGATTTTTTTGTATTTCTTTTCTTGCCTGCCATTTTAAAGACCTTTTTATTGTAAATGACCCCTTTGTCATTGTGATGGGACGTTCTGTACCTCGACTGAATACACCCATCAAATTGTGCTTACATCGGTCCGAGACTTTGGCGATTAACCCCCTCAGCGCTATATAAAACTAGCACTGGTGAGACGAAGTGGGAAAGCAATATAATGAAGCCGTGCTGTCGCAGTGGCTAGCTGGAGTATAGCTATACAGCGCTGATACTGCCCTGAAAAGGACAATAAGTCATCATTGCAGCCCACCCCACTCATCAGACAAAACCAATGTTGATTTGGAAAACAAGAACACTTTATTGAGGAAACTTAAACACTGCTTTATCAGGGAAGAGGCATAATCAACCAAACAATGCCCTGTTCAGACAGCCTGGTGCCACAATCCGACCACCAAGCACAGTAATGCCTGCATAACTCCAAGTGACTGCTTTCATGTGATCCAGAGGGAGTGGTTTTGATACCGGGGTATCTATGGATAACACTAGATTATTCAGTCCAAAAAGCGACGTGATATGTGGTTGTGACCCCAAGCAACAGCAGTTTGAAGGTTCCCTGGGACTGTCCTCAATGCAACTGGGCAGAGGCTCCACAGCCACGGTTGCTGAACCCCGGTCTAACAACCTGAATTTCCTAGTGAGCTCCCTCTCCCAATCACTCCTCATTAGTACCCCACCACTCGTTTGGCAAATATACAAAAGGGGCGCTCTGGAAGTCCGAAAGATTTAAAGTCAGAAGGCACTCCTATGGATCCCAGCCACTAAACAGTTCCAGAGCATTATAGCTATGACAGGCACAGGGCAAGAGAAACATTGATCCAACAAGACTGGTAACATAAGGGTGTGATTATACTCCTGTGGAAAAAGTGGAATAGGACCAACATCAAAACAAGGTAAACAGTCCTCTGCAGCCCTAGTTCAGTGACAAGCATTATTTGACTATGCTGGATGGGCCCTTCAAGTGTAAGTGAAAATGTTTCTTCCCCACAGCTTGTACCAACAGATGACGAATAGTGAACACATATGGCTTGGATACCAATGTGGAAAGATTTGAGGAAAGAGAGGCAAAAATGCCCTAGGGTTTTTAATTATTTTTAAAGGTTCAGGATGCCAGGTTTCTGATGAAAACTGAATAGTAGCTAGAAGAGGATGTGGGTTTTAGGGAAAGCTTCTTCAAATGAAAGGAATAAGAACATCTTTAAAAAAGGGAGCGGATGGATGAGGAAAGTGAAAAAGTTGAATAAATGTCAAAGAGAGAGCAGGAGATATGATAGGGTCAATTGGCATTTTAGTGAGGGAGAAGATCACAAACCTGTGTAGGGGCAATATGAATTTAGCAGTTTAGGGAGGTTTCACACTCACTTTGGTTACATACCATATTTGAATAGACGTACACTCAGTGGGAACCAGGAAAGCAGGCAGCTATAAACTAATAATCAATGGTAAACCGTGAGGGATGTTTCCCCACACATAAGACACAGCCACAGTTGGGTCATTACACTAAACTATAAGTACTTGTGATCTGGCTACAAACTCAGCAACAAAATCACATGAGTTGGAGAAAAGAATTCCTAAAGCCATCCAGCATTAGCACTTGATAACAAAATAACTCTCAATTTGCATACACAAGCCTGTAGGAAAGTCAAGATTATGCAAGTGGTACCTCTGTACCACAGCACTAGGGGTGGAGGCAACTGTCAGCCTCTCCTTGGTTAGTAGGTAGTCATGATAACTTCTGTTTTTATTTATTTTTACATGTTTTTCTTGGGGGGAGTGTCGTCCCTTGGGTTGAAAGGTGAACTTTACAAGTTGAAAATAATTTCCAATAGGCATTTGCAACTTAGAAGTTAATGAATTTGACAGATGCCAGCTTTTTGTCAAGTTGTACACAACTCCTGCAGGTGAGTATATGTGAGATGAAAGGTTTTTTTACTAATGTGAATTGGATTCAGTAAATTTCATACTGTTGTTCCCATAGGGTTACTTTGAATATTTTTATTATATCACAAAAAATACAAAATCTCCAGGGCAAGACATGTATTAAAGGCCAGCAACATAACACAGCTTCATTACCAGGATGACCCCAGAGATGAAAGACAAGGTATTATTAAAGCAGTATCTGAAAGGGGAATCATAATGATTTATTTATATATTTGCATTTTAATCTGCATTTAAGTTACAAAAATGTTTCTCTATATTTTGTACAACTAGGAAGCTACCTTTTAAATACTATTTTTATGGCTACTGAGTGTAGAATTGTTATCCTATACCATATTGTCTATACCTTTCAAGAAATGTATGGTTTTATCTTATGGTTTAATTACATCACAAAAATACACTTGCATTTTGTAAATTAGGTTTTGTCGATCTGGATTCTCCACATGGAGAGACTATTTGTACTTCTCACAAATAACTATATGTTTGGTGGTGGTGTTCTTTTACAAATACAGTAGACACAAATTCATAATGATTACGTTTCAGGATTACATGCAGAAGTTCATCAGAAGCCCAGAAGAAGAAGACACAGAAAAAGACACAGAACTGAAATTCTGTGCTGCTAGTCAGGTATCTAGTATGAAAAAGTATTTTGTATATGTTCACATTTGGACACAAACATAGTATTTTAAAGTATTTTGTTATTTATTTAACATACAGCTTGAGTTTTACAAACCTTCCTATTCATCTATAAAACAATATACAAATACAACAATACAATACAAATTGGTATTCAGCAATTGGGAAAAGCAGTTAAAACAAGAGAAAGAGGAGAGCAGTACTGTTTCAAACATGTAATAATTTTACAGTATGTAAAAATATATATATATCTATGATTATTAGCTGAAGCATCCCTTAGATGGTAAAGAATTTTTCCCAACTTAGTTTTTCCCTTTACATTCTTCCATTCCACCCTCTATACATCAATTTTGTTCCCTTATTATATTTTCACTGTTTTCACCCAAGGCCCTTCTTTCTCCATAGTCACTTTTCAAGCCATTTTTGGCTTCTCCTTCTTACTTAAACCAAACTAATGTAAACTTTTGAATCTACATGTGAAATGTAAAGTGAGTCCTTAATGCCACAATTTGAAAGTCTACATAGATTGATTGATAGACAGACAGACAGACAGAACTCCCGAATGCTTCACTGATGGAAACACATCAATTTAATATGGAATTTATGAAAGATGGTAAGGAATGTGTTTTCTTTAAATTTTTGGAATATATGAAATGGAAATAACCAGTGCCCTTCATTTTATATATTTACATTGCAGTTCTGTTATGTTTCCTACCATTCTATGAATAAAAAAGAAAAAAAGAAAATTATCAAGATTAAACAAATAAGTATAACAGGTAGCAGAGTAGAACATGAATGATTAGTTTGAAGGGTTGATTATTGAATGTTCTGTGATCTCATATTTCCAGAATGTATTTTTTTTAAATTTGCGTTTTATACACACTGATAGTGACTGTTATTTGATATTTCAAAAATATCACAGCTTTTATCTATCTTCATTTACTAGAACTGGAAAAAAATGCATTAAATAGTACTTTCCACTCTGGGGAAACTCTCATGACAACATTATTTTTCCAGCATCTGAACTTCTGCCAACATCTGCATCTAACTCAACGATTTTCAACATTTTATTTTCTAGTACTGTGCAACTGTTTGGGTAAACAGGATACAAAATCAACATAAGCTATTGAGATGAGCGGATCTTTTCATGATTTCCTCTACACTGAGGGACTAACAAATGTTTAGTTACCAAGTTTTTCCTTATCATTTTGACACAGCTACTACAATCCTTTACATCTTCAATTATGAACACACCAATTCGCAATTTTGGATTTTTATATTTTTTGCATGAAATTCACTAAGGCGTTGCGTTTATAAATAATTGCCACCTATATTTTTAAGTCGTACTTCATAAAAACTACATATATTCTGCTGCAACTGCACATATTTCAATTCCTGTGGCACAAGATTGTTTAAAATGTTCTGAAAATATAAAACCATGCAGTCATGAAAATATTTATTCTACCAATTAAGTCATCAGTAACTTGCTGTATCATAAACACACAAAACAATTTGATGCTCTAGTTTTTGTGGTATCATTAATCTTTTGTATCAAAAATGTTGTATCCATTTTTGCATATTACAAAGGTGAAAACTGGAAATGTCTAAAGCCCTGTAGAGTGAGTTTGTTTGTCTTCAGCTATTTTGTGGGCCCTTGCAGAAGCCAGAATCAAATGAATGGCAATCAAACAATATTAACAGACTTTCTCCTTTTAGGATTATTTGAAAACCCAGACCTAAAAGTTCTTGCATTTTTCTGCCTCTTTGTTATCTATTTATTGACCTTGGTAGGAAATATAACAATCACCTTAGTAACAAATCTGGATAAAAGTCTGCACACACCCATGTATTTCTTTCTAGGCAACTTGTCTTTCTTAGACATTTGCTACACGTCAACCACCATGCCTAAAATGCTGCAAGTGCTTCTAGCTGAAAGAAAAAGTATCTCGTTTATTAGTTGTGCAATTCAACTATATTTATTTTTTGCTTTTGTGGGCACAGAATGTATTCTTCTTGGTATAATGTCCTATGACCGATTTCTAGCCATTTGCAACCCTCTTAGGTATTCTATCATCATGAGTCACAAAGCCTGCATTTACCTTGCTGGTTTTGCTTGGCTCAGTGGTTTTGTAAATTCGGCAGTCCATTCATTTTTCACTTTCTGTCTACACTTCTGTGGCTCCAATAAGATAAATTACTTTTATTGTGATATACCCCCACTTCTCTCCCTCTCCTGTGACAATACATTTTTAAATGAAATCTTGCTCTGGTCCATAGGCGTTTTCATTGCATGGATGCCCTTCTTCTGCATCATTATATCATACACATATATTATTATAACAATAATCAAAATCAAGTCTTCTGATGGAAGACAGAAAGCTTTTTCTACATGTGCCTCACATCTTACAGTTGTGATTTTATACTATGGTAGCTCCATTTTTAGTTATGTAAGACCTGTTTCTACATACTCTTTGGATAAGATTAAGGTTTTTTCAGTAGTGTATAGTATTGTAACTCCGATGTTGAACCCATTAATATATACCTTGAAAAATCAAGATGTAAAAAATGCAGTGAGACGCCAGTTCATTCATAAGCAACATTTGTAACAGAGCACAATGTTTCTCCATAAATCAGTTGCCCCAGAGAAAACATAAATATTAATGTTATTGTCTATTTTGTATATCGTTGAATGTAATGTTATCTCTCACAGAGTTCACTTCACCTTTGTTATAGTGCTTCAGAATCTGCTGTCACTTTCCAAATGGAATACAATATAATTGTTGTAGGGAAAAACGTCATCTAGGGATTCAAGATCTGATGAAAGCAATTTTTTAAAAATGTAAAAGGCTTCTCCTTCTTATTTTGACCATAAAACCTAACCACTGTGACCCCCCCCCCAAATATTAGTTTGCTACTGCTAGGTAATCTCACTACTACTTTGATGAAGCCTGAGGGAGGGGCGAAATGCGTCTGCTGGTGACATCACATGCTGAGGAGGAGCCTGTTTTCAACTATTTGGTACTGAGTAAGAGTTGCCTGCACAATACACAGACCGTGCATTTTTAATGTTTTCTGCCTTATTTGAGATACTTCCTTTGTGTCTCAATTGTTCAAAGTTAGCATAACATTTTAAGGTTTATAATAAAAGTATATGTTCAAGCTGTACTATGTCCATTTTATTATTTTACATGAATGTACATGAGTATATTATTTTACGTGCTCTTCTGTACCATATTTTAGAAATGGCCCTAAACAAAGGGAATTGTTAATGCTCATGATGACCCCCGTGTGCACTCATCCATGGCTGATTTCTCCCACTCCAATAGAATATGCCAAATAATTAGACTTGGACATTCGTTTCGTATGAATGCGTTTTTTGTGCTGAATTCTACTGTTTTCTCATTCATCTGAGTAAAGAACGAACGAATGCAACAGTGGATGAAAGAAAATGAAAATGAATGTGTACAATAGAAAAATCTTTGTTCATTCTCTTATTAGTTCGGCCGCCATTTTAACTACACTAAGAAGATGAGAATCTTGCCATTTTAAAGGACAACTGTAGCGGGGGAAAAAAATGTTTCTTTAAATCTGTAAAACTCATCTGCTCAGCCTCTCACGTGTAACAATTAACTTTTAACAAATTTCTGGGAATTTCTCTGTTTGCATAACATGTTTAACAGAGAAAATATTATTGTACATATTTATAATATTACATTTATAACACAAGTCCTTTAGGTGCAACACGGGTGTAGGTGCAATGTATGGATGTGCACAGTGGGTGCAGTAGCATGCCCACCATCTTGTAATATGGGTGTAATAGAAAGTGATGTGGGTGCAAAGTAGGTGCAATGGCAAGTGTTTTTTTTTCCTTATGGGTGCAGTGGAACTTCATGTGGGTGTAAAGTGCTTGCAATGGCAAGTCTTTTTTCCCCCCAAAAAAACAAACACTAAAACATTAAAACCTTCTGCCAGCGCCCAAGTCTACAAATAATCTAGCTAATAGCTACCTCTCCTGAGCAATGATTAACCCTTGGATGTCACCCTCTATTTGAGTTGAAAATCACTCCAAAGGGCTTCTCAAAATTCCTGCTATTTCAGTGAGCAGCATTTACTGCTCCAATAAAGACACAGAAGACATTGTAAGAAGACATTATATAGAAGAAATTGTCTGAATTTGTAACATCTTCTGGTGTGGGGTACTCTATCTCTTTTTTTCTATTTGATTTGTAACATCTTCTGGTATGGGGCGCTCTATCTCTTTTTTCAATTTGATTTATCTTTTCTTCTATTCGCAATAAGGGAGGTGATGTATGGTTTTGTTGAGCAGCCAATATATATATATATATATATATATATATATATATATATATATATATATATATATATATATATATAGCACTCTCAAAGGATGGTCAGCACTCCAGGTCTTTAAGTTAACAACTTTTCTTTATTCAAAGTCAAGATGACGTTTCAGTCATTGCTGACTTTCATCAGGACATACATTTCAAATAAAACAAACACATTTTTATAATAAAATAGCAAGAGAACTCGCCAATCTGAAGTGAGTGGGTGTGTGCCGAAATCGGCATGTCAATGCCGTTAGTGCGCATGTGTGTGATAACGCCGCACATACCTGGAAGTGCCCATTTTAAAAGCGTTTAGGAGGCGATCAACGATCACCTCCTAAACTTAAATGGTGTCGCTGGAATGCCTCGATCAGGAGGCATCCAGCGACACCAAACACTTACCTCTTGATGGACTGTGACCGCTCCGGAGAGCGGTCACAGCCGCAGCTGCCGGTGATCTTCGCCATCAGCAAGATGGCGGCGGCCCGGGAAAAAAAATAATAAAGACGAAAAAGTTCGCTAGACTGTCTCCTGACCCTCTCGAGAACTCTGGCTCCACTTGCAGGTTGAATACAGGTACTGCATTCAACCATGCAAGTCAATGGAGCCCAGCTTTCTAATCACAGTGTGATTAGAAAAAAATAAATTAAAAATAAAATAAAATTAATAATCATTAGAAAAAAAAATTGTAAAAAACCAGTAAAATGTAAAAATAATTTCCCTCTGATGTCACTATCAGGGGAACCTTCAAGTTGAAAAAAAATGTTAAAAATGTTTTAAAAAAAGGCAAAAAAAAATTAAAATATATATATAAAAAATATATTTTTGTGAGCAAGTACTAAAATTAGCACATTAGCTTAAAACAATTCTCGCATGGAAACAGTTAAAATACTGGCATATTAAATGCCCATGGGGTGTCTACTTTAAAAAAATGTATGATTTGATGGGGTAAATTGAATTGGCCGGATTCAACAATGTCCCAATTAACACGGGGGGGGGGAAGGATGGCCACACATCTAATTTCCAATTAGAAAAATGCACACGTACCAAATGTGGCCTTTTAGTTCCCCCCAAAAATGACAAACCCATGCATGTGGGGTATCACTGTACTCAGGAGATGTTGCTGAACACATATTGGGGTGTCGTGTGACAGCGGCATATACCAGGAGCTGTAAATTCATACATAAAGTAGGTGTGTGTGAGAAAAATACACACACAAAAATACTACTGCAAACTTTGAAAAAATGCTGGTGGTAAAATGTGTGCATGCAAAGAGTTAAAATACCAGCATTTAAAATACCCTGGGGTGTTTTATGATAGTGACATATACGAGAACTTTTTAATTCATACCTGAAGTAAAATGTGTGTGAAAAAACAAATGCAAAAAAAATGACTACCATAAAGTTTGACAAAGGCTGATGGTAGAATTAGTGCTTGGAAAGGGTTAAAATACTAGCACTTGGAATACCGTGGGCTGTCTAGTTTTCAAAAATATATGACTTGATGGGGTGAATTGCATTGGCCGGCTTCAAAGATACCCGAAATGGCACATGGGGGGAAGAATTACCAGATTTGGAAAAAAAGGCTTTGAAATAGCAAAACGCTACCTGTACTTTTTGCCCCATAATGTGTAGAAAAAAGCAAAAAAACATAAAAACATTGGGTATTTCTAAACTCAGGTTTTTTCATTACCTTTTATAGATGAGTAAAAGATTTTTCAACTAAAAGTTATAAACAGTCATTTTTTTCTAAATTTTTCACCATATTTTATACTTTTTTTAATAGTAAATAATATGATACAATCAAAACATTCACTATTGTATTTTAATCTCATATATGTCATATACTTTCCCATACCCTTAGAAGTAAGACACTGATGTGAAGGTTGACATATGCAGCAGTGTGGTTGTTTGTAACAATAATGCAAAAGAGCATAGTGGTGGTGTAACCCACCACAGTGACTGGAGCGAAAAGGCAAATAAAGAGATATAGCTAACCCCTTTGGGGTTAAAAACAAATACAAATACAAATAATAGTGCAACCCGTGTGCAATAAAAATGAATGCAATAAAAGTAATGGGCTAGAACACTCACATGAGTGGAGCCAATATGACTGGCTCCAATCGAAATCGCTATTTGTGATTTGGGATCACGCACTCATCTGTTGGTGAAGATCTAATCCAGAGCCCCCACCCGGGCTCTGGTGTGGATTACGCTGTGCAGCAAATCCCCTTTAACACTAGCGTAAATATAGATAGCAGCAGAAAAAAATAATGGATCCAGTAGGGGATGAATCTTTAAATGGTACTGTGCAAAACTGAGAAATATGTGCAAAGGATGCAGTATGTGCCAGTAATGCCAAATGTGCAAAATATGCAAACTGCAGTATTTATTTTAAACACAATATAACAAATAAAAACACATAATCCAAATGCAGTACTCAAGTGAAAAATAGCCCCCCCTGTGATCCTCCAATAACACGTTTTCGCCTTGGAGCTTTCTCAAATCAGCCCTGCTGTCTTGCTGCTCCAGCATATTAAAAACAGTGTTGAATATGGACAAACTTTTCTATATAAACTGTCCAGAGGCGTATCTACTGAAAATAGCGCCTATGGCAAGCACTGAAATTGCGCCCCTGTCCAAATAAAAACCCATTTACTAGCCCCTGCTGCCTATATATATATATATATATATATATATATATATATATATTAGTCCCTGCTGTCGATAGCAGGTATAGATCAACACACAAACCCAGATCAATTGAAATTCACTTGTGATCTCAGCACTGAAGGTATATATCAAATAAACAGAATCAGACATACAAATCCTGTATTTGCAGGTATACAATAATAATATATGAAACGTAGCATCGCAGGTATAGATCAACTGAATAAGACATATTAACCCTGTATTTGCAGGTACACATAAATAATGTATGGAAACATAGCATAGCAGATATGGATCTACAGAATAACACAAAATCCCAGCTTTGCAGGTAAAGATCAATTGGAATTCACATAAAAACACGGCATTAAAGGTATATTTAAAACCCCCTAAATTACAGGCATAGATCACAGGTTGCACACCGCAAAGCCAGCCCTGGCGTCCACACTGCCGACATAGAACCTGACCAGCACCCAGATTACACACATAAGATTTGCCATCTTTGTCCCCAAATAGCCCACCACAAGTCAACTTTGTCCCCAAACAGTCCGGCCAGTGCCATCTTTGTCCCATATACACCCTGCCTGTGCCATCTCGGTCCCCAAGGCTCAAACCTCCTGCTTGTGCCATCTCTGCCCTTCCACAATTATACATCTATGATACACAAACACTTTTACAGTCACTCACTAATTCACACTTTAATTCAGAGAACTCATCCACACATTAACTCATGCTCTCCCTCATTCACTCAATGCATCCACACATTAACTCATGCTCTCCCTCATTCAGACAATACATTCACATATTAACTCATGCTCGCCCTCATTCAGACAACTCATCCACACATTAACTCATGCTCTCTCTCATTCACTCAATGCATCCACACATTAATGCACACTCTTTACTTATATCTACCCCCCTCCCTTATCACTTTTTAACCCCCTCCCTCCCTCATCACTTTTTAACCCACCCCTCCCTTCCTTCCTTATCACTTTTTAACCCACCCCCTCCCTTCCTTCCTTATCACTTTTTAACTCCCTCCCTCCCTTATCACTTTTTAACTCCCTCCCTTCCTTATCACTTTTTAACCCCCTCCCTTCCTTATTACTTTTTAACTCCCTCCCTCCCTTATCACTTTTTAACCCCCTCCCTGCCTCCCTCCCTCCCTTATCACTTTTTAACCCCCTCCCTCCCTGCCTTATCACTTTTTAACCCCCCCTCCCTCCCTGCCTTATCACTTTTTAACCCCCTCCCTCCCTGCCTTATCACTTTTTAACCCCCTCCCTCCCTCCCTCCCTGCCTTATCACTTTTTAACCCCCTCCCTCCCTCCCTCCCTGCCTTATCACTTTTTAACCCCCTCCCTCCCTGCCTTATCACTTTTTAACCCCCTCCCTCCCTGCCTTATCACTTTTTAACCCCCTCCCTGCCTTATCACTTTTTAACCCCCTCCCTCCCTGCCTTATCACTTTTTAACCCCTCTCACCTTGAAGTCCAGCGACGGGAGCACGATGTTGCTGTCTTCCTGCACCGCTCGCTGGTGCCCGCTGCTTCACTGCTGAGCGCCGTAATATGACGTCATATTTCGGCGCCCAGCAGTGAAGCAGCGGGCACCAGCGAGCGGCTTTTAAACACTGATGCGGAGGAGATAGAGGGGCGCCTAGCAACCGCTCAGCGCCCCTCTATCTCCTCCGCATCAGTGTTTAAAAGCCACTCGCTGGTGCCGGCATTTCATGCAGTGCATGAAATGCCGGCACCGGGATGGGGGTAGAGGGCTCGTGGAGGAGAATGAGGGGCGCCGAGCGGTTGCTAGGCGCTCCTCTCTCTCCTCCGCATCAAAAAAAATAAAAATGCCGGTGAGCGGCATTTAAAAGCCGCTCACCGGCGCCCCCCTTGAGATGGCGCCCATGGCACGTGCCATGGCTGCCATACCCTATATATGCCTCTGAAACTGTCTAATAATATCGGATTTAAACATCAGCTGAACATAAAGGAACTCCACCTGGTAGCTCTAATGCAGCAGAGTATATAAGGACAATGAAGAGGAGGAACTGGTATGCATCTGAGGAAGCCTGATTGGGCGAAACGCGTTATGTAAAAAATGATTTTCACAAAAAAAAATGCTATATGATTACAGCCACCGTAAGATGGAAACCAAAATGCAAAAACAACTATTTCATTATTGTCCATTGGGGGGAAAAATCCCTGTAGTATATAAGCAGAGAAATAACTGAACAATGGAACTGATTAATTTTCCCCAAGCATAGTATTTGCATCTTAACCGTATAACATATAAGATGTTTAAATAAAAGAAACTTGGTCACTTGCATTAAATTGGCATACACAGCAAGTAGGTATCTTTTCTCTTTACAGTTATACTTTTATACAAGGAATCATTTTTCTGTTCAGATTCTGTTCAGCCTTGGAAATCTTGAGAGGAAGGTATTAGTAATTTTACTATAAAAAGAAAATTCAACATTTTGAATCAGTAGTTCAGAAAAATCACATAGAATGTATTTTTACAATGGCAACATGCATGTTGTGTTTATTTACATAGTATTTCTGATGGAATCAATACGAAGAAATTCTAAAATGCATTAATGGTTTATGTAAGAATTTTGAGGATGCTGAAAAAAGTAATTTTACATTAAGTACATTTTACATTAATAGCATACTGTGTGTATTTCTCATTTTATCATATTGTAGGTAGTGTAAGGTTATATACTGTAAATATCCCATGCCCAAATAAAGTAATGTTCAACACTAATGGCATATTATAAGGCAGTTTAAAAAAAAATACTGTATATCTCTAGAAAAATACATATCTCTGTATTGGCCGGTATTTCACAGATTTATGAATACTAAACTAATGTGTGCCTCGTGTTCAGATCTTTACTGACTATACTGTATATTTCCAAATGTACACATTTGCGGGCTATATTTACTATAGTTATGTATTGTTTTTTATTATGTATTGCAATTAATATTTCACTGACTTTTTTTTCTGGTTGACATGAAATTCTGCTCAAGATTTATTTTATTCATTAAATATATGGATAACGAAAGAAAGGGTATTTTGTTTAAATTAATATGTCTAGTGGGAAGGTACGAGGTGTTTGGGCGCCTATTTTTACTTTTTGTATACTTCTCTATTACTATACCGGTTATCGCCCTGCATAGGGGTTTGTCAGAAGTCCCAGCATGGTTTGGATAGTCCCTCTTGGAGCTTTCATTCTGCAAAGTGGTATAAACTGTACGATCACCTATAAAGAATAGAACAATGGAAAACGACAGCCTAAGTAAGGAAGGAAACTGAATGGAGATATAGCAGAAGATACTATTGTATTTATATTGAAATTATATACTAGACTGAGCATTATGATAGTTGTCAGTAGACTTGTGCAAAGGACAAAAACTATTCAGACAAATTTTACTTTTGGTCAATTCGTATTCAGTCCATTTGTTTTCATACAACAAATTACTTTGTTTTGTCCTTTTAGATTTGGACAAAAATCAGAAAGAAAATATATTTTTAACATGTATTTTATTTTGCAGAATAACCAAATACAGCTACAATGAATGCAAACCAAACAATGTTTACAGACTTCATAATTTTAGGATTATCAAATAATCCTAAATTTAAAACTCCATTGTTCTTCTTTCTCCTTCTAATTTATGTGTTCACATTAGCAGGAAATATCTCTATCATCTGTGTGTCTCAGTTGGATAAGACTCTACACACGCCAATGTACTTCTTTTTGCAAAATTTGTCATTTCTTGATATCTGCTACACTTCCACAACCATGCCAAAAATGTTGCAAGTATTAATAGTAGAAAGAAAAGTAATTTCATTCACTGGTTGTTTAACTCAAATGTATTTCTTCTTGACATTTGTGGGTACTGAATGTGTCCTTCTTTGTGTTATGTCATATGATCGTTGTCTAGCCATATGCTACCCTTTTAGATATTGTATCATTATGAATCGTAAGGTTTGCTTATCTTTGTCAAGTTTTTCTTGGATCAGCGGCCTAATGAACTCCATTGTTCATACTTTCTTTACTTTCCATTTAAATTTCTGTGACCACAACAAGATCAGTTATTTTTATTGTGATATACCTCCACTCCTTTCAATCTCTTGCGAAGATACATCTATTAATGAAATTTTGTTACTATCCATAGGAATGTTTATCGGGTGGACTCCTTTCCTGTGCATCATTGTATCATATCTATGCGTTATTTTAACTATATTAAAAATAAAGTCCACAGATGGAAGACAAAAAGCTTTCTCTACCTGTGCCTCACATATCACTGTGGTGGTCATATACTTTGGCAGTGTTCTGTTCAGTTATGTGAGGCCAATTTCTAGATATTCATTGAGTAAAGACAGGGTTATTTCAGTCTTGTATTCTGTTGTTTCACCAATGATGAACCCCTTGATATACACTTTGAAAAACAATGATGTTAAAAATGCCATGAGAAGGCAGTTTATGTTTAAACAAAGATCTTGATAGATACTAAGTGTCATGTGCAGTGGATGAGAATTCTCGATCCGATAAATCTTAATCTGCAAAACAATATTTGACGTGTTGTACATTTAATGATGCTCTTCAATGTTGATGTGTTAACCCCTTAAGGACCTGGCTATTTTTTACTTTTTGTACCTTTACGTGACTGTTTTAAAATTTTTGGTGGTGCTCATGTTTAGCTGTAATTTTCTTCTATGTCATTTAGTGCACCCACACAAGATATATATTGGGTTTTTTTCAGGACAAGAATGGCTTTCTTTCCATACCATTATTTTTGATCATATCATGTAATTTACTATTAAAAAAAAATAAATATAGTGACATTTAAAAAAACACTTTTTTGAAAAATATTGCACTCATTTACAAAAACTAATGAAAAAACCTGTGACATAGATACTAAAATTTTTTATGTTTGTTTTTTTGGAGGGCTTTTTTTTGCAAGTTATAGTACAATAAATAAAAGTAGCATTTTGCTATTTTGAAGCCTTTTTTAATCTGGTCATCCTGGGACATTAGCAATTTATGTTTTAAACTTGATATTTTGACATCTGGTCATTCTGCCCATGTCTTTTTTAGGCACATCTTCGAAGCACATAAATTAAATTTACCCCCTCAAACCATATATTTTTGAAACTAGAGAGCCCAGGGTATTTCAAATGATGGTATTTTTAACACTTTCCTTTGTGGTAGTATTTTGTTAGTGTGTGTTTTTGTACAAATATAAATGTATTGCTCCTGGTATATATCACTTCCAAACAACACTCCAATTTCTTTTCAGTAACATTTCCTGAGTACAGTGATACCACCATTGCATGGGTTATTTGGGGGCTTAAATGCCACATTCTGAACATACACAATTCAGGGTTTCAACTTGGAATTTAGGCATCTGGTCATCCTGCCCCATTTCCTATTTGGGACATCTTTGAAGGTGGCCAATTCAAGTTACTTCCATCAAACCATACATTTTTGAAAACTAGACACCCCAAACGGTGGTATTTTAACTCTTTCCATGCACTAATTATACCACCAGTCTTTGTCAAAGTAATTTGTTTTGTGCTTTTTCCATGCACATTGTACTTCAGGTATGTATTTATAGCTCTTGCTATATGGCACTGTCAGATAGCTGTTGACATTTTGACATCCAATGGCCATGTTCTATTTTGGACACCTTTGAAGCTGGCCACCCCATGGGTATTTTGAATGCTTAGTAATGTAACTCTTTCCATGCCAAGATTTTTGGCACTAATTGTATGACTTGCTCATAAAAATAAACTTTTTCTTTTTTATATATTTGGATTTTTTTAACATTTTGTTGGAACTGGATGGTTGATATAACTGGATGGTTGCTCACTGGAGAATTATTTTTATGTTAGCTTTTCTTATTTAAGTATTTAATTTTTTTTTCATTTTTATATATTTTACTAATCACAATGTGATTGGTAAGCTGGGGTCCATTGACTTGCAGGATTGTCTGGACAGACACTCTTGGGAAATAATTTATTTTTCAGTGGGCGCAACCATCTTGCGAGAGGCAACATGTCTCTAGCTATGGTGCTTGTGGTTGCTCTCCAGAGAGATCATTGTTCATCCTGGGGTGGGTTTTCTGTGTTGTTGAATGCCTCAATATCGAGGCATTTTAGCAAAATTGTTTGAGCTCAGAAGGAAATAGTTGATTGTCTTTTAAGCTCTATTAAAGCAAATGGCCACCCCATATAAAGTGATCACACATGCTCCCTGCGGCTTCCTCGATATCAAGGTTTCTAAGCTTGATTAATGCCATGATGTGTGAAGCACATAAGTTTCATGACGTTTCTTGCACGTCATTGGTCGTTAAGAGGTTAAAGACTTCAAGACTGAACTGAGAGCTTATCCTTTTTAAAGATATACTGTAAAATGTCAGGCATGGTACACACATGTGTATAACATGCAGGTATAACTTTACACCCAATTTTGTAGGGAAAAAATTAAGTGCTTGTGTATATTATTGACTAAACTAAAATGCACAAAGCCCAAAATAACTTCTGACTAGTTCTTTGTTTCATATTTGGCAAATTTCTTTAGACATTAATTTTGCTTCCTTCCCTTTTTGGTTTGGACTAAATTACGATTACTTTTTTATTCAGAAATTCAATTTGTTGTGTAAAAAAAAGTATCTCTGTCTCTGTGGCCCCTACACTCTCCCCTAGTTCTGTCTATGCTCCTGCAGTCTACTCCTAGGTACTCCTTACCCCTTAGTCCTTCACTGCTCTCCTTGCCCTGTCTCTACCATTGCCCACATGCTCACACACCATCTCCAGCCACTATCTTGTCTTGAGGTGCAAATAGCAAAAAACAGGAATGAAGTCCAAGGTAAAGGGTCAAAACCAGAAAATACACAGACCAACCAAACAGGGTCAACACTACTGCTGAGTCAATAAGTACAATGCTCCAAGGCATCAAGGCAATTTCATTCAGTGGAGCCAATGTGGCTCCACTGAATTAAATTGCCTTGATGCCAGGTCTCTTTTCTCTGGGGCCAGGGGGAACCTTTAATATCAAATGAGACAGAAACTCATGTAATAGAAGTAGAGGGTAGGCTTCCTACGTCTTGCCCATTATCTGCCCCACCTACGAATATGAGGATTTTATATGAATCACTACCAAGGGGTTATATTCTGATGCCTTGGTGGGATCAAAGATGAAGATTGCCTGTAAACTATTCTATGGTGTAGCATGGAATAAAGCAACTAGCGATTGCCACCACAACTACTACTGGTGCCAACGATATCACAAGCACTGTCATCAATTGAATGTTTCTAACTCCCCAGAGTAAAAATGGGCAGGCACTGTCAAATGATGGCAGCAGATGTACATTTACTGGCCACTTTATTAGGTACACCTTGCTAGTACTGGGTTGAACCCCCTTTTGCCTTCAGAACTTTCTACAAGGTGCTGGAAAAAAGATTTCGGCTGCACATCCATGATAAAAATCTCCCGTTCCATTACATCCTAAAGGTTCTCTATTGGATTGAGATCTTGTGACTGTGGAGGCCTTTGGAGTACAGTGAACTCATTTGTCTAACTCATGGGATATAGTAGATGCATGGAAGGGTAATCCAGCAGAGGTGGTTAGTTTCTTTTTGTTAGCATTCAATGAGTTAATCTGATTGAATTAATTCAGTTTCTTTGTGCATGCCCTCTGTATTGGTTCTGGCTGGAAGTGTCATCTTCCCAGGACCCCTGTGGTGATTCATGGCCTAACTGATAAGGATTCTATAGGAGCTATAGGAATTCCAACACTCCATTAAGTGGAGGAGTTTTCCATCACCTTTACCCCACCATAACTTTTGTTATTGGTTGATCAAAGATGGGAATCAATTCTTGGAAAATAAGTTGTCATATAATGTGGCCAGAGGGGTGTTTTCTTTGCAAAAGACTCCGATTTAGTGGCAATGTACCCACCTCAAAAGAGAACTCCAAGATTTACTTTCATTGGAATGACATTGAAAGGAACCATAGAGACTTAAGGAGTCTCCACAGGCCTGCTTATTGATGAAACTTGTGAGTGAGGGTCCCGTGTTTAAGTCCCATTGTTTTTAAAACTGTTTGCCTGTTTTCTTTTTCTTTTGTATGTCTTGTTTTTAGTAATTGTGGCACTGTGTAACATTTGTCTTTTTTGTTATTAAAATATTAATAATCCAAATCTTTCTTTGGGCTCTAGTACTGGTATCTTCAAACCCTAAGAGAGGATAACACATTACCAAAGTGTCGTTTCCTAATTTCCAGAGTATATATATATATGTAGCTTGCCCAGGGTGGGTTGATATCTCACAAATCCAGTATTATAATCATGAGTGGTGGCAGACCAACTGGGGGGTACAGGCAGAATTTGAGGGTTAATTGTGTATAACTTATGTCTTGTGGGGTGAAGCTAGTAAAGCCAGAGGTCTGGTGCTATTAACTCCTTCATGCCCACACCCTCCACACCATCATGGCTTGGCAAGTAGTCCTGACATTATCATGTTCAAGGAACCAGTTTGAGATGATGTGAGCTTTGTGACATAGTACATTCTCTTGCTGGAAGTAGCCATCAGAAGATGGGTACACTGTGGTCATAAAGGGATGGACACATTTAAACAATACTCAGTTGCCACTAAGGGGCCCAATGTGTGCCAAGAAAATGTCCCCACACCATTACACCACTACCACAAGCCTGAATCGTTGATAGAAGGCAGGATGGATCCACGGTTTCATGTTGTTTACACCAAAGTCTGACCCTGCCATCTGAATGTCGCAGCTGGAATCGAGACCAGGTAACATTATTCCAGTCTTCTATTGTCCAATTTTGGTAAGCCTGTGGGAATTGTAGCCTGAGTTTCCTGTTCTTAGCTGACAGGAGTGGCACCTGGTGCGGTCTTCTGCTGCTGTAGCCCATCTGCTTCAAGGTTCGACGTGTTGTGCATTCAGAGGTGGTATTCTGCATACCTTGGTTGTAACAAGTAGTTATTTGAGTTACTGTTGCCTTTCTGCCACGTCGAACCAGTCTGTGCATTCTCCTCTGACATGAACAAGGCATTTTAGTCCACACAACTGCTGCTCACTGGATATTTTCTCTTTTTCAGACCACTCTCTGTAAACCTTAGAGATGGTTGTGCGTGAAAATCCCAGGAGATCAGCAGTTTCTGAGCCTGTCTGGTACCAACAACCATGCCACTTTCAAAGCACTTAAATCCTTGTGCCTCCTCATTCTGATGCTCCATTTGAACTTCAGCAAGTTGACTTGACCACGTCTACATGACTAAATGCATTGAGTTGCTGCCATGTGATTGGCTGATTAGCTATTTATGTTAACAAGCAATTGAACTGGTGTACCTATTAAAGTGGCCAGTGAGTGTATGTTTGAGTCAAAAGAAACTGAGGAAGAATAGGGAAGGTCAACCGTTACTACAGAAGAGGATCTTGTGCACAAGTTGAAAAGGAAGTGACAATTTTGGTAACGATGACCTGGATTTAGATTATGAGCAAGAAGAAGAGGAGTCAAGTGGCACATCTTTCAGTGTGCAGAAGCATCAATGTAGCTATACCACTGATTCTCCTACATGCACTACCACTGTCACCAATTTCCTCATGGAACAAAAGGAACTCTAGTAATACTGCTACTTTATCTGGTAAACAGCATCATAGTAAAGTATGGGATTAGTTAATGAGTGTGGGATATGGGTACACTGCAAGGTGCAAATTATGTCATAAGGAAGTAAGCCGGGTAAGGTGTTAGGACATCTCACCAATTTTGATACGAACCAACACCTATGTGCATGCACAACTTTTCTTCAGGGGCAGACTGGCAAGAGTTACTCTGAGTTAATCAATAATTTTATTTATTTAATTTGAATATTGGGGAAATTTAGTCCCACACCAAGGAGTTGCATGTGCCTATCTGCCAGTGCCTGCCCAGGCCACATGCTCCACTACAGCTGCTGCTACTTCTTCCTCCTTATTCTGGGGTGGTCAATTATTTTATTTTTTTCTAATATTGGGAAAATTCAGTATATAACTAGTGGCTAGATGTACCTGTTTGCCCATGCTTTCCCTGTGCCTTGCCTCTGTTGCTGTTATGGCCCAATCTTCTTCCTTACTCTGAGGGATCACTTGTTTTTAATTTTTAAATACTGGGGAAATCCAGTCCTGTACCAAATGGCAATTCTTGTTCTTTCTTTCTAATATTGTGGAAAGTTTGTCCTGCACCAAGGGACTATATAGTCTATCTGCCAGTGCCTTCCCAGGCTTTACTACTACTGCTTCTGCTCCTCTAGCTTCCTTACTCTGGGGTAGGAATTTTTTGTTGTTTATTTTTAAAATTGGGGAAAATTCAGACTTTACTATATGGTTGGATATGTCTGTCTGCCAGTGTCTGCTCTGTGTCCTTCCTCAGTGTCTCAATAACCTTCCTTACTCTGGAGGATTACATTTTGTTGGGGATTTCCCCTTTTAAAAACCAAGTTCGTACAAATCTGAATCCACAGTTCTAATGTACACTTCATAATATGTGCCGTAACTGCTAGCTATATACAGTGGAAATTGTATGTACTGAGGTATTTCACAAATCAGGATGCCTGAATTAAATTTGGGGGATATTTCCTGTTAATGTAGATTATTTTTCTTATTGTTCTCTCATTTTTTACAAATTACTTGATTACTTGCATCAAATTACAACCAACATATGGCAAAATAGTTCCACTATTTAGGGTACAACCCTCCCCTAAGCATTTGAAATACCTTGGATTGTCTAGTTTTCAAAAACACACGGTTTGATGGAGATACATTTAATTGATTTGAGTTCAAAGATGTCACAAAATTGTACATATCCCAAATGCAACCTTTTTAGCCTCCAACCAAATAAACCTATGTAATATAACACATATTGGGGTGCAGTGACATATACCATGTGCTATAAATTCATAGCACAAATAGGGTATGGACACAGGATCACCAAATGTCAAAGTTTAACATTGAAAAATCCTTCCCTTTCAAATGTGACCTTTTAGCCCCAAAGCAACCCAAGAACCCTATGTATGGGTGATATCACCGTACTCAAGAGATGTTGCTGAACATGCATTGGGGTGTTGTTTGACAGTGACATATTCCAGGAGCTGTATATTCATACTTGAAGCACAATCTATGTGAAAAAAACCACAAAAGAAATACTACCACAAAGTTTGAGAAAGGCTTGTAGTATAATTAGTGCATGGATAGAGTTAAAATACTAGCATTTGAAATACCCTAGGGTATCTAGTTTTCAAACATATATGTTTGATGTGGTTAAATTAAACTGATCGGCTTTAAAAATGTCCCAAATAGCACATGGGGGCAGAATGACCAGTTTAAAAAATGGTTTTGAAATGGCAATATGCTACTTGTACGTATTGCCCTATAACTTGCAACAAAAGCAAAAAAAATCTCCATAAAACCTTCAGTATTTCTGAACCCAGGACAAGTAGTAGAATCTAGACTATCTTTTTTCAAATAAAAGTAACAAAAAATGCATTTTTTTCCTTTTTTGCACCATATTTTACTTTTTTGAGATATGATCATAATAATGGCATCTAAAGAAAGCCATTATTTTCCTGGACAAAATAAATAATTTGTGTGGATACACCAAATGAGAGAGAAAAAAGCAAAGAAGCAACTGGTTTATTAGTGAACCCTTAACTCAACTGATCACTCCAAAAATATTTGAATGTTTACTTATACGCCGTTCTTTTTTCTTATGTAAAACCAGGTTCCTGAAATTGTTTCCGATATCTGTCTATCCCTTCATCTAAGATCAGACAGGGCAGCAAAATCACCCCCGACACCCCTCACCCCACCAGCCAGTAAATTATGTGGCTGCCTGTTGGATATTTGCAATCATACGTTGCACTTTTACAATCTGGCAGCATTTTGAAGAATGCTTATACCCATCCTGCAACACACTAAAGGACCAGCAGTAAAGGTAAATGTGTGGGACCATCAGCCACTCTCCCACGAGACACTTGGCCAGTTTGCCAGTCTGGGCCTGTATCGTGCATTTTTCTATGTCTATAGTTTATTTGTGGAATTAAAATATGACTGGATACTAATATTTCCAATATGAGTCAGTGACTCCGAGGATTAATCCAAAACATAATAGCTCTCTTAACGGAGAACATCCTATGCAAATACATTTTAATAAGATTCAACAAATTAACTGACTCTATTCCCTTAAGCACAGTGTGGTTTAGACAACAATATAAGGACTATATAAGATTCTATGTTCCATACAACACACAATGTTGTCTGTATGCACACAATGCATCTGTATAGCACATATAATAAATATATGCAATTGGACAGATGTATGTGAAATATCTCCATTTCTATATTTCATTTAACTAAGGGTGAGTGTTTTTCATTATTGTAAAAAATCTTTGTTGATATTTTTGTCTGACATGATATATTGGTTCAGTACTACATCTGATATATCTTGAATATAAAAAATATTCAACTGTTATCATACAGTTATCTTTGCTGAAAAAAGCCTAGTTTTGAGGTATAGTTTTAACCTGGTAGCAAATTAACAAATTATAAATACAATGGTTAGTGAAATGTGTACCTAATGGTTACAGCTCAATTGAAAAGCCAACTAGTGCCATCAATTAGACAAAATGTAAGTGTTCAGAAACAACAAAACGACATATTTTTGGTGTATACAACGGCGTCTCATGTTTAATCTTGTGTACTGGGCATTGAAACACAGTAATAAATGAGAAATAGTGCACTGGACGGGGATTTTTACAAATAGTTTTTAATATCTCCCCTTCATAATGAAAATAATGTCAGAGAGATAAAACCTCAACTCTCCTGCCAGGTTATCTTTAGTTAAAAAAACTGAAATGTTTTGCCACAAAGAAAATTAGAATTGGGAAAATGGGATATCTTACGCTGGTGAAATAATACCTGCAAAGTTTGGAAATCCACTTAACAGCATTCACTAGTTTGCTGTCTTTTTATACTATATATACATTAATGATATAGTATTTCTTCAATATTTCTTATCAAATTTGTTACAACTGAATGTTTAGTCTTCTTATTCTTGTTTTTTTTTTAAACAGTTTATAAATGCTTAAGATATATTAAGTTAATGTCTTCCCAGTCGGTACCTTTTTAAAAAATATTTTCCATTCCTTTGCAGTATGCAAATGAGTGTACTTGAGGCTTTTAGAAGTGATAACCAAACAACATATTTAGACTTCATGATTCTTGGACTTTCTGATCTTCCTGACCTGAAAGTTATTCTGTTCTGCATTCTGCTGCTTATCTATTTGCTGACACTGACAGGGAATGCTATAATCATACTAATGTCAAGACTGGATAAGCACCTACATAAGCCAATGTACTTCTTCTTGAGTAATCTTTCATTTCTGGACATTTGTTATACGTCAACCACAATGCCAAAAATGTTGCAAGTACTCTTAATGCAGAGGAAATCCATCTCATTTGTTGGTTGTGCTGTTCAGATGTATTTTTTCTTAGCATTTATAGGTACAGAGTGTGTCCTTCTTGGGATAATGTCTTATGATCGTTTTCTAGCTATTTGCAATCCTTTAAGATATTCTGTCATTATGAGCAGTCGACTTTGCATCAGTCTTGCCAGTATCTCTTGGATCAGTGGCCTCTTGAACTCAGCAGTCCATACCTTCTTCACATTCCGTCTAGATTTCTGCGGCTCCAACAAAATTAATTACTTTTTTTGTGATATCCCTCCTCTTCTCTCCCTCTCCTGTGAAGATACGTCTGTTAATGAAGTTTTATTACTGTCCATTGGCGTTTTCATAGGCTGGACACCTTTTCTGTGCATTATCATATCATACATATACATTATTGTAACGATAATAAAAATGAAGTCTTCTGAAGGGCAGCGAAAAGCTTTCTCTACATGTGCTTCCCATCTTACAGTGGTGATTTTATACTATGGCAGTGCAATCTTTAACTATGTGAGGCCAATATCTTCATATTCTTTAGGTAAGGATAAGGTTATCTCGGTCCTTTATAGTGTTGTGACACCAATGCTAAACCCACTGATATACACTCTGAAAAATAAAGAGGTAAAGGTGGCCATGCAAACGCAATTCATTAATAGAATACATTTAGCAAACAACTAAATTAAAAAAAAAAACACACAAAAGTAGTTTATTTGAACTCCAACACGGACAACACCTGCATTGATACATCTCAACAAATATCAAATAATTTATTTTAACTCTTCTTTGACCATAAGATATATTTACAACCTCAATAACTGCTACATGCTAAAAAAAAAACAAAGTCAAATATCAGTATACTTAACCCCTTCTTGACAATGGCTGATTTTATTTTTTTTACCTTTCGTGACAATGGCTGTTTTAACATTTCTTCTTTACCCACGCAAGTGCTAATTTAGTTTTTTCAGGACGAGAACGGATTTCTTTAGATGTCATTATTTTGATTGTATCATATCATTTATTATAAAAAACACAACACCCCAATATGTATTCACTAACATCTCCTGAGTACAGTGGGTTTGCTTGGCTGTTTGGGGACAAAAGGGCCACACAGGGCCGGCCTTAGGGGTGTGCGAGCTGTGCGGCCCCACAGGGTGCCATGGCAGCAGGGGCGCCATAGGGTTGACCCGGATTGAGACAATGGGGTTTTTTTTTGACTCGGAGGAGAGAGAGGGGCGCCAAGCAGTGATGTCATATTCCGGCGCTCAGCAGTGAATCGTGCACCGCGGCAGAGCAGGGAGACAGAGGCCTTGCGCTCCCACCTGCAACAAGGTAAGTGAACTGCAAAGGGGGAGGGTAGCTAATGAGAAGTGGGGAGAGGGGTGTTTAGTGAGAAAGGGGGTAGGTAGTGAGAAAGGGGGTAGGTAGTGAGAAAGGGTGAGAAGTGCAAGAGGAGGTAATCAGTGAGAAGGGTGAGAAATGGGAGAGGGGGTATATAGTGAGAAGGGTGAGAAATGTGAGAGGGGGTAGACACTAAGAAGGGGGAGAGAGGGGTAGATAGTGAAAAGGGGAATAGATAGTGAGAAATGGGATAGTAAGAATATTAAAATAAATTGAGTGAGTGAGAGATTGAATGAATTAATGTGCGGATGGATTGCTTGAATGATTTGTGAGAATGCGAATATGTGTAAATGATTGGTGAGAATGAAAGTGAATGAGTGAGTGTATAAGCATTTGTGCGTGATCATGGATGTTTAAGTGATTTGAGGAAAGGCAAAGATGGCACATGCACAGTGTTTATGGGACAAAGATGGCAAAGGGTGGGCTGTTTGGGGACAAAGTTGGTTCAGGCTGGGCTGTAATATGTGTGTAATCTGGGTGCTGGTCAGGTTCTATGTGGGCAGTGTGGACGCCAGGGCTGGCTTTGGGGTGTGCAACCTGTGATCTATGCCTGTAATTTAGGAGGTTTATCTATACCTTTAATGCTGAGGTTACGTGTGATTTCCATTTGATTTCTACCTGCAAAGCTGGATTTTTGTGTTATTCTGTTGATCTGTATCTGGTATGCTATGTTTCCATACATTATTATTGTATAGCTGCAAATACAGGATTTGTATGTCTGATTCTGTTTATTTGATCTATACCTTCAATGCTCAGTTAAAATGTGCTTGTTTTTGTGTTGATTCTGTTTTGTATGTAATCTATACATGCAAGTGCTGTTTATATGAGTTTTATTTGATCTATAGTTCACAGGGAGGAAGGAAAACAGAGGTGATGCTTAGTGAATGAGGGGACAAAAGGACTCTGGGGATAATTACAGGGGAGAGGACCTCTTAAAGTCAGGGTCAGGAGGAGGGAAGACTGCACTGACTCTCAGTCTTCCCCTAAACTGCAGTCAGTGTGGCAAGTTGTTTTTTTTTTGGTGTGGTAGCAGAGGGAGTGATTGCATAATAGGAAGCGTGTAACAGGGCCCACAGAAATGCTTTCCAGCTTCCAATTTTTTCAATATTTAAAAATGTGTGTTTTTGTTACAACAGATTAGCTGTTTTTTTTTCTTATATTTAATGTATATTATTATTACCAGTGTTTCCAGTTATGTATTATTGTACTTGTTTGCAAGTGCACATAAATAATCTTTAATTAAAACTAGTTGTTTGTTACAAGATTTTTTCCTTCTTTTTTGTGGGATGGGGGGGCACCAGAGAAGTAGTCCCCACAGGGCGCCTGAACACCTAAGGCCGGCCCTGGGGCCACATGTGGGACATGCACATTTTTTAATGTTGAACGTTGACATTTGGTGATCCACTGCCCATGCCCTATTTGGTACATCTTTGAGCCTGGCCAATTAATTGTGCCCAATAAAACCATATATTTTTGAAAACTAGACACCCCAGGGTATTTCAAATGCTGGTATTTGAACTCTTTCCATGCACACATTTTACCACCAGTATATTTTGTGTGTATTTTTCCCACACACGTTGTACTTTAGGTATGAATTTACAGCTCCTGGTATATGTCACACAACACCCCAATATGTGTTCAGCAACATCTCCTGAGTACAGTGATACCCCACATGGGTTTGTCGAGTTGTTTGGGGGTGTAAAAGGTAGACCTGTGCATTTGTCTTCGGGCGAACATGAAAACGAACACAAAGAGTGCGTTTTCGCGTTCGTTCCGAAGAATCAAAGAAGAGAAGATAGCGGCGGTAAAACATAGACGATCACGAAGATGCACAAAACGAAGAATCTTTGTTTCTTCATGATCGTCTTTGTTTTTGCAGCACGCCCACCAGATTTTCAAAGAGGAGGAGGAGGAAACAGACTGAGTGAGCTGAGCCTCCTTTGCCAATCAGCTCGCTCTTGTGACATCATGCTGAGGGTCTCGTCCAATGCCTGTGCTGTTTTTTTTTTAATTCAGAAACCGCCTTTATAAGAGCAGAGCTTGCAAAAACAAAATCAAAACAAAAATCCAGATTTCACGTGTCAAGTGTAAAAAAGTGATATAAATAAATAGATACAATAAATAAATACAAGAATCGATAAGAAAATATATAAGAAAATATATATACTCCCCAAGATAGCAGCCTCCAAAAAACACTCTTCCTCAAGATGCTCAACAATACAATATGACGACCGAGGAGCGCATATACATGGGGAGAAAACAAAAAACAACACCAATAGTGCAATATGTATGCAAAATTAAAAATAAAAAAAGGGGTGTAAGATCCACTCACAAACTTGCTGAATAAATCAGGCTCATCAAGGTTCGGTAATAGCAGAATTTAATATCTTCTAAAATCTATAAAAATAGAAAAAGACCACAAATGGTGCAATATCTTCAGGGCCGGCCGAAGACTTAACGCCGCCTGGGGCGAAGTTTAAAACGCCGCCCCCCCCGCCGACGCCGGGGGGGGGCGGCATTTTAAACTTCGCCGACGCCATAATCTACGATCCCCCCCCCCCCGGTACTTACCTTTAAACAGTCCTGCGGCGAGTCTCCCTGCTCTGCCACGGTGCCGGCTTGTAATGCTGAGCGCCGGAAATTGACGTCACTTCCGGCGCTCTGCATTACAAGCCGGCACCGGGACCGAACAGGGAGACTCGCCGCAGGGGAGAGAGAGGGGCGCCGAGCGGGTAAGCGAAAACCACTCGGTGCCCCTCTCTCTCTCCTCCGCTTCAAAAAAAAAAAAAAAAAACGTTTGGGGCGGCAAAGTGCCGCCCCTTCTAAAGTGCCGCCTGGGGCAATTGCCCCAGTCTGCCCCATTATAGGGCCGGCCCTGAATATCTTAACTAATCCGAGGAGAGGGAGGTCTGGATATACTTACAGTTATTACAGGCACAACTAAATCATAGTGTGCAAAAGCGCAGGTGAACCAAAGTCCCGGATCCACTATGTGGGATACTCTCTCAGGTATGGAGACTGGTAAGCCTCAGCCTGCAACCAGTGTACTCTTCTTTAGTTCTACTGAATTCATTTAGTTTTTTTTTTTTTTAAGTGCTTCTGTCTGTGTAGTGCTGTTGAGTTGACAGTTTGCACACAGTGCCTCACTGGTACTGGGGTGCCCTTGCCTACTGCCTGCCCTGTCTTCCCTTAGTTTTTAAAATATTTTTTTGTAATTTCAGGACAGTTTTTCAGTCAGTCCATAATTTAGTTATTTAAACTGAACTGTTTGAATTATGAATTAAATAATATTATTCATAAATCGAATCTAATCATAATAATCTATAATAATAATGTCATATAGTATACTAGTGTAGACGACTACTAGTGTGTAATATAAAATCATTCATATTTAATAATAATATTATTATAATTCATTTTAGCTAGCTTAATAATTAATTAGCTATATTATAATATATTATCTTATTTTGCTTGAGGCAGTCTGTCAGGTAGAAGAGTTAATTTATCCCACATAAAGACTAACAAGTCCACTACTACCCTTAAGCTTAAACTAGAAGTTGATAATTAATTTTATTTTTTAATTATATTAATATAAGAAATCCCTAATTATTAATTACTTATAATTTAGTTAATACATTTTAATTTTAAAGTTAAGCTAATCTTACTAGTACTGGTGCTACAGCTCTTTAGTTTGTGCTTTGTTTTAGCAACAGCAAGAGACCAAGTCAATTTTTCTTAATATTATTAATTTCATTTCATTTGTTTTTCTCACCTCAGTCCATCAGTGAAGTGAACTTGTTGGGCTAGTGAGTGCAGCCGCATAAGTGTTGTGTGTTTTTTGTTCAGCAAGCGGTGAAGCTAACTGTTTTGCTGTTAAAATTCGTTTTCTAATTTCTTTTCAAGAAAGATTGACTGTGTGACGACAACTGTACAAAGCCAAGCTTCAAGGTAGCTGTAGTACAAGTAAAAAAGAAAATTATTTAGCAAATTTTTGTAGATTTAGCAGAAGTAGGACAACTATATCTGTCTGCTTCTGTATCGGAGTTAAAAGTTGTTTAACCCCATAATATAATAAGTAATTTATAATCTATTAATATTATATAAATTAATAATATTAATTAATAAATAAAATACTGATACAGTCTCACTTTATGTTAGTGGGCTTGAGATTGTCTGCCTTTACCTAGGGGTAGATTTAGAATAGAAAGGAAATATAGCTTTAGCATAGTAGTAGGCTCTTAGGCCCGTGTAAATTTAAAATAAAAATAAAATGCTGCTAGTAGTTTTACTTAGTGTATTATAGTTAAACTTGAGTTAATAACACCATTTAGTGGCTTTAGTTAACTAATTTTTAAATAACTTGAGCACAGTGCAGTTGTGCATAGTTAGCAGTAGCACTGAAGAGAAACTTCCTCTAATTTTGGGGGGTTTCCATTCTTTTCTTTTTTTCATTTTTTTTTTTATCCTTTTTTTTCTTAAGTTATTTTCCTTGTCACTCTAGTTTTAAACACTACACTACACACACAACACAACATTTGAAATGGATCCTCCTTTTGGGACTAAGAAAAGGAGGGAGGGACAGGCTCCATCTACCACCACCACCACCAGTTCTTCTACGATGCAGCCTTTGCATCAGTCTAGTCGACCAAGTAGGTCAAGCTCTCGCTTATCATTTGGGAATCATTGCTTGAAGGATGTATGTCATCAAGTAAAGGAAAGGCACCAATAGCAGGCAGTAGTAGTGCTGCTAGGCCCACCAGCTCCATTTCTTTATGGAAAGCCTAAAGCACCAGAAGCACATTCAAAGTTAAAGGGTAGCACCACTACTACTTCTACTAGCCCAGTGAGTAAAAAGAAGTGCCTTTTACCCCAAGCAGCATCTTCCCCTTCCACGAGCAGCATGCAAGGTACCAGGCAGAGCAAAATTAGCAGCAGGACTGAGAGTGGTGTTCCCAAACCAAAGCGATCTCGTTCTTTCGCAGGGAGGCTTTTTAGAAGAGAGAATCCACCTCCCAAGACCACCACCTCTACCATCACTAGTCCTGCACCTGCTGTTCCCACTGGTACCGCCACCCCATGTCCTCCTATCGCCACCTCTAGCAAGCCACCAAGTCCTTACAATATTTTTGTAAAGACAGTTAGAGACAGGGTTACACATAGTGGTACTCCACCTAGCAAGGTACCAGAGGAGCATGAGACTGAGAGGCCAAGTGCAGAGTTAGGCTCTGTTCTTCCTGCTCGGACTATTTCTAGTCATGATATCAGTCTTAGCTCCAGCCTAGCAGGAATTCCATTTGATCTGGCTAATGAAGAACTTGACTATGAGCCAGAAGAAGTAGAGGAGATGAGTGGTCAGGAATCAGATTCCTCAGGGAGAAGTGTACGAATGACTAGTGCACAATTTTCCCCTGAGCCTCCATCTTCTATGCTACTATCATCATCACCACCACCAACAGCAAAACCTACCAAATTTGGTAGAATTAAATAAATTAGCAGCCAAAGACCAAAAAAGGTTGGAGCACTGCAACATGTCCAGCTCACCCTGGAAGAATTTGGGGCATTCCACTCCAGGAGGTCAATTCCCAAACAGCAGGCTAATAAAATAACCCGACTTATTGGTCAGTTCATTGCTGTTGGAGGGGCATCCTTCTCCATGATTGAATTGAAGCCTTTCAAACAATTGATGGCAGCTGTGGCTCCACAATACACAGTTCCATCACGTTCCACTTTCAGTAGGAATATTGTCCCCTCACTGTATCGGTCCTGTGTTTCAGCAGTGAAAGAGGAGCTTTCCAAGGCTGCTGGTCAGTGTGTACATTTCACATTTTGCCTTTCTTTCCTTGACAGCACACTGGTGGCAGCCCGGTGTATCTAAGGAAGCTGCTGCAGCAGGCTACCGATCATTCCTTCTCCATGCAGAAGTGATGGATGAAAAGCAGACTTCCGAAAATATTCTGCATGCAATAAGGAAAATCTTTTGTCTTTGGGTGGGAGCAAAGGCAGGCACCAATGTTGAAGTTGGTTTTGTGGTAACTGACGGAGGTGCAAACATGGTGAAAGCGCTGTGAGATGGTCATATTGTTGGTGTGGGCTGTGCAGCCCACATCATCCATCTTATAGTCAAGGCAGCAATGTCAGAAGGAACTAATGTAGCAGCAGTAGTTCTGTCACGCTGTAGAAAGATCGCTGGGCACTTCCACCACAGTGTTAAGGCTAGCCAACTTTTGAGGGAAGCGCAAGAGAGGGCAGGTCTTCCCATACACTGTCTATGACAAGATGTCAGTACGCGTTGGAACTCCACTTTAGAGATGCTGGAGAGGATTTTGGAGCAGCAGAGGGCAATCCATAATCTTGCCTCAGAGCACAATATTGGGATTAGATCTCCGTTGAATAGGGAGGATTGGACCATGATCGCCCAGCTAGTGGCAGTCCTTAAACCATTCAGGGATGCCGCAGAAAATTTAAGCTCAAACACTGCTAGTCTGGCCCAGGTAATCCCAGTGTTCTCCCATCTAGGCAGCAAGATGGATGTGTTCCTTGAAAACCGTGAGGCTGTTTAAGGTGGCACTCTACATCCTGATGTAGCAGCCATAGTCAGGAAGCTGAAGTATCTGCTAAAAGTACGCCTTCGCAAACGCATGGAAGAAAGCCCCGAAATGATGCCAGCGTGCCTTTGCGATCCAAGGATTAAGGGAAAGCTAGAAATGAAATTCCATGTTCTCAGTAGCTACCGGGAGCAATTGGTTGAAAAGGTGCGTGACTGGCAGCGTAAAAGGGGAATTATGTCCGAGGAGGGAGAGGTGCAGAAGGAGGAAGGGATGATGTTGTCTGCTACTCCTAGCAGCAGCATCAGCAGCAGTGCCGCAAGCAGTACAACACAGCTGAGTGGAGCAGCTGCGTTTTGGGAAGAGGCACTTGGGAGTATAATTGGACCATCTGACAGAGCTAGCAGCAGAAAGGAGAGTAGTGCTGCTGAAATGGTCAAACTTTACCTCTGTGAAGTTCCTTCTGCGCCTAATGTTGATCCTCTTAGCTACTGATATGAAAAGAAGAGTATGTGGCTTGCACTCTCATGGGTTACACAGCAGCTACTATCATGTCCGCCAACCACTGTTCAAAGTGAGCGTGTGTTTTCTATGACTGGAAACATGAGTCCACAGTGCTCACGCATGGCACCTCATCTGATGGAGCAGATTGCCTTTCTTAAATTCAATCTGCCCAAGTTAGTTAATTTTCCCTAATGGTCAAGGTAGTTTCTCCCACTCCCCTGGTTGCGCTTGTGCTACTTCCAACGGTGTAGCCAACTTACGCTAGGGTCTAGTGTCTGAGCTCTGGAAGTCGGCTCCCAAACTTCAAGGACTGACAGTGTTTGGATGCTTTGCCCTGGGGTGAAACAGGTGAGAGGGTCGTCAATTGCCTACTCATTCACCTTTTCCGTTTCCAATGCTGCTGCTGGTGGTGCCAGCGTCTTTTGCCAGTTCGCTTCCTGGCTAAAGTCATGCCTCAAATGTCCCTAATGGTAAGTGTAGTTTCTCCCCCTGGTTGTGTCTGTTCTTCTCTCTATAACCCTAAGATGATAGTTTTTTGGCCCTCTTTCTTCTAACAAATACCTTCCAACAGTTCCAAATTACCCTACAGTCCATTTGTTTGCATCCTGTCAACTTTGGAAAGTAAGTATGCCCTTGTGGATAAATATGCAAATGTAGATAAAAATAAATAAAATAAAACAACTTTCATAATATAATAAAATATAAGAAATGTACCTCTTATTTTTAATAACACCCATTAAATTTAAAATTAGATTATTATTTAGAAATAATAGATCTTTAACCAAACCAGTGCACTACTACTACTCTTAAACATAACCGTACATTAACCCTAAGCTATTTTTAGTTCTTGTCCCACATTTTTCCATTCGCATACCTGCCAACAGACCCTACAGTCCTGTTTTTTCCAGTCCTATCTCGTCAAATTTGGGTTGTTGGAAAGTATGCCATTGTAAATAAGTAGCAAATGTTAGGTAAGTATGTAAAAGTGGTCTAAAATATAATTTTAAAAATACCTATTTTTTTATTCAACTTCTATGGATGTTATATGATAACTAAATAATCCCCGTTTCTCCAAGGCCAAGTTGCTCTAAGCAACTGTGGCCTGGGAGGAACGGGGATTTCAGTTAGGGCAATGTACACTTCGGGGCACCTCGGATCGCACCATGATTTAAAGGTCCATGTGTGCGACTGTATTGGTCGGTGGCAGGGGGCTCGCCTGACATCAACGAATGAAGTGCATCTGGAGTTCTGTACTTCATTCATTGATGCCAGGCGAGCCCCCTGCCGCCGACCAATAGAGTCGCACGCACGGACCTTTAAGTCATGGTGCCAAAGCTGCTGCTGCTGCAATGTGTTTCTTAACCCCATGCGAAGAATGTCCACGAATATTTGGGCGAATAATCGTAGAATACAAAGATTTATTTTTTTTCCGACGACAAACAAGAAGACTTCGCCGGCGTAACAATGCAGAAAGAGTTTCAGGTTTTTGGGCACAAAACAACCTCAGTAAAGAAGGGGTTATGGTGGAGATATCATAGACAGAATAGTTTATAGTGGTGTGTTTCTTTTTAGTGTTTTTTTCTTTTTTATCTACACTATATAACCAAACCTATATGGACACTCCTCCTAATTATTGAATTTAGGTGTTTCAGTCAAATCTATTGTGAGTATTGACCACAGATCAATCAGTCTCCTGTTCAGTGGCATCGGCAGGGGGGCCAAAGGGGGTCATGGCCCCCACTACATCATGCTGTGCCCCCCCATGTGCCCCCCAATTGAAACGCCGTC
Organism: Spea hammondii; assembly: GCA_029215755.1. NCBI lineage: Eukaryota > Metazoa > Chordata > Amphibia > Anura > Pelobatidae > Spea > Spea hammondii. The sequence continues at coordinate 128,484,447 of JARDYJ010000001.1, read as the reverse complement.
GTTTTAAAAAAATTATAGATGCGGAGGAAAGAGAAGGGCACTGAGCGTTCGCACAGGAATATGTTTCAGCAACCATTCGGCGCCTCTCACTCTCCTCCATCTTCATTGCGCTGCTGGCATTTCATGCTGAGTGCCGGAATATGACGTCACGACGCTCAGCAGTGAAGCAGCGTGCACCGTGACAGAGCAGGGAGACAGAGGCCTTGCGCTCCCACCGCAGGACTTCTACAAGGTAATTGAACTTCAAAGGGGTGGAGAGGGTAGATAGTGAGGAAGGAGTAGATAGGGAGAAGAGAGTGAGACGGGGAGAGGGGGTAGATAGTTAGGAGGGAGTAGATAGGGAGAAGGGAGTGAGAAGGGAGTAGACAGGGAGAAGGGAGTGAGAAGGGGTAGATAGGGAGAAGGGAATGAGAAGGGCTAGATAGGGCAGTAGGGAGAAAAAAGGGGTAGATAGGGAGAAAGGAGGGAGAGGGGGTAGATAGGGAGAAGGGAGGGAGAGGGGGTAGGGAGAGAGGGGGTAGGGAGAGAGGGGGTAGATAGGAAGAAAGGAGGGTAGCAAGAATACTGAAATAAAGATTCAGAATGAGAGAGAGAGAGAGAGAATAAATGGATTAATGCGTGGGTGCATTGTGTGAATGAGTGTGAGAATTAATGAATTTGTAAGAATGCTTTAATGAATATGTGCAAATAATTTGTGTGAAAGAATAAATGATTGTGTGAATTAATTGTGTGAATGAAAGTTACATAGTTACATAGTTATATAGGCTGAAAAAATTCAAGTTTTGCCTTTCCTATATCTGTTAATTTGTTGCTGTTCATCCAAAAGAAGGTTCTTTCCAATTTTGCACTAACCAGGGAAAAAAATCCTTCTTGACCCCAAAATGGCTCCAGATTTCTCCTTGGATCAATAAGCTGTTTCCCCATAATTAAAGATTATATCCCTAAATATTATGTTTTTCCAAGTATTCATCCAGTTGCTGTTTAAACGTCTGTACAGACTCCGATAAAATATTGGTTATAAATGGTTATACATTCAGTATACATTGTGCCCACATTCGCTATTATTCACTCTTACACACTTTCTCACTCTCTCATTCTCTCTCTCTCTAAATGTTTCCCTACCTTTTCTGCCGACTACTTCCACTGCTGCTGACAACTTCCCCTTCTGCATCTTCTTGTTCTTCATTTTCTATCTTATCTGTTTCATCTTCTCTCCTTTATCTTCTATCTTCGTCTGCATCTCCGTGGACATAACCTGGCGTGAGCTTCAGCCAAAATTGTTACTTCTGATGATGTCCTCTCCACCGATCCCCCAATGGGGTGGAAGGGCATCATCGAAAGTGCCAAACAGTTTACCATAGGGCACTTTTTTGGTGCTTTTAGTGTCATCCTCTCATCAAATTGTAGGATTGGACATAACCTGGAGCTAACTTCCGCCAAAATGGTGTTTGCCTTTAAATGCTTTTTTAGGTTGTGAATTCTCCTGATATTTTATATTGTTATATTTTTTAAGGGTTAACTTAACTGACCATACTTGACTGATGTCACATGCCCTTGCAAAAGGCAATTTACTTGCAAGTGTCTGCAACTTTTGTAAGTTTAGGTGCGCACTTAGAAGTTGAATGAAAACTTTAATTTCCTCATCTGAAACTTACAAAATTTGCTAACCTTCACTGCTTGCTGCAGGACATTTAAATAAAAAAAAATATACAATAAAAATAAACAGTAAAATAAAAAAACTAAAGCCCAGAAATCCCAAAGCCCTCTATTATCCATTCGGTCCAGTTAGAATGCATACACAACATTAGATCCTCTAATGTCCCACATGCAGTGACCCTATACTTTCAATTTATTATACCTAATGATAGTAATTGACAAATTCTGGTTTCTTCACAAAGCTAAAATATGCTTAATTTGTTGATGAGCTTTAGTAATTATACAAATGTTTAGATATTAAATATGTTACTATAAACAAAGATTTACAATAATAAAATTTAAATATTTACTTTGTATGGGAGATTTAAAAAAGTATACATTTTTATCTGCTGTACAATTATATATTATTTTCAGATGCACTAGACTGTTAAAATAAGACCCATAATTATTTTATTCCTTAGTGTAAAAAGTGCCAATTGAGTTTTATAATTGCTCCATATGGCACTGATATAAGAAGCACTGATATAAAAATATTGTGTCACATATATAAACTGGAAAATGCTGAAATCATAGAACTCAAGAGGACGCAATATTAGATACATGATACAAGGTGCATGGAAAAAGCAAAATTAAGGACCAACACCATATTTTCTCCAATATTGGAATATGTTTCTCTAAATAATAATTATAATAATGGCAGTTGAAAATGAAACCACATGGACTGGATTCATCTTTATTGGGTTTCCTGATATTTTGGGGTCCAAAAGTAGATTGTTTGTTGCATTTCTTTTTATATATATTATGACTGTTTTGGGTAACTTTATCATCTTTCTTGCAACCACTTTTAATTCTAGCCTTCAATCACCTATGTATTTTCTGATGGGGCAACTTTCCTTTTTAGATCTTTGTTATATTTCTGTCACGGTTCCTCAGATGCTCTGCAATTTCTTGGAAGAGAGGAATATTATATCTCATGGAGGCTGTGTTGCACAACTGCTTTTGTTTATTTCTATGGAAGGGACTGAAGCCCTGCTTTTGGCAGCTATGGCTTATGACCGCTACGTAGCTATACGCTTTCCTCTTAATTATCCTATGATTATGAACAGAGTAGCATGCGTTTTGATGGTGGTTGCTGCCTGGATAGGAGGTTTGTGTAACTCCTTAGTGCACACTGTCCTCACATTCAGTCTCCCCTTCTGTGGGTCCCATCAGCTCAACCATTATTTTTGTGACATCCCTCCTCTGCTAAAAATTTCATGTAGGGAAACTCTTGCCAATGAGTTAGTTCTTTTCATTGTTGGTGGTGTAGGGGTAGGCTTGAGCACATTTACTTTCATTCTTATTACATACATCTTCATAATTTCTACCATCCTAAAAATGTCATCGACAGATGGAAAGCACAAAGCCATTTCTACCTGTGCCTCCCACCTTACTGTTGTTATGTTATTCTATGTAACAGCTATATTTACGTATGTAAGACCATCACACACTTATTCTTTACAGAGGGAAAGAGTAGTGTCTATTCTGTATAGTGTAGTGACTCCTATGCTAAACCCTATTATTTACAGCTTAAGAAATAAGGAAATCAAGAGAGTGGTTGGGATTTTTTTTTTAAAATTATATTTTAAAAGGACACTTTGAGAGTCTTTGTGTGTAATTTAAGAGATACTGTAGCCTTTTTTAAGATTTAATTTAATTTTTATTGTACTCCTCTTCAGCTGAATATTAGCTAATATTGAAATATATGCCTGTATAGCTATAATATTGTGATGCCAAAAGGTTTTGCTACTATCTCCTCTGCTTTTTACTTAGCGATCCAAAACAAAGAGGATTCGTTTACATAATGGGCTGCTGTTAACAATTCAGTAGGAAGAATTTGAGATGGATTTTTGTTACAGGATGAAAAATAGAAACACATGAACACTTAATTAAAATCTGATACAAATGAAAATAATGTATCGCGTAAACATGTAAACATGTAAGCTGTAAGCAAAAATAATCAAAAAACACATTATGCTCTTGTGTTAATTACACAAATAATGTTTTCTTTGTCCTTAATAATGACTTAATTCATTGGATGAAAAAATTTAAAGCATGACAATATAAGTTATTTCATTAATTTGTCAGTAAAATGTTTATAAGGAAGTCCTGCTTGAATTTATGATTTTAATGCTTTAAAGTTTTTTTCATTGTTTAACCCCTTAACTTCCATTGACAGGCCAGGCATGTCACACAAAAAAAGCACGTCACACAAAAACGGTGCCTGGCACGTCATGGCATTAAACAAGCTTAGAAAGTGATCTACAATGTCAAGGCATTCAGCAACACTGGGAACAGCATCAGGGGCCATGTCTGGCCCATCCTCGGGAATGCACTCAACCATGCAAGTCAATGGAGCCAAGCTTTCTAATCACAATGTAATTAGTAAAATATTAAAAAAATATGAAAAAAGGAAAAATAGCTAAAAAATTTGGTAACAGTTAAAAAAAAATTGTATGCAGTGATGTCACCATCAGGGGAACCATCCAGTTCCAGCAACTGGAATGAATGGCTTGATGGGGTAAATTGGAGTGGCTTGGTTCAAAGATGGGCATAGGCACAGACTGACCAAAATAGAAAAAAGGGTACTTCCCAAATGTGGCCTTTTTGCCCCCAAACACCAGACAAACTCATGCATTGATGGTATCAATGTAATGAAAAGATGTTGCTGAACACATATTGGGGAGTTGTGTGACAGTGACATATACCAGGAGCTGTAAATTCACACCTGAAGTACAATTTGTGTGATAAAAAAACAAAAGAATGACCACCACAAATTTTGACAAAGTCTGGTGGTAAAATAAGTAAATGGAAAGGGTGAAACTACCGCCATTTGAAATACCCTGGGGTGTCTAGTTTTCAAAAATATATGGTTTGATGGGGTAACTTTAATTAGTCGGCTTCAAAGAGGGCCCAATTGGGACATGGGGCAGTAGAACCAGATGTCAAAGTTCCAAGTTAAAAAATGTGCACTTCCTAAATGTGGCCTTTTAGTCCCTAAAACACCAGACAAACCCATGCATGGGTGGTATCAATGTAATCAAAAGATGTTACTGAACACATATTGGAGTGTCGTTTGACAGTGACATATACCAGGAGCTGTAAATCCATACCTGAAGTGCAATTTTTGTGATAAAAAAAACACAAAATAAATTACTACCACAAAGTTTGACAAAGGGTTGTAGTAGAATTAGTGCATGGAAAGGGTGGTGTGTCTAGTTTTCAAAAATATATGGTTTGATCGAGTAAATTGCATTGGCCAGCTTTAAAGATACCCGAAATAGCAAATGGGGCAGAATGACCAGATTTTGAAATAGCATAACGCTACTTGTACTTATTGCCCAATAACTTGCAGAAAAAAGGAAAAAAAACATAAAAACATAGGGAATTTTTTAACTCAGGACAAATAGTAGAATTATTTAGGGGGGTTTTCATTAGCTTTTTTGGATGAGTAAAAAAAATTCAAAAAAAAGTGAGAAAAGGTGTTTTTTTTCAAATTTTCATAATATATATATTATTTATTTATTTATTTATTTATTTTTTAATACAAAATTAGCTGATATGATCAAAAAATGGTATCTGAAGAAAGCCCTTCTTGTTAAAACAGCCTTGGTCCCTAAATGTTTTCCATTGTCTGTGACAGGTTCTACATTGAGATCTACCAGATCTTGCATACAGTCGGCCTTCTGTTATACGTTATAGGCCACGGATTAGATGGCATTATCGCTTATATCTTTGGATCTCATGACATTCGCTATTTGCCTCATGTTACTGTGCTTCTGTATTATGTTTATATGGGATGTTCAGTTTGTATGTATATCCTACATTTCTTGTGCTATGCCTGTCTTTTATGCGTCTTTGGAAATCATCTTCTGTCCCAAAAAACAGCCTGGTCCTTCAGAGGTTAATTGTGTTTATTATTTTTTGTCTTGTGATCATCTTCTATTTCACTTCTAATGGGTTTTTTTGCCTTTTAAAATTTGGCCTGCTCAAAACAGATATAAAATAAGAAAAATAGAACATTATATGTTAAAATAATTTACAATGAATGCTAGGAGGAACTATATTAAACAATGTTAATGTTAAATCATAACTCGTTCTTCATAAAATAACTTTTTTAAATGTTTACCATGTGTGTCAAATATTTTAAAAATAAATACAAAATAAACACCAGAGAAACACAATATAAAAAGGACTCAATTCCATTTATAGTTGAGGAAACTTAAGATGGTTGACTGCAGGACTGCAAAAAATCAAACACATGTCATAGACCAATGAACCAGGCTGATTTGTGTGACTTCAAATGATGATTGGCTTCCAAGGAGACAATTGAGAAACTTCTGAATTTTTTCCCCTTCTATTTCTTACCTTAACCACTTGAAACATTAACTGTCAGTTAATTACCATTTTTACATTTTGTTGGGGTCATACAATTTAGCAACTGCTGGACAAGTGTAGGTTCCAAGATAAGGAGAGGAATGGGAAGCAAACCAAAACAAATACATAAAAGAATGTAGGTAAAGTAATTTGTGTAGCTTTTATGTGTATAGGGAAGTACAGCTGTGTACAGGGTAGTATGAATGTGCGTTGGGAAGTGTGACTTTCTATAGTATAATATACATTTACTGTATATGTACTGTATATGGTGTTGTGTAGCATGCATAGTTTGATTGTAAATTGGAATGCAATGTGTATTGCTTAGAATGCTTGTGTCTAGGGCAGCGTGACTGCATTCTGTAGTTTATGTACAGTGTAGTGTAATTGTGTACAGGGTAGTATGCATGTGCATAGGGTTGGGTCACTGTATTTTGTCTAGTATGCCTGTGTATTGGGTACTGTGACTTTGGATGGTATGTTATGCATGTATACACTGATCAGCCACAATATTATGACCACTGATAGGTTAAGTGAATAACATTGATAATCTTATTATCATGGCACCTGTCAGTGGGTGGGATATATTAGGCAGCAAGTGAACAGTTTGTCCTCAAAGTTGATGTGTTAGAAGCAGGAAAAATGGGCAAGAGTAAGGAACCAAACAACTTTGACAAGAGCCAAATTGTAGTGACTGGACAACTGGGCAAGAGGATTACCAAAACTGCAGCTCTTGTGGGATGTTCCCATCAGCCGTGGTCAGTACCTATCAGAAGTGGTCCAAGGAAGGAAAAGAGGTGAACCAGTCAGAGGATCATGGGCAGTCAAGGCTCATTGATGCATGAGGGGGGCGAAGGCTGGACCATGTGGTCAAATCCAAAAAACGAGCTACTGTAGCTCAAATTGCTGAAAAAAGTTAATGTTGGTTCTGATCCACACAGTGGATTACAGTTTGTTGCATATGCGAGCTGTTAAGCCTCTTATCAGGAAAACATATGGCACCAGAATGCATCCATTGAGGCCCCACTTCGCAGCTTATAGAATTTAAAGGACCTGCTGTTAACGTCTTGGTGCCAGATACCACAGCACACCTTCAGAGGTCTTGTGGGGCTGTTTTGGTGGCAGAAGGTGGAACTACAAAATATAAGGCAGATCTTCATAATTTTACGGCTGATCACTGCATTTTGGTGTGTGACTGTGTATTGTGTAGCATACATAGTTTGACTGTGAACTGTTTGGGATGCATGTGCATAAGGTATTGTCAATGTGTATTGTGTAGTATGCTTATGTCTATGGTAGTGTGACGTAATTGTGTAGTTGGCATGTGTATGGAGTAGTGTGACTGTATATGATTTAGTATGCTTGTATATATGGTAGGATCACTTCTCTAGTATGCTTTTATCTAGGATAGTGTAATTGTGTTGCACTGCAGCAATGCAGCTAACGGATATCCAATTAGGATGGCTCTTTCTGACACCAGCTTGGAGAACAACCTGCACCTGGCTGTGCTGAGGACCACAGGGGGCAAAAAGGAACAATCTGGGGAAACAGAGTGTGACTGGGAATTTGACTCGAACAGATGTGTAATTACTGGTACCTGTACCAGCCTGGGACTGGTGAGTAATGTGTGTTTTTAGTGGAAGCTCCTGGTGGTTTTGTCATAAAAGTGGCTGGGGTTTTACAAAGCAGCAAAGTGTGATCACATATAGATTAAATTGTTGTTTTATAGTTTGAAGAAAGTTTTTTGTATTACAAGAGTAGCTGTTTGGGATACCGAAGAATGTATAATGCACATACACAGAATTGTATGCATGTACAGTAGTGCTGCCAGTGCCACTCTACCTCCCAAGCTCCGCCTCCAGGCATACCAATTCAGGGCAGATATTGGGAGGAACGCCATGTAAACATAATACCATGTAAACATATTAAACAAGGGTTGAGTGTATGTGATTTGAATAAACATGCAACTTGCAGAATTATTAACTCAAATGTAACTTTGGACGTGGGAGTGGTGGCATAATCACCTTCTTTTAATTGAAATTACCTATAGATCCCGTCTTATACCCCTATTTTTAAAACTTGCACAGACCTGACTCTTCTGTAGGCAAATTTATTCGGTTTTATTTTTCAGTGCTAAAGCAAACTGGGTTTTAGGGAATTCACAGGCAGACTTTTGTCAAACTCATGATAGTTTGCTACTGCTACTACTGATATTTTTGTTATTTTTTTTTAATCAAGTACATTATTTTTCCACCTTGTATACCACTTTCAATCTTTTCTAGCATCTGACCCTACCTCTCTACTTAGCTTTCCCTGCAGATGTTATCAATTCTTTTCTAGTAGAAGCAGGCAAAGATCTGGGCCTTGGTTTGGGCAGTAAATATTATTATAGAGTATGCCAGCACATGACATTGCATACAGTACAGACATCCAAAGAAAGCAGTTTTGTAGGAGGATATCTGTTCATTTATATAAATCATGAGTAATGTGGATCCTGGAGACAGCTGTTGCTTGTATTTCCTACTTGCGCTCAGGTAAGAACACCGTTCTTTATGCCCTGGTGTTTAGCAGCTGTGCATTTTCTGTCAAGAGATGTTTCCTGTTCATACTGTTCTTGTCCAAGAGTTACTGATCACTTATTCATTATTTCTATTTAATAGCATCTTTCCCATTGCTCTTTTAATATCTGTGTTCCTAAGGCAATAAATAAAAGGATTCAACAATGGTGTCAAAACTGTATAGACTAGTGATAACAAACGATCTCCATGCAGGGAATAGGTAGATGATGGTTGAAAGTAGACTGTCACCAAAGATGATATAAACATTGTGAAAACAATAAGATGAGAAGCACAAGTGGAAAACGCCTTAAATCGTCCTTTAACAGAATTGATTCTCAGTATATTTAAGATGATGTGGAAGTATGAGAATACTGTAAATGTAAAAGAGTTGATACCAATTAGTATTCCTCCAAGGAAGATAGCAATGATATTTAGGGTTGTGTCAGTGCAAGAGATACTGAGTAAAGGTGGTAGATCACAAAAGTAATGATTAATTATTCTGCAGTTGCAGAAATCCAGTCTTGCAATAAGGATAATGTGTACCATCGCATAACCTAGTCCGAAAAACCATGAAGCAGTTCCCATGATGAAGCATAAAGTGGTATTCATAACTTGGACATAATAAAGTGGATTGCATATGGCTACATATCGATCATATGCCATAACAGTGAGAAGAAAACATTCAGTGGCAAGGTATGTAATGAACAGATATAGTTGTATCAAGCAACTTAAATACAAAATGGTCTGTATATTGGAAAAGTAGTTGACCAGAATTTTGGGGATTATGATACATGATGATATCATATCCAGGAAAGATAGATGACTCAAGAAAAAATACATGGGGGTGTGAAGTGACCTGTCACTTCTAATCAACACAAAAATAACAAAGTTACCAGATATCATACAAAAATATATGAAAATGAATAATATTGACATATGGGTTTGATAATATCCAAAGCTGGAAAGACCAAGGAGTATGAACACAGAAACAGCTGTCTGATTTTTATTTTCCATATCTAAGGAAAGAAATGAAAACATATTTTAGGCAAAGCAAAAAACTTTCATAGATGTTTTACTACACCTATTCTATTTTTCTTGTGCTTTAATTTCATGTATTTGGTTGGATCTATTGCAGATTATCTTTACATTATGCGTTATGAGTGAACGATAATAAAGTTATTAAGTGGTTAAAGAAATTTGGATATTGCCATTTTAGCCCAGGAGAAAATTGAGTCTTTAGTTGACATTGATGTATTGGTAAAAGATGTAAGATAATGCAAGCTTTCACATGTTTCTCAGATGGAGTAGTAAACTAATGTCACTGGTTTAAAAATATCCAATATGAATACAAGAGACAGTGTTGTATTAGATTAACATAAAGTAATAATCCATAGGTAGTGTGGGCCCATAAAATAGATGGGAACATTGAATGAATGGTCTCAGGAAAAATGCAAATAAATAAAGGGTGTGAACAGGATATAGTCCTCTGGTTAGGAACATACCTCCATATGCTGTACCATCAAGATGGATTAACAACAAGTTAAAAGGGGCATTTGTGACAAGGGCCCCAGGTGACAAGAGGGCCCCACTTACTGCTGTGTCATTCCTATATTTCAATACACTGCACAACAGGAACAGAAAAGGTTAAAAGATCTTAAAATATAAGAAGTCCAGCATGGAAGTCCAGTGCTAATTTTCCTATGTGGCAATCATAGAAACACAGAATTTGACAGCAGATAAAAGCCATTCGGCCCATCAAGTCTGTCCCTTTTCTTCCTGATTTAAAGAATCAAACCTTAATCAGCACTTGGTCTTATCTTAGATTCAGGTTAGTGTTATGCCTGGCCCATGTATGTTTCATATGCCTCACTGTATTAGCCTCTACAACTTTGCTAGGAGGATGTTTCTTTTATTTACTACCCTTTATTACCCTCTCAGTAAAGTTAACCTTTTGCTGATCTCCCTATATACTTAGAACAGTATATTGTTCTGCTAAACAAAAGTTAAATAGGTTTAATACATTTTGTATAAGGGATGGTTATGAAAAAATGTAACTTTTGGTTATGTTCAAATACATCAAAAATGCCCTTTAACAAATTGTCATAGGGTTTATTACCCTTTTAGGAAGCTTTTCCTGATGCAAAAGAAAAGAGCCTCATGTTACCTTTTAATCTAATTTCACAAGCAAATAGTAACTTTTACAATATGATTTGTTTATAGTGCAGCACAGAAATGCAAATGATCTGTGGATCTAGGATTATATTTCAAAATATATTCTGTAAATCCTCATTTTTATAAAGGATTGCTCGAGTGAAGAGGTCTTATTTTTTCCATTTAATAGAGGAAAAAAAGCCCTATTCACATTTTTTAAGTGCATGCTGTCTGGCCATGTCAAAAAAATATTATTACACCATTTACCTTTTTAAGTCTTTTTTAAATAATTTTAACAAACAGAGTCTGACCTAGATAAATTACACTTTGTAAAATTCAGCATTCATAGGTTCCATATATGCAACACTTACCCTAGAAAGTTAGAAAAGATATCTGAAGATATCTGTTGTTTTTTTATCAAAATATAAACATCCGTTATTTTTATATAAGTGGAATAAATACCTTTTGTATATATTATTTCCAGTTCTGTAGAAATGGGGCATCAGCCCCCTTATTAGTATTAAAGCAACTTCAGAAGGATTAGATTACAAATATACTCCAGTGCCAGAATTGAGTGCAGATGATAGTATCACTCACTATTTATCAGTTAAATTAAAGTCCTCCCATTATTAAATTTTCATGCTGATACAAGGGATATGAAATTATAGGCTCTATTTAAACATGTGCCAAAACCACAGAGAGTTTAATGCCTTATGGAATTAACATTTATAAACTAATATCCCTAGCTTCTTTCCCTTGGTGTATAATATCACAAAATGTACTAATGCATACAGTTTCATATCTCCCAACCCAAGAGAAGCTTGGGAGGAAGAGTGTCACTTAAACTGGCAGCGCTTCTGTGCAGGTGCACAATTCTGCACAGTATGAATTCTTCAGTGTCCCAGATACTGGAGAATAGAATTGGGGCCGCAGGACTGTGGGGTAAAAAGAGCTTCATGGGGCAGTTAGAAGGCATGCAGTTGGGTGCAGTTAAGTTTTTTAAAAAAGTCCAAAATAAACCAGGTGAAGTGGGAACACTAATCTTATGTCAAATGCTTGTGGTTCAGACAGTGATAAAGAAATTTTAAAAGCTCATTATTACTATTTTCAGGCAAACATAGTTTTCTTTTTACTGAAAAACAAGAACAGCTTCAGTTTAAGTTGTAGGAAATTTGAGAACAAAGACTTTTTTAAAAGTCATGGCTTGATCCAATGAGCAGTAGGGTATTTCGCTTGGGCATTTTTTGCCTGACTTGGTTCAGTACCCCTCCGCAGCTACTATACTCACAGTCGAGCGCTGGCATATGACATCATATCTGGGAGCACTGTGTCTTAGAGACATAGCACCTTTTACTGCATACAATGGAGGCTGTGCTGACTTATGGGCGAGGTGGGGAAATCAGTGATCTTCATTTTCTTTTTTGGCCCATTTATCACCCCCCGAAGCTACTCTCCTTAGTAGACCTGTAATCCTCTACAAAAACGCTACATAGAATTCTTTAGGAAACAACTTCAATTAAGAGACTCAAAGGGATGCACAACGTGTTATTGAGTCTTACACGGACATATTTTACATTTGTTGATGAAAAAACTATGTCTAGAAATTTTTTGAAACATCTAAACTAACTAAAAATAAGATTTTTCTTTTTCAAACAGTTCCACGTTTGCATAATGTTTTAAGGCAGCGGCATGTTAACTCTGTTATTCAGCCAGTCTCCTAGACTAGTTTTGCCTTTCACAATCTGCCACAGCTGCTGCAGATGAGAAATAATAATCTAAAATATATTCATATATCTTTCCTGAGTTCAGATAAACCCAAGTTCTATGTGTGCAATTTGGATGTTGGGCAAGTCCTATGTGTGCAGTCAAGTTGCCAGGGATGAACTTTTGTGTGTGGTACATGTGATCTCTCCTCGCAATTTAGGTTTTCTATGCATTATTTCCTTGATCTATACCTTCAACATGCATGTTGTTTTTCAGTTGCTCTATACCCGTAATGCTAGGTTTCCATGTGGTTTTAATATGTTATTTATTTGATCTTGAACTACAAGGGATAGGAAAAGAGTGGCACAATGAAGGAAGGGACAAAGGGAATCTGTGGAAAATGATGGGGGCACCACAGGGGTGGCCTCAGAGAGCATCTAAACACATAAGAACGTCCCGTGATATAACTAGCAAGCTCTCCCTCTTAGTGCATTTGGATTCGCACAGTATTATGGTAAATTCAGTGATTCATATGAAGGCCTGAAAATGAAGCCATACCCCCCACAAATCAGACAAAATGTAAGCAAAAAGCTCAGAATTTTCGGCCATAATTCGTGGGTCCACATTTATGCTCTCATACTCTCATGCTCTTTCACACTCTCATGCTCTCTAAATGTTTTCCTACTTTCTCAGCGGACCACTTCTGCCCACCACTTCCTCTTTCTTCTTCATCTTCTATCTTCTCCCTTCTCATCTCTCTTCAATCTGCTATCTTCTGTCTCCACAGACATTCCCTGGCAGGAACTTCTGTCAAAATGGAGGCACTTGGGGTGAAAATAGCAGATTGAACACTGAAGAGAGAAGATAAAAGATGAAAAAAGATGTAGAGGTGAAGGGCAGCAATTTGTATGAATCCAAATGTACAAGTTTACTACTTATATCACCACACCCCCTGAATCACCTTGGAGAAGCCATTGGAAAGAGGTGTACCACTGTGGGTTTAAATACAAGTATGCCAGAATTTTGAAGCCATTTTCTAAAGTTGAGTACAAGCCGTTATCTGAAACAAGTTTACCACAATTTCCCCCATTTTTCCTCTTCTAAGGTGCCCCCCAAGTCAACCTCTCATCACCACCTGTATGTGTGAGGGTCAGGATATTTAACTCCCGATAAATGGGTATAAAATCTGGAGATGAGACCCAACCCTTTCTGTCCCCAGGCTGCTAAAAGTTCCAAGGGAGCAGGCATTCACTCTGGTAGTATTTCTCCTTTTAAATAAACTCTCTTCCTTTATCTTGTTGATTCCTTTAAGTATTTAAAATGTTTCTATCATATCCCCCCTGTCATGTCTTTCTTTCAGGTTATGTATGTTAAGATCCTTTAACATGTCCTGGTAAGTTTTATCCTGTAATCCAAGAACCATTTTAGTAGCCCTTTTCTGAACTTTCTCCAACATATCTATATCCTCTGGAAATAAGGTCTCCAGTACTGTACACAATACTCCAAGTGAGGTCTCACCAGTGATCTGTACAAAGGCATGAGCACTTCCCTCTTTCTACTGCTAATACCTCTCCCTATACAACCAAGCATTCTGCTAGCATTTTCTGCTGCTCTATTGCATCGTCTGTCTACCTTTAAATCCTTAAAATCCTTGAAATAATTAACCCTAAATCCCTTTCCTCGCACGTGGAGGTTAGGACAGTATTAAATATTCTATATTCTGTCCTTGGGTTTTTATGCCCTAGATGCATTACTTTGGATTTATCCATATTAAATACCAGTTGCCACAGCTCTGACCATTTTTCCAGTTTACCTAAATCATTTGCCATTTGGCTTCTCCCTCCAGGAACATCAACCCTGTTGCATATGTTTGTCATCAGCAAAAAGACATACCTTTCCATCAAGACCTTCTGCAACATCACTAATAAAAATATTAAAGAGAATGGGTCCAAGTACAGATCCCTGAGGTACCCTCCTGGTAACAAGACCTTGCTCTGACTATACGCCATTGACTACAACCCTCTGTTTTCTGTCAATATCACCATATTGCCCTAAATTCATGTTAGGGCAAAATGGTGGTGCTTTCAGTGCCGGTCTCTCCCTCGATTGGCAGAAGTTCTCTCTGGGTTATGTCTGTGGAGATGCAGATGAAGATAGAACATAGCAGATTGAAGCGAAGACAGGAGATAAAATAATAATGAAGATGTGGAAGAACATGAGGAAGTGGAAGTGTTCGGCAGAGAAGGTATGGACATGAGAATGAAAGAATGAATGACAGTGTGAGTAAATATGGGACAAAAAATCTGAGCTTTTTGCTTTTTGCTTTGTTTTTTTCTGATTCGTGCAGGGTCTGGCCTTGTTTCGAGGCTTTGTACGAATCACCGGGTTAATAAAAATTCTGTAAATTTGCAATTCCTACGAATTCCAATGCACAAGTCTAATACTGTACATAGAGGGTTGTTAATTTTATATCATGCAAACGCAAATGGGTAGCAGGTATTTGAATTGCCTCAATAAGTGATTATCCAAATTCATCTGTAGGATACTGCATTGGTTCTATGAGTTTGAAGAGTTTGTTCTTATAACCGATTTCTAATTATGTGTGTAGCTGTTTTATCAAATATCTGCCTAGTTGGAAAACCAAACAAATGCTGAAAAGTAACCTTTCAAGCATGGCAAATTGTTTTGTTAGACTGATATATAGGTAGGGAAAATGGTTTAAACACGTACTGGAAAAAACAAAGGCCATACGGCATACAGGATAAAGAAGGAAGTGACTTAGCTGAGTCATTAGCAAAAAGAACAACCATGAATGAAGAACATGTTAGTATTGATGATTTTACAGGGAAAATACAGAGCAGCAGCAGCAGTAGGCCTGGACTGATAGGCAGCTGGTGCAGTTGGTAAGGTCATTAGCATTCATTGTTATTTTACTCAGACAGGTGACCTCTAGAGACTGCAAATAGACATTACACCTGAAATAATAAACATCTGAGAGGAGAGAAAAAAGGGAGAATTAAGGGGGGGGATTCACTTTATCTCTCCTCTTTCTCTTAATCTCTCTCCTTCAGATTTGATCATTTTAGTATCTCTCCCACTTCTATTTATCTCATATCCCCCTTTTATCTTTATTTCTCACATCTCTGTAACGGCCAGGAATGGTCAGGATTAGTAACTGAGGATCCACATTGCAGAACCCAGACACGAACCAGAACAGGCATCTGGGACACGGGTACAGCAGTCCACAAACGAAGCCGAGGTCGAGGTTTGGAGAAGTCAGGATAGCCGTGAGACGTAGCGGAGGTCAAGGATTGGTGAAGTCAGGATAGCCGTGAGACGTAGCTGAGGTCAGAACCAGAACAAACAGGATAACTGAGAAGCACGAGCAGAGCCCAGAGAACAAGCAATGAATCTCTTTGACAGGCAGCTAGTGGACAGCTAAGGAGCCCTAAAATAGGCCCCAGGCAGATAACCCCGTCCCAAGCCAAGTGCACAAATAGACGGAGAAATGCCCTGCACATGCGTATACTGCCACAGGAGTAAATGGTCGGCTATCATTGGAGTGGTCTGCACATTCACAAGGTCCGACGGCATCTGCGTGAGGTTGCTGCAGCCGTAGCCTCGGGTAAGGTGGTTACAACCTCTCCCTTTTCTCCCTATATCGCCCATGTTGCTTTACATCTCCCCTTTTCCTTTATCTTTCTTCTTTCTCTTTATCTCTTTTTTCTTTCTACCTCTTTCCTTTCTCTTTATCTCTCCTCCTTACTTCCCTCTTTCTCATTATCTCTGTTCATCTTTCTCTCTCCTCATCTTTCTTTTCCTCATTCTCTTTATCTTCATTTTTCTCTTTTACCTCTCATTTTCCCATAACTGTACTGTTTCTATTCATCTCCCCTCCTCTTTCCCTTTTTCTCTCCCTTTTGTCCCTTCTCTTTAATCTCTTTCTCCTTTGATTCTCTTTTCACATTTTCTCTCCTCTTTTTCATTGTTCCATCTCCTCTCTTTTTCTTTATTTCAACTCTCCTCTTTCTCTCCCTATCTCTCCCCTTTCCTATTTTTATTTTTCACTCTCACCACCTTTTCCCATCATCTCTCCCACTTCTTGTTATCTCTCCCCCTTTCTCCCCATTTTTCTACTTTCTCCTCATCTCACATTATATCTCCCCATCTTTCTGCTGTCTCCTCATCTCTTATTATCTTCCTTTCCTTCCTCTTGATCTAATTTCTCTATATTCTCTTTATCTCTCTTCTTTCTTTATCCTTCCTGCTCTTTATCTCTATCTCATTATTTCTCCTCTTTCTCCCTATATCTCCCCATTCTCCTCTTTCTCAATATCTCCCCCTTCACTTTATCTCTCCCCTTCCCATCTCATCTTTATTATCTCTCCCATTTATTTCTCTTTATCTCTCCCCTTCCATCTCATCTTTATTATCTCTCCCATATATTTCTCTTTATCTCCCCATTTTCTTACTATAGATTCTATACTATGTACCTCTCTCCTTTCTCCCCATCTCCTGTGGTGGGATCCCTTTGTCACCATCTTTCATCCTTCTCATTATCTCTCCCCTTTTTTCCCTATTTCTCCCCTGAACATTTCACCCAACAATGTCTTTATGGACCTTGCTTTGTGTACTGTCGCACAGTCCTGCTAGAATAGAAGAGGGCTTGCCCGAAACTGTTCCCACAAAGAAGCATTGCATTGTCCAAAATGTCTTGGTAAGCTGAAGGGAGGCAGTCTGATTGGAGGATCAGGGAGAGGATGTCATGACAAGTGTGAATTCCCGCCAGGTTATGTCTGCAGGGATGTGGATGAAGATAGAAGATAGCCGATAGAAGAGAAGGGAGAAGATAGAAGATGAAGAAGATGTGGAAGTGGTTGACAGAAGCGGAAGTGGTTGGCAGAGTAGGGAAACATTTAGAGAGCATGAGAGACAGAGTGAACCAAAATGCAAGTGTGAGAGAGTGAGTGAGTTCAAGTGAGTGTGGGCCCCACGAATTTCAGCTAGAAAGGTTTTTTTCTCGCCCGAATCTTGAACTGGTTGCATACCCGGGTTTGGTCTGGCCCCAGTTCAGTCTTCTTTTTAAAGGTGAGATATGTGACAGAATGACCTGTCATACAGAGCCCCAAGGTACTCAGAAATGGCTCCAGCCTGGCTGTCAAACAAAGATAGTACGGGTAGGAACTCCATTGTTTAACTAATCCAATCAATCGGATTGCTGCCAGGGGAATTAAAGGTTGGGCTGAATACATGTATCTGTTAATTTATGTTAATGCAGTTTTGTGGCTATATGAGTCTATGTTTTACAACAATAAACTGTTCATTCCTGTTGTACTGAATTCAAGGTAGTTGTGTCTACTTATTGGGTACACATAGCAGGGTTCCAAGGCATGCATGCTGACTGGTGCTGGAAGTGATTTTGGAGACAACAGGATACATCTGGGTGATCTCTGGGAATTACTACAGCTCTCTTGGTGAACCTGTTACAATGATGTTCCATGCCGTCATGATAAGTTTTCAGGCACTTTTTTCATGATGGCATGAAATGTCATGAAGGTTTTACCAGGTTGATACTACCCCACATACCTCAGGGTATATACTAAACATTGGGAGGATTATAATTTTGGTTTATATTTTAAATATATATATATCTTGTGCAGGTAATTAAATTTTGTGACTTGCAGGCAAGGACATGCAAGTTTTTCTTTACATTTTATTTTCAAGATTATAACTTTTATCTAGCTTTCTTTGATATACACTACTAAAAGCCAACCTCTTGGGTTTTAAAACAGTTTAGGGTACCCTAAAGAAGATTAATCAGTGACACAACTTTCAGGAAAGCTCTACACGTAGAAATATACATTCCCGTTGTCTGTCAAATATTTTTTTTTGTATATAGCTTTTTCTCTTTTAATAATTCATCTATACTTAGCAACAGCTCACGATCTTCTGCCCCTCTTTAAAGGTGCTGGAGAGCTGAATGAGGGATTATTGATACAGAGTTCCTAAAAGACCCTTTCTTGGAATTTTCATTTAACACAGAGATCTGTATCCTAATTGAGAACATAAGATGACAGGTTTCATAAAGAGTTTTTAGAAAGGAGATTCAATTATATTTTAAAAAGAAAAATTGCTGATCATTCTGCCTGTTTGATATAGAAACTGGATGTTGGTAGAATCTGACTGGTATTACATATAATTAGTTCCTTAATGACACACTTTACTTTTTTAATAATTAAAGTGACCCTTTTTCATCTCCAGGTTCTGTAGGAGCTTAATTCAGCTCTGACTCTCAGTATGGCTCCTTTAACAGAATCATTTCGTAAACTATATATGAAAGGATTAAAAACTGGTGGCAAAATGCTATATAAGACTGAAACAACTTTTTTCTTCTCTAAAGAATAACTTGAGGAAGGTTGTATGTAATTGAACAAACTTGCCCCAAAGAATAATGCCACCACCATTATATGAGACGAACACGTGGAAAAAGCTTTCCTTCTCCCCTGTATTGAGTGTATTTTAATAATGGTGGCCAAAATATAGGAATAAGAGACTAGTATAAATAAAAATGGACTTATACCTACCCACACCCCTCCAACTGTAAATAGGACCATTTTGTTAATGTGGGTATCTGTGCAGGACAATTGGAGGAGGGGTGGAATATCACAGAAAAAGTGATCTACCAGATGGGAATTGCAAAAGGGTAGAGAGAAGGTGAGAGCTGTATGAATTATAGAATTCACACAACCAAAAATCCAGGAAAAAATAGCCAGAATAGTGCATGCTTTTACATTCATAATAATGTTATAATGCAATGGAGAACAAATGGCCACATAACGGTCATATGCCATGGCTGAGAGCAAAAAAGCTTCTGTACCTTCCAGTAAGACATAAAAAAATAGTTGGACAAGACAACCAGGAAAAGAAATATACTTGTTATTAGTCAACATGCTTAACAGCACTTTGGGTACAGTGGTTGATATAAAGCCTACATCCAGGAAAGATAAGTTCCCAAGAAAGAAGTACATGGGGGTGTGGAGACGAGGATCGTCACAGATCATGGAAAGAATAAATAGATTACTGAAAATGGCCGATAAATAAATAAGTGACAGGGAAAAGCTAAAAAGACCTTCCCAGCCAGGAAGATGAGAGAATCCTAAAATATAGAATCCAGAGGTAGTGTCATTGCTTGACTCCATGATTAATTCCTGAAAAAAACATAATTTTGATTTATGGTTGTCTCGTCTATAACACTAGAAATTATAATTTGTATTATTTACAAATATTATCAAAAATAATACATTGGACTCAGGATACATTCCCAATTATAAGGCAAAGAAAGTGAATGAATGTTACATAATCAGATGTATACACAAAAGGGAGAAGTTTGTGAGACAGTTTGCAGGCAACATATGCTTTCAATTCCATTTATTCGCTGTTCACTTTGAAGCATCAAATCTGGTCTCTTCTGGAAAAAAGGGCCAGGTCTTTCTACAGCAAACGCTTATTGGGATTTACCCTTCATAATTTATATTGAAGGCAAGGCGTTGAAACTTCAACTTTCCAATAAACTCTGAGGTAAACTCTCTTAATTATATTTTTCTAATACATGTAAGCATAAAACATAGACTTTAAAAGCAGACGAGAAACATGTATCCTATCTTGGCTGCACATTTTCCCTTCTATAGGGCATTTTCAACAACATATTAACACAAATTTAAAGATTAAATGCCCCTTCCAGAGCTATGTGATTAAGGCAAGTAACCAGAATACAGGTCCTTCACTGACCTTACAAAGAATACATGCTTAACTCCTGTACCATTTAACAACTATCAGGAAGAGTTTAACTTAATAGTAAGAATAAAACTATTTTTAAGCACAATTCTTGTAAAAGCAAGGTTGTTATGTTTTCAGATAATCAAAATGTTGCTGTATTATTTGTATCCAAAACTTACCATTAAATGCCAACTTGGTGCATAATGCATATACTTTCCCACAAGCTGATTTTTGCCATATGTTAACAGTAGGATATGTGTATACGTATACACAACTATTGTTTTTAGAAGTTCTAAGAATCTAAGAAGGGAAAGCATCCCTTGTATTTAAGAGGTTGGTATAGCTATGACTTTAACAGATTTTCTCTGTGGATACCCCAATTAGTAAAGAAACTGGTCAGATGAAAACACATGGGACATACACTTAAAATGTTCCCTGTGTGACAGTAATTATTCCACTTCTGAAAATGTACTCAGCAGAAACATAATATACAAAATTGTTATCTTTTTTTAAGGGTAAATCAATGTTTATTTATCATTTTTCAGAGAAATATCCAACAAAGGGAGAGGGGGGTACAGAAATAAGAAGGGGGGGCAGGGATAAGGGTACAGTCCAACGCCATCACGACATACGTAGCATGAGGATATATGTAGCATGGTAGGCACACACACTCGTGAGTAATACAGCTGGTACAATAGAATATCAATAGAATCCCAAAGGACCAACCAAAATAGTGAACCAGAGAAGCGACGCCGTCGCGGCCCGTGACACAACAGGATGTAGTATGTGTGGAGGACTCCGAATGAAGCGGGGCCAGCGAGACTGGGAAACTATGGAGTCCGGGACAGTTAGGGTCCATCCCAATATAGAAGGCGAAAAGCGACCGACATCGAGGGGGAAGTCGGGGCTAGGCTACAGCACAGCGGGCGAGGCTCCTAAAGCGACCGACATCGAGGGGGAAGTCGGGGCTAGGCTACAGCACAGCGGGCGAGGCTCCTCCAACAACATAGAGAAAGCGCCCAGGAAGTGATAAAACGCGGTAGAATGCGGCATTGTGACGGACCGGGAAGGGGATGGAAAGACAAAGGGTCCGGGGAGGGGAAAGGGAGACAGGAAACAGAGGGTAGGAACGGATGGGGGTGAGGAGAAAGAGAGAAAAAGAAAAGAGAAAAAAGAAGAGAGAAGAAAAAAAATAAAAAAAATAAGGGGGGGTGAGGAAAGGTGGGAGGGGCAGGAAGGGCAAGATGGGGCAAGATGGGGCTACGGAGCGGGTGTAGCCTCTAGGAGAGGGCGGATCTCGGGGCCAGAGAGATATTGCACCCAGTGAAAGCAGAGACGAAGATGTTTGTCAGACCTGTCGTCCACCGAGCACACCAGCTCCTCAAGGACACGTCTCCTCACTCCCGGACCGAGGGTGGGGCAGGGTCACCCCAGTGTAGTGGGATTAGAGATTTGGCCGCTACTAGGAGATGACGGAGTATCGTGGATTTGTACCAAGAGACAGGGTAGGTCATGTGCAGCAATAGGAGAAACTCAGGGGTGAACAGTAGCCGCCTGTCAGTAAGAGCTTGAGCAGTGGAGTGGACAGTGGTCCAAAAAGAGTGCATCCGAGGGCAAGACCACCATAAGTGAAGGATCGAGCACGGGGAAGCCCCACACCTCCAGCATTCATCACGTATGTCGGGATTGTATCGGGCCAATGTGGATGGAGGGCGATACCAACCGGCCAAGAGTTTATAGGACATCTCCTGGTCCCTGTTATTGATGGAGCACTGGTGGGTGAGGATCGATATCTTACGCCATTGCCCCTCCGTAAGGGACAGATTCAACGAGCCCTCCCATCTCCCTACATGGGGCGGGGTAGCAGGGTAAACAGCGGGCAGAAGAAGTCCGTAAAGCAAGGACACACCGTGAGCCGGTATCTCGTCTCGGACGCAAAGATTCTCAAAGACAGTAAGGTCCCGGAAAATCTCGTGCTTACGGACCAGAGTCCGAAAGAAGTTGCCCAGCTGGGCATAGTGGAACCGGTCGAGAGGGGTCGGCGGGTCAGCAGCCACCAGGTCCACCAACGGCTTCAAGCCACGAGAGGACTAGAATGCCCGAATCCCGGACACCCTCCCAGCAGCCACCCCAGGGAACAGGTCCACACCCAACCCCGGGGGGGAAGGCAGGGTTATCACGGATCGGAGTAAGGGGGGAAGGAATGGTAGAGATGGTGGTAGTGCGGAGCAAGGAGTGCCAAACTCCAAGCGTCGCCGAAACAAAAGGGTGAGAAGCAGCTACACGACGAGCACAGGCAGTGGTAAGCCAAGGTAACAAACTCGTCGGAACAGTAAGTGCAGCACACTCGGCACCCACCCACAGCTTACGCCGCACCCCACATGACCATTCAAGCACACGCAGAAGGTGACAGGCCCAATAGTACGTGCGGGGGCAGGGCAGAGCCAGGCCACCCCTCTCCTTCGGCAGAACGAGCACACTATGTTTAATACGTGGGGAGCCACGGCCCCAAACGAACCGGAGGAAGAGAGTGCGAAGAGAAGTGAAAAAGGAAGGTGGTACGCGAATGGGAAGGGTCTGGAACAAATAAAGGAGCCGAGGCATAGCATTCATTTTGATCGAATTAATCCTTCCCACCCAGGAGAGAGTGAGCCAGGACCA
The DNA here is from genome assembly GCA_029215755.1 of Spea hammondii. NCBI lineage: Eukaryota > Metazoa > Chordata > Amphibia > Anura > Pelobatidae > Spea > Spea hammondii. Next base: position 128,461,528 of record JARDYJ010000001.1, on the reverse strand, counting down.
CCTAGCGAGGTCAGTACGCAACGCAGAGAGAATAGGTAGGAAGTTTATAGGAAAGAGTTGGGAGAAGTCCGCTGACAACCAAATGCCGAGATAGCGCAGTTTCGCGTCGCACCAACGGAACGGGAATGCGGTCGCGAGGGAGGCGCTCTCCGCTGCGGAAATATCCACCCCCAGAATTTCAGATTTGGCCATATTAATTTTGAAATTAGACAGGGAACCATAGAGATCCAGTTCCTTTAAAATGGAGGGCAAAGACAACCGGGGCCGAGAGATGGAGAAAAGAAGATCGTCGGCGTAGCCTAGGACCTTATGTTGGGTGTTGCCCACAGGAATGCCAGCGATGTCAGGATTCATCCGGATGGCTTGTAAAAGAGGTTCAAGGGTGAGCACAAACAATAATGGAGACAGGGGGCAGCCATTACGAATAGGAAAAGAGTCCGATAGGAGCCCATTAATTCGAAGCCGCGCCGAAGGAGCGGTGTACAACGAGCGGACCCAAGAGAGGTAGCCCGTCCCGAAGCCCATATGCTCAAGGGTGGCCAACAGGAACGTCCAATCCACGCGATCGAACGCCTTCTCGGCATCCGTGGAGAGGAAGGCTGAAGGTATGGAGGAGGACCTCGCTAAATGTATCAGGCTTAGGGCACGGATGGTGCAGTCTCTAGCCTCTCGGCCGGGGACAAAGCCTGATTAGTCCGAATGCACCAAATCGGGGAGGAAAGGCTTCAGTCTGTTCACCAAGATTTTAGCGAACAGCTTGAGGTCCGCATTAAGCAGCGAGATCGGGCGGTAGCTGCCGCAGTGTTCCGGATCCTTGCCCTCCTTAGGTATAAGAGTAATGGATGCCAAAGTGGAGTGTGGGTGTATCCGCCCACCGTCCAATATGGAATTAAAGGCATCCACAAAGTGCTGACCAAGTTGTTCGCGGAAACGTGAATAATATTTCAGGGGGAACCCATCTGGGCCGGGACATCTCCCAGAATGAGAGGATTTGATAGCCAGGCAAAATTCCGCGGGAGAGATGGGAACGTCCAGGCCTGCCGCAGGACCCGACTTATCTCCGTGCTCATGGAAAAGAGCCCTATCTGGTGTTCAGAAGAGAAGCCAGGTCCTTCCGAAGCAACAGTAAACAGTAAAAAAAAGGTGCTCTCCAGATAAGGATTCTTTATGGGCTTGTTCCGCGGCTGCTATCTGGGTACAGAGAGAGGAAATCGACAGGCTCTCCGCTTTTTTACGTTGTGAACAGAGGCTGATAAGGTGCCCCCTCAAAACACATTTATGGGCCTCCCACACAGTGAGAAGGGGGATGTCGTCCGCGATATTATCACGGAAGTATTGGGAGATTGCGTCAGCCGTGTCCGCACAGACACTGGCATCCGCCAGGAGGGATTCGTTAAGGCGCCAATTGCGCTCAGAAGAACGGAGGAGGGAAGAGCTAATCGAGATAGTCAGAGGGGCGTGGTCAGACCATGTGGTCAAGCCTATGCGGGCACTGCGTAAGAGGGCGGCGTGGTGGTACGCGAGAAAGAAATAATCGATTCGGGAGTAGGAGCCATGGGGCGCGGAGAAGAACGTGTAGTCCCGGTCAGCCGGATGGAGGGCCCTCCAGCAATCAACAAGGCGAAATCGAGAGAGGAGGGAAAGGACCTTGCGCAAGACATGTGCAGGGGAACGGGAGGTGCCGGTGGAGGTGTCAAAGGACGGGTGGGACATTTGAGAAATGGGAAACGGCCATTGGGGTCTGCCAACACGGCCAGTTCGCGGAAAGGTACAGATTTGGATTACAGGATGGCAACACCCTTCGTCTTGGAGCCAGAGGCATTGCTAAAGAAGCCCGTGGGGTAATAATGGTTGGACAGACGAGGAGCAGAGCCCTCTCGAAAATGCGTCTCTTGAATAAAGGCCACATCGACTCGTTCCCGCCGTAGGTCGAAGAGCAAGGGAGCGCTTCTCCGGGATATTCAGTCCCCAGGCATTAATGGAGAGGAACGTGAGCGGGCTCTCCCGAGCGGGGGAAGGCATTGTGGGTACGAGGGTCAGGGAGAAAGAAAAAATAAAAATAAATAAATAAATAAAAGGGGGGGGAGGTGAAGAGAGGAGGAAGAGTGGACAGAGAGAGAAAAGGGGGGAGTAGATAAGAAAAAGTTAGGACAGTAGGGGGAAAGGGGAGAAGGGGAGGCAGGGGAGAACGAGGAGGGGAAAAAAGAAAGGCACTAAGTGCGCCGGGAAGGGTGAGAACAAACCTCGCTATGCCAAGGCGAGAGAGGAGCCACCCAGCCCCTACAAAAGAGGGCGCAAAGTGACAGGGCCTACACAGCCCCAAGGGAAAAAACGGCACAGGGATTTAGTAAAAAGTAAAAATAACTACATAGACAGCATCCGCCATCGCTCAACAGCAGTGAGAGCATTAAGAGAACACGTGGTGGTGCAACTGGAGTGGCCAGTTGGGGGTCAGGAAAACGTATTAGAGGAGTAATGTGTGTGTGGAGAGAGGAATCGCGTTGTGTCAACGGTACGCGACCATTCGGCAGAAGTAAACATAGAAATTAGATCAGCCGGACAGGCAAGAGAATGTAATACAATACAGATCAAATACAGTTAAATAACAATCGGTAGTACCATAAGGCGCAGGAAGGCGGTAAACAAGTAACCACATCAGGTGATGGAACCAGCAGAATCATGAGTGATGAGCAGTACAGCATAACGAAAACTCAGTAACGGTAGAGTGGACACGGGGAGTACCCCATAGCAATTGCAAACGGGCCACAGTAAACAGTACAGATCAAATACATTGAAATAACGAGGAGCAGAACCGCAAGGCATTGACAGGTGGTAAATAAGTAACTACATTAAGTTAGATTGCTGGCAAAGCCAGAAGTGATGAGCAGTACAGCATAGAAGAAACCCAGTAAAAAACATCAAGAAATGGCATGGTAGCGTATGTGTTTGATAAGACAGTAGAGGCCTGTTTGTCTGGACGTGTCAGTGCATGCGAGCAGTGCAAGCGGGTGCACATATGTAATGCAACGGACAGGAATCGGCATGGTAGTGTGTGTGTCTGGTAAGTCAGTACAGGCGTATTTGTCTGAACGTGTCAGTGTATGTGAGTGCGTCAAGTGAACGGGTGCATCAACGTAATTCACCAGCCAGCACTGAGGCACAGTGATGCAGTCGAAAAACCATAGGGCTGGAGAGCGACAACCTCGAGCAGAAAGTGTGAAGGGCAGATGCAACCCAGGAGTGCAATAAAAAAATAAATAAATAAAATGTGTGAGGTGTGTGGCAGGCGAGCGCAGCACCCAGCCAAGGAGCGATAGGTTGGTGCGTGTGCCCAGGCATAAGAACGTAGGTATGCGCGGGAGGACGTGCCAATGTGTGTGAGTGTGTCCAGCGAGTGTGTGCAAATGTAAAACATCGGTCATCGCCCTCAAGGCGCTATGGGCAAACGCAACCTGCTTCATTACCCGCCCCATGCGTGAGGCATGTATGTATTGCACAACAAAAGCGGCCATAACGTGGTCAGAGCCAGAGCCCCGGGGGCAGAGAAGACCCAACCGGGCACCGTTCGCTGGCACCCGTAGACTGCAATGGTACTCATGGAGAGCATTAGGTGGTGTCCGTAGGATTACAGGACTGTCATGTCGTGGGAGTGGCAACCACGGGCAAGCCGCGCATTCCAGAGACGTACCACACAAATGTATATATATAAAAAAAAGTGTGAGGTGTGTTGCAGGCGAGCACAGCACCCAGCCAAGGAGCGATAGGTTGGTGCGTGTGCCCAGGCATAAGAACGTATGTATGCGTGGGAGGACGTGTCAGGGTGTGTGAGTGTGTCCAGCGAGTGTGTACAAATGTAAAACATCGGTCATCGTCCTCAAGGCACTATGGGCAAATGCAACCTGCTTCATTACCTGCCCCACGCGCGAGGCATGTATGTATTGCACAATGAAAGCGGCCAGAGCGTGGTAGAGCCAGAGCCCAAAGGGCAGAGAGGACCCAACCGGGCACCGTTCGCTGGCACCTGTAGACTGCACTGCAATGGTACTCATGGAGAGCATTAGGTTGTGTCCGTAGGATTACAGGACCGTCATGTCATGGGACTGGCAACCACGAGCAAGCCGCGCATTACAGAGACGTACCACGCGGATGTATATATAAAAAATGTGTGTCAAATGTGTGAGGTGCATTGCAAGCGAGCGCAGTACCCAGCCAAGGGCTGGCATGGTGGCGGGTGCGCCCGGGTACAGCAATGCGTAGAGAGGGCAACAGTGTGAGCCCGGAGTCACAGCAGTGTCAGAATGGACAGGCGATATAACAAATAAACACAAATAAACCGAAAACACAACAATTGGCTAGCCCCCGGCACATACATGAGCAAACGGTGGGGGAACATATCAAGAAGGATACAAAGGACTCCACGTGGTAGCAAAATAAGTTCCTCTATTCCTCTGCGGGTCCGGGAGCCTGCGAGGTTGATCAGAACGCCTGGGCTGGCGGGACTGTGCCGGTCTGGAGGGTGCCACATCAGGATCGAGGCCCAGAAGGGCCAATCGGGTATAGTGAGGTCCGAAAGTCCCAGGGCAGAGAGGACCGCAGGAAGGTCGCAGTAATAACGCACATGGTAGGAGGTAGCACCATGCCGGATCGTGAGCATGAAGGGGTGACCCTAGTGATATGGGATGCGCAACCTGCTCAGCTCTGACGTGAGAGGGCGCAGGATCCGTTGCGCCTGCAGAATGAGATCCGAGAGGTCTTGATAAAAAGTGATAGTGTGGCCTTGGTAGGGCCATGAGCCGACCTCACGTGCCCTCGCCATAATGGTTTCCTTCATGGAAAAGCCCACGAAGTGGCAAATGATATCTCGGGGTGGGCTCGCTGCGTTACCTCGGGGCCTCAAGGCCCGATGTGCTCTGTCCACTTCCCCAGATGCATCGATGCGGCGTCCCATAAGGTCTGAGAAGAGGGCCGTGAGCAGGTCAGGCAGGCTCTCCGAGGACTCGCCCTCCGGTACACCGCGTATGCGGATGTTGTGACGGCGACCTCTGTTCTCGAGGTCCTCAAGACGACGTCGGAGAGACGTTAGGAGCCGGTGGTCCGTGGCCTGTTGGGTGACCAGGGCAGCTTGATGGTGCGATGCCGTGGTATCCTCGAGGGTCGTCACCCGGCGCTCCAACATGGAGAGGTCGGTGCGCAACAATCTGTCTCAGCTCCGCGATGAGATTCGAGAAATCCGTTCTCCATTGCGCAGACGAAAAAATTTGCAGAGCCTCAGGCGTGGGAGGAGGATGAGGCGGCGGAGGAGCAGGCTGGAGATCATCAGCCGAAGAGAGACTGGCAGGGGAACCTGCCTCATGGTCCCCAGAGGCCTGCGAGGCCAGGTCAGCCGGAGTATGTAAATAGTCCCACAGGGAGGCAGAGACCGGCCGTGAAGGACCACCCGGGGTGGAGGAGTCCGAGGTAGGCTTTTTATTGCGACCCATAGCGGCACTGACACGTGTTTTCTGCTGAAATCTAGCGAGCGATGGTGGAGCGAGTAAGTGAAGCAGCCATCTTCCCTGAAGGTCGGGCACGCCCCCTGTTATCTTTTTTTAGACATTTGTGGGTATGCATTATACCCACTGACAAAATATATGATATGAAGTTTGCTAAGCTTCATCTGGTGTAAATTATACATAATATATATTACGCAAACTTGCAGGTGGCAGTAGTCATTATGACATTTGGGTCTGTTTAATAAGCTGCAAGTGCAGAAGCAAACTCACAAATCCATTAAAGTCAACTTGCCCTTGTAGCTGACTGTTGTAGCCTCAAATTCTGGGCTAGGCTTACCCCCCCCTTACCCAAACATTGAAAACACAACACAAATTTCATTTTGGATAAGAAAAGACTATAGCCATTTTTTTTAGGTGTGTTAACAAAGACAATTACTCATAAACAGGTAAAAATATTCCATGTCCGCCTTTGCCATAAACGTTCTCGTCCCAGCCTCACGCATCAGATCCCTATCCAAGAGACCAAGCACATTTCCTTAGCAATGTCGTCATTAACGATGCACCCTTAGGATATGAGAAATGGTGGATAAGACGGAACTTACCAACTCACATTTTAGCACCACCCCTAAGGGGGACACCCGAAACCCAACCAACGGCGGCTCCATGAAAAGGCCAGCCATATGGCCCAACTGAACCTCTCAGCCAACGTATCGCATACCGTCTTAGGATAAATCAACACCAACTTCAAATTGCGCCGCAAAATCCCTGGGTACAAATGGGAAGGGAAATCCATGCACAAACCCGGCGTCCAGAAATGCCACGTCCGCCTGCTTACCATAGCGGTTTAGCCATGACAGTGTTGCGTCGCATATCACCGGCATTCTCCCCTTTAGCCCCAGACTGACCTGAGCCAGCCCCACCTGCTTAAAGCATTTGGACATGCTTTTATTACTGCCACGCCCAGAGCATTCATCCTTGAATTTGCACGAGGCTCCCCACTTGCACTGGCTGTCGTTAAACAGCCAGCAGGTCCCTTTTGTATTTGCAGGCGACGAAGTTCCCTGCACAGTCTTCTGCACCATCATCAGCTTCAGCCATAGCGGAAGGTCCATCTGGTCACATCATATACCTAGTTCTCCACCAGGCGCTGACGAAACTGCTCATCATAACACCACCACGCCGAGCCCTCATACACCCAATATGCCTCCCATATCCCATCACCATAACAAAGTAAGGATGAACACCTATCAGGAGATTTCTCCCGATAATGCTCACCAATATATAAAAGAGGCGCAGCCAGTTCCTGAAAGTTTTCGGAATCTTTCTTCTTCTTGTCCTCCTCCTTCTTACTGTCCCCCTTTCTACAGTATCTTCCTTTTTTGTGTTGAGCGACTCCTCTGGAAGAAGCAAAGAGAACAACTCCATGTGCTTCCCCTTTCATATTTTCTCTTTTACCTCAGACTTCAGATGCACCCCCAAAATGCCCACGAAGGAGACATATGCCGTCTGCCATGCCGCATCCGGCATGGCACCCACCAAAGCCTCTCTGTCACCTTCTCCTTCGCCCTCTACAAAACTAGCTGATGCCCCTGCACCCCCCCTTCAGCACTGCCAAAGGGGATTACCCGCACTGCAACTGGTTACTGCCCGCGCTGTGAGATCCCTGCACCCCCAACTCCAACACCCCTCACACCCCCGAGGACAAACCGACTCCTTGCCTTTTGCCCCCTATGCCTCCACTAAAGCCCGAAACCCCTATAATAACCCCTCCAACGACCCTCTCCCCGCCTGTGTCCTGGGCAACAAGCTAAGCAGCTGCAACATAAATCCACCGATCGGTTCCCTGGCTGTGCCGAACCGCTGGCCGTGGAATCCTGTGTTGCTGCTGAAGAAGCCCATGGAGTGGCTGCGCCCAAAGCCGCGCTGCCCAGCTGCATCGCCTGATGCTGCCGATCCTCCGCCTCCCCCTGCCTCCTGGAAGCAAAGACCATCTGGAGGCCCACTGGACCTACTAACCAAGTGCCCACCACCACCAGAACAGCTCCTCCACACTTCCACCCCACGAGGAATGTGTACATGTATGTATGCATGTGTGTGGGTTAGCATAGAGCTGCCCCTGACCATCACCATGCCCCTAACAAATTATTCCAGTACTCAACCACAATCATTATCCCTCAATCAACATACTCATACCCCATCATCATATTCCTCTCCACCATCATTTCCATCCCTTATCATTAGCAACCCATATTGCACCACAATCACCCCCCTCCATCTTCATGCTCCTTAACATAACTTCTCATCATCTCTATACCAATCCTTTACTTCTCCATCATCTTAATACCCTTCCCTTAACATGCCTCCTTCATATCCATACAGTATTTGTCATGATTCCACCCTGCTAGTCTGGACCATGCATAATCATTTTGCGGTCATGTCCGTTTTCAACCACTAGTGGCCGCTCTTGTCACTCTGAATCACTCAGAGTGATTATCATGTCCAGCTGCAGAGTATCACCTGATCAAGCCAGGCTTTATAAACATGCCCAGCCCTTCAGTCTGGGCCTTGTCATTGATGTTTTGGGACTACCTGCCTTGTTCCTGTACCTGCCTTGTTCCTGTACCTGCCTTGTTCCTGTACCTGCCTTGTTCCTGTACCTGCCTTGTTCCTGTACCTGCCTTGTTCCTGTACCTGCCTTGTTCCTGAGTTGCGGCTAGCGCCCCACTAAGTGGACTCCCAAGTCGAGTACCCTGCAAGTGGGCAACCTGGCGTGTGCCCTGCAAGTGGGCAACCTGCCATGTTCCTGAGTTGCGGCCAGCGCCCCACTAAGTGGACTCCCAAGTCGAGTACCCTGCAAGTGGGCAACCTGCCGTGTGCCCTGCAAGTAGGCAACCTGCCATGTTCCTGAGTTGCGGCCAGCACCCCACTAAGTGGACTCCCAAGTCGAGTACCCTGCAAGTGGGCAACCTGCCGTGTGCCCTGCAAGTGGGCAACCTGCTGAGTGCCCTGCAAGTGGGCTTCCTGCCATGTTCCTGAGTTGCGGCCAGCGCCCCACTAAGTGGACTCCCAAGTCGAGTGCCCTGCAAGTGGGCAACCTGCCGTGTGCCCTGCAAGTGGGCTTCCTGCCGAGTGTGCCCCATCCCGAGGGCTTCCAGCCAAGAGACTTTCCTTGCTTCAGTTCTGCTTCCCTTATGAGGTGTGCCCCACCCGTGTGTTCTGTTTGTCTCAGTCTGCAGTCTAAAGGTATGTCTCAGTGCTATGTGTTTGGATTACGTGTTTGGTTTGTTCCGTACCACTGTCATGCAGGGATTAGCGTTAGGACCCACCGTCATTGGAGTACTTTGGCGTAGTGGTGGGCTAAGCATACTATGGCCAATAGTTATCAAATAGTCCTAGGCTAGTTTCTGTATAGTGGTGTCATGTCTTGTTCATGTCTGTAGTATCCCCTGCACTTGGGCTCCTTCTGCACCTGTGCCCCCGGTTCGTGACAGTATTCAACAATATTTTTTTATTAATTTATATTAATTTTACACGGGAGCATAACTAGTAGGAACCACACAGTCCTGGAGCGAAAATTGCCCCAAGCTTCCTGACTTCACAAACAACATGTGCCACCCTTGGCACCCAAAAAGCATGTCTCTGTCAAATTTGCCCTCAAATAGCTTGTCTGTGCCATCTTTACTCCAAATAGCTTGTCCATATTTGCCCCAACAGCTTGCCTGTGACCCCAAACAGTTTACTATTGCTATATTTACAAACAGTCTGCCTGTGCCATCTTAGCCCCGAACAGCATGTCTGTGCTGTGTTTGCCCCAAACAGCTTTCTAGTGCCCCCAAACAGCTTGTTTGTTCCATCTTTTCCCCAAACATCTTGTCACTGCACGCAAATATATTGTTTGTGCTATCTTACCACCAAACAGCTTGTCAGTACTCCTAAACAGCCTGCCTGTTCCTTCAGCTTGTCATGGCTGCGGGAACTGGATTAGGTGGGGTCTCTGTGCAGGGACAGGTTTGGGCTCAGAGCCCTGTGTGAGGCAGGCAGGTATAGATGTGCCTGGTTGCAGATGGTCGTCTGCTGCAGATTTAGTCTTCCTAGGCGTCATATACTGGAACAGGACTGATTGACTAAGGAACTGGCAGACGGCAGAGTCTGGAGACTGGCAGACAGACTGAGAAAACTGGCAGAAAAGTCTAGGGAGACTGTGAGACAGCAGCAGAGTCTAGGGAGATGATGGTACAATAGGATGAGATGGAGGCAAAAACTAAGAACAGTCCAATGTAAAATAGCCAGATGATCAATAATCCAAACAGAGGGGAAATCAAGTGCATGGATCAAGACAACATCACAAACAATACTCCAGGGACAGGAAGTGCAGGGTTTTAGCAAGAGAAGCTGGGAGGAACACTGGTATATACAGGCCACTTATGACAAGATTGGCCACAAGTGTTTCAACAACCTGAACAAGGATTGCAGGGAGGCATGAGGATACTAGGCTGTGTGATCTTTGCCCCAAACACTTACATTACACGTTCATGCTAATACACAAATACTTGCACATCCATGCTTACATACACAAACACCTACACAAGTACACATACACATTCATGCTCACTTACACATTCCTGTTAACATGCACACATATATGCATACTGTGACAGAAGCCTCCATCACTGGGGCCACTGGAGAAGCCTGACTGCCAGCCTCCTCCCTATTGACTATGGGCCCTGGGTTTGTAAAGACTTCTGTGGCTACCCCCAGCAGTATCATCTCATCACTGGCTGAGGGGATTATCTCCAGCAGACAGCCAGGATCTGCCACCAGGGAGTGACCACCATTCTTTGATGTTTAATGTTGTATAAATCAGTCTCCCCCCCTATTGTATTGTTAATCCCGTTACTGCCCCTGTTGTCTCTGAGAGGCAGATTAAGGGGGCGGTTTGTGTCCCAATATCTTGTTTTATGTTAATGTATGTTTTGCTGGATATATCCAGCATTGTGTGTCTAAAATAAATCAGTCTTCGTTTGGTTTTACCCTACACTGAGTCTCGGCTAGTGACTGGTGAACCGGGGAATGTGTGTTGTCCCAGGCTAAGGGAGCACAAGACAGCGGAGGTAGTCGGTCGGACAAGCCAGCTCCGTGACACACATTTTCATTCTAACATACAAACATACTATTTCTTGCGCCACTTACTTAGCTTACCTGCAACATTCTCTCTATCTGCCCTTTAAAGTTGCTCTCCCTGGATGCCTTGGGCCCACAGCTTGTATTTCTGGGGCTCCCCTCTTTTTTTTTTTTAATTTTGGTCCAGTCCAATGGAAGCAGGAATGCAGGGGTCTGCCAATATTTGCATGCCTGCCAGTCAGCAGCGTGCAGGATATGACGTCTGTCACTGAGCTGGCTAGTCGGACCGACTACCTCTGCTTACCTGTGCTCCCTTAGCCTGGGACAACACACTTTTCCCGGTTCCCCAGTCACTAGCCGAGACTCAGTGTAGGGTAAAACCAAAACAAAGACTGATTTATTTTAGACACACAGGGCTGGATATATCCAGCAAAACACACATTAACATAAAACAAGATAACGACAGTAACGGGATTAACAATACAATGGGGTCCCAACCGCCACTATCTATTAGTGGCCCAAATCAGTTCCAGGGATGGCTGGGGTAAATGTCTGTAGTAATGGAACTGGGGGGAAGGGGGGGCAACATAATAATGCACCATGGGGTGGAGGGGTCTGATATTAAACTAAAACAATGGCGGTCACTCCCTGCTTGCAGATCCTGGCTGTCTGATGGAGATAATCCCCTCAGCAAGTGATAGGATGATATACTGCTGGGGGCAGTCACAGAAGTCTTTACAAAGTCATGGCCCATAGTCAATAGGGAGGCGGCTGGCAGTCATGCCTCTCCAGTGGCTCCAGTGATGGAAGGTTCCGTCACATTTCTCCCCCTTCCGAATGGGACTGACCCAGAAGGAGACCCCAAACGGGTCGACTCTGTAGTCAGTCAGTTCATTTGGCCCGGGTACTCACTCAGCTGCTGGGCAGTGATGCTGCCTGCATCCCCTCCCTGGTGCTCCTGTTGCCACTGGGGAGGGGGGTCAGGTTCCTCCGGTCCCTGAATTAGGTTCTGTCGCTGGGGAGATTGACCGGCTGTTCCACCTCCCTGCTGCTGCTGCTGGGGAGATGGGTTGGCTGCTGTATCTCCCTGAATTACTGCAGCTTTGGCAGGTGCTGGGCAGAGGCCAGCGATGCTCTGCCCTGTTGCCAGCGCTTTAGCTGGGGTTAGGGAATCTTCTGGGTGAGCCTGCCACTGGGGAGGGAGGACAGGTTCCTCACTGCTGCTGGGGTGATGGGCCGGCTGCCTCATATCCCTGGATCCCAGTAACCATTGCAGGTGCGGAGCAGAGGCCAGCAGTGCTCTGCCCTGTTTTCAGTGCTTCAGCTGGTGGTTGGGGCTCTGGGCCAACTGCCCAACATTCTGGGGACCCAGGTGTGGAGATCACAATCTCATCCACCCCTCCTGGGTTAACACCCTCAGATGAAAAATCAATCAAATCCACAGAATCCATGGACACTGGGGCATTCTGTTGAACACAGTCGAACTGTTTTTTATATGCCTTTTCCAGTTCCCACTCCTGTGTAATTAAAAAGTCTAAATCACCTTTAAGTCCTAGTGCATCTGGGAGGTCCCACTCCTTGAAATCCTGGATGTCCTCAATCCACCACTCCGCTGTACTGCCGAAGTCCAGATCCTCCTGAAGACTATCCCATAATAATCCCGGGCCACCAAAGTCATAGCCCTCTGGAGAACATTCTTTTGCAGTTCCCCAATATGCTTGTTCTGCATGCCACTGCAGAGCCCAATATTGATTTTCCATCTCCACCTCCTGTTGGACCAGCTTGTCCAATTCGGATACCCATTGCTCCTTGGGTTCCTGTCCCAGGAATGACATCTGTAGTTCCCGCTGGTCTCTAATCCTTTGTTCGGAGCTTGGAAGACACTGACCCCGGCGTATAACAGCCTCCTGCCATAGTGACCGTCGAACCAGTTGCCTCAGATTCTGGTATTGTTCTGTAGGCAGAGCAGTGGTGTAGCAGGAGAGGATGACCCGCAGCAGCCCCTGAAGCTCTGATGTCACATCCATGTCCTCGCCAAGGCGACCGAAGTCTGCCGTCCTGTCGGTCAATCCCGGGAAAAAGGAAGTGTCCCTCAGACTAAGAAGCAATCCCACCACTGTCACGGATCTGGCTAGTCCGACCGACTACCTCCGCTGTCTTGTGCTCCCTTAGCCCGGGACACACACACTTTCCCTGGTTTCCCAGTCACTAGCCGAGACTTAGTGTAGGGTATAACATTAAGAACGCTTTATTGTACACAGGTACAGGTATATATATCCACATAATCACATCAACACACAGAATGAGAAGTATGAGTAACATAACCGCCCCCTTTAGCTGGGGGATCCACATCTCCCATGAACAATAGGGGAGATAAAGGGATTAGCCTCAAACAGACCCCCACCTCTGATATCTTCCACCGAGATAATCCTGTCTGGTTCACAGAGAGGATAGTGGTGCAGGAGGCTATTCTAGCTGCCCAGCAGTTCCAAAAGTAAAACCTGTATGTCCTGGTACTGGGCCGGGCGGTGTGGGCGGTAGAGGGCAGCTTCTGGGTCGGGGCAATAGGAAAAAGTGGTATTACATAGAAACTGGGTTCCAGGCAAATGAGTGGTTGGGCTGTATAATATCCACAGCAGTGTGCCTGAAGGGACGAGTCCGTCATATGGCCTTACCGGCCTTTCATAAGATACATTGTGCACCCTGCTCCCCTCATTGTCAATATGCTTTGTTAATGGCAGGACCATAAAGGTGGAACCTAATTGCTGTTCTATAGATAGTTTACTGTCAATGCTAAATCATATGTGCTTCCTGTAATACTTTGCAATTAAGAGGAGTATCCTTTGAATACTCACCGGATTCCTCACTTCATTTATTCTTGGCACCTGTCTCTGCAGCAATGTCTTTGAGTTGTATAGTAGCTGCAATAATGCATTTATGCTGTATTATCAGCACACGTACCTTTGTTGAAGGCGCTGTCATCCCTGTAGAGGAAGAAGCAGCAGCTCAGTGAAATGGTCTGTTAAGTGTCATCAATAAGAAACATTAACTACTATCCTGCGTGTTAAAGTACATTTTTGGTCTTGCTATCATCGCAAACTGACACCAAACCAACGATCAAACTGACACCACCGCCTCCATAATTTATATGCTCTCAGTTTAGGTTTAAATGTTTGTAAACAATTATGCTCTAGGTAGCTTTAAGAACCTCTGCACCTTATTGCTCATGATGTGAGGAAGCGGTCCATTTTGTGATTCGGGCTTCTAGATGTAACCACTTTATTCATGTTCCCACAAACATAATGTCAATAAACTAAACATTCTAGAATATGGTAATTGAAGGCAACGTTCACAAGCATTGAGTGGTGGACTGGTTTGCAGCAGGCAACAACCATGACACTAAACCTCTTATACTGTAAGAGATACAGTGGATGCTTGAGCAGCGGATGAGGTGGGTAAAAGAAAAATGCAGACGAATTTCCCTCTGCAGCTGCATGAAAAATTCCAACTAAATCACCAGTTTCCTGCCCTATCTGCAGACACAATCCGCCCCTTTAGGAAAATGTACTGTTAAGATGTTGAGAAACCGTCTTACTCACTGCTGTTTTTGGCCTCAGGGTAGTCTGACAGGTCCTGATGGACAGGAGTTGGCCTGCCTGAATCTAACAATACCAAACACAATTTTTCTCCATTGATTGTATCGCTTTTCTTGACCTTCCATTGAAACAAATAGACTAGATGTGCAAATAGGCCAAAAACATTGTCTCATTCTTTTTTGGGCAACAAATTTCATTCCCTGCCCATTCAGTTAGACAAAAAAATGTGCTGGAATTTTTAATTTGGGAACAAAATTCGTTGCCTAGTGCCTGCATTCACTCTAACTCACTCCCTTATACTTTCATTCACTCTTTACGCTCATGTTACCCTATTTTCTCCGACCACATTTGCTTCTGCTTTTTTTTCCTATTCCTACTTTCGTCCGTGAATGTGGGCATCGGGCAACAAACTTTGTTCCCAAATTAAAAATGTCTCTGTTTTTTGGCCAACCGAATGGGCAGTAAATGAAATGTATTACTTGAAAACAAATGGGCCAAAAACGAACTGAAAAATTTGTCCTACTCATTTTTGGCCCATTTGCACAGGTCTGTGAGAGAGTGAGTATGAGTGTGTCAGGGCCCATGAACCTCAGAGTTTAGTTCGTGGGGGTCTGGTCTTATTTTCATAGCTTTGTATCAATCGCTGTATTTACCACAATTCTGTACAAGCCAAATGCACAAATCTAATACAGACCATCTGGATCTACACCACAGTCTAATTTCAATTCATTAAAATAAACTTTTAAAGACATTAATGAAAAAGTTTACTATAGACATTCATTAAACTCCCTAGCCCGCTTATCAAATCATTGATACAGACTGCCTCTCAACTTCCAAAATTAAGATATCTGCCCTGTCTATATGTGAACTTGTCTCTATGAGAAGCTTGTCTCCAAAAGTTGCTAGTTGCTATACGGGGCCAACTCAGTCTTTGGTCAAGAAACTTGTCAGTGTTGGCTCTTCAGAATGAAGCCCACGGGGGCCAGAATGGACTAGAGTGGGCTCTGACAGAGTGCTGAGCAGGGCTAGGCTAAGGCAGGAATTGTGGATTTTAGGGGAGGAGTTTTTGGTAGGAGGATATTTAAGTTTGGTGATCACAGGGGTAAGGATCCATTTTGTTTAACCTTACCTGGTGCTGTTTGTCCCACCCTCCCTCCCCTTATGTGGTTGAGTTTTTGGAGTGGTGTTGCTGCATTAGTCACAGTCGTGGGCGGTAGCTTGCCAGGTATCCAAGGGGTTAATGTGGTGGTATGATCATTGGTGGTCATAACCGATGGGAGGTTCCTTGCAAGGAGTGGTGCTCGGAACCTCAGGTCCGGGTTGGGGCATCCTGGTATGTCCCCACCCAAAATTGGTGTGTGGTATGGTACCTGGATAACTTGGCAAGCTAGGTTGGTTTTGGTTACGTCATTGTCTCTGTTAACGCATTTATGTTTATTATTTCAGGTTTTATGGGACAATGACTGTTAAATAAAATGACTGTGGCCTTTTCAAACCCATATTGTGTATTGGTGTTTTATTTAACTGAGCAACTGAGCTGAGCCTGGCCCATGAGCTGAAGCTACATCTGTCATGACTAATGCAATGAGACTGTTAAAAACTACAACTCTCCTGCAAACACTCCCTTTAGTGACTAAATCTCAAAGACTACTAAAATGATCTCAATGTGGCAAAATACATTTCTCTCTTATCAACCTTTTTCTATATCCTGGGCCCCCTTATCTTTGCTCTGTATAAAATACTCCGTGGAGTAATTTATAAAATGATTTGGATTTTCTCTGTTACAAGAAGAAATTACAATTTGACTTATAGCTGTCTCATCTTGCATTGTTCACTGACAATAACAAATTACTATGTTAAAGAGTAAGCTACTTTCTTTCCCTATAAATAATTTCCAACACCTCATATCAATTTTACTGTTTATTAGACATGTGCAAATGGGCCAAAAACAATTAGGACTATTTTTTTGGTTCCTTCTTGGCCCATTCGTTTTTTTGGGCAACAAATTACGTTTCCCTACCTTCTCTGCTGACCACTTCCGCATCTTCTTGTCAGTAGTGTTACCCTTCTCCGCGAGGCCTCTGTTTACAGTGCCTTGGTCACGGTGCTGGTATTTCATACTGAGCGTCTGAATATGACATCATATACTGGCGCTTAGCAGTGAAGCAGCACGCACCGTTGCAGAGCAGCCGGACAGAGGCCTCATGCTCCCACCACAGGACTTCTGCAAGGTAAGTGAACTTCAAAGGGGGGATTTAATGTGTGGATGAATTATGTGAATGAGTGAGAGTATAAATTAATGTGTGAATGAATTGTGTGAATGAGGGACAGAATTAAAGAATTTGTGAGAATGCATTAATGCATATGTGTAAATAATTTGTGTGGAAGAGTGAGAGAATAAATGATTGTGTATAATAGATGTATAATTGATTTGTGCAAAGGCAATGATGGCACAGGCAGGGTGTTTAAGCCTTGGGGACCAAAATGGCACAGACAGGGTCACTATGGGACAATCGGACAAAGATGGCACAGGGTGGGCTGTTTGGGGACAAAGTTGAGACATGCTGGGCTGTTTGGGGACAAAGATGGCAAGTCCCATGTGTGTAATCTGGGTGCAGGTCAGGTTCTATGTTGACAATGTGGACGCCAGGGCTGGCCTTTGGAGTGTGCAACCTGTGATCTATGCCAGAACAGCCCCGGAGGGAAAGAATTGGACAGAGGGGCCACATGAATGTAGTGCGGACGAGGTACCCATGGTCAGGCCTGTTTAAGGGGTTAAGGCATGACTAAGCGGAAATTTTGGCACTGAAAGGATTGTGGAACGTGCAGGGCCAGAAGGGAGGGGGTAATTACCCTCCCTGGGGGGTATATAAGGAAGGGTCGTGGCCTATAGGGGCAATCATTTTAAAGAAAATTTTCCCGCCCATCCCTCCCCTAATTTTGGCATTTTGCCGGGTACTCTGGTTTTTAAGCTGGTACGGTGCAGGAGTTAACCATCTAGGTATGGTTACTTGTGGTGCACAGAGGTGTAAGTGCAGGACGCTCCAGGGGCATGCGCCCCTGTGAATCGTATGGTCATGTGACTGCCACGCTAGGGGACGCCGGCAGTTTCAGCAGGGATACAGGTGGTTACGCCCATACCAGCAGGTTACTTATTTGGTTATTAAGTGGTTATTAAATGGTTACAATTGGTTATGTTTGCTTTCATTTTACAATATATTATTGATATATATTGTGTCAAATTGGTTGTGTTAATAATATTTGACACTTTGTAACATATTAATAAAGGTTGAGTGTCGCAGTGCTGAAGTTCTTTTAAGTCCGCACCGCGGACAAATAATTCCATATCTGACGTTTAATAAAAAAATTTAAAAATAAAGAAGTGTCTCTCTTGTTTTATTTGAAAAAGAGGTACCGAAACTGGACGCTACTTCATTCATCTAATTTAGGGGGTTTATCTATACATTTACATTTACATTACAAAAGTAGAGTAAAGGAATACCCTTTTATTGTCGCAATGCAGCAACATACAAACATTGATTTAACAATCACTTAGAAGTCTTGTAGATTGCACCCTCCTAATTGTATCTATAAGTCTGCCCACTATTTTTAACTACTGTAAGCTTTTCAGGACAGGGGAATCTCCTCCTTTTGTATTCATGCCTATTCTAACTGTATAATAATGTGTGTACGACTTCTATAAGCTTGTTTCAGCTGAACCCCCTTAGCTGTTGTTTCTGTAAGTCAAATTGTTATGTTGTGTGACACCTGTTATGTCCTGTTTACCCACTCTCTTATTTATGCTCTCTCACTATCTTGGAATGTCTACCTACCTTCCTTGCCACACAACTCTGCTTCTGATTTTGTATCTTCTTGTTCCTCATCTTCTGTCTTCTTCCACTGCTACAAAAGGTTTTTGTTCTTCGTCCACTTCTTCATGGTCAATGGAACTGGGACTTAACCTCCCAGCTTCAGCAAAATGGAGGATTGGGGAAGAGGTTGTGCCTGGAACCTTTGTCACTTTGCTGAAGTTCACCGGTAGGTTTCTCCAGGCAAAAAATCCCTCTCCCCCAGATCCTCGACTAGGGGGAAAGGATGTTCCCAGAAGCTTCGTCATTTTGGTGAAGTTCATTGGGAGGTTAGTTCAGGAAAAAGGGCAGAGCCACTGGGCATACCATCTCCTTAGATACTCCAATCGAAGGAGAAGATGTGCCTGGAAGCTCTGTGGATTTTGCAGATGTTTACGAGAGCTTCCTTCGAGCAAAAGAGTGGGGCCTCCAGGTACGTCCTTTCCACTGATTGTGGAAGAGTATATGTCTAGAAGAGAGAATAATTAAGTGTGTGAATGGAAAAAAACAACCAAATTTAAAGAAAATTCTGGCCTCTTTGGTTTGTTTTTGTTTGTTTCGTTGGGGTCGCTCCTCATTTTCAAGGATTTGTAGGAATTGCTAAAATATGCAAATTTCATTAAAATCGCAATTTTTACAAATCCAAATGCACAAGTTTAATGATTTACAATTTAATAAAGAACCATCAATACGGCTTAAAAAAGCAACTTTTGTGTGGGAGTTCAGCAATAGTTGTACAACTATGTTGTGGTTACTGTATCCTAGAATGGAGTACATAAAATATTTTTGCAGCATTAATTGAAGTGTCAGGATAATACTGGGCTGATTGTGGACCAAGCCACATTTGGAGTTTGCTGACAGCACAAATATCCCATTGTTTTTTTCGTTGGACTGGTGACGAGTAATCCATATATGGAAATATAAATATTAGTATTAGCAGCAACCTTAGTTTTTATTGTAGATTTCGAATATGGAAAGGCATTTCATCATAAAAAGAATAACTGTTTTGTTTTAAAGGTTGTATGCCACACAAACATAATAGTATCATACATTCCATATTTTTTCTGTATTGTTTAACATTGCATTTATCTATTGACCCACCACAGCTCCTGCTTGATAACTTCTTCTGCATATTTTTCTTACCAGTAAATAAGCACAGGGTAACATAGCTTAATCTTCACGAACCTGGTACAATATTGAATTTAGCTTTTAGATAAACAAAGAGCCAAATGATTGAACCTATTAAATAAATAGATGTTTTTACTACAGTACAAAGGTTTATATAGGTTTATTGCATAGACGCCACCAAACACAGTGATTACTTTGGCACATATCTAACTGAGTCTTAAGTTATGGACAAACTGGGTAAACTCTTCTGATAAATAAATCAGACATATTTACACAGACATTTGCCTCAGAAGCCATTTCCTCAATATTTTGCTGACCAGAATAATTAAAAGTCCAGCTACAATAGTCGGTAATTTTTCACAACTGTTTTATTTGCAAGAATTCTGGTTCCTTAATATGCTTGTTAGATTATCTAACCATATCTAAGCATCACTCTAAGCTTTAACTGTTTTAATAATGCCTCTTGGATGTCTTTATTTCTCAAGCTGTATATCAAGGGGTTTAGGAGAGGTGTAATGCTTGTATAGAAAATGGAGAGTAGCCATTCCTTATCAGCCAGGTGGTTAGATTTTGGCCGAAAATACATAAAGCTTCCACTACCATAAAAAAGCAAGACAACAATTAAGTGAGATACACAGGTAGAGAAGGCTTTCTCTCTACCAAAGCCTTTAGGGATATTGAATATAGATGAAAGAATGCTCATGTATGATCCCAAAATCAAGAGGAAGCATCCAAGCATAAGGAAGCCACCCACAACAAAAATAGTCACCTCATTGAAGTATGTATCAATGCAGGAAATCTTTAACAATGGAGGGATATCACAGAAGAAGTGGTTGAGTATTTTAGAACCACAGAATGGTAGCCTGAAAGTGTTGGCAGTGTGAACTACTCCATAAATACATCCAATTAACCAGGTTGTAACTGTCATTTTGAGACAGGCTTCTTTATTCATTATTGTGGCATATCTCAGTGGAAAACAAATAGCAACATACCGGTCATATGCCATTGTAGCCAACAAAGAAGACTCAGAGGCTGCCAAAGTGAGGAAAAAATATTGCTGGGCTATACAAGCTGCGAATGAGATAGCTGGATACTTTAAATGAAGACTGGTCAGTATTTGTGGGAGAGTGGTAGAGGTGTAACATATGTCCATGAAAGAAAGATTACGGAGAAGAAAATACATGGGGGTCTGCAGATGATGATCCACACTGCTTACAAAGATGATCAACATATTTCCTAAAATTGTAACAAGATAAATGATTAAGAACAACACAAAGTATAATGCATGTAATACCATTTTGCTTGAAAAAGCATTAAGGATAAATCCATCCTCATTGGTGAAATTGCTCATGTCTAGGAAATGTGCTTCCAGTTTTCAAAAGTAATGTAAACTGGTTCGAGAGCACATTCGCTTAGCTGCTGCTTGGTTTTATAGCTGGTATTGAAATGTAGATAAAATCAAATATCACAGAAAATCTAGACTAGTGAAATGTGACAACTGCATTAAGATCATATAGATCATAGATGTATATATTGGTATTTTACAGCTGTTTATATTCAATCTTTAGTTTACAGATGTAAGTAGTGACAAATTAGAATCATCCAACCACCATCCTTTTTCTACCATTTTAAAACGTTCGGAATAGCAAGTTTTTTTTATTGTAACCCAAGTCTTCTCATAGGTGACCTAAATTCATTGTCCTCTTGAAGATGTCAGTTCATTGTTTCAAAATGTGGATCTTGCTGAGATCTACGTTATAAAAGAAAACATCCTATAAAACAGATGTATGTAAATTCACATATCTATGTACTAAATGTATATTCTATTATTCAATAAAAATAACTGTTATGGTGTTCAAGGTCCTACCTGTATTGTTTCTATATTTTGGCCACACATAATCCATCTATTGACAACATTTAAAACTTGATAGAGACAAGAAACCCACAGGTCCAAATACACTTCAAGGATATCTTTATTCACGATCTTGGATATGCCTTCCTTATATTATTAACGCACAGTACAAAATGATGTGGTTATAGTTTTCAACTGCTCCATTTATATTCCCCCTCAAACACTGTTGAAATAAATTGCTTCCCACAGTTGCCTTGGTTTGCATCACACAGACCCCCTGAGACATTTTGTATTAACAATTCTGCAGTTAGGTAAATCATTCTTTCTCATTGACAAGATTTACAAAGACCCTATGTAAAGTTAGTGGAGTCATGAGCAAGCCTGCTTGAAGGACTTAAATACATGCCACCCTCTCATATACACCATCATGTTACACATCTGTCACAACTTTACTTTTTGTCAACCCCTTGGTCTCCCCTCCACCTTAATAGAGCACAATAGGAAAGCTGCTAAGATCATTTTAATGATTTACAGTCATGATAAGGCATTTTGGTAGATTGATGACTTCTAGTCCCCCAATGAATTTTCTTTTACCTTTTACCTTTTTACCATCTTACTGTGTCAGGTAAGAAAGTTGCTTGTAGTCAAATAATAAGCTCTGTGCCTTCAATAAGATAAGTTTGGATAAATTATAAATCTTTAATTTCCTCTCCATTGTTTAAACTAAAGAAATGTGGGTCAATTATTTTGAAACAAAATGTATTGAGGTTTTGGATGTTGGATACAAAATCTGCATATCAGCAGAGAGACAATGTTTAAGCATAATTGTATTTAAGAACACTGTAATTTGTCCATTACCCATCCTGTACCCTCCACCTGCTATCTCGGCCCACTATCAAAACCCAACTTTGGTAACTGGGACGAGTTCCATGATATCCATTCAATCATGGACAGTAACCACAGCAATTGAAGAAACAGGTAAGAATCCTCAGTTTTTTTTTTATTTTGTGTATTTTTTTTCTGTGTTTTCTAGTGCTCCAGAAGTCTACATGGTTTCCCTATGGCACCACATCAGAGACTCGATCTTCAGAAATCGTTTTGATGAATAAATATATACCCAAGCCTGCCAGTGTGACACTCTGCTACAATGTGAAGTAGTGAGTGTTCAACCTGTATTTCAACACACAGTCATTAATGTCTAAACCTTGGCAACAAAAGTGAGTACAATGTCCAAATTGGGCCCAAAGTGTCAATATTTTGTGTGGCCACCATTATTTTCCAGCACTGCCTTAACCCTCTTGGGCATGGAGTTCACAAGAGCTTCACAGGTTGCCACTGGAGTCCCTCTTCCACTCCTCCATGATGAGCTGGTAGATGTTAGAGACCTTGCGCTCCCCCACCTTTTGTCTGAGGATGCCCCACAGGGTTTAGGTCTGGAGACATGCAGACCATTTTGATTGGTATGGTCTGAGCACTGACAGGCTGACCCCCCCACCCCTTCAACCTCTACATGAATGCTGGCAGCCCTCATACGTCTATTTCCCAAAGACAACCTCTGGATATGACGCTGAGCACGTGCACTCAACTTCTTTGGTCAACCATTGCGAGGCCTGTCCCTCAGGGGCTGCAGCTCAGTTTCAGGGTCTTGGCAATCATCTTATAGCCTAGGCCATCTTTATGTAGAGCAACAATTATTTTTTTCAGATCCTCAGAGAGTTCTTTGCCATGAAGTGCCATGTTGAACTTCCAGTGACCAGTATGAGAGAGTGTGAGAGTGATAACGCCAAATTTGGCACACCTGCTCCCCATTCACACCTGAGACCTTGTAACACTAATGAGTCACATGACACCAGGGAGGGGAAACGGCAAATTGGGCCCAATTTGGACATTTCCACTTAGGGGTGTACTCACTTTTGATGCCATGGTTTAGACATTAATTGCTTTTTGTTGAGTTATTTTGAGGGGACAGCTAATTTACACTGTTATACAGGCTGTACACTACTTTACATTGTAGCAAAGTGTAATTTCTTCAGTGTTGTCACATGAAAAGATATAATAAAGTATTTACAAAAATGTGAGGGGTGTACTCACTTTTGTAAGATAGTTTTGTTGAAAAAACTATCTTGTATGAATTTCTGGCCTCCAGCCAATCCAATATCGTTTTGAACAACTGTTTAGTTTTCAGTAATACCAAGGTCAGAGGTATTGTCTGGACCCACTGATGAAGGATAGTCTTTGTAGGCGCTGCCATAAAAACTCTGAATTGGTTACGATTCTCCCTGTAGTCATCTGGGATAATCCCTAAATTTGTCAATTCAGGTGCAATGCATATTAAGGATATTTTCAGCTCCCTACAGTAGATCAACTGTCAGTTGTAACGTTACCAAAGGGTTAAGCAAGAGAGTGTTCACACAGTCCAAGGGTCGGGGCAGGCAGCCCTTATCAGAATCAGTAATGGTGGGATACATAGTCCAATAATCAATTCCAAGGGTCAAACCGAGGTCACAATATTAGCAGAGGGAAGACTACAGGACCAAGGGAAATACTCCATTAAGTTGCCCCAGTCCTGACCATCAAGTGACCTAATACAGAAGGCGACCCAACTATGAATATATATGTACACAAAGGCATCGGTATGTCAGGGTATGTTCCTCTAACGTTTTGGTCTCTCAAATGGATCAATTGTGTGGATATTAACCTCCCTTCCATTTTCGAAGGATGGATTCCCCATTCATGGTGTTACCCTCCACTGTAGATGTAGACAGATACTGGTCATCTTCCAAGCCCTTGCTGTGGTTGCCAATAAGGGGTTTGCCTGCATTACCAGAGTATGCAACATACCCATGAGCGAGAATTCCCAACAGTCTCTATTGTTCACTCATTCATGACTTTTGGTCTTTGCAAAAGAGATAGGCTTGTTCTTGCTCTCTTTCCCTGCCATATGAATTTAGTGAAACAGCAATCCAGAGCCTTTTCATCTGTTGGAGCTAATATCATCGGGAGCCTCTGCAACCAGTACAGCATTCTTGGGAAGCAAATTATTTTCATCAAGGCCACTCTCACGGAGAAGGAGAGGCTTAGGTGGTCCCAGTGAGTTCAGTGAGACAGAGTATTGCAGTGATTTTCACCCCCAAGTCTGTCAGGGCCTGTGTCTCCTATATCAAGCCCAAACTGTAACTGGACAGATTCTGTCTGCTCCCAAGTATTAACCTTTTGTTTTGGAGACATTGATTGAGAAACCCATGATCGCATCCCATCATTCCAGCAGGGACAACACAGTACCTAAGGTGGATCTGAAATAAATAACAACAGGTCATCTGAGAAAGCAGAGACCTTGATACTTCTGTCATCTACTCTGATACCCTCAAATCTGTATTCTGTATTGATAATGTCCGCTCCTAATGTTAAACACAGTTTTCCATTTTTTGCCTTCCTTTATTCTTACCAAGTTATATGTCAAGCTTAGTAAACACATTGTATTCTTTCAAGCAATCGAATAGCTTGGTAATAAGTGGAATCAGGTAGGCATTTTTAAAAGTAAAAGGATATGGTTGAGCACCCTGTAATCAATACAGGGTCTCCGTTCTCCACTCTTTTTCTTCACAAAGAAGAATCCATCCCAAGCAGGGGAGGAGGACTTAGGGATGAACCCCCAGGACAGCACATCCACAGCATACTTCTCCATGGCCTTATTCTCTGCGACAAATAGAGGGTAGACACAACCTTGAGCAGGTATGGCACTTGGTTGCAGCTCAATTGTACACCAGTCCCGCCCTCATTGAATATATCTAAAAACTCCTGGTACTCTTCAGGCAGCAAAGATACCAGAGAAGTGATTAACACCTTCACCACTTTCACCCTTAGCCAATCAAATGTGTGATTATGTAAAACACCTTTTATTGTAAAAACCAAATGAACAAAGCCAAATCGTGATACAGGAGTGTATACCAAAAGACAAGCCAGGGCAGGAACCAAGGCAGGTAGTCAGATGAGCCAGAGTGAGCAGTACGGAGATCAGCAGAGTCAGGGTATGAATGCCAGGAATCAGGAGTATGGAGATCAGCAAAGTCAGGGTATGAATGCCAGGAATCAGGAACCGGGGGGTAGTCAGACGAAGCCAGGTCATACACAGGAACCCCGGAACAAATGAATTCACTTAATAGCAGGAACACAAGGGCAAAGGAAGTATGCAGGCTTAACAAATTGAAATTTGCAATCCTCTGGTGACAAGTGGTTCCCAGGTAATACTGATCCCCCTCTTCTGTGCCCAATATACTGTTTGTGCTATGATCTCAGTTATAAGTTGGGGGTAGCTTGTCCCCTATGGCTCCCCCCCCATCAGTGACTGTTGAGCATATGAAGATGCCTATATAAAGACCTAGGTCTTGCCACACAGTCACCCATGAGTTTCCTCTCTGTTAGGAGAAGGTTACCTCTACTATGGTCTTTTGTCCTGTGTCTGCTATCCATTTTGCCCAATCAATGAGGATACGGAATGACAGCACAACACACAGCAATTTGATCAAGCAAAACTTTTTTTTTTATAACATACATTTTATTGAGGTTTTTGTTGGTTTTTTTTTTTGTTGGAAAAATACAAACATAGTTGTATAAAAGTACAGAGGTAACGCAGTTACAGTATACAAATCGTGCAATTAGGTACAAGTAGATTTGTTATAATCAATTGAAAATGACAAAAAAATTACGAAAAACAAATAACAGAAAAACAATTCCGCACTCATGTAAATTGCATACACATAGAATCGAGCAATGGTAATGAAATATGGGAGTCAAAGGAGCTGAACCGTATTGTGTGTACTATGTAACCAAATATCCCACCTGGAGGAAAAGGCGGTGGTCGTATTATGGGCAGTTGATATTTTAAATTCGTGCCAACAATTAGAATTGATATCTTGAATAACTGTTTTAAGAGAAGGTATCAGGTTAGAATTCCAACGTTTAGTTATGTTATACCTCGCTGAAATCAGCGCATGCAGAATAATAGTTTTATGAAAGTGGGAATATTGGTATACATTAATATTGAGTAGTGCCAGAGGGGCATCCAATATAACAGGAAACTTACAAAGGGTCGACAAAAATTTACCAATTTTCCTCCAGAAGGCCAATATTTTGGAAGAAACGAACCTATGTCTGAGCACCTCCAGCAGGTGTTCGGAGTTTGATTGAATAACGCTAATCTTGACGGCGTAAGATACCAACGATATAATAGTTTTTTGGAAGTTTCCAGGTGGCTGATACATTGAGACACTGAGGTTATGACCGAAGGTGCCGATTGCCACTGGTTTACAGTGAAGTGAGTATGAAGTTCAGTTTCCCATTTGAGTTTGTAGGGGTCAGGAAGATCTAAGTAAAGTTTAAGTAATAATGAATAGCACTTTGAGATGACTTCTATGTTGTGTCAGCCATTTAAACAAATCAGAGTCAGTGTGAGTAGAATGTATTGTGCTCGATTGGAAAACGTGACGTATTTGTAGGTATTTGTAAAAGTCTTTGTTGCTAATATGGAATTTATTATGGAGGATTTCAAAAGGGACCATAGTTTCACCATCCCAAATGTCTGATATACGCTGTACTCTCTTGTTGATCCAGCCTGCTAAATTCAGATCAGGTATCGCTGCTTCCAAGATTTTAATGGACAGAGATAGTGGATTAATTTGAAATAAATTGTTAGGGATTACAAACTGGTACCATAATTGTGAAATTGCTCTCAAAGTAGGATGAGAATATGACAAAACGGTCCGGAACAGGTATGCTGCACTAAAAGCGTCACTGAGTCTGCAGGAGCCCAGTTCCGTCATCTCCATCTCCACCCATAACCTAGAGACCTCTCGGTTCCATATATATTTAAGTTGAGCTAATAAGGTGGCCCTATAGTACTGGAGAATAGAAGGGCAACTAATACCTCCATTTCTCGAAGGTAGGTATAGAATTTTGGCCCCAACCCTCAGGTTTTATTTTTATCCATATGTATTGCATTATGATGCTTTGTAATTTTTGGATGTAAGATATCGGGAGAAAAATCGGGACAGTACGGAACAAATATAGTATCTTGGGGAGGATCAACATTTTAATAGCCGCTACTCTGCCTAGCAAAGAAACGCCCAAAGAAGGCAGATTAGAAATTGTGTGTTTCATGTCTTTCAACAACATCGCATAGTTTGCGTCGAAAAGATGCGTGCTAGGGAATGTCAATTTTATACCCAGGTAAGGGAGAGAGGTGGATGTCCAAGTAAATGGAAATCTAGATTTAAGGATTTTAACTGTTTGAGGGGAAAGACCCATATTAAGGATTTGAGATTAAGATTCATTGAGTTTGTAATATGAGACATCTCCAAATTTCCGTAAAACGTCAAGTACGGATGAGAGGGATGACAAGGGATCCCTACAAGCTATGATGATATCATCGGCGAATAAGCCGATACGATGGTCTTTCCCGCCTATCGGTAAACCTGATATCAAGGGGTCAGTTCGTATTGTCTCCGCTAGGGGCTCCATCACGAGAGCAAATATGAGAGGCGACAGGGGACACCCTTGACGTGTGCCGTTTGAGATATTAAATCTACGTGATAAGAATCCTGAAGAATAAACTACAGCAGAGGGGTTAGAATATAGGGCTTGTATAGCCGAAATAATTTTGTCTACGAAGCCAAATTTTGTTAGGACCGATGACAGAAAACCCCAATGCACCCTGTCGAACGCCTTCTCCGCATCCAAGGAGAGAAGCAGAGAAGGCATCCGGCGAGTCTCAGCATAGTAAGTCAGGTTAATAAATCGTCGTGTTCCATCTACCGTTTGTCGGTCTTTAACGAAGCCAACCTGGTCGTTATTAATTAAAGATGGAAGAATGTCGTTAAACCTGTTAGCCAAGATTTTAGTATATAATTTTAAATCATTGTTTAGCAGAGATATCGGTCTAAAATTTTCGGGCCTGTTGGGGGCTTTACCTGGTTTAGGGAGTGTGATGATAATTGCGTGTAGCATCTCAGGGGGAATGACACCTGTATTAAAAATTTCGTTCAAGACTATATGAAGTTGAGGAGATAAGATGTGGGAAAATTTTTATAGTATTCCCCAGTCAGTCCGTCTGGGCCCGGGGATTTATTTGGTTTCAAAGAGGAGATCGCCGATGTTATCTCCTCTCTTGATATAGGATTATTCAAAAGAAGTAAATTATCGTTGTTAAGAGAGGGGAGATTAATAGCTTTCAAAAAAGAAGAAATGGAGAGTGACGTCAGTTGGGGGGTGTTCGGATCTAGATGGAGGTTGTACAGGTCCCTATAGTAATCTGCTAGTACGTTTGTGATCATTTGTGGGTCCAACACTTTTCTCCCCTGTTTGTCGTAAAGAAATGGAATTTTAGATTTTGCTATTTTCGTTTTAAAACGATTCGCTAATAGTTCGCCTGCTTTGTTACCCTGCCAGTAGAATTGGGTTTTCGTCCTTTTAAGAAAAAAGTCGAATTTAAAGTTTAAAAGTTGGTAGAGTTGAAAACGTAATGATTTAAGTTCCTTAAGCAAAGCAGGGTCTCTGGATAGTTTGTGTGTGTCTTCAATGAGTTTAATATTGTGCAGGATGTCTTGTGTCTTGGCTAATCTACTTTTTTTTTGGCCCGAGGCCAATTTTATAAAGGTACCACGCAAGACAACTTTACGGGCACACCAATTCGTAAGAATGTTAGTATCCGTAGGGGAGTTAAAATGAAAGAATTCAGTAAGGTCCCGTTCTATTATAGAATTAGCAATTGGGTCACCCAAAATAGAGTGATTGAGTCTCCAGGGGGCAGTAGGCGGAGTGTTAAATTGTTCCCTAATAGATATTGAGACAGGAGCGTGGTCCGACCATGATATAATTCCAATTGTGGAGGAGACAGTTTTCTGGAGAAGCCATTTGTCTACTATTATAAGATCAATACGCGAGTATGTGTGATGTGGGTTAGAGAAGAACGTATACTCTCTCTCCTCAGCGTGAAGGGTTCTCCATGTGTCATATAGGTCCTCTTTAAAGAGAATGTTATAAATGTCTGTGTTTTTATCCGAGGTGTTGTGAGGATTTTTATCTAAGCGGGGGGAGAGGACCTTGTTAAAGTCCCCAGCTAATATAATCGCCCCATATCTATATTTGTTGAGAGTCGTGAGGAGGTGAGAAAGAAATTTCCCCTGTCGCCTATTAGGAGCATAGAGTGATACAATAGAAAACTTTACGTTATTAATGTCGCAGTTTAAAATTATGTATCGACCATTAGCATCGTAGGTTACATTAAACAAGCGGAACGCCACTCCCCTTTTTTTTTTGTATTAGGTGTAAAAAAGATATTAGGAAAGTTCTTATGTTTAACCCGGAAGGTGTCGAAGTCTAGCAGGTGAGTCTCTTGTGCACAAATTACATCACATTGTAGATTGCGACATTTTTTTCCAAAATAAATTTCGTTTAAAGGGGCTATTCAAACCTTTCACATTCAAAGTAGATAGTTTAATCACCATTGTGATAAGTTAAAGTATTTGGGTAAAGTAACGCACCTGCCCAACTCCAAAAGTGAAGTAGTATACCATTAACAGTGATCATATAGAAAATTTTCAAACTAGTTAACAATTAACTTTAGATAACAACAATAGTGTTCTGTGAGAACATTCCCAAACCGTCAGGTTTACAGTGGCAAGTGAGAGGGTGGATATATGTGAAGTGCATAAGAACATTAAGGCAGAGATAAAAACTGACTGCCCAACCCTGATTCAATATAGAAAGTAATCACTAACCATACGTGGCTAAAGAATGTCCAGTCAGGAAGACGCTGGAGCTACAGTCAATGGAGATTGGCGGAGGAACCGGGTGTATTGGACGAGAGTTCCAGAGGATCCGAAACTTCGAGAAGTCTGCTAACAGGTGTCCATGTACTTCTTGGGACACCCTGGTGCTCAAGTAGGAGATCGGGATCTTGAGTGAGAACGTCTGTGTCCATATGATGAATCCATGGAGGATGATTTTCCAACCGTGGTCCATTCCTGGCGGAGAGGGGAAGGTCTCTCTATATGCGGAGATGTAGAAGTCTCTTGCATGGAGTCAGGGAACCATTTGTTAATGAGGTGAAGTGCCGCACTGGGATGATGAAGTGTATGAGTGACTCCATTCCTAGTTACAAGAAGCTTTACAGGGAATCCCCAACGATAAGGAATTCCTTTGTCTCTCAGGATTGCAGTGGAAGTAGAGAATGCTCTTCTTCTTTTCAAAGTAGCTGCTGACAAGTCAGCAAATAACGCTATTTTAGAGAAGCGGTCAGGTAAAGTAGGAGGATTTTTGGCTGCTTTTAGCACATTCTCTTTGTAGTCATCTCTGGGTACGTCCTTGGAAAGATGAGAGGGTTTTGGAAGTCTGTGGACCCTTTCAATAGTCATATCCCACTGATCTGCTTGAGGTGTAAGAATTGTAAAATAAGCCATGAGAAAGTCCCTGAGGTCAGAAGCTTGCACGGATTCTGGAATTCCGCGGAATCTGATATTATATATATATCTATATATATATCTAGATCTATCTTCTAGGTCTGCCAATTTCAATTTGAGTTCAAATAAATCATCAGTCATTTCGTTTTGGTTGTCTACTAGAGCGTTATGAGCGTCAGTAAATTCCCCCATCTTTTCCTCAAGGTGTGCAGTTCGTTCCCCTATGTTGGTAACTTCTTTGGATAAGGTACTGAGGGAGGACATAAAATCTTGTTGTAGGGATTCTCGGAATTCTTGAAATAAAGAGCGAATAGTGGTTTCCATTGTAGGTGAGAGTTTAGAGTCTTCCACTGAGGTGTTTGAGGCAGCAGCCTCTGAGGGTGTAGTAAAGGCTGCTGGGGTGGGTTTGGGAGGCATAGTTGAGCACGTAGAGGAATGAATAGGTGATAGCGGGTGAGAATCGCTTTGTGTAGTTTCCGTTGAAGAAGGTAGAGTAGATAGCGATGGGTTGCTGTCTTTTGGAGAGTAAAATGTAGTAAGTTTAAGTGGAGCCTGTTTTTTAGACCGCCGGCTGGGCATAATGTGAGTTAATACAAAGGTGGAGGGAGCGTAGTGATCCGTATTAGGATGCTTTCACATGCCCTTCAGTAGGCAAAGATATAAATGTATTAATGGAGAGGCAGTTGTTATGTAATACTGCCCACCTGTGATAGTAGGTAAATTTTGTAGTATAGTTGAAAAGACCTTTTTTTTTTTTTTTTTTTATATTTATTTTGTCCCCCTTGTCCCTTTCCTCCTCCGAAAATCGGACACCAAAATGCCCAGTAACCGGGTAGTCTAGTTCTGCTCTCAACAGAACAGCGTTTGTAATATGGCAGGGATTGCTGTGTGTCTTGGCCGGGAGCTTTCCTTCCCCTCAGCGTGTGAGGGCCGGAGCTACAGTGACGAGAAAATGGCGGAGGGCTGGGGTGAAAACGTCCCTTACCCTGCCTGTGTCTCGCTCCGTATCGGTGCTGGAGTGCTGGAGTACCGTATCGACGACCGGAGCGATGGGATCTGTGCGGCCGCTGTCAGGATGTGGCAGAGCTGTTTCTGTGCCGGGCAGCGGATGGTGATTAGGGAGCGAGGAGATAAGATGGCGGCCGCTTTGTGCGGTTTTCTTCAGAGCCGCTATTTTCTCTGCAATAAGGAAGGTCCGCGGCGTGAATCGTGTCCGGTATGTGCTCCAGGGATCACGGTGGTCCGAGACCCAGCTTGCCGGTGTTTTAGCCGTGTATAAAGCCGGTTTGTGCCGGTATTATCAGGGTTGTTTGGAGAGGAGCTCAGCCGTGCATCCTCTCTCTTCAGCTGCAGGCCATGCCCCCCTCAAGCAAAACTTTAATATAGAACTTACTACAGCAGATAGAAAATAGTTATGTGTAAAATCATATGTATGTATATATGTGTGTGTAAAAAGAGTTAAGCAATCAATCAATATCACAGCAATCAATGCTATAGTGTCAAATGTCAATACAGTAATACATCAGCGAGCCAAGTAGTTATCACTCCTCTAGCTGATAAACTCAGCAGGGACTGGGAAATCCCTCAGAACAGTCTTTTCAAAGAGCCACTTGTCTTGGACGTATGGATCCCTGGATCCGTCCTGGGCTGCCCTTGCACGCTGTTTCCAGAATCTTCCAGGGACGAGTGTCTTTACGTCATGATGTTATCTCTAGCTGGCATCTGTTCTGTGACGCAGGCTAGCCCTCCATCTTATGATGCTGGCCAGGCACCCTAAACAGAGTTCTTTCACCATTTTGTTCTTATGTGCTTGGGTGTTTCATAATCTACTCAGCACAGTGGTCTGTACATGTTGATGCCTGATGCCTAAGTTACAAGATATGTCCCACTTTCCCAAACATGTGGCCAAGCCTCCAATGCGACCACTATACAGGCCTTGTCAGTCAAGTCATTTAGGAGGGGAGGACACTGCTGTGGTTCCCAAAGGGATCACACCGCAGCGTCCACAAGGAATCTCCATGTCTACTATTTTCTTATCTAGGCTGGTCCCACCATTCCCCTCACAATTTCCCAAACCTGCCATGAATCTACATAAGCTACTCCCTTAGTTCTATCTTCACCCTCCCCAACATCCTTGCACAAACAGGCAAACATGTTGGTTTGAGCAAGCCCTGAGCTAGCCTCCCTAAACCTATTACTCCTACATTCCCTCTTGCAGCTTACCCATCTCTGTGCACTAGATACTTTCTCCACCCTCACCAGCACTTACCCTAGCCAGTGCCTATTCAGTAAGGAGTAAGCTCCTCTCCTTGTTCTCAATGTCCCTCAATGTTGCCA
This sequence comes from Spea hammondii, assembly GCA_029215755.1. Taxonomy (NCBI): domain Eukaryota; kingdom Metazoa; phylum Chordata; class Amphibia; order Anura; family Pelobatidae; genus Spea; species Spea hammondii. The sequence continues at coordinate 128,428,699 of JARDYJ010000001.1, read as the reverse complement.
GTTGCCCTCTTAGATCCAGTATCAAATATTCAGTTTTTAAATTATACAGTATTAATTGATGCACTTATCATCGGAAATTATATTAAATATATATTAACTCTATCACATAATTTTGGCACAAGACATGAAATGAATAAACAGTTTCTATTTTGGCAATCGATATGATATTTTGATTGTCTTGAATAAGGAGTGTTTAGCTTTGTTAGCATTGAAATCGAAAATATCTTACTTTTAATTTGTATTCAATGTTAAATAGTTATACTGAATTTAAATAATTTATGTTTATTTGGAGATGTACTTGAAGTGCAACTTGAACTGCAGATTAATTTTGTACCTTATTTTGTTGCTTTATACGTATATGAAAATCTGCTTGCTCTTGAAAATATGTATACAAAATATTATTTGCTACACAACATATTTTACCTTTCAACTATTTAATTAATTCAATTCATGCACAATATTTAAAATATATTTATGCACTTACATGTCTCTTTCTTTGGTAAAAATTAAATACTTGCAAACATTTTATACAGGCTTTTTTCAATTCATGGTTTCTCAGAGTGTAAACCAGAGGATTTACCAAAGGAATAATGATTGTATACAATACAGAAATAATTTTATTAAAATCAAATGAATCAATGGCTTTGGGTCGTGCATACATAAATATAGTTGTGCCAAAAAATAAAACAACTACTGTTAAATGTGAGGCACAAGTAGAGAATGCTTTTTTCCATCCACTACTAGAAGGAGTTTTGTGTATAGTCATTAATATATACATATAAGATATTATTATGGGAACCAAGGAACTAATCAAAACAAATGTTGCAGTTATAAAATTCACTATTTCCACAGTTGAGATGTCATCACAGGAGAGGTTAATAACTGGTGAGATGTCACAAAAATAATGGTTGACTGTTTTGGAGTCACAGAAGTTCATCTGAGATATCAGACCTATAGAGAATGAGCTTGAGAGGAAACCTAAAAATACGCTACCAACAGTCAGACTCCGGGACATCTTAGAGGTCATAATATTCAGATAGCGCAGTGGGTTACAGATGGCCAGATATCGGTCAAAGGCCATAGTTGCCAATAAGAAACACTCAGTACATCCCAATGACAAAAAAAGGAACAGTTGCAGTAAACACTCCTTTATAGTTATTGTATTATTCTCTGTTAAAAGATCACTTAACATTTTGGGGACGGTAACCGAGACATATATTGAATCTAAGTAAGATAGATTTGTGAGGAAGAAGTACATTGGAGTGCAGAGGTTTGAATTACATCTAACAATCAGGATGATAGCAGCATTTTCCAAGATTGTGATTAGATAAACAAGAGAAAATATTAATGAAATAAAATGTTGAATCATTGGAGAAGTTTGGAAACCAAGTAAGACAAAATATGTTAGAGCCCTGCCATCTGAGGTTTTATTAAGCAACATAGTGACTATGTTTCCAGTCTAAATAAAGACTGATGCTCATGTAATACAGATCTAGTTAATATATCTAAAATTATAAAAAACTATATAATGATTCATAGTTCTCTAAAGCAACCACTCTAAGAACAGAAAAGATTTTGTTCACATATTTTACCAAATAAGAAATACCATTGACTTTCCACAACTTCATTATCCATTAACCTCATTAGATGGTCGAGGCATCTTTGAGCAGGCCAAAACTGGTGTTGATTTCCATGAAAATTGTGGTTCTGGTGGCAGTTGACTGATAATAGATGCAGTCATGAGGAACTGGAAAAAAATTTCTTAGTCACTGTTGTAAAATATTTTACCTTTTGTCCAATAGCAGTGTTACTCTGGATTTCCACAACAACATCTACATGGCTGTAGTTCATATCAGTTATATACACAATCATTATATTGTAATTAATCACTTCTGAGAATTCATTAACACTAAGCAGAATATTTTCTTTTTTCTTTTTACAATAATGAATTTGCTTACACAAGAGGACACATTGGAAAATCTATTAGTTCAATGTCGTTAAAGTAAGTTAATAATTCCCTTATAGAATTTTTTTGAATAGAAATGGCCTCATTAGATAGTACTAAAACTGATATGCATTAGGAATATAGTAGAAACAGGTATTTGTATTTTAGAAACAGGGTTTAAAACAGCTTTTATTTTAAACCAAAGCATTAACATTTTACGTGCCAAAGGCAGGGCGCTTTTTTCCTCTTGAGAGACCAGGTCAATAAAGTCGTACTTAAACTTATGGCCCTTTAACTCCTGATGGTGAACCTACTGATTTCCGCTCCCAATGCTGCAGAGATAATAGTAGCGGACAGGGCCGTAGCTAGGGTGAGGCGAGTGAGGCAGTCGCCTCAGGCGCAGCTGAGAGGGGGCACACAGCCGCCCAATCAGCAGCTGCAGCCTCTAGGACTGGTTGGGGAGATCACGGATCTCCCTAACCAGCAGAACATTTAGGAAACCGTCTTAATGCATGGGCACTCTGGGCAGTTGCCCAGGGGCCCAGTGTTCTAGGGGCCCCGTGGTGAATTACATTGCTGCCAGCAATGTCATTCACCACGAAGCCCCTAAAAAATAGCAGCGTATATATAGGGAAGGGGCGATCAGAGAGGCCACCTCCCCTGGGGCAGTCTTCAGAGGAGTGTAGAGGCAGCTGCACGATTGTGCTGTCCCCACAACCAGCCCTGCTCATCGGGCACACTGTGGGCATTGCGCTGGTCTGGGTATGAGGTGTCCGATGAGCAGCCCAACATTAGGGAGCGCGGGGTCTGTCAATTCAGACCTTGGCTTCCGTGCTCCCTAACCACTACGCGCCAGCAAATGATGCAGAGCGCGGGGATATGACGTCACCCCAGCGCTTTGCATCAATAGCCGGCACATAGTGATGAGGGAGCACTAAAGCAGAGGCCTGGAGTGACAGACCTCATGCTCCCATGACAGCATGGAAGAAAGAGGATAATGTATGATGCAGGATGATGGAAGATGAAAGAAGATGAGAAAGGTAAGACATGGGGAGAAAAGGTTGTAAGGACTATATATATATATATATATATATATATATATATATATATATATATAGTGAGAAGGGAGATAGATAAAGGGGGTCATAAGAATACTGAAATAAAGAGTGAGTGAGTGAGTGAGTGAGTGATTGAGAGAAGGAATTAATGTGTGGATGAATAGTGTGAATGAGTGAGAATAAATTATTGTGTGAATGAATTATGTGAATAAAAGTGTGGATTAATGAGTGACTGTAAAAGGTTTTGTATGTATCATAGATGTATAATAGATTTGTAGAAAGGCAAAGATCACACAAGCAGGGTATTTAAGCCTTGGGGACCAAGATGGCACAGGGCGGGCTGTTGGGGACAAAGTTAACTCATGATGGGATGTTTGGAGACAATGATGGCAAGTCTTATGTATGTAATCTGGGTGCTGGTCAGGTTCTGTGTGGGCAGCATGGACGCCAGGGCTGGCTTTGGGGTGTGCAATCTGTAAGGTATACCTGTAATTTAGGGGGTTTAGTTATATACCTTTATTGCTAAGTTTTTATGTGAATTCCAATTGATCTAGACCTGCAAAGCTGGGTTTGTGTGTGATTCTGTTGATCCATATCTGCTATGCTATGTTTCTATACATTATTTATGTATACCTGAAAATTCAGGGTTTGTATGTCTTATTCAGTTGATACAAAAAACAAAATACTGTCTGCTCTTCTCACCCTAATAAAGTTGGCAACAAATATATAAACATAATATAAATGAGGCCAATTCATATAACCAAAACCTCTCATTTATAGTATGTTTATATATTTGTTGCCAACTTTATTAGGGTGAGAAGTGCAGACAGTATTTTGTTTTTTGTATACATTGTAAAGCCAACACACTGTATTTGCAGCATGCTCACACTGTTTGGTAGGCCTCATATTATACATTTGTATTATTTGAGCCTGAGACTAGCTTAGCGCACCGGCATTTTTTCTTTTCCCTGTTTGCACATAAATGAGCGTATGTACCTGTTGATTTATCATAGCTGCAGCTAAACAACATTTCAGCAAAAAGTTTCGATAGGGGGCGCTCGTGTATTCCGCGCAATAAAAAAAGAAAAAAAGAAAAAGAAAAAACAATAGTGCAGGTGTATAGGAAATTGGTGTGCCCTGCGTATTGCAGATTATGATGAAGCCTTTTATGGCGAAACGCGTTGAGTGAATTTTTTGGACTTCTTTTACCATTTTTGCCTGTACTAGTGCTTTTCATTTATTTATTTTATTTATTTTATTTGTCTAGTTTTTAGCTGCATCTGTCATAGATCCAGTTTATTGCAATTTTTGGAATAATCCTGACTATATCTAGTTGCAGGAAAGTATCTAACTGTTTTCTGCCTTTCTGCCTATTTCCGCATAGTTTCAGGATTAACCAATTAATAAGCTTTACGTAACCTGACGTCCCTATTTCCGGACACTATATAATCTATAATATAAACAAAATAAAGCAGAGTGATTTTGGACCTGACCCAGAGTGTGTCGTGTGTCTTATTTCTCTCTCCGTGCACGTACATTTATATTCACATAATTTGGAGCAGTTCAACAATTGAAGAAAGGCTTTATTGGAAAGCATCCAAAACAACGCGTTGAGTGAATTTTTTGGACTTCTTTTACCATTTTTACCTGTACTAGTGCTTTTCATTTATTTATTTATTTTATTTGTCTAGTTTTTAGCTGCATCTGTCATAGATCCAGTTTATTGCAATTTTTGGAATAAATATACGTTTTACCATATCGCTTATGTGGACAGTGGTTGTTTGACACACCACACATCCACTAATATTGATCATTGGATCCATCAAACAGAGGAGGACACGGATGCAACCAGAACATCACCAGCGACTACGGGCATCTTTACACTTGTGTTAGTGTAAGTACAACTCTATTTTTTGCGCCTTTAGCGACATATGAAATACACACTATTGGTTCTTCTCTTGTTCCTTTCTTTGACATATATTCCATACGTGGACCCTGAGGGTACCCCTGCGACGCATTGAACTACACAAAAACACTGTGAGTGCATAATCTGCAATACGCAGGGCACAGCAATTTCCTATACACCTGCACTTTTGTTTTTTTCTTTTTCTTTTTTTCTTTTTTATTGCGTGGAATACACGAGCGCCCCCTATCGAAACTTTTTGCTGAAATTCCTCAACACCCGGAGAGTGTTGTATAAGGGCTGCAGCTGTGATTCCAGACAAAAAAAGGAAAGTCAATATAAAAGTTCACATGGGTTTATTGCATAGACTCATTCTAATACCGAACACGATGACATTGGCACATATCTAATTGAGTCTTTCATCTGAGACAAACTTTGCAAACATTTTTTATAAATATTTTAAAAAGAATTTACATACATGTGCCTGAAAAGCCAGTAGGTCCTCACAAGTGGTAATCATCACATTTTGAGTCAAACATCTTAATTCTAGTGTCTTGCTTGACCTGAACTCTGGCTACTTAAGATATCCTGTTGAATTAGAATACCGAACCTTATCTCTGCAACATTCTGCGGTTTATCTGCTTTAGTAGTGCTTCTTGGATGTCTTTATTTCTCAGGCTGTATATGAGAGGGTTAAGGAGAGGTGTAATGCTTGTATAGAAAATGGAGAGCAGCCATTCCTTGTCAGCCAGACGGTTAGATTTAGGGCGCATATACATAAAGCTTCCACTACCATAAAAAAGCAGGACAACAATTAGGTGAGATACACAGGTAGAGAAGGCTTTCTCCCTGCCATGGCCTTTAGGAATACTCAATACAGATGAAAGAATCCGCATGTATGATCCAAAAATTAAAAGAAAGCATCCAAGCATAAGGAAACCACCCACAACAAAAATAGTCACCTCATTGAAGTATGTATCAATGCAGGAAATCTTTAACAATGGAGGGATATCACAGAAAAAGTGGTTGAGTATTTTAGAACCACAGAATGGTAGCCTGAAAGTGTTGGCAGTGTGAACTACTCCATAAATACATCCAATTATCCAGGCTGCAAATGTCAATTTGATGCAGGCTTCTTTATTCATTATAGTCACATAGTTCAGTGGGAAACAAATAGCAACATATCGGTCATATGCCATTGTAGCCAACAATGAAGACTCAGAGGCTGCCAAAGAGAGGAAGAAATATTGCTGAGCTACACATGATGGAAATGAGATAGTTGGACACTTCAAAAGAAGACTGGTCAGTATTTGTGGGAGAGTGGTAGTAGTGTAACATATGTCCATGAGGGAAAGATTACTAAGAAGATAATACATGGGGATCTGAAGACGGCAATCCATGCTGCTTACAAAGATGATCAATATATTTCCCAACAATGTACCAAGATAAATGAATAGAAACAGCACAAAGTATAATGCATGTAGTGCCATTTTGCTTGAAAAAGCATAAAGGATAAATCCATCCTCACTGGTGGAATTTTTCATGTCTAAATAAAGTAGGATAAATCTTTCAGGAATTCCAAAGTAACTTAATCTGGTTCAGTAGTATATTCTTTTATCTTCCTCCTTGTTATGTAAACGGTACTGTGTGTTTGAAAGATGTGCATTGGACATCAGTAAATCTGGACTAGTGAAATGTGGCAACTGCATAAAGATCAGTTAGGTCATTGATATCTGTGTGATTTATTTACAGCTATTTATCATGTATGACTATTTAGTAATACATTCCATAAAATGTGATTATGCAACTGCTACATCAGTATAAATGATATTGTTCTTTAAGGAACTTGTCACTATACACATTATGCTTCTTAGTTTATGTTTCTAATTTCATCAATTTACATAAGATGGGCCTCCTAAATATTTTCAACTAGAATCCTAGAGCCACACACATACCTGTAAAATGTAAATAGTGTTGTTGGGTCTTCTATAAAAAAAAAATAACTCATCCAACCCCTTTCCCTTTTTTGTACCACTGGAAAATGTTAACTAGAGCAAGTTTTTATAGTGCAACTCGTATTGTCTTATATTGTGACCTAAATTCATTGTCTCCTTCATTATGCCTCTTGTCATCGTTCCAAGATGTGGGTCTTGCTGAGATTTTTGTTATAAAAGCTAGAATCATGTAAAGTAGGTATAAGTGAGTATACATATCTTAAAAAATTATGCTTTATAAATAAGTTTATATTCCATTCTTAAATAAAAAGCATCCTAAAGGTATTCTAAGACCTACCTCTATTGCCTCTTTACCGTTGAGACGAATAACTCATTTATGAGAGTTTAAAAATGATTAGGAAGCAGGAAGAAAACACAGCTCAAATATTCTTAAGTAGCTATCTATGTATAGATTTTCCCTACATTTATAATTCATCGTACATTAATATAGGGCTTTCTAAAATAATTGTGTTAAATGGTTCTACCTATGATCGGTCCCAACCACAGCTGAAGTAAATTGCTTCTATAGAGCTTATATACAGTTCGCATGACTGTTTGGCTCACATTGCAAAAAAATCACACGGATGAGCACTCTCCTGAGACATCTCTTGTTAACAATCAACAATCCTCCACAGATAATTAAGCAATGCAGATATGGCCACCCTTACGAAAAAATTACTGCAGTTTTTCTGAAGTAATACTGCAGTTTTTTGGACATGAAAAAACTGCAATACTGCACTTTTACTGCAGTATTACTGCACATTTACTGCAGTTTTACTGCATTTGTACTTCACTGTACTGCAGTTTTACTGCAGTTATTTTTGTACGGAAGTACAAATGCAATAAAGCTGCGGTACATTGAAGCACAACTGTAGGTTTGCAGTATGTCCAATTTTTCATGTCCAAAAAACTGCAGTATTACTTCAGAAAAAACTGCAGTAATTTTTCGTAAGGGCAGTGTTGTTTTAATATAACTCCAGGATTAATATGTATTCTAATGTTTTGTTTAGTACCACTGACTTATAGAATAAGTTCTGTATTTTCATCTTATTTAACTCATTACGGACCAGGCTGTTTTTTATTTTTTGTACCCTTTGTGACCAAGGCTGTTTTTAACATTTTTGCAGTGCTCGTGTTTAACCGTGTTTCTCAACTCACATTTAGTGTACTCACACAAGTTATATATTGGGGGTTTTTCAGGACAATAAAGGGTTTGAACCCGGCCACTCCAATTTACCCCATGAAACAAATCATCATCAAGTAGACACCCCTTGGGTATTTGAAATGCTAGTATTTTAACTCTTTCCATGTCAGGATTTTTGAGAAGATACAGGGCAATGTATTTCCTTTTCCTGCCCCTGCAGAGGTTTGTGGGTAAGAGAAGGCAATTTTCCTCACCACATGAGCTGGGAAGAGCACCTGGTCTCAATCTCTCCTCCTATGGAAGCATCGGTAAGAGATAAGGTTTATTATTTCCTAGGTCACTTCGCTGCTTTCAGTAGCTTTAGAGACACTTTATTTATGTTATATTTGTTATATTTCTGTATTAATAATCAGCTGCCTTTTAGATAGTTTGCTGAACTGGATGTTTTTTTAAATGTAACCACATTTTTTAAATTATTTTTTAAAATTTTACTACTCACATTGTGACTGGAAAGCTAGGCTCCATTGACTTACATGGTTGAATGCAGTACCTGTATTCAACTTGAAAGGGGAGCCAGAGTTTTCAGGAGGGTCTGGAGAGACCCTCTTGAAAAATTGTTTATTTTTTTAAAGGACGCCATTGCCTCCTAAACTCTTTCAAAACGGGCATCCGCCACCATACAGTGTACAGTGGCCTCTGATGTTGACCTCAGGCATTACAGCAACACCGTTTAAGTGAAGAAAGCGATCACATTAAGCTTGTTTAATGCCATTGGTTGTTAACTGACCTTTATTACATGACGTTCTTGGCACCTCATTGGTCGTTAAGGGGTTAAGACATTGTCGTAAAACTTTTGAATTGTTTGAGGGTATGAACTGTGGTAGATTCCTAATTCCATTATATTTTTTGTATAATTTTGTACATTTGAATTTGAATAATTGTCAGTTATGACACTTGTGGTATACAGCATTAGCACTGCCTCTACAGACTTCATTAAAAGGTGTTGTGCGTCTTTACCCGGCACTCTGTTTCCTAAAGGTGCACGGCTTGATTTATTGTATTGGAGCCCCAAAGATAAATACAGCACTGGCAATAGCCCTAGATTTTATAAGATTTGCTTTCTACTAGACAAATGCAACAGTAGGAGTGGCAGTTTGTAACTGGTCTGGACTTGTTGTAATTGGTAAGAGATCTTCTTACTCTCCACTTCGCTATGTGGCCATAACATTATAACCACTGAGGTGAAGTGAATAACACTGCTAATCTTATCATGACTCCTGTCATTGGGGGGATATATTAGGCAGCAAGTGAACATTTCATCCTCAAACTTGATGTGGACACGTGAGCATAAGAACTGATCCACGGAGTAATGGAAGAAGGTGGCCTGGTCTGATGAATCACGCTTACCTGGAGAACACATGGCACCAGGAGGCATCCATTGAGGCCCCTCCTCGCAACTTACAATACTTAAAGATACCACAGCACACCTTCAGAGGTATAGTGGAGTCCATGCCTCGACGGGTCAGGGCTGTTTTGCCAGCAAATTGGTGACCTACACAAAATTAGGCAGGTGGTCATAATGTTATGGCTGATCAGTGTCTAAGGACACTTCCATAAAGAAGCAGGAGGATCATTCCTGGATGGGACATTAAAAAGGTAAGTGAACCTTGTTACAGGTGATTTTAATTTTTTGTTGTTATCCCTCTCCAAACCATAGGACAGGGATGGCGGGTCATCAGATACGGTCTGTGTCCTCAGCAAGGCAGTAGCATACGTAACGGGGGTGGGGACAGACAGTAATGTCCGCCGCTGGAGGAGCAGGCTTGGTTGGGGAGATCAAGGATCTCCCTTTAACCAGCTTAAAATCACTCAAAGGAGCCGGAGGTCTGTTAAAGACTTCTTATACCGCTCCCTTGCAATGCGTGCGGCAAAAGCTGCGCCCACCGCCGTCCGTTCCCTCTGAACCAGAAGAAGAAGAGCGAATAGGAGGAAAAGGAGCTGACTGCTGTAACAAGAAAAGTGACAAGATAGGAAAGCAGGAAAGCATTCAGTAAGAGTGACAGTGAGAGTGGATTAGTATGTGTGGATTGGTAAATATGGATTAGTAAGTATGGATTGGTAAATGTGTGAGAGTGATGGGTGTTATGCTGTACCATTTCCAATGTCTTTTTCATTATATAATTATAAAGTACATCATAATTCCCAACACTCTATACTGTTCCATACATTACATTATATGAATGTGTGTAGCACTGTTACAATCAATCAGGAAAATTACAAATCAAGTAACAAATAGGGTGACCACATGTCCCGGATTGCCTGGGACAGTCCTGCAATTTTTTTATGTGGAGAGAGGGCTGCCAAGCGGTCACTCATGAATATGTTTTCAGCAACTGCTCGGCGCCCCTAACTCTCCTCCACAAAGCCTCTAGCTCTGTCACGGTGCGGCATTTCATGTTGAGCACCGGAATATGATGTCATATTCCGGCGCTCAGCAGTGAGGCAGAGGCCTGGTGCTCCCATCGCAGGACCTCCACAGGGTAAGTGAACTACAAAGGGGGAGAGATAGTGAGAAGGGAGAGAGAGGGGGTAGCTAGTGAGGAAGGGGGTAGTAACAGTATTGAAATAAATAGTGAGAATGAGTGAGAATTGTCTGAATGAGTGCGAGTATGAAATAATGTGTGGATGAATTTGTGAGAATGCAGTAATGAATATGTGTACATTTTTTGTGTGAATGAGTGAGAGAATAAATTATTGTGTGAATGAAAAAGTATTTGTATGTATCATAGATGTGTAACTGATTTGTAAAAAGGCAACGATGGCACAAGCAGGGTGTCTTTGGGTTGTGCAACCTGTGATTTATGCCTACAATTTAGGGTTTTATCTATACCTTTAATGTTGAGTTTTTATGTAAATTCCATATCTGTCATGCTATTTTCCATACATTATTTATGTATACCTGCAAATACAGGGTTTGTATGTCTTATTAGGTTGATCAATACCTGCAGTGCTGTTTCCATGTGTTGTTTATTTGATCTATAACCTCAATGCTGAGTTTACATGTGATTTCCAGTTGATCTGTACCTGCAATTCTGGGTTTGTGTGTTCTGTTGATCTATACCTGCAATGCTATGTTTCCATACATTATTATTGTATACCTGCAAATACGGGATTTGTATGTCTGATTCTATGCCTCCACATGTGAACAATAATAATCACAATATTAATATATATATATATATGATTGCTAACAACAATCACACTCCTATCATGCCCAGGCAACCAGTACATGCCAGAACCTGGACATGATAGGAATGTGATTGCTGTTAGCAATCACACTCCTATCATGCCAAGTCAGCTAGTACATGCTGGAATCTGGGTATGCCTGGGCAGGATTGGAGTGTGATTGCTGTTAACAATCATATAAATATATATAGACTTGTGCATTTGGAATCGTACGAACTTGTTTTTGAAAGGAAATTGCCTACTATGTGCATTCATATAAATCTCAGATAACAAGGGCGTTCACTGATTCAGGATACTTTTATACCTATCCCATGCTTGTTTACTATACTAGTCTCTACCACTTCTGCTGGGAGTTGTTTCACTTATCTATCCCCTGTTTGCGTGTTCTGAAGTTTTACTGTTTGCCTGTTAACCAAATAAATAATTACTCCAAAGTCTATCTCTTCTGTTGCCATTGACAGAACAGTGCCCCAATGCTATATTGTGCCTTGTATTTTATGTTCCAAGTGCATTATTTAACATTTATCAGCATTACACTGCAGCTACCAGCCTTGGTCAGCGGAGCTAGTACCAGGGAGAAGAGGACAGAAGGAAGAAGACAGAAGAGGCAAAAGAAGAAGTGGAGCTGCAGGAAAGGAGACAGGGACTTGGAAGCAGTTGGCAGAGAACGTGTAGTAAGAGTGTAAGAGAGTGGGAGAGGAGGTGAGACAGCATGAGAGAGTGATGAGTAAGAGGGTTAGAGAGCATGAGTGAGAGTGTAAGACAGTGTGAGAGTGTATGAATGAGAGAGCATGAGAGTTAGTGAGAGAACATGAATGAGAGCATAAATAAGTGAGTGTGAGTGGAGAGAGCATGGATGAGAGTGCAAGAGCGTGTGAGAGAGTGTGAGAGAATATGATAGAGCAAATTAGTGTGAGAGAGTGAGAAAATAAGAGATCCTGAGCGTGTCAGAAGGCATGAGTAAGAGTGTGAGAGCATGAGTTAGAGTGTAAGACAGCATGTGTCAGCCAGTGACTGACTTGCTATATATTGATTGCAGTCATGCTGTACCACTGTCATTATCTGAATCAATCTATAATGATGAAAGTTGTGCATTACAACCATCAGTATCTGGATCAATATATAGTGATAGGAGTCAAGCTGTACCACCGTCTGTCTGGATCACTATGTAATGATGGGAGTTGTAGTTTACCACTATCATGCTCAGCATATATTGAGTTATACTCTACCACCTTCAGGCACCGGGTATAGTGATGGGAGTTATGCTGTACCACCCTCAGTGTTTAACTTACTATTTAATGATGCTATGCTGTACTTTTGTCAATGTCTGGTTTACGATATAATGATGGGAGTTACGTTGTACAACTGTAATTGTCTAGCTCAATATATAATTATGAGAGTTATGCTGTACCACTGTTGTTATCTGGCTCAATGTATAATGATGGGAGTCATGCAGTACAACCATCAATGACTGGATCACTATAGAGTTATGGGATTTATGCGGAATAACATATGACAGGCTTACTGTGTGCTTGACATAAGTTACACGTTCGCACAGATATATGCTTATTCCTAAACAGTCCGTTTTAAATACAAGCATGTATCCTATTTAAAGGCAACAGTCAAAACATAAAATCAATCAATTAAAATGATGCTGTGCATTGGGGCAAACTCACGTACACACACATATATATATATATATATATATATATATATATATATATAAATGTACTATAAAATACATAGTACACAATCATGAGCAAAAAATAACTAGAGAGAAGGCCAGAAGACATTCAGAGAATGTGGATTTCGGATGAAAACTCAAAGCTTTTTGCTTGGTTTTTGTCTGTTTTATGGGGGAGTCTGGCCTCATTTCCAGTGATCTGTACGATTTGACCAAATCAGCAAATTTTGCACGAATCCAAAAGCACAAGTTTTTATCTACGAAGTTACAACATTTGCAGACACAGTGTCCATGCAGATACGTGCCCTTTGATTCTGCATTATTATCCTGAAACAAATGTTGTTCTTGCCACCAAGTCATTTATAGGTTTGCATACGAGGGTGTAAACTGCGCCCCCATTGTAGTTTCACATGACTGCAGATAAAATATATTCTGAAACATAAAAAAATGTGGATAAGTAGAAATATTACATTGTTTACGTTGGTCGGTACATAGATGATTACTTTTTATTAGGTCAGGGAGTGCAGAACTGATTGGCCCCTTTTAGATTTTGTCAATTCTAATAATCTTAATTTAAAATGTACTTTGTGTTCATCAGGTGTCAGTTTGAGCTATATTGAATATTTATCTACTCATAAGGACTAAGATTTGTAAGTCATCTAAAGTCAGTCCACTTATTATGGATAATGTAGATGATAATGTAAAAAAATCTCCATTATTAAGCATTATTTGGCTTCAACCCAGCCGGAGAAGGTGTAACTAACCATGAAATATTTCTCGGGGTGGGGGCAAAATACTAGCCCTGCTCAAAGGGTGGGGCATAGGCAGGAATAATTTTAAGCTCAGGTGAGGTTTATATACCCTACCCATTCCCACGGAGCATGGCATCAATGATGTATATTATAGTATAATGGAAAAAGGAAGTCTGATGTGCTGCATATATTTAGTCTTATGTATACTGGTTGGTGCACAAACCTATTTAAAACATCAATAATCACAGCTGATGCAGTAGTAGCCTCATATGAACAGTACACAGACGCACTTATATATTTTATTTATTATTCCTGCCCTGGCTAGTCTTGTGTAGGAATCCAGCACTGCTCTCTGATGATCTCCTGGAGAGGGGCGTGCACGGTGATGTGGCTTCTCTCAGATATTTAGCCAAAATCAATATCCTGACATACTGCCTCACAGGCAACCAAATGCACAACAGGTTTGACATGTCTAATACTCTCCTATATGCCAATATTCCACATGCTTAGGAGCTAGGTAAATCAAATTGATTTAACCAGTGTTGTCCATAACAATGAATTTCTTAATTCATGTTGTGTATACCAAATTGTGTCTTCATTATTACTGCCTCATAAATAAAACCATTTTTGCAATATTTCTTTGACCATGGAAAATTTGTTTTTGGCACTTGTGGACGTTTCAAGCAAACCTACAATTTATATAATACAATAAAATCGAAGAATTATGCATAAACCAAACAAAAAAATAAATTTTTCAGAAAATGAGTGGTTATTATACAATTAGTATCAAGATCTTTTTAGCCCAATTGAGATATACTAGACTGACAGAGATGGGGAATGTGATGGCACTCTCTGTCAAGCAATAAAGATTAATGTCAAAAACTCTTGGTAATAAATGTTAGGGACAAATAATACTTTAATAATACATTTCTAATGGCTATCAAATTTAGTTGTTCTGCGCATTTTTATAAAAACTGTTCCTAGTATCATCTTGATATCTTGGTTCCTAAGGCTGTAGATTATGGGATTTAACAGAGGTGTCACCACAGTATACAGCAAAGATAGGATTTTGTTTGCTGTAAGTGAGTGCTGTTTGGATGGGGAAACATACATTATGATCAAGCTTCCATAGTAAGTGGACACAACTGCTATATGAGAGCTGCAGGTTGAGAAGGCTTTTCTCCTACCTATAGATGAAGGAATTCTAACTATAGCAAAAATAATACAAGCATAAGTTCCAAGGACAAAAATAAATGGAAGCAAAACAATGCCAGATGAAAAATAAAACACCATCCTCTCAGCCACAAATGTTTCTGTGCAAGACAATTTAAGAATATGTGGTAAGTCACAGAATAAATGGTCGATCACATTAGAATCACAAAACTGGAGTTTAAACACTGGAATTATCAATATGAATATACCAGTGAAGCCACCAATCCAAGACAGGAGAATTAGGCTAAGGCAAACTTTTGTATTCATAAGAAGTGAGTACCGCAATGGATTACAAATAGCCAGGTATCTGTCATAAGACATCACAGTGAGCAGGAAACACTCCACTGATACCATACAGCCGAGCATACTCAACTGAGTTATGCAGCCATTGATAGATATGGTGCCTTTTTCTACCAATGTGACATAAAGCATTTTAGGCATAATGACAGTGGTAAATAAGATCTCAGATAATGACAGGTTGCTGAGAAATAAATACATAGGAGAGTGAAGTCGAATGTTGGACAAGACCAAAGCAATAATTAGAAAGTTCCCAATTAATGTTCCAATATAAATAATCAGGAGACAAGAGAAAACCAGTATCTTGAATTCATGAAGGTTATGGAATCCCAATATTAAAAATTCAGTAACGATGGTTTGGTTTTCCTTATGCATTACCTGTGAGGGGGATGGAGAAAAATTAGGACTAGATAACAAATAGAAACTGTCTCTAAATGCATTCTTTTCACAAGTAAAAGAAGCAAAAATGCATATATTACCCATAATAAATCATAAACAACATCACTGTGCACTTGCTTTATAACATCTTTATAAAATCAAGTATTCATTTAGCCAAAAAATGTGTTTTGTGGTTTGAGGTAATGTTTTTATTGGACTAACCTTTATTTGTTAGAATTCACTTTTGAGAGCATTAACTTCATTTTATTAAGGTCGAAGAAATAGTAAAGAGAGAAAATCTGAAGTTAGACATTTATGGCAGTGTATGGGTATAGCAAAATGGACTCATAAGGTATCTTTAACAAAGCATGAAAAAATGTTGAGGTTCAGAAAACTAAACTTACAATATCTCTTGAATGTTTCCTCTTTTGATGAAACAAGATCTAGCAAGAATATAGTAAACACTTGTGATCAGTCTTTTCTGTAAGTTTTTCAGAATCTAACTAAAAGAGTTTGTCTCTTTGCAGCGATAAAATATTTGCAGATTACAATTTAGAAAATCAATATTACCTAGCATAAATAATAATTTCAGACTGTGATCACTGTATATATTGTATTGAGTTTCCCCAATAGATCATGTGCTCATGGGCAAGAGCTCTGTAGTGACCCTTGAGGTTAACTATTTGAATTTAATTTTTGTAAGAGATTATTGGAAGATATCTCAAGGTATCACTGCAGTTACTGTGTGAGACACACTCACAGAGTGCAGAATGTAAATACAAGACTTTGTGAGCTTCAGTTGTGTTATATAGTTCTTTAACACCACCAGTATATATATAATGTAAATAAGTGTAAAAATGATAGGTCACTGAAATCCCTGGTAAGAAAAAGGGAACCAACCCCCACTCTTTCCCAGCCTAAGTGAGGTGGGGTGAGAGTAAAAGTTTACCTATAACCCCCATTTAATATTCAGCAGGATGAAACAGACAGTTAAAGAGAGAATTAATCCTTTTAAAGACATGGAACCCATTCCATGTCTAATCCTCCCATCACTGTACAACCAACAGCCACGGTCTACACAAATGGCATCAGTTGACAACACTGTATGACCCAAAAAAAGTTGCATCCTTTGGACAGTGATTTCCATTGTCCACCCTTTGGGTACTGAGGAGGGTACCCAAAGGGTGGACTGGATGTGTCTTAACTCTCCTACCCTGAATGTTTAGAGGTAGGAGTAGTTAGGGCTTTTTTAAAAAAGAAACTGAATTTTTAAGTCCCTGGTAACCCATAGCACAGCAGATTGCATGCCCTTGCATGTTTGAACTGGCAAAAAAACTTGCAGATTCACTAAGAGGTTTGCGAAGGCATTCAACAATCAATTTTGCAAGTTTCAGATGAGATCAAACAAAATAACAAATAAAATTAAAAAAAAAATACAATAAATCAAATAGGATTCCCAGACACTATCTCTACCAAAGGGGGGCAATTGTTTGTGTCTTTTCTAATCTTCTGTGCAGTAGGGCTTATTGCCCTGCCCCACATGCTGGTAAAATAAACTGTTGCTTTGGTAGGGCACAGACCACATCTCATACTACCTCTATCACTGCCCTGTGAGTTCAGTTAACTTACATTAGTTTTTTGGTATTTTTAGTGTTTTGTATCTCCACCCTTGGTAGTGTATGGAATGAGGTCCATACAAGCACTAATTGGGTGCCAGAAAGGTGGGCAGTATGCATAGTATAGACAGTATATTGTCTACTGACACTCAGAAGATGAAAACTTGTGGGGAAAATACCCCTTACCCATTCATGACCCATCCAGCAGTTATCCAGCAAAAAAAGCCATCGGCCCTCATTTTTGGCCATCCAAAAAAAGGAGCTGAATTGCATCCTTCATAAATGTCAGTGGGTCAAGGTTACAAGGTAAATTTATAAAATGAGTCCCAACTTGCATTTGCAGCACACAAGTTACAACCTGCTTGCTTTTTTCAACTTGCATACACGATACTCATGAGTTTGGATCACAAATGTTACTACCCCCCTTTAACATTGATTCCCTGGGACTAGGCCTCTACTTCCCTCACGACCTCTTTGGGAGAAACGGATCAACACCCGAATGCTCTGGGTTGCATGTATGAAGGTACAACCACCACTATAACCCCACCAAATAAAAACCATTAGACTGAACTAGATTAAAACAGGCCACAGCTCAATTTATTAAAAACACCATATCCAAACTGTGTTGGCCTAAAACACTATTACATAAGATTAACATAAATACATAGATATACAACACAAACAACCAATGCATAAATAACAAATAATGGATAAACAAATATACATAAAAAATCATAAAACCCTTCAAACATGTCCAACACAGTAACGGAACCTAACCACCACCTTACAGTCCAAAGCACAGGTACTCGCCTCCCTCCTCATCCAAAAAACCAGGACAGCTAACTTCCGCTGTCCCAAAACCAATGCTAACCACCAACTGACCATAAGCTCGGTGGGCACGTCCATAAGCACATCAGAGGTCAGGGAAGGATTGAGCCCGACTCGCCTTCCTTCACACAGTATCCAAACTCCGTAGCAAAACCAGACCGGCAAGGTCACACTACATGCTACAAACCCTGCTGTTTAACCTCTAAAATCAGCAGGGGCCCCCCACACACCGACGCTATGGCCTAACCAACCGCCTCCCGGAGAGCTAAATGAAACAGATGCAAAACAACCTCGTTCAACGCCATCGCTCCTTGACAGATTGGCCGCATCCCTCTAAGACCCTATGCCTAACCAACACCCCTTGAATACCAGACACAAATTTAGACATCCACTTATTCAATTTAATCCTAGACCGCCCCAGCGCCCGCTGATTATTAGCCTAACTGGCACTACTCCCAAATATCCCCCCCAGTAAACTACTAGTACCAACGGGGGGCTCAACAACCTTGACAGCTCCACCAGCTCCGGGAGAAGACGGACCCACCAAAAAGACAAAAAGGACCCTTCCTGATGCACCAGGAGCAGGCCCCCATACACCAGCCGAACCACCAAAAAATCCCTCACCACTGACACCGAGCAAATGGCCGAGCCTGCCATGGGACCAAGTTCAACCCAGGCACCCTTACCCATTACATCAGTCTTAGACCGACGAATCTGAAAACGTAAGCCCTTGGAGCTGAACTCGACCACCAAAACATCCCCAGGAACCCGCTTACTCTGGCTAACCAACTCCCCCATCCGCATGACCCCAAAAAACGTCAAAGCAAAATCCGCCCGCAACAACCGAACCTCAAAACCCGAAATACACACCGACACCAGCGCACCAAACAACCGAACCAACAGCTCCGCCGACACCGGCCTTCTAGCATCCCTAGAAACCATACCCCTGCTCCACCCTTTCAAGGCTTGCCGAAGGACAAAGTCCTTAGTAACATCCGGCAACCCCACCACAGGAAACTAAGGCCTGACAGACAATCAGAGGCCACAGACGGGGACACCCCCCAGACTCCCACCTATACAGCAGGGAAAGCAAACCCCTAACCCGATCTGCGTGAGAAAAGAAACCTCCACATTCCCACTCAAGTCCGGCCCACTCATTGCACACCATACACCGAACTACGGATCCAATGCGTCACTCGTCCAACCCAAGGGCCCATAGCTCCACTGGGTACGGGATCCCCTCCTGGTCCACATAAAGTGCCGCGGCTCGAAACTCCTCCCACTGAAAGTGAGAGAGCACATCAGCCGTTACGTTTTTAACACCAGGTATATGCACCACTCTATAGGTCACATTCAGACCCAAACACCACAATACCAGACAACGTAAGAAGCGGACCACCGGAGGGGAGGACGCCATCAAATTATTGATCGCTTAAACCACCCAAGTTGTCACATGGTAAAATCACCCGCCTGTCCCTGAGAAGGTCACCCCACACCTCCACCGCCACCAGTATGGGAAAAAGCTCAAGGAACGCCAAGTTCCTCATAAGCCCTGAGTTACTGGAAGAGTCAGGCCACCTCTCGGCATACCACCACGTGCCCAGGATAGCCCCAAACCCCACGGACCTGGCAGCATCCATATAAAGAGGCAGCTGGGCGTTCGAGACCTCCATCGCCTGCCAGTAGGACAGACCATTGTAGGTTTCCAGGAAAGATCCCCATACCACCAAATCATCCCGCAGTGGGCGAGTAAGCTGTATAAAATGGCGAGATCTAACCACACCAGCCGCCTACTGAAGACTCTACCCATGGGCAAAACCCAGCAGGCAAAATTCAACTTCCCCAGCATCGACTGCAACTGGCAAAGCTTGATCTTCTGCATCCCCCGCACCTTAGCCCCGAACCCCTTCAGGTCAGCCAGCTTGTGGGCAGGCAAGCAACATTCCATAGCCACGTAATCAACCTCGATTCCGAGAAAGCTAAGGCAGTTAGTTGCCCCCCGTCTTATCAGGCGCGAAGGGCACCCCAAACCGCCACATCAAGCCCTACACCATCTCCAAGAGATGAAGACAGTCCCTGAGGCCACCGGACCCAATGCACAAAAAATGCACGCTTGACAGCAGGCATTAGGGTGGGCTCCGTCGCAAATACAGCATTCGTACTTGAACCGACACAAGGCGCCCACTAACACTGTCCTTGGCGGAACTACTCGTCATACCGCCACAAGTCCAAACCACCATAATTATCAAGGCACTTTTCTTGGGAATTCTTATCTGCCCCTTCTTTCGCCAGAGGAGGAGCCTCCTCCAATGGTAAAAGGGTGAAAATCTCAAGGAATCCCCCCTTCCTAATCTTTTGTTTGGTCTCCTGATTCAAATACAGGCTCAACGGGCCCAGCCAACACATATACAATGCCCCATGAGCCACGTCAACCACCCCAGCCACCGGATCAACCACCGCCACCAACTCACTCCCAGCAGCAACACCGCCAGGCAGAGCAGCCACCTCCCTTGCTGCCGCGGACCCCCCCCCAGGCCCGCCACCTCCGAGCTACCGTGACTGACCACAAAACTAAAGGGGGAGAATCATCCCCCTTAGTGTTCCTTAAACAAACTTACTACCGCCCCCAGGGGATGCCCCGATTGGTCCCAAATCGACCGTCAAGCTCTACCCCAGCCTGTCTGGAATGCCCCCGTGCTCTCACTCATCCGGAAACCCCCTCAGACCCTGCAAAAAATCCCCCACGGACAAACCTGGGTCAACCCCCACCCCAGACCCCAAAGACTGAGAAGAATACTTACAGCCAAGCGCCCAGCAGACCTCCAGCGGCAGCCATGTTGCTTAAAGATCCAGGAAGCACCAGTACCACCATCACAGATAGCCGCGTGGAGTCCGTGTGCACTGAAGGAGCTCTCATCTGCAGAGAAGAAGTGCCGGGCCTACTCACCCCTCCAGCTGCTTGCCTGACCTCCGACCTCCTCTTCGGCCCTCTTCGGGCAGGCAGTGTGTATTGAGCGAACTGTTCACGAAGCGCCCTGCCACCGTCCTTGTCCCAAAGGGCACCCTATATCTCCTTGGGATTCCCGTCCCCCACATTTACATACCCCAATCACAGAGCGCCCACACCTTGTCCATTCAGCTACACTAATTCTCAGGGGCTTGGAGCGGGGTCTTGACACGCCCTGCTTCCCGCCCATTTCCCCTTTAAATGGGGGTATTTCCCTGGATAGCTCACAGGAAACTTAAGGCCAAACTGAAGATGTGGGGTGCTGAATTCATTTCTGAGGTGCTAATTTGTTCTTTGCCTGGTCCTGAACCAAATCTATAGTAATAAAAAAATGTGGGTCATTAAATGTCAGAAATAAATGATGTTGCTCTGTGTATTTTTACATTGTAATTCATGGAAATCTCCCTCATAATAATTATAATTTGCAATTTATTAAACATTTCCTATTCCTATGTGTGGAAATGTGTTTCTATGTTCCACACACCTACTTATGTTTGAGCCCTGCATGATGTTATACAGAATGGTTATTTTAGTATTTGTACAGTCAAAAGTAAAAAACAATATTTAAAACAGTATGAATTAGATTAATACGCTATTACTGCCATGGTAGTAAGGAGAACTTCTTACCGTAGGTTATACTATGTATCTAACAGCTTGCATTTATTATCATCAAACCTTTGAATAAGTTAGGCCCTTGTCATGAAAAAAAGGCAGTGAAGAAGCATTGTAGTGTTTGTCCTTTAGTACAAGGTACCATGCAGAAGGCCTTTTGGAAGCTCTGAAGAGATTATGAATCTATGAGCACCAAATCTATTCTTAAGGACTGTCACAACTGTTACTGTAACATATAATTTTTCTTGGTTTGTTTATGTGCTGCTTTATCAAGTACTTTAACCACAATGAGATTTTTAATAACATTTACTGTGCCGACATACAGATCCAACTAGAAACATATTACATTGACGTTTTTGATTGCTTTATGAACTGCATCCTTTGTTAAAACATTGAATATACATGTGTATTTAAGCATCAGATCTTTTATTAGTTAATTAAAAAAATATTTACACATGTATAAATGAGTATCTTATACCATTATTAGTTTCTAAAGACTTCAATCAAATAGAGCAACACCTAATAACCAGTGTTACATCATTTAGTAGATTGTTTGTGTATTTTTATTGCACACATCCAAAACATATCAACTTAAATCTGAATTGTTTAGTGTTTTATGCATATTCTAAAGACTTTAAGTTATTTTTAAAATTATTTTTGGTTAAATGTTCATAACTATCAAGGACCATGTAACATCCCATTCTGTCATTCATTAAATAATTCTCATGTCAGTTCTTCAGTTGGGACTTGCATCATAGCATTCCCAATTGCTTGGTAGTAATTTGTGATTGCAAACAAAAGTCAACAAATTATTGTCAACATCATCAGCTGATTATTCCCTATTGAACTTGTTATTTTCGGTGACTAGAGCATTAGCAAAGATTTTCAAGATAATGATATCTTTGGTGCTTGCCAATTAGTAATCCCAGAACAAAGAAACACAAATGTAGATTTGCAAGTTTTAACTTTTACTAAAGTGAATGATGCAAAATGCACTTTTTCATTATTGTAAACATTATATATACAGTATTGTCAAGTCATATAATGTATTGTATATTTTATTTTACTGTGTATAAACTTGGGTGTGTCTGCACCTTTTACAGTATGTAATGAAGGCCTGCCATCTGAAATGCTCCATTTTAGAATACAGCAACTACCACATATTTTATAAAAGTCCAGTTCTATAACAAATAGGAAATGGCAATTCATGAATTTATGGCCAAAGTTCATCTTTAATTGTACATGCTTCTAATAAAAGTACACCATAGTCTTTTCAAGTTGGCTTTGCCTGCTCATGGTTATACAATAATACATACATTCCCAGTTAAATGTGAGATGTGGTTATTTTATTTATTAGTCTCCATACACTTTGAGTTCAAGACAGTGTTCCTTAAACAAACATATGAATAAATTATCCCATGGTGATACTACTTGATTGATGTACACTATGGTACATGATTAATCTTTAAAAAAAAACAAAAAAACATAAAATAAAACCCGTAAATGCATTTTTGAAATCTGCTCAGTTCTGAGTACTAATTTCTAAATTTTGTTCCAGGCCCATCTGTATGTAATAGGCCTATTAGGCCAACATACTTTCAGCAGCCTCACTTCACAAGCAACATGCCCCACAGTGCCACCTTTGTCCCCAAACAGTTGTGAGTGCCCCCTTCATACATAAAGTAGCATGCCTATGTAATTTTTGCTCCCAAAACAGCTTGTGTATACCATCTTTGCCATCAAAAAGCTTCTCAATGCCCCCAGCTTTATTAAATAAGTACCACATTGTAACACAATATATTAATTAACAGGTTGATGCTAGAGAAGCTCCCTGCCGGCGACCAATAGAGTCACTCGTATGGATGGACCCTTAACTCCTTACACTAAAACATGGTCTTGGGAGGTTCCATGAGTTAAAGGTCCGTGCGAGCGACTCTCCTCTAGCATCAAGCAATGAAGGGCAGCTGCTCTTTGTTGGTTGATGCCAGAGGTGGCCCGTGCCGGCAACCAACAGAGTCACTGTTACGGGCCGTTAACCCCTGCAATGCAACGTAGATATGGTAGGCAAGAGGCGGTGGGAAGGGATCAGGGAGATTAGCTAGGAGATATTAACAAAGACGAACACGAAGATTCTCCGTGTAGGTTTACCCACCGCCATATTAGTTTATTTGGTATTCGGTTTGAACAATGAAAACGCATCGTTCGTGTTCATTTTCATGTTGTCCCGAATAGTCTGCACAAGTCTGCATTTCGAATGCAGCAGCTATGTATGACATTTGCAACTTTGCTCCATTCTATGTATTTGCTCAATTACAAGACAACCCTGCAACCCTGATTAGATGACTTCCCAAAATATAAATATTAATTTAGGAAAAAACAAAAAGCCTGAATATAAGACTACTAAAAAAAGTTTTACTAGTGTAATAAATATAAGTCAACTATTAATCTCCAAGGACAACAGCTGGATCCCAACACAATGGGATTCCTCTTGAGTAAACCAGTTTCAAGGAATTACACTAGTGGCGAAACCCAAATGTCCAGGAACTCACAATACATCAAAGAGCTATCTCTCTACCAGGTGGGAACAATAAACAGGAGATACAATCTACAATCTCCTACAACAAAAGGACTGCAGGAGATAGTATCTGGGCTGGAGACAAGCATGTGTTTGTCCTACAACAAAAGGAGACAATATCAACATTCCAGAGACCCACCCTGAATTTGCCCTGAGGCACTGTGGGGGCAATCTAACTTCATGGACAAGAGCGGTCTCTACAGGCAGCTGGTGCAGGTACAAGATTGTGCCTTCCTAAGGATGAGTGGACACAAACTAAGAAGATGATTGGCTGGGACTGTTTGGGCATAGTGGCTATAAAGGTGTTGTGTGAGCAACAAAGACAAGAGAGAGAACCAGAAAGAAAGAAGGAAGGATAACATCAAGGTGACAGGGACACCCCATCCTTACATGCACACATAGAGTCATTAGCCTAGTGTAGTTAGAGTCATAGAGCCTTGTATTTCAAACGCTTCTCTGTATACTCATATATATGTATTTGTTATTTTAATAAACCCATTGTTTTAAGCCACTGGTGTAAGTGGAGTTTCATACGACGAGGAATCTGTAGTAGTTAAAGGAAAGCCAGACGGGTGAAGGTTATATATCCCGGGATTTAAAGGTGCTTTCTACAACTAGTAAATATTAATTCACATGCAAACAATTTTTTTCCTATTTAATAAAAACTATGATGCCCCCAGATATGCCTTATATGCCACTCTGCCTCCCAGATATGGTGTAGCACCGGAAGGTTGTATGATGCCGGTGCGCCGTCATAGAAGCCCCCAGAGGAAGTGCCGGGAGCAGAGGCTGCCAAAGAGGAGGATCCGGGTCCCCTGCAGCGCTGCAGGGGATTTGGATCTAATTCTTGTAATCAGACCTCTATTCGATTAGAAGACGACCTTGAATATAAGAGGAGGGATATTTTTCAGAGCATTTGCTCTGGAAAAAACCTTGTCTTATAATCAAGCAAATACGGTATATATATATATATATATATACACACACACGTTAGACATGTACTTTTAACTACATAAGATGTACTTATCTCTTTGAAGTAAAGACCGTGATTAAAATATGATTTCAAAATAACAGCTGAACTGGCAGTTAGTTTTCATTATTTAATGTTAGACCCTATTGCCAATATAAACAAATACAAAAAGGAAGCACTCACCTGAACTAGCATTAATTATAAGGGGGTGCTGCTGAAGACCAATATATATACATATTAGCCCCTGCTGCCAATATATATAAGTATTAGACACTGCTGCCAACATATATAAATATTAGACCCTGTTGCCAATTCATTTTATTTAGAAGAAATTGGGTCCTGCTCCACGCTCCCTAGCTTGCAATCACTCCCTTCGCTCCCGCACCAAAAAAAATATTTGCCACACTGACTCAGAATCAGACATACAAATGCTGTATTTGCAGGTATACAATAACAATGTATGGAAACATAGCATTGCAGCTTTAGATCAACTGGAAATCACACATAAACTCTGAAGGTACAGATCAAATAAACACATGGAAACAGCATTGCAGGTATTGATCACCTGATTAAGAAATACAAACCCTGTATTTGCAGGTATACATAAATAATGTATGGAAACATAACATGGCAGTTATGTATCAACAGAATAACACACAAACCCAGCTTTGCAGGTATAAATCAATTGGAATTAATATAAAAACAGCATTCAATGTATAGATAAAACCCCCTAAATTACAGGCATAGATCACAGGTCACACACCCCAAAGCCAGCCCTGGTGTCCTCACTGCCCACATAGATCCTGACCAGCACCCAAATTACACGCATATGACCTGCCATAATTGTCCCCGAACAGCCCAGCATGAGTCAATTTTGTCCCCAAAACACCCCGGTCTGTGCCATCTTGGTCCCCATGGCTCAAAAACGTTGCTTGTGTCATCTTTGCCTTTCCACAAATCAATTATACATCTACGATACACACAAACACTTTTACAGTCACTCACTAATTCACACTTTCATTCACATAATTCATTCACACAATAATTTATTCTCTCACTCATTCTCCCAAATCATTTATACATATTCATTAATGCATTCTCACAAATTCATACTCTCACGCATTCAGACTATTCATGCACACATTCATTCATACTCTCACTCATTCAGACAATCCATGCACACATTAATTCTTTCATTCTTTCACTTATTCACACAGTTCATCCACACATTAATTATTTCATTTTCTCACTCATTCACACGATGCATCCACACCTTCATTCATTCATTTATTCATTCTCACTCATTCTTACTCTTTATTTCAATATTCTTACCACCCCTTTCTCACTATCTACCCCCTCCCCCTTTTTTACTATCTACTCCCTCCCCTTCTCAATTTCTATCCCCTCTCCCTCCCATCTTACTATCTACCACCTCTCCCTCCCTTCTTACTATCTACCTCCTCTCCCCCACTTCTCACTATCTATCCCTCTCCCTCCCTTCTCACTATCTACCCCCTCCCCTCCTCACTATCTATCCTTCTCCCTTCCTTCTCACTATGTACTCCTCTCCCTCCCTTCTCACTATCTAACCCTCTCCCTCCCTTCTCACTATCTACCCTTCTCCCTTCCTTCTCACTATCTACCCCTCTCACTCCGTCTCAATATCTATCAATATCCATCTATCTATCTATATGAAGTATGTCTGTACTCCATGATGCATGACTGATGACTGGATAGCGCTAGACAGGATTCAATGGCACTAGACAGTACTCAATGGCACTAAAAAGGACTGGGCTAAGACTGATCTGAGAACTGAGGTAAGGCAGAGACGGGACAAGACTGAGACTTTGGCCAAACAGGCAGAAAGAACCCTTCCCACAGGTAGTTGACCCCCCAGGTTAGGGGTCCAAGGTCCTGCTAGGTAAAAAAGACACAGTTAACAGCAGCTGATCTGGGGGGGGGGTGACAGAGTCACCACACACCAGCGCCATCAGATTGGAGCTCAAAAATCAGGTAGAGTGGCAATTGGAGGCTAAAAGTTGAAATTGCCACAAAGCCTGAAATGCAGGGTGAACTGTGACAGGGTCCCACTGAGGATGGCCCTGGTTGTTTACATGTCTCATTTTTAGACATGTGTTCACATGTGCTGTGCCCTCCTTTGGATAAAAAATCTTACACCTATTGTGTAACAGAGAATTTAATAATCACAGGATTATATAGACACATCTGAGCAACCAGTGCCCATTTTTGGTCTGCACCTGGATTTTTTGCCATCAGTTATTTTGTTTCTAAATAAATGATTGTTATTTGGATGGGCTGAAGATGAGACCCATAGGGCATTACTTGACAATTATGGATCACTTAATCTCCCTCCTTCACAGATTGATCACTTGGGTTCATTGGATAGATCTCGTTCTACATACCTTGGGGACCTAGAAGTAGGGGACTAGGAAGAGAATATTAATTTTCTTTATTTTTATTTACTTGGATTTATTAACATTTGTGCCCTTAACCTCACTCCATGCTATAGCTCAGGGGAGATATATTTAACCCCTCATCAAATTGGGCACTGGATTGGGTATAGCAGGAGATACAGGCTACATGCTACTCATTTAAAAAAAAAAAAAATGTAATGCCACCAATTTCCCCTCAATAACCATGACGGATAAAAGTGGTATAAATGGCGTGTACCTTTCGGGTTTTTTCTTACCAACACAGCATCCCTTGTTTTTGTTTTTAATTTTTTTTTTTGTACCTTTAGTTTAGTTTTGTTTTTTAATAAACTGTAAACCGGCATTTCACCTCTTATCCACCCGTGGGGCTGTATTTGTAATTTAGGGATTAACAGATTTAAAATCTTATAAAGGTAAGTCTCATTAAATGTTTTATTGGGTAGTTTAAAAAGTTTTCATATGGTTTATCACAAACTATAAACTTATTTCTATTCTTACTTCTTGAATTACAGTAACATGTAAAGAGCAATAAATTTAATTAGTGGTAGTTTGTGTACCTATCATGGCTATTATGTAACAATGGACTGCTTAATATAAGAAATTCTTACATTTTTGAGTGCTGGGGATTGGCCACATTTTTTCCTGTGTGGAGAGTTTTGCCATTGTTAGATTTAGGTGGATAGGGACATATTGGAAGGGCATATGGTCTGTAATCGTGCTAAAGGCACCAACTCTAGTTAGAAAATACATATGTCTATGAGTATGCCAGCCTATTAACACTTTTGACACACCCACATTTGATGACTACATGTCCCATCACTCTCATCACCATTTCCATCTCACAATCCATGCAACAAATAGCTATTTATTTAAACATATTTAGATTTATTCTTTTTGCATTTGTGACCTCGGCATGTTAGATGGGATTAGGCTTTTTTTGCAGCACTATAGCCAGCTGACCTTACAGTAAATCAGCTGGCAACATTCTCGCACTTTAAGCCATGTCTGTTACCATGGTAACAAGCTGCCACATTGGGCTTGCTGCTTTGCTGCTTTAGGGCCTTGGTGACTTGCCATAATTGATGGAACCATGAATTCTGCTCTCTACTAGAAAATCCTGAAGGAGAATATCTGGCCATAGGTTCTAAAGCTGGATCGAAGTTGGGTTATACAGCAAGACAGTGATCCCAAGCACACAAGCAAGTCCCTTTCTGAATGGCTCAGAAGAAACAAAATGGAGGTTTCAGATTGTCATATATATGTTTATTAGCTATTTATTTATTTATTTAAAAATATTTAGATTTATTCTTTTTGCATTTGTGACCTCATTATCCCTGATCCCGGCATGTAAAATGGGATTAGGCTTTTTTTGCAGCACTATAGCCAGCTGACTTTACAATAAATCAGCTGGCAACATTCTCGTACTTTAAGCCATGTCTGTTACCATGGTAACAAGCTGCCACATTGGGCTTACTGCATGTGAAACTTAAATTTTATTGTTTCTTTATTGTAAAAGAAGCTGCTGGCCAGGCTATGATAAATTTGCAAGAGAAGAAGCAGAGCTCGGTAGTTATCCCCTGCGACCCCTTCTTCCTGTCTCCTCATACCACGTAAATGTTAAGAGAGGTGTGGTACTAGGGAAGTGCTGTGCTGTGTAATTATTAAAACTTAATCTGTACTCTATTTACTTATAAGAGGTTTTTGGCATATGGGAAATAACCTTGCGTAATGTTTTCATAAGAGCTCCTTGTACCTCTTTATTTCTTAAAGAATATATAAAAGGATTAAGAAATGGTGTCAAAATCGTGTACAAAACAGATAGGACTTTGTTAAACCTTGAAGGATTGCCTGTAGTTGGGCGAACATAGACAAATATCATAGTACTATAATAAACTGTAACCACAGTGAGATGAGAAGCAAAGGTTGAGTGGGCCCTTCCCCTACCAGCTCTTGATTTTATAGCCAACAGAGTGGAAAGAATCCTAAAGTATGAAAGTAGAGTAACTGCACAAGATCCAACAAGTATAACAGAAGCTAAGAGAAAAATTAGGGTCTCAGTATTCTGAACATCAGTGCAAGACAATTTTAAAAGAGGAGAAATGTCACAAAAGAAATGCTGAATTTGCTCTGGGCCACAAAATTGTAATGTTGAGATTAAAAGTATTGAGGACAAGGTAGATATGAAACCAGATGTCCAGCAGCACGCAGCCAAACAAAAACAAAGCCTGGATGTCATGACTGCATGATAATGTAAAGGTTTGCACACAGCTAAATATCTATCATATGCCATTATAGCCAGAAGAAAGCATTCTGTTGAACCCAACGAGCCGAACAAATACAACTGAGTAAGACAGGCAATATATGAAATAGCATTATCCCCTGACATTGAATTGTAAAGCATTTTGGGGACGATTACAGAAATGTAGCAGATTTCTAAAGTGGCAAGGTGACTGAGGAAAAAGTACATTGGTGTGCCTAGTGTCCTCTCAAGCCTGCAAATGGTAATAATCATGAAGTTTCCAGTCAATGTCAATACATAAATAAGGGTGAAAGTTATTGAGAAGACAATGTGTCCATCATGAGAATCCCAGAGCTGAAGAAGCATGAACATTGTGACCTTTGTATTATTCATCATTTGAAAATTGCTGTTTCCTAGAGCAAAAGCAAAACAATATTAAAATTCTACTACTATTGAACAATACATGTTAGTAGTGATGTGAATAATTGGTCTATTATCTCTCTGAGATGTATGTCAAACAAAAATTATATTTGTAAACAATAGACTTTGCAATACATTTTAAAGCTTAGCATTATAAAATCTAAGTAATATCGCTATACAACCAATAATGCTATATATGAAACTATGAAACAAATATTATGATTATGACATGCATCCATTAACCTAGGTGACCTTAACATTAAAACTGGCTAAGTATGTACATATGGTTTAATGTCTCAAAAGAGGTAATAAGAGAGACTAAATATATACTCAATGACATTGTCAAACCTATTAAAAAGTAAGAAAGAGACTGCACAAATGGCATCCATGGCAGAGTTGCAAAGCAAAAAACACTGCTGATCAAAAAGAACACAAAAGCTTGTTTTACATTTGCCAAAAAAAGTCTTGGGATAAAATTCTGTGGACTGATGAGTCAAAACATGGGTTCCGTTACATCTGGCATAAAGCTAACACAACATTTAACAATAAGAATACCGTACCAACAGCGTGATCACATGGGGCTGCTTTGCTGCTTTAGGGCCTTGGTGACTTGCCATAATTGATGGAACCATGAATTCTGCTCTCTACTAGAAAATCCTGAAGGAGAATATCTGGCCATCGGTTCTAAAGCTGGAGCGAAGTTGAGTTACAAAAAATTGTGAAAAAACCAGCGTCAAAAAATGTGTGCAAGAAACAATCAAGAAAATACTTTCCTTTCTCTTTTTAAACCGGATACACAGCAGCAAAACCCGTAATAACACTCTCCCAGTGTTAGAAAGATAATTTTGATCCACTAGGGGGCGCTTGTGTTTTTAGTCGATTATCCAATTTGAAACATAAACAGAGAAAAATTTTATAATAGTGTGGTATGTCAGGTAAACTTTTAGCGTAAGAAATGGTGTATATGCACTCACACTTTAGAAAAGATGATCAAGCTTTGTGTATAAGTCCTCCACGATCCGCGTGTGGAGTATATATAGAGAAAAATAAAAAATACAATGGTGTGGTATTTCAACAGAGTTCTGGCACGCCAGAACAGGTGTACACTTACAGTTGAAAACCGGTGTGTCTGGCGTATAGAAGTTTGGCTTCCTCCGTCCTTCCCGATCACGTGCTTGTATATGAAGGTTTACATACGAATTGATCCAATTTTATATATACGCTTGGTGGATCAATTCGTATGTAAACCTCTCTTTACCACTCTAAGTCACCACATAAACATTTTACAGCACTACAGAAATAACTAATAACAGTAATAATATGTAAAAAAAATCCAAAGACTAAGTAGCTAATCTGATCTGGGGCATCACTGGATGTAGGAAAATAATCACTAAACTTTAAAACAGTGAATCTATACAAAATGTGTTCAGTAGTCAATGTATAATTACATTTTCATATTGTATCATAGATGGGCTCCCAAAATATTGTATTCAATTCGATTTTAGTTAGTAAAGCCAATTCCAATGTACATCATTTAGTAAAAAAAATTAAAAATATATTGCATTATAAAGATAATATCTGTTTCTATATATTACTGTTAAAATAATGCAACTGTCTGGCTGATACTGTAGATAACGGACATAATAGCACAATCCCACAGTCACTTTATTTAAGCCTGAAGATGAATTTTGGTAAATGCCCAAAATATCCATTGTATAAAAAATATAAATTGAAATGTTTTAATTGAGGGCTAAACCACAATATTGACTTACAAGGCGGTTGAGTTTGCAATGCTAAAACATAATGGTCTCATAATCCCATGTAGATTTCTGATCCTTTAATCAGGACCAACAATGATGCATTGTTTTTATTGAAGTAGAAATACATGTGTGAGTTTTTTATTTAAATGCTTACACCCAGGGGTGTTTGTTAAACGTTCCCAAAGGAATATGTAACATCTTCCCATATGTTGTTCAATGTGTATGTTTGGTTTTTTTTGAACAATGATGAAGACTTAGAATAATGAGAGAACCTAAATAAATTAAATTATATTAAGGGGTGGTTGCATTCAAAATGTGCATTCTTCCTAGTTGAAATCTAATGATTATAACTTAAAACTAATTAATAAAGGATGTTGGTGAAAGTGTGTCTGTAAGTTAGTATGTATGTGTATGGGTATTTTAGTGTGTGAGAATGTTCCTGTGGGTATGTTAACATGTTTGTTTGGGTATGTGAGTGTTTGGACATATGTCTGATGTGTCTGTATGTCTGTGAATGTTCGTGTGTATGTTAGCATGTCTGTGTCTGATTGTGTTAATTTGAATATTTGGTTTCTGTGGGTGTCTGGGTGTGTGTGTTAGTTTGTGTGCACATGTGTTAGAGTTGAGTATCTGGGTGTGTATGTTAGTGCTAAGTGTTTAGTTGTGTTGGTGTTTCTAGATTGGTGTGTTAGTGTGAGTACCCCTTCGAGTTCAGGCTCTGGATCCATGCCTGGCTCAGGAAGCTGCTTCCTGGAGAGAGAGAGGAGAGAGATAATAAAGGCAGTGTGCGGTCTGGATAATGGGCAAATCCTATATGTGCAATATTAGTTGCCTTTGAGGTGTGTGACCTGTGATCTATGCTTGCAATGTAGACGCCGGCAATGCAGGGGGCGGTTTTATGTATGATGGGCGGTATACAAGCCGAGGACCCAAAGGATTGGCAAAATGAGGTTTGCCCTGGGGTGACAAAAATCCTTGCACCAGCCCTGGGCCGAATGGTTCTTATTTGCTGTAAGATATGTTCCCGTCTATGTTTTATTTGCACTAGTGAATAGACCTTTCTATATATATTGTTAAGCAGCAGTCCCAAAACCTCTGTTGCAGGAGGAGCTAGATTACTAAAAAATATTCTAACCTTGGTGTCTGAATAATTACAATTTTAATAAAGACAGGAAGCTAGTATTTTACATACTCTCACCAATAGCAGCAAAGAAATAGTGAACAGTAAACTGGAAACAACCAATAAAACAAGACAAGAAAAGAGGAAACGATATTCAGAACCAGGCGAATAAAACTGAGATGCCTCCAAGCAAGAAACCACAGAGCTCTGGCTATCAGGTCAAGCTGGAAGAAAAGACAAGACAGCATATCAGAAAACCACATCCAAAGGCAAGCATCAGTGTTATGCAAAACATAGTGAATTTTCCCCACACATTTATGACACACACTAAAACAGAACTATACAGAAAAAACATAAAACAAACCAGGACTACTGCTACATCCCATAGACAGGGCCAGATTAACCTAGGGGCTGATGGAGCTGCAGCTCCAGGCCCTTACCTGAAAATAGGCCCAGTCAGGGCTGAACTGGCCTACAGGGAAACCAAGAGACTTCCCGGTGGACCGGTCCGGGGGATGGTGGCGGTCAGTCCTGTGAAGGAGAGCACAGAGCAGACAGGAAAGTCGGGAAAAAAAGTAAAGTAACCAAAACTAATACTGATTACATGATGATGACATAAACAAGGAAGTAAGGGCATCAATACAGAGGGGGCTGGCTAGGGCATCACATACGTCAATGATAGGGGGTGGTGGCTGGGGGTATAAATACACAATGTGGGGCTGGCTGAATGGCATTTAAACACAAGGGGACATCTGGGGCCATCTCATAGATCAATACTGAATGGAGGGGCAGGCTGGGGGCAATATACAAGGGGCAAAAACACAAAATGGGGGTCAATGCAGTGTTATTTTCTCTTTTTCAATCTGCTTATTTTATTAAAAAAGCAGGATGTGACTTCAGGCATCCCATGTATGATGACTTTTTTACTGTACTGAGCTGCTCCTAATCCCCCTATTTTATTTATTTCCATAAAAAGGGCCCATCAAAATCCTCAGCATCAAGCCCATGATGCTCTTAATCTGGCTCTGTTTTGACCGGATGGTCCAGCCAGACAAATACCCTGCAGAAGATGACACATCATGCAGAAGTTTGTCCTGGGTCAGTTTAAGCCCCTGTTCAAGGCCCTTTCTGTGGTCTCTTATTTAAGGAGAGGAGATTGACCACTTTGGGGTCAAACTCTGTGGCCCCCGATTAGGACACCTGAAATGTTTGTTTTTGTTTTTTTTTAAGTTTTATTTTTTTTTTACACAATAAATAAATACATATATTATACATTACATAACTACATAAATTAATACATATACATTCATAATTGTACTAGCCCCTGCGGTTTCTCCATAATTCTAGTAATAGTTATATTAATAACCTAATATATATACTGCAGTATTTAATCAACTTTTTTTTAGCTCTTCACATATTACCTATGCATTACTTAGATCTATAAAGTGTATCATACCAACCGCTAGTGTCATAATATGTTTAGGGCTGCAACAACGAATCGATAATAATCGATAATGAAAATAGTTGAATGATCGATTCGTTGTTAAGCTGTCGGCTCGCTTCACCTCCTCCGCAATCTTTTCTCTGCTTCTGCTACGCACTCTGCAGTCTCCTCCTTCACGCAGCTACATGACCCCGGTGAGCGCTGGCTGTGACGCGTTTACATAAAGAAAGGTCTGCTGCCCAAAGAAACTATTCTGCTACTTGGAACGAGTGCATATCTGAGGTAAGTGAGTGCAATGTGCGAGTGCTATGTGCGTTGCTGGGTCAAGGTGCTGGGGCAAAGTGTGGGTGCAGGGCAAAGTGTGAGACTGAGTGCTGGGGCAAAGTGTGGGTGCAGGGCAAAGTGTGAGTGCCGGTGCAAAGTGTGAGACTGAGTGCCGGAGCAAAGTGTGAGACTGAGTGCCGGGGCAAAGTGTGAGTGCCGGGGCAAAGTGTGAGACTGAGTGCCGGGGCAAAGTGTGAGACTGAGTGCCGGGGCAAAGTGTGAGACTGAGTGCCGGGGCAAAGTGTGAGACTGAGTGCCGGGGCAAAGTGTGAGTGCAGGGGCAAAGTGTGAGACTGAGTGCCGGAGCAAAGTGTGAGACTGAGTGCCGGAGCAAAGTGTGAGACTGAGTGCCGGAGCAAAGTGTGAGACTGAGTGCCGGAGCAAAGTGTGAGTGCCGGGGCAAAGTGTGAGACTGAGTGCCGGGGCAAAGTGTGAGACTGAGTGCCGGGGCAAAGTGTGAGACTGAGTGCCGGGGCAAAGTGTGAGACTGAGTGCCGGGGCAAAGTGTGAGACTGAGTGCCGGGGCAAAGTGTGAGACTGAGTGCCGGGGCAAAGTGTGAGACTGAGTGCCGGGGCAAAGTGTGAGACTGAGTGCCGGGGCAAAGTGTGAGACTGAGTGCCGGGGCAAAGTGTGAGACTGAGTGCTGGGGCAAAGTGTGAGTGCAGGGGCAAAGTGTGAGACTGAGTGCCGGGGAAAAGTGTGAGACTGAGTGCCGGGGCAAAGTGTGAGACTGAGTGCAGGGGCAAAGTGTGAGACTGAGTGCCGGGGCAAAGTGTGAGACTGAGTGCCGGGGCAAAGTGTGAGACTGAGTGCCGGAGCAAAGTGTGAGACTGAGTGCCGGGGCAAAGTGTGAGACTGAGTGCCGGGGCAAAGTGTGAGTGCCGGGGCAAAGTGTGAGACTGAGTGCCGGGGCAAAGTGTGAGACTGAGTGCCGGGGCAAAGTGTGGGTGCAGGGCAAAGTGTGAGTGCTGGGGCAAAGTGTGGGTGCAAAGTATGGGTGCAGGGCAAAGTGTGAGACTGAGTGCTGGAGAAAAGTGTGAGTGCAGGGCAAAGTGTAGGGGCAATGTGCGAGTCCTGGGGGGCAAAGTATGAGTGCAGGGCAAAGTGCTGGGGCAGAGTGTGAGTGCAGGGCAAAGTGCTGGGGCAAAGTGTGAGTGTATGGCAAAGTTCTGGGGCAAAGTGTGAGTATATGGCAAAGTGCTGGGACAAAATGTGAGTGCTGGGGCAAAGTGCAAGACTGAGTGCTGGGGCAAATTGAGAGACTGAATGTTGGGGCAAAGTGTGAGACTGAGTGCTGGTTGCAAAGTGTGGGTGCTGGGAAAAGTGCTGGGGCAAAGTGTGAGTTATGGGGCAAAGTGTGAGACTGAGTGCTGAGCAAAGTGTGGGTGCAGGGCAAAGTGTGAGTGCAGGGCAAAGTGTGAGACTGAGTGCTGGGGCAAAGTGTGGGTGCAGGGCAAAGTGTGAGACTGAGTGCTGGAGCAAAGTGTGAGTGCAGGGCAAAGTGCTGGGGCGAAGTATGAGTGCTGGGGTAAAGTGTGAGACTGAGTGCAGAGAAAAGTGTGGGTGCAGGGCAAAGTGCTGGGGCAAAGTGTGAGTTATGGGGCAAAGTGTGAGACTGAGTGCTGGGGCAAAGTGTGAGTGCAGGGCAAAGTGCTGGGACAAAGTATGAGTGCTGGGGCAAAGTGTGGGTGCAGGGCAAAGTGATGGGGCAAAGTGTGGGTGCAGGGCAAAGTGCTGGGGCAAAGCTTGAGTGCTGGGCAAAGTGCTGGGGCAAAGTGTGAGTGCAGGGCAAAGTGCTGGGGCAAAGTGTGAGTGCTGGGGCCAGAGTGTGAAAGCAGTGCAAAGTGCTGGGGCCAGAGTGTCAGAGCAGTGCAAAGTGCTCGGGTCAGAGTGCTCGGGCAAGTGTTCCTGAGTGCAAATATGGGTGCTGTATATATGATATCAACTTGCATAGAAGATCAGACAGATGAGTTATGATTTGAATGCACAAATGTGATTAAATGAATACAAATATAGGTCAGGAGGAGACAACTAGGGCTGGATGTATATGTAGGTTGTTCTGTAAAAGACATTAGGTTTGGCAGTTGGAGCAAAATGTTCAACTCCCATATTGCTTAGCTGCATCCTGACAGCACCCTGGGCCAAGCTTAAGCTAAATGCATTTACCCCGGAATACAGAGGATGATAACAAATATATCTTAAGCAGAAGAGAAATAGCACATGCACAGCAATTGTCCTCCCATATCTATGCGGGGAGGATGTTTAACAGCCAGTGACTCCCCTCTACCCCTTCTACTTTTAACTTGCATGATAGAATTGCTGAAATAATTAAATTATTTGACATTTGGATGATTAGAATACTCTGCTTATTTTTCTGCTTGCTACTTCATGTAAATGTGAATTGGACTTGGGGAAACACACACTTACACAATAATTCTAACACAAGTTCATTGTCAGGACTCGGGTGATCAGGTCAGGTAGGAGCCCATGCGCAGGGGATACTTGGGGTTCAGTATGTAACCCACGGTGCATGATTATGCAAACAAAGACACCACAAACAGAAATCCAGGTAATGCAGTGTATTTCATGTATATAACTGGACCAGCAAATAAGGGTAATATAGTCTAAGCAAGTAACCGGACGTATGGCAAAATAAAATATAGGTAATAAGTCTTTTGGCAGGGAGCCCGCTTGGAAGGGCGCGACAGACAGAGAGCCCGCTTGGAAGGGCGCGACAGACAGAGAGCCCGCTTGGAAGGGCGCGACAGACAGAGAGCCCGCTTGGAAGGGCGCGACAGACAGAGAGCCCGCTTGGAAGGGCGCGACAGACAGAGAGCCCGCTTGGAAGGGCGCGACAGACAGAGAGCCCGCTTGGAAGGGCGCGACAGACAGAGAGCCCGCTTGGAAGGGCGCGACAGGCACACAGCCCGCTTGGAAGGGCGCGACAGGCACACAGTCCGCTTGGAAGGACACAAAGCAGGGAGTCGACTTGGAAGGACACAAAGCAGGGAGTCCACTTGGAAGGACACAAAGCAGGGAGTCCACTTGATCAGGACACAAAGCAGGGAACCAGGAACAGTACAGGTGCTGAGCCACAGCAGGAAGGTCCATAGACTTCAATACAAAGGCCCTCACTGAAGGGCAGGGCAGGTTCATAAAGGCAGGGCAATCCAGGTAACAAGGCCCAGCTGGATGTAGACTAGGGCTCAACACAGGTAACAAGGCACACCTGAGTTCTGAGTGCTCCAGAGGGTGGAGAGTGGCCACTAGTGGTTGCAGATGTAAACACCACAGGTATAAAAAAAAACCATGGTTCAGGCAGCGAAAAATTGGTTCCTGACATTCATGCTCTTACACACACACACATACACTCTCACACTAACAAACATACATACATATGTACTTAGTCATAACACCCTCCCTCCCTTTACCCATCTCGCAGCTGCAGTTGTCTTTCTGGCTGCTTGATTTTATTGCGGAGTCACGTAATATTGCAGTTGGACCAGCTTTTTATGAAGACTTTTCCCTCCCAATCCAGCCCATGACTCTCACTCCCCTATAACTTTAATTAACAATAATACTAAAACAGACACACATCCACATTTGTTTAATTAGCTATCTGATATTTTGTTTATTAGTACATTGGCTGTCTAGTTTTAAAATTTATGATTCGATGGTGTAACTCGAATTGGCCAGGTACAGACTGTCCAGATGTCCAAATTCCAAAAAAATGCACACCTCTCAAACGATATCCCAAATAACACATTGGGACAGGATTACCACATGTCAAAATTCTAATTTGAAAAACGCACATGTCCCAAATGTGGCCTTTTAGCCCCCAAACAACCCATGCATGCATCACTGTACTTAGGAGATGTTGCTGAACACATATTCGGGTGTTGTTTGGCTGTGGCAAATACCATGAGCTGTACATTCATAGATTATGTAGAATGTGTGTGGACCCCCCCCCAAAAAATATTACTGCACACTGGTAAAATACCAGCATTTGGAATACCCTGGAGTCTAGTTTTCAAAATATATATGATTTGATGGGGTAAGTTTAACTGACCAGCTTCAAAAATGTCCCAAATAGGATATGTGGGCAGAATTTTCAACATGTCCAAATTCAAATTTGAAACACACTTCCCAATTGACAAAAATGACAAATCCATGCATGGGTGGTATCACTGTCCTCGGGAGATGTTGCTGAAAACATACCGGGGTTGTTTGACAGTGACATATACCAGGAGCGGTAAATACCAAAAGTAAAACGTGTGTGGAAAAAACCCACAAAAAAATAAGTACCACAAATTTTGACTACAGCTTGTAGTAGAATTAGTGCCTGTAAAAAGTTAAAATGCCAGTATTTGAAATACCCTGGGGTGTCTGGTTTTCAAGCATATATGGTTTGATGGGGTAAATAGGAGCTATCAATCTCAAAGTTTGACAAAGACTAGTGGTAGAATTAGTGCAAGGAAAGAGTTAAAATACTAGCATTTGGGGGGCGTGGTCTGGCAGCCTAACCGCATGGCCGTCTTTCACTAGAGCTCCGACGAAATATCAGCCGTACATAGCCTATTCACGATTTTTTTTTTCTTTCTTTTTTATTTGGTTTTGTTTATTTTGTTCCTGACATCTTGGGGGTTCGTTTTCATGGCCTCTAAACACCCGAAGAGGTCCACGCAGAAGCTCCCGCAATACTTCCCGAAACGGGCTAGGCCGCCTTTCTCTGACCAAGATGGCGATGGCCCGCCACTTCCAGCTTCCCAGCCAGAGTTGGAGGAAGATGATGAAGCAGTAGATGCTCCTGTTACCACTCAGCTTCTGCAGACTATGCTGGATAGTATGAGGGTGGCAATGACTTCAGAGATTAAGGACATGTTGTCAGACATTAAATCAGATCTGCAGCAATTGGGTTCCAGGACGGATCACTTGGAGGGAAGGTTTGAGGACTTCGCCTCCGCCTTTAATGATCTGGTGGACCGACATAACACTGTGGAAGATCAAGTTCAGACGATGCACAGCAAGATTGCTGACCTGGAGGACCGTTCCCGTCGGAACAATCTTCGCATTCGGGGGATCTCGGAAGAGGTGTCTATGGCTGCCCTACCGGAGTATGTCTCTACTTTTTACTGCTCTTTGCTACCTGATGTTCCCCCCTCGGACTTTCTCCTCGACCGCATCCATCGCATCCCCAAACCGAAGTCTCTACCATCGCACATTCCTCGGGATGTTATTATTCGTCTCCATTATTTTCACGCTAAAGAGGCTCTCCTGAGATGTGCCCGTGCCTTCCCTACCTTACCGGAGCCTTATGCCGACCTTCATCTCTATGCTGATCTTTCTGCCGCTACCCTCTCTAAGAGACGCTCCTTTGCACCGATCACCTCTGTACTACGCACCAACAACATACCTTACAGGTGGGGGTTCCCGGTCAAGCTCTTGGTGTCCAGGAATGGGATCCATTCTACCGTCCAGTCTCCCGCTGAAGGTCTCCAGCTTCTGCAGCATTGGGGCATGGTGGTTGATGGCACGTCTGTTGCTGCTATGCCTCAGGAACATGCTCCGGCTCGTGGTCTCTCGACTGAGTGGGAATTAGTTTCGCCGGGGAAACGCAAGGATCGACGGCGCTTTACCCGTGGCCCTTCTAGCTCTCAGCCTACCGTGTCATCTCAGGCCACCTGATTTTTCCATCTTCTAGCTGCTATGGACTGTCTGCTGTTATGGGACTTGCAGGGCTCCTTCGTTTTGGAGTGTATGGTCTGTCTGGGCTCCGGTGTTTGTTTGTTTTTTTCTTTGTGGAGGTGTATTACATCTCGCTGTTTACATGTTTGTTTTTGTTGCATTTGTTATACCGGTACACATAGCTGTATGTTTCCCTGTACTGCAGCTGTTGCCCACGTAATAGGGGGACTTGAATTGCAGCCTGTCCAAGGTACACTCCACACACACACGGACACAGTGGCAATCCACACGTACACCTGACTGCTGCATTTCCACAATGCAGGGTTGCTTAGGCAAAGCGGTGGCATTCTGGCATGGTGGAGGTTAGCTACCTGTAGGTTTACACTCCAGCATTGCAGAAGTTACTCCTGCGCATGTTAAGTGGCACTCTAGCATGGTGGGGGTTACCTACCTGTCTGACGGTTCTTCACCCCAAAGTGGGTGAGGTTCTTGTACCACACTTACACACACACGCACCTATATGTCCACATGTGCCACTCGGCTTATTTGTGATTAGGGCCCCCCACGCTGCAATGGCACTCTGTTGCAGAGGTTACCCCACGGTTGCTTATTACTGTCTGCATTATGGGGTTAACTCCATGTCTGACAGCTTTCACCCCAGTATGGGATTGCTTACCCCCGCATCCACACGCTCACGCACATATACATGTACACATGTACTTCTTGGCTTGTCCATGATTGGGACCCCCCATGCTGACTTAGCACACTGTTAGTGCAGAGATTACCACCCAGTATGGGATTGCTTACCCCCGCATCCACACGCACACGCATACCTATATGTACACATGTACTTCTTGGCTTGTCCATGATTGGGGCCCCCCATGCTGACTTAGCACTCTGTTAGTGTAGAGGTTACCCCCTCGTTAATTCTTAATGCCTGCATTATAGGGGCTAACTACGTGTCTGGCAGATTTCCACTCCAATATACGCACACGCACACATACATGTACACAGGTACTTCTTGGCTTCTCCATGATTGGGGCCCCCCATGCTGACTTACCACCTTAGTGCAGAGGTTACCCCCTCGTTTATTCTTAATGCCAGCATTATAAGGGTTGGTGCACAACCATAGGTCTGCACTCTTTGGTTTTTTTGTGGGGTCGCCCATCTTTGGCCCCCTCACCATGTATGCGCATATATGTTGATTGGCTCCTTGTGGCCTTGGTTCATATGTGATTACTTACCTGCACCTTCTACCCCTTTTTGTTTTGTTTTGTTTTGTTTTGTTTTCTTTCTCATATGGTTACCATGGGCTGATGTTTCCTCGCCCTTTGTATGTACTTCTTTTCCTCCGAACCCCTCTGGTTTTCGGTGGGAATAAATTGTGGCTTAGTCTCGGTTGTCACGATTCTGGCCTAAAACTCCATTGTATAGTTTTTTCTCTTTGTCTCTTTTTGTCGTCTGTCCTGTTAGTTCTCCCCCTTGTGTGTGTTGTTGTGTTTGTCTTCCTTTGTTTTTCCTATTCTCCTGCCTTCTGTTGACTATGTCTTCTATTACGCTGCTCTCGATCAACGCTAAGGGCCTTAATACTATCCATAAACGTCATATGCTTCTTCAGGAAGCGAGATCACGTAACGCCTCTGTCATTATGGTTCAAGAAACTCATCTCCTCAAAACGAGGACTCCTCGTTTGACCTCTAAATACTACCCCTTAGACTTCCACGCTTCTTCTACTTCCAAGAAACTCGGAGTGGCTATTTTATTTCGTAGAGATGTCCAGTTCCAACTCCTTTCGAAAATCTGTGACCCTCAAGGTCGCTTTCTCATCCTCCATGGCACTCTCAATGGTTTGGTGTGCATGTTCCTCAATGTCTACGCTCCTAATACTCATCAGCTCTCTTTCCTGGACCGTGTCTTCACCAAGTTACGTAGGGTTGCTGCTGGCCGGATTTTTGTTGGAGGTGATTTTAATTTGCTACCGATCCCGTCTCTTGACTCTTCTGCTAAGATGTCGTCCAAGTATTTGAAGTCTCTGACCGTTCAAAGTTCTCGTTTCCAGGACTTGTTGCACCAGCATTTGTTGTTTGACTCCTGGAGGGTCACCCATCCCCTCGACAGAGATTATTCGTTCTACTCGGCGGCACACGCCAGTTACTCCAGAATTGACTTGATTCTTGTGGATAAACTTACCTTGCAAACGATCACGCAAGCGGACATAGGCTCTATAACGTGGTCCGACCATGCTCCTATATGGACTTCCTTTGACCTGTTTCCCCGGAGCGCGGCTTCGTCTAGGTGGAGGCTGAATGAAAGTTTGCTACAGCATACCGATGTTTCTACTGCAGTTTCTGATTCCCTTGTGGATTATTTTCAGCTCAACGATACTCCCGACGTTGCTGCTACCACTCTGTGGCTGGCCCATAAAGCTGTTGTTCGGGGCTGTTTCATTAAATTGGCGTCTAGACGTAAGCGGGACTATGCGCAATCCATTTCTGATCTGACACAGCGTCTCACAGCGCTGGAGCTGTCTAATAAGATGTCGTGGTCTAAGGATACCTACCGTCAACTTATGGCTGTTAAATCAGATATCCTCCGTCTTCAACTACAACGCACTGAATATATGCTCCGCAGGCTCCAGCAGACCTATTACGCTAAGGGCAATAAGGCGGACTCTTTGCTTGCTAAAAAGCTTACCCAGCGCTCGGCCCAGATCTCGGCGCAGTATATCCAGGCTCCTGATGGTCGACGGCTTTATAACCCTAAAGATATCGGGGACAGTTTTGCGGACTATTACGACTCTTTATATAATCTGCACTCCCAGCCACATACTGCCCAGCCGTCGCAGGCCTCCATTGCTGCCTTTCTACGGTCGCTCCCTATCCCTGCTTTGTCAACTACGCATTGGGACTCTCTTGTTGCTCCTCCGTCAATTGAGGAAATAGAGGCAGTTCTCCAGGGGCTTAAGCCTCATAAGGCGCCTGGGCCAGACGGCCTTCCAAATTCGTATTATCAGAAATTTCGTGACATACTGGCCCCGCGTCTCTGCTCCCTGTTTAGTCATCTTCTGTCTGCATCGTCTGTACCGAGTGAAATGACGGAGGCGCAGATTGTTACCATTCCCAAGCCGGGTAAATCTCCCACCAGCTGTGCCAACTACAGGCCAATATCGCTGTTGAACACAGATACTAAGCTCTTTTCCCGGTTCTTAGCCCTGCGCTTGAACGGCCTTCTCCCATCGCTGATTTCAAATGATCAGGTGGGATTTGTTTTGGGCCGCCAGCCGTCGGACAATACCCCCAAGATTGTCAATATTGTCCATCTGGCTAATGCTACTAAATCGCCATGCCTTCTCCTCTCCCTGGATGCGGAGAAGGCGTTTGACCGCCTCCACTGGGGATATATGAGAGCTACCCTAGAGGCCTTTAATTTTCCAGTGGCGTTCATCAACGCGGTCCTTCTTCTCTACAGCAGCCCTTCGGCCAAGGTGTGTTCCTCTGGATTCCTTTCTAAATCTTTTCGCATTTGTAATGGTACACGTCAA
Source organism: Spea hammondii (assembly GCA_029215755.1). NCBI lineage: Eukaryota > Metazoa > Chordata > Amphibia > Anura > Pelobatidae > Spea > Spea hammondii. Next base: position 128,384,491 of record JARDYJ010000001.1, on the reverse strand, counting down.
GGATGCCCTCTCTCTCCGCTTCTCTTTGCGTTGGCTATGGAACCTTTGGCGATCTCAATCCGTGAAGATCCTGAGATCAAGGGTTTCTCTGCCCGTGCTAAGGAGTTTAAAATCAGTTTGTACGCGGATGACGTGCTCCTGACAGTCACGGAACCTTTAACTTCACTGCCGGGGTTGCATGCTTTGCTGGACTCCTTTAGTGCAGTTTCATATTATAAAATTAACTGGAGCAAATCCCAGGCCCTTAATATTGGATATCCCTCTTCGTTGGTGACTACACTTTCGTCCTCTTTTCCATACGATTGGCGTTCGGATTTTCTTCCTTACCTGGGGATCCGTATCACCAAGTGCACTTCTACTTTGTTTAAGCATAATTTTCTCCCCCTCTGGAACCGGATACAAGAGGACCTTAATCGGTGGTCTAAGCTGGAAGTTTCCTGGCTGGGGCGTATCACGGCGTTTAAAATGAATGCGTTACCTAAACTCCTGTATTTTTTCCGGACGCTCCTTGTGGTCCTCCCGGCTGCCTTCCTGCGTTCCATTCGGTCCCGCCTCATTGCCTTTATTTGGTCTCACAAACGTCCGAGGATATCTACGAAGCTCCTGCAGCGGCCCAAGTTTTCTGGGGGTTTAGGTATTCCGAATGTTCAGCTCTACTATTTGGCTGCCCATCTGGCTCAGGCTATGCTGCTCTTCTCGGATGCTTCCCGGGTGGCCTGGGTTGATCAGGAGACCCTTTTTACTCGTCCATACGGCATTGGGGATCTTCTGTGGCTCCCTAAGTCGCTGAGGCCGTCGTTAGCGGACGCCTTACCTACTACGAAACGATCCATTTCTCTGTGGGATAAACATAGACTCTCTCTCTGTTTTCCGCCACTGCTTTCCCGATATGCTCCGCTCTCTGCCGTAAAGGCTATCCTGCCGCAAACGTCCCTGGATGCCTGGATCTGGCGTGGTGTCCGGTCGATTTCACAGCTTTTTACATCATCGCACGTCCGCTCCTTCCAGGACTTGTGTGCTGAGTTTGGCCTCATGCGACAGGATTTCTTCAAATACCTTCAGCTCCGCTCTGTTCTGCAGAAGTCTGTGTCACATGCTCCGGCTACGCCTGTCGTCAAAATGTGCCTTCGGGCTCCACTGGTCTCCAAGCCCATCTCGCTATGTTACCAGGCCCTGCTGAATCCTGGTACGGATGTTAAGCTCCCTTATATGGTTGCGTGGGAACGCGAATTGGGTCGCACATTTGATGTCTCCGACTGGGTTCAGGCTCTGTCCACGATCCGTGGTGTCTCCAAAAATGTAACCCACTTTGAGACTAATAGGAAGATCTTGTTTCGCTGGTACTATGTACCCACCACGTTGGCGTCCATTTTCCCGACGGTTTCTCCATTGTGCTGGCGTCTATGCGGTGCCCGGGGTTCGATGACACATATCTGGTGGGACTGCCCTGTCCTGAGTGGCTACTGGAAGGACGTTTTTGATCTTGGTGCTCACCTTCTCTCCTGTCAGGTCCCTCGGTCGATTGAACTGGCGCTCCTGGACATGTTTCCGGATGACCTCTCTGGCCCTCGTCGGAAGCTGCTGGCGCATGTGCTTATTGCTGCGAAAATTAGTATCGCCAAGAAATGGAAGTCTGTATCTCCCCCCTCTATACATGATGTCCTTTATTCTCTTACTACGACTTGCCAAAATGAGAGGGCGGCTCATTTTGCCGGTGACACACCGCATATTTTTGAGGAGACTTGGGAAGGCTGGCTTACGTTCTATCAAAATCAATTTGGTCATACCCCTTCGGGCTTCATATTGGGGTCACTCCGTACGCCTTGGTTTCTCAAGGCTACTGCGGCTTCATAGTTCAGGCGTATCAACGATTGGTTGCGGCCTAGTTCTTGGTATCCTATCCTTGTCCCCCCCTCCTTGTCTTTCCCTTGGTGTGCTTTTCCCTTTTGTGTGTCCTTGTCTCTGTTTTATGTGTTTGGGTTTTTTTTTTGTTTTTTGTCTCTCTGTGCCTTCCATTATATGTTGTTACTCTCAGAGCCGGCCTTAGGCATTGTGGCGCCCTGTGCGGACTACTCCTCTGGCGCCCCCCCTCACTACCCCCCCTCACTACCCCCCCTCTCTGCCCCTTCAAACTACCCGCCCTCTCTGCCCCTTCAAACTACCCCCCCATGCCCCTTCAAACTACCGCCCCTCAAACTACCCCTTCAAACTACCCCTCCCCTCTGCCCCTTCAAACTACACCCCCCCCTGCCCCTTCAAACTACACCCCCCCTCTGCCCCTTCAAACTACACCCCCCCTCTGCCCCTTCAAACTACACCCCCCCTCTGCCCCTTCAAACTACACCCCCCCCTCTGCCCCTTCAAACTACACCCCCCCCTCTGCCCCTTCAAACTACACCCCCCACTTACCTTGTTGCCGGAGTCCTGCGGTGAGAGCGGGAGGCATCCGTCTTCTCGCTCTGCCGCGGTGCTGGCATTTCATGTTGAGAGCCGGAGAGAGTAAGGGGCGCCGAGCGGTTGCCGAGAACTTCACGAGCAACCGCTCGGCGCCCCTGACCGGGACTTAGATTTAAGCATCGTTTTTTTTTTAAACTTTATTTAACATGAATGATGTTAAATAAAGTTTTAAAAAAACACACAAAAAAAAAACCAATGCTTTAATCTAAGTCCCGGTCAGGCGCCCTTGCAACCATGGCGCCCTGTGCGGTCGCACAGGTCGCACACCCCTAAGGCCGGCCCTGGTTACTCTCTTTCTTTTTACATGTCATATGTTATGTTACGAGGATGTATTGAGAGTATTTGGGAACCTCAGTCCCGTGTATTTTGGTTCTCATTGCCATTGTTATCTTTCTGATCTATGTACATTTGCTGATTTTGTCTTGGCATGGTCTATTGTAAAACCAATAAACTTTAAGTGTTAAAAAAAAAAATACTAGCATTTGAAATATGCTAGTTTTCAGAAATATATGGTTTGATGGGGTCAATTGCATTGGCTGGCTTTAAAGGTGTCCCAAATAGCACATGGGGCAGAATTACCAGGTTTGGGAAAATGGTTTTGAAGTACCAAAACACTAGTTGCCCTATAACTTGCAAAGAAAAAAACCAAAACAACATAAAAACATTGGGTATTTCTAAACCCAGGACAAATAGTATAATCTATTTAGCAGGCTTTTCCAATAGCTTTTATAGATGAGTAAATTATCTCTCTGTAAAAGTCAGAAAAGGTACTTTTTTTCTCAGTTTGGGAAATATGGGAAAGTTTGTTGTATTACAATAACCAAATATTACTAATACAGTGCCAGTGCTGGTATCAAAGGGTAATCCACACATACAATGTATATGTAGTAATGAGTAGTTATAGAAAATGCCATTACATTATGAAATGTAACTTACAACACAAATAATAAAATAGGCAAATGCTTTGATTGCATATATCAGCTCACTGCATCGGGAGTTCTCCTCTGGGAGACTGAAATACCTATAAAAACTCAGTACCGCTGCAGGTTTATTGCAAGAGGAAACTACTATCTAGGCAAGTATATCATGCAGACAATGCAAGTTGTTTCCATACTTGGAAATATGCATTTATTTATGCATGCTATTAATTTTTTGTCAATGAACCTAGTGACTAAAGCAGGCTGGGAAAAAAGTCCATTGTTATACATTATTTTTAAACATACATTTGGAAGGTTATATGAAATGCATTCTGTTGTAGATCTAATTAACATTCAGATTTCTAAGTTAAGGTAAAATGTAAAATAAACAACAGGATCACATATAGGTTAAGGAGATTTCCAGACATCAATTGCTGTGTTGCAAAGCTCCTTATGAAGTAGCAGGATATCATAAAATGCTTTAGGGTATAGCAACTTTTAAAGCATGACATTTGCAACAGTAGCTATTTGATAACATTTTTATTTCCAAGCAAATGCAAAGGGACATATAATCGTAGGCGTCCACAGGATTTTTTTTCCAGGGAGGGGGCTAAATATCCCCCCCACCTTTGCCTTCTCCCACCTCAATACCTCCTTGGCTCATCCTCATTGCCTGTCTTTGTTCGCTCAGGAGAGGGGTTTCCTTGTGGGAGGTAAATGGAAGTTAGTTATTAATAAGAAAAATCATATGACCATGGTAGTAGTAGCTAACAGATCATCATGAACCTGCTCAACACTAGAACTTTAGTTTACAATAGCTGGGGTGGTAGATTAGCCACAACTACCACAGTCGACATTGTAAGCTCTTCAGAGCAGGGCCTTCGTCTCCTTTTGTACCAGATTGTTATTGTGTGTGATTGTAAGTTATTTTGTTGACCCTGTTGTAACAGCACTATGGAATCTGCTACAGCTATATAACTGTAATATAAGGTAATGGTGTTCAGGCTAACTGTATTTCACAGGAGCTACTTTTAATGTGTAGCGTAGGCCAACACAACCACAGCCTATAACTTCAATTCCCATGAAGTTCAGCCAGCAGAATGGATGCTGACTATTATTGTAGATGCAGTCAATGAAAGTTAGTGGTTTTACTATAGACTTATTGTAAACCCCCCCCACTGTCCAATCTACAGCTTCCAGCTATTATTCCTATTCCTATTATTGCTGATTCAACATCATAGAAGTTGCATCAAGAAAAGTTTATGGTGTGTTGTGTAGTATTCTGAGGTTTTACAAAAAAAGAGTGAAGCTAAAAGGGGAATACACAAAAGGGACATAAAGGCTTGGAACCAAAGTAGGACACTTGGTAGTTTCCCTGCAGTTGTAGTAACTTTTGGCACTCAAAGTGCTTTTATTAAATGTGTCATAATGTTCCCCCAAGTAAACGGATGGCTGAGAGTAATGAGATGTGCATTCCACAGCAGCAACTTTGACTCAAGCTGTACTCACTTTCCAATGATGCTTAACATACCTCACTGGCTGAGACTTAAGGGAGCTGGAACATTAATTTACCATAGCTGCAATACATGTTTGAAATAAAATTACTTTGTCTCTGTCTCTGCTTAGGTGGGGACTCTGTGTCTTTGAGGAAGCAGCTATCAGAGTGAAGAGGAGGAGACCAGCTAGAAGAAGAGAGGTAAAGGACGGCCAGGTGTTTTTTTCTGCCTCTATGTCTAGTTAATCTGCACTAAACAGGCTGGAAAAATAAGATCCCAAGAATGTACTTTCATCCGATAAGAATCTCTCCAGTGCACTGCCCCTTAGGTAATTTTCTCAGATTATTACACAGTTTATTGCAAGTTCAACTTCTTTGTTTAATGTGAACTCAATGTTGTCATAAAAATAGGATATTCCTTAAATTATTTTCAGATGCTGTTTACCATGCTGTATATTGTATTATTTTATAATTCATACGGAAGCCATAATTAGTAGGCTAAGTAGGTTTTTTTTAGTTTTGCTTAATTTTCTTTTACTGTTTGCAGGCTATTCATCCAAGATATTGGTAAGAAGTTTATTAATAGCTTGAAAGGCTTGGCAAGAATTCATAAATTTGTTAACCAGTGTTAAATGTATGTAACCAGTGTTACCAGTGTTAAATGTATGTAAGCTACATCAGGGGAAAAAAAGATCTTGTCTTATTATTTATAATATATTATATTTCCCAGTTTTCCTTATTACATAAAACTGTATATAGTGCTGGATTAACCAGGGGTATATCGAGCCCCTGCCATGTAGTAGGTCAACATTATTTATAGTAGCCCAAGCTGATCCACTGCTCTCAAACTGTGCTTCCTGTGAGCTCTGAATTAAGTGAGGGACCATCAGATACCCACACAGGTATGTATATTACCCAATTGATCCAGTGCAGAGCTAGCCACCTGCACCCAGAAGCTTTAGGTCAAAAGGTAGACTCTGATTGACGGTTTAGCCTCCTTCTTCATTGCCTTTCTTTTTGCTTTATGATACATGGGCTTGTGTGCCTGGTCAAGAGCTAGTAGGCTGCTGGGAAAGAACTACAGACTCCAAACAAGGAAATGTATTTAAGTGGAATTCCTAATGGTAACTTTAGGTCAGTTTAGGTCTATTTTTTCACCACAGTGTTTTGTAGTATATGTAATATTTTTTGCCAAATGTCTTGGTATGAAGGACACAATCTTGACTAGGAGTTATGTGGTACTTACCAATACTCCTCTCCAATGGCACATGATTGGCATACCTGGGTACTTTTTGGCTCCGGCTACCCGGAGCCTCCCCTTGCGGGGCGCGGCCAGAACTGCAAACTGACGTCGGTGGGCGGTCCCGCTGACATTGGGGGGGGGGAAACACCCCCATGTAAAGGAAACAATGGGCGGGGAGTAGGGCGTGTCAGGACCCCGCTCCCGCGACCCGGAGGATACGGGTCTTGACCCAGAGAACTGGAAGAGCAGCGCTCACCCGGCAATCTCCGGGTCAAACCCGGAAAGTTCCCAGGTATGCAGGTTGGTGTTTCATTGGCTGCACACATGCAGTTCCTATTTTAGAGGTTTTCTACTTGTTTAGAAAATATGGGGCCTTTTTGTATTAATGCTCGATGACGCCAAGATCCTTAATCTAGCCGTTACTGTATAATTAAAATTTTAAATGAATTATTAATTTGGTATTTTTGAAAATTTTTGTTCGTATGAATAAAGCCCGATTTTAATGTTGCTAGCATATTTAAAGTACAATAATAATAAAGGACTACATTTGTTTTCTAGATGTCTAAGCACAATGGTTTATTTAGAAAATGTTGTTATTATTATGATTATTAAAGAGTTGTTATATAGTTAAATAACCTAATAACACTTATAGTTGTTCCCTAATATTCATAGGATTTTGCAAAACATTTCCCTGCATATGTACTGCATGGCTACTGCCCAAACTTTTAAAGTTACTGTCTGTGTATATTTATGTCAGTATACACATCTGCTTCATATTACTGTAGTTGTGTATGTAGATTACATACAACATGAATTCTGTTATATGGATTTTTTCCTTTTTTCGCAGGTCATCTTCAAGGACGTATATTACAGATGCCTTTTTATTAATTTAAATACAGATATTTGAACTTACTACTATTAAATCAATGCACAACATTCGGTGAAGACATTACATTATTACATTATTCAATTATCAATTGACATAGCTAACACAAAATGGGTGTTTTCCTACATGAGAATTCAATAAGAAACATCAAAAGTAAAAACCAATCAACCAGGATTACTGAATTCTTACTGCTGGGGCTAACAGACAACAGTACAATTCAGATGATCCTATTTGTGTTCTTCTTGGTGGTTTATTTAATCACAGTACTAGGAAACTGTTTAATGATTATCACAATTACCCTTTCCTCCACCCTTCACTCTCCTATGTACTTCTTCCTACGTATTCTCTCTGTTGTTGACATATGTTATACCACTTCCACTGTGCCAAAACTGCTGATGGACTTTTTATCAGAAGTGAAACGAATATCTTTTATGGGATGTGTGGCACAACTGTATTCATTTATATCTTTTGGGGGTATTGAATGTATTCTTCTTGCTGTCATGGCAGGTGACCGTTATGTGGCCATTTGTGTGCCCTTGCGTTACACAGAAATAATGAGTTGGAAATTATGTATGTTGCTAGTATCAATATGCTGGGTTATTGGCCTTCTTAATTCCCTTGCTCACACTATTTTCACATTCCGATTGCCCTTCTGCAAATCTCATTCTATCAATCATTTCTTCTGTGACATTCCACCTCTCCTTGCTCTATCCTGTGCTGATACTACTGCTAATGAAGTTGTAGTATATACTGCAGGGGGCTCAGTAATTGTCGGGTCTTTTTTAATGACCCTCATATCATATATCTTCATAGTCACAACAATTGTAAAGATTAAGACAGTGTCAGGAAGACTTAAAGCCTTCTCCACTTGTGCTTCTCACTTAACAGTGGTTATACTTTACTTTGGAACGATTGTTTTTACTTACATTCGCCCAACATCTACATATTCCCTTGACCAAGACAGGGTGGTTCCTGTTCTTTATGGAATTATGACCCCCATGTTGAATCCTGTAATATACAGCTTTAGGAATAAGGAGGTTCAAGGATCCATACAGAAGATATTTCGAAAGAATTCTGTTATCTGCTAAAATGACATGCACATAACTTATTTATATCATTTCGATCAATAATCTGTATTAATACTCATATAGAAATAAAAAGTGCCGTATAAGAGATAAAAACTGCAAAATTACAAACATTTATAAAATATGCATTGTGACAAATTTAAATGTAGGAAAGTTTCTATTTTTTCACAGAGAAAATAATTAAAATCATGTAATACAATTTAAAAGTTGTAAACATTTGTGCATTTGCATGTTTTTACTACATAACTATTACATGGCATTACGATATTTGTGTTTAAAAAACCTTTCACCATACCTCTTGTTCAACATAATATCTTTTGGCATTTTCAATGTTTAGCAGTTAAAAAGGTTACAAAAAAAGAAATTCAGTTGGAGCAGAGTAGCTATATGGGGGGATTAATTACCATCTCAATAGAATAGACATGTAAGTAAATATATTAGTTACATTTAAAACTGCCAAACAATGTTAAAAAAGTGCTAAAATGATTGAAAATTGCTGAGTGCATGCTTAATACTCACTCTGCAGACACGTGTCTATGGGGTGCGGTGGGTTGGGGATTGGCAGCTTCAGGCCCAGAGGGCAGGTTAAGCCAGACAGCCCTTTCCCCTTGCACTAGCAGCAGGGGCGTAACTAGATGCCTCAGGGCCCGGGTGCGAGAATCTGTTAAGGGCCCCCTCACCCCCCCCCAAAAAAACCATGATTTTTACCCAACAATTTTTTTTCAACTAATTCAACAAATTCAATTTACATATTGAATCATATCTGTAAAAAAATCTAAGAAAAAGGGGCGCATGTACAAAGGGCATAATCCAGGGGTGTCCAAGTTTTTTCTGCAGTGGGCCACTTCATCAGAATTGTATACGTTCGCGGGCCGCACTCATTTTTCACTGTGACAAAAAATATGGCCTTTAATAAAATATGCAGATTAAAATAAAGTAAAATGACACAAAACCTTTACTCTTCCTCTCACTGATTTCTGGGCCTTGAAAGTTTTGCGACTACAAATTCAGGATTCCCTAGATTTATTCTAGGGATGAACTAAAATGAAAATTCTGGACCAAAACATTCAGGGTTCACTTAGCCAAAACCGAAAATGACCCCCACCTTTAAAAATAATAATAAAAACTCACATGTTTAATAAAAGTAGGTAACACACAATTGGATAAAATTAGCAATATGACTTGGCATGATAGGAGTGTGATTGCTAACAGCAATCACACTCCTATCATACACAGGCAACCAGTAAATGCTGGTACCTAGGCATGATGGGACTGTGCTCGCTGTGATTGCTGTTAGCAATCACACTCCTATCATGCCAAGTCAGCCAGTACATGCTGGTACAGGGTGGCTGTAAGTGATGTGCAGACCCCATACTGCTGGCAGCATCAATACACAAGGGGGGCAGCTAGCCAGGTTTCAGCATGTACTGGCTGACTTGGCATGATAAGAGTGTGATTGCTAACGGTAATCACAGTCCCATCATGCCTAGGTTCCAGCACTTACACATCCATCCAGTAAATGCTGGAACCTAGGCATTATGGGACTGTGATTGCTGTTAGCAATCACACTCCTATCATGCCAAGTCAGCCAGTACATGCTGGTACAGGGTGGCTGTAAGTGCAGACCCCATACTGCTGGCAGCATCACTACACAAGGGGGGCAGCTGGCCAGGTTTCAGCATGTACTGGCTGACTTGGCATGATAGGAGTGTGATTGCCAACAGCAATCACAGTCCCATCATGCCTAGGTGCTATCACACTCACACACACACACACTCATTTATTCATATAATCATTAATTCACAGATTCATTCCCTCAATCACACACACTCATTCAAACACCCTCCCCACCCCCTTACCTGCACTGCAGCTCCTCGATGCCGCTCACAGACTTCAGTAGGGGGCGCGGCCTCCCTCTGCCTTCTCTGCTAAAGCACAGAGGAAGTAGGATGTCACGTGAACTCCACTTCCTCTGTGCAGTCCAGAAGACCCTCCCACAAGTAAGTAGCAGGGTTTGAGGTGCGGCTCGCGTAAGATCGGTTGCCCTGCTACTTACTTGTGGGAGGGAAAAAAGATTTCGGGCGGCCCCTTGGCTTGGGCCCCCCTGCCGCCGGGGCCCGGTCGCAGTCGCGACCCCTGCGACCCCGGTAGTTCCGCCACTGACTAGCAGACACATTTACACATCCACTCACTTTCAAACTAATGCACACCAACTCTAACACACATACATCCATGCTAACACACTCACTAACAGACATACACACTCATGCTAACACATACCTACACGTACACATGCATGTTCACACAAACATTTGCACACACACTCATGTTAACTAACACACTCTTACACAATAACATGTACATATACACTCATGTTAACACACGCCCTTACATACTACCACAGATGTACACACTCATGTTAACACACATTGTTACACAGTAACACACACATTTATGTTACACACACTCTTACACACGTTAACACACACCCATGCTAAAAACACACTTACTATTACACACACTTTCCCACTAACACACACATGCTCTGTCATCACACCAATCATCTCATTGCCAGAACTCTACTTTCTCCAAAGCCTTCTTTCTAGAGGCTCACACACGCTTTACCCTGTTTAACTCTTCCCAAATAAGGTGTCTCAATGTGAACATCTGAAGTGTTAGGGCAGGGCTCGACAAATCCCAGGTGCCAGGTTGTCATGGCGACTGATAATTTTGTCCTGCCGCCTAGGTGTTTGTGAGCCAAACCGGTGGCCGAAACACATCTTCGGCAAAATGCCGAAATAAAAAAAAACGGCCGAAAATAATCCCTGCAGGGGCCACACTGCTTAACTGTGTGACTTACTGTGCAAGCAGCGTCTCTTGTGCTGGCCACAGGACGCAGGAAACCAGAGGAGTCACATGAATTAATCTCATGTCACATGACTGCTCCATTCCTACTCCCAGTGGGCGGGACATAAGAAGTTCGTGCAGAGAGACAGAGAGAGAATCATCAGGGCCCCTATGGAAGTCTGCGTGTGAGAGATCTGCAGTGCAGGTAAGGGGGTGAAGGAGGGAGTATGAATGAGTATATGAATGAGTGTGTGTGATAGCATGGTTGTGTAAGTGGGGGAGGAGCATGGCACAGGGGGCAGCATCAATACAAAGGGGGGGGAAGCAAGCCAGGTTTCAGCATGTACTCCTATCATCCCAAGTCAGCCAGTACATGCTGGAACCTGGGTATGTCTGGGCAGGACTGTGATTGCTGAGTGCTGGGGCAAAGTGTGAGTGCTGGGGCAAAGTGTGAGTGCAAGGGCAAAGTGTGAGACTGAGTGCTGGGCAAAGTGTGGGTGCAGGGCAAAGTGTAAGTGCAGGGCAAAGTGTGAGTGCAGGGCAAAGTGTGAGTGCGGGGCAAAGTGAGGGCTGGGGTAAAGCGTGAGACTGTGAGTGCTGGGCAAAGTGTGATAGCAGGGCAAAGTGTGAGACTGAGTGCTGGGCAAAGTGTGGGTGCAGGGCAAAGTGCTGGGGCAAAGTGTAAGTGCAGGGCAAAGTGTGAGTGCGGAGCAAAGTGAGGGCTGGGGTAAAGCGTGAGACTGTGAGTGCTGGGCCATCTCTTCTGGTGTGTTACCTGAGGTGGTAAATTGAAATTCTCAAGTTGCAAACAGTTTCAGCTGTCAACCTGAATGTAATTGACTCCATTTGAACTTGACATTGATCTAATTCCTTTTATGGCTAAAGGTGTCATTGTAAGTTAGTATAAGAATCTTCTATTTATCTTTAGTGATCCAAACAGGGCCGGACTGGGACTGAAAAGCAGCCCTGGAAAAATTTGGAGACCAGCCCCATATAGTTTATATCACGGTCAAGCTCTTATACCCACACGCACCCCTTATACATACCCGCGTCACACTATTCGCCATTCTTTTTATCTCATTATTTGTATTAAAATGCCAGAAAGCAAAAGTGTTAAAAGGCCCTAATAAATTAAATACATTACACATAATGGGATGAAAACATATGCTACTGCGAACATTTTTAGATGAAAAAGTTCCATTTTATTCAGTGGAACAAAACACTGATCACGTTATTATTCACGATATTCTGGTAAGAAACTTTTATTTCTTTATTAATTCATGTAGACTATTTTTTTCCATATTTAATAAAAGCTATGATTGAGACATGTTTGGTTTTTATTTCCTTTCATTTGACAACCTACCCCCGAGTTATGCACCTCTGCCCCCAGGCTTGCCACTCTGCCCCCCTGATATGCCTTCTATCCCCCTATATGCCACTCTGCCTCCAGAAATGCCTTATACCCCCTATATGCCACTCTGTCCCATGATATGCCTTCTAACCCCCTATATGCCACTCTGCCATATAGGGGGTTAAAAGGCATATCATGGGACAGAGTGGCATATAGTGGGTATAAGGCATTCTGGAGGCAGAGTGGCATAAAGTGGGTTAAAAGGCATATCATGGGGCACTCTGCCTCCAGAAAAGCCTTATGCCCCCCTATATGCCACTCTGCCTCCCCGATATGCTTTATACCCTCCTATATGCCACTCTGCCCCATAATATGCCTTTTAGTACCCTATATGCCACTCTGCCTCCAGAAATGCCTTTTACTCCCTGTCACTCTGCCTCCAGAAATGCCTTATACCCCCCCCATATGCCACTCTGCCTCCCTGATATGCCTCAACCCTCCTATATGCCCCTCTGCCCCGTGATATGCCTTTTAACCCCCTTTTTGCCACTCTACCTCCAGATATGCCTTTTGACCCCCTATATGTCACTCTGCATCCAGAAATGCCTCATACCCCTATATGCCACTCTGTCCCATGATATGCCTTCTAACCCCCTATATGCCACTCTGCCATATAGAGGGTTAAAAGGCATATCATGGGACAGAGTGGCATATAGGGGGCATAAGGCATTTCTGGAGGCAGAGTGGCATAAAGGGGGTTAAAAGGCATATCATGGGACACTCTGCCTCCAGAAAAGCCTTATGCCCCCTATATGCCACTCTGCCTCCCCGATATGCTTTATACCCTCCTATATGCTCCTCTTCCCCATGATATGCCTTTTAACCCCCTTTATGCCACTCTGCCTCCAGATATGCCTTTTGACCCCCTATATGTCACTCTGCATCCAGAAATGGCTTATAGGGGGTTAAAAGGCATATCATGGGACAGAGTGGCATATAGGGGGACACACTTACATACACACACATGCCGATTTTTTTTGTTTTTAACAAATACAAAAAAATATTATACAGTACAAAAAATACATTGGCTTACTGACCTTCTACTTCTCTTGACTTCCGTCCTCTGGTAGACGGACTGACACGACATCCGGTGACCCAGCAGCCGTGTGCGATGGCCGTCTAGTGATGGGAGCAGCGTGAGGGGTGAAAGCTCCGCCCCCTGGCACTGACCTTTCACCCCTCACGCTGCTCCCATCACTATGCAGCCATCAGACTGCTGGGAATGTAATCTAAACGGCCGATGCGTGCTGATGCCGCCGGCCGGAGCTACTTTTTTTTTATTTATATGGTAAGCTGGATCGGCTTGCCATATAAAGTAAAAAAAAAAAGTATTAAAGCAGAACCGGCCGGCGGCATCAGCACGCATCGGCCGTTTAGATTACATTCCCAGCAATCTGATGGCTGCATAGTGATGGGAGCAGCGTGAGGGGTGAAAGGTCAGTGCCAGGGGGCGGAGCTTTCACCCCTCACGCTGCTCCCATCACTAGACGGCCATCGCACACGGCTGCTGGGTGCTGATGCCGGCCGTCCGCATCAGCACCCAGCGGCCGCTTTGATTAGATTTCGGGCAGCCTGGGGGGCAATTGCCCCCCTGCCCAGCCCGCCCCTGGAGCCTTCAGGGTTAGTCTGCCGGCCGCCCAGCCCACGGACCTGCCGGCCCACCGGGAAATTTCCTGGTATCCCAGTGGGCCAGTCCGGCCCTGGATCCAAATATGTTTTAATAGCATGCATTATATATATCCTGGAAAAAAACGGCTTAGGTGATTTTCTTTCACTGATTTTTACTGTCACAACTTACCTTTCCGGGGAAGGTTCGTCTAGACGCCGTCCCTCCCGTCCTGAGAACTGACAGGAGGCGTTCCTGCTTGGGCGGTCCTGAGTTCCAATCTGGGGGTGTGGCTTTGTGTGGCGCAGGATTTAAAAGTCCTGCAGCCCCGCTTGCCATTACCCTTGTGTGGTCTTCGTTTCCAGACGTGCTGCAGCTAGTTCCTTTATTGTTATACCGTGTAATGAATCCTGGCTTGGCTAACTACCCTCTCCGTGTACCGAATCCTGGCTTGGCTTACTACCCTCTCCGTGTACCGAATCCTGGCTTGGCTTACTACCCTCTCCGTGTACCGAATCCTGGCTTGGCTTACTACCCTCTCCATGTGCCATATCCTGGCTTGTGTGACTACCTCCTCCGTGTACCGTCCCGACTTGCTTTCAATGCTCCATTTAGCAGATCTTGCCCTACCTCTACTATCTACACTACTGCCATTGTTTCCTCAGAGACTGCCTTCATATATATATATATATATATATATATATATCCTCTAGATTGTAAGCTTGCGAGCAGGGCTCTCTCCACCAAATGTATCGGCTTGTCTTAGTCTGTCAATTCTTGTCTTGTCATATCCCTTGAATTTATGTATTGTATTAAGCACTGCGTAAACTGTTGGCGCTATATAAATAAAGGATAATAATAATAATAATAATAATAATATATATATATATATATAACCTATACCCTGCCTGCTCACTGCCTAGAGTCTCTCCTGCCTGGGTGTCCCTTTGGGGCCATCCCCATTCGGTATCTCTCAGGGAGAAGTCGCGACTGAACGGGGTGCCTGGGTACAGGTTTGTGACATTTCACAAGGGTCATGGATCCCTCTGAGTAAGGTCCGCTTTCAAAGTATGGAGGACAAGATGGAGAAACTTTCTCACGCTATGCAGATCCTGCTGTCTAGATCAGATCAAATTACGACCTTTTCTGCCAGTACTACTGCCCCTGCACAGACTATTACCCAGGCTGTTTCTCCACCAGTAGCTTCCTCTGCTCCAGTCTCCTTGAAACTTCCTGCACCTAGTTGCTACAGTGGAGATGCATGCCGAGGTTTCCTCAATCAATGTTTGAGTTATCACTTCAGATGTTTTGTTCTGAACGGGCCAAGGTGGGATACATCATCTCATTATTATCTGAAAGAGCTTTAGTATGGGCCTCTCCACTGTGGGAGAATGACTCCTCCTAGATTTATATTAGTACATTTTACCTGAAGTAAAATGTGTTTGAAAAAGAGGCAAAAAAATTACTATTTCAAAGTTTGACAAAGACTAGTGGTAGAATTAGTGCACGGAAAGAGTTAAAATACTAGCATTTGAAATACCCTGGGGTGTCTAGTTTTCATAACTATGTGGTTTGATAGGGTCAATTGCATTGGCCGGCTTTAAAGATGTCCCAAATAGCACATGGGGCAGAATTACTAGGTTTGGGAAAATGGTTTTGAAGTACCAAAACAATATAAAAACATTGGGTATTTCTACACCCAGGACAAATAGTAGAATCTATTTATCAGGTTTTTCCAATAGCTTTTATGAAGCCCATGGAGCAGCGCAGTTTAGTTGGAGTGGGCCTTGACAGAGCTAGGTGGTGTGCATGAAGGAGTGATTTAATTTAATTGGCTCAATTTTGAACGCATGCGGCGGGCCCCAAGAGGTCGAGGAGTGCTGTCAGGTCTGCGGTGGGCGAGGCAGAGGGCAGCGTGGTTGCCGGTACGTCGGGCTCTGATGTCCATAGTGGCGGGACTCCACCAGTTTGTCCGTTAGGGGAGGTGGACGCGGCGTATGCAGCGGAGAGGGTTATCTGCAGCCCCAGGGCTTTAGTGACAGTGGAGCTAAATGGAGCATTGAAAGCAAGTCGGGACGGTACACGGAGGAGGTAGTCACACAAAAATAATGCTGACGATCATATTATCTACAGTTATGACCTACATGAATAACCACAGTTTGCATTATAGAAAATTCCATTACATTATGAAATGTAACTTACAACATAGAAATAGTAAAATAGGCAAATGCTTTGATTGCATACATCGGCTCACTGCATAGGGAGTTCTCCTCTGGGAGACTGAAATACCTATAAAAACTCAGTACCGCTGCAGCTTTATTGCAAGAGGAAACTACTATCTAGGCAAGTATATCATGCAGACAATGCGAGTTGTTTCAATACTTGGAAATATGCATTTATTTATGCATGCTATTATTTTTTGTTAATGAACCTAGTGACTAAAGCAGTTGCAACAGTAGCTATTTGATGTACATTTCATAATTACATTTTTATTGCTAAGAAAATGCAAAGAGACATATAATCATTGCCTATCTTTGTTGGCTCAGGAGAAGGGTTTCATTGTGGGAGGCAAATGTTAGTTATTAAGAAAAATCATATGACCATGGTAGTAATAGCTAACAGATCATCATGAACTTGCGCAACATTAGAACTTTAGTTTACAATAGCCGGGTGGTAGATTAGCCACAACAACTGCAGTCGACATTGTAAGCTCTTCAGAGCAGGACCTTCTCCTTTTGTACCTGATTGTACGTTATTTTGTTGACCCTGTTGTAACAGCACTATGGAATCTGCTGGCGCTATATAACTGTAATGTGAGGTAATGGTGTTGAGGCTGTAATGGCTGACTGTATGTCATGGGAGCTACTTTTAATGTCTAGTGTAGGCCAACACAACCACAGTCTATAACTACAATTCCCATGAAGTTCAGCCAGCAGAATTGATGCTGAATATTATTGTAGGTACAGCCAATAAAAGCTAGTGTTTTTACTATAGACTTATCTACAGCTATTATTGCTAACTCAACTATGAGTAGCATCAAGAAAAGTTTATGGTGTGTTTTGTAGTATTCTGAGGTTTTACAAAGAAAATGAAGCTAAAGGGGAGTACACAAAAGGGACATAAAGGCTTGGAACCAAAGTAGGACACTTGGTAGTTTCCCTGCAGTTGTGGTAACTTTTGGCACTCAAAGTGCTTTTATTAAATTTGTCATAATGTTCCCCAAACTAAATTGATGGCTGAGAGTCATGAGATGTGCATTCCACAGCAGCAGCTTTGACTCCAGTTGTACTCACTTTCCAATGCTTAACATACCTGACTGGCTGAGAATTAAGGGAGCTGGAGCATTAAGTAGCTATAGCTGCAACACATGTTTGAAATAAAACTACTTTGTGTTTGCAGCCTGCAAACTCTGTCTCTGCTTAGGTGGGGACACTGTGTCTATGAAGAAGCAGCTATCAGAGTGAAGAGGAGTAGACCAGCTAGAAGAAGAGGTAGAGGACGACCTTTGTCTATTTTATCTGCATTAAACAATACTCTCTGCCAGGGTTCAGCCCCAGCCCTGCAAACTGCCAGGCGTGGCCGCCCCTTTAAGTGGTCTGCCTGGAGTTAAACTCCTCTCCACGGCTTGCTATCCTGTTTATTTCTGTCTTTATTTTATGTACCTTTGCCCTCTTTCCCTTATACATCTCAACTCCTTACTCCAGCCCCTGTGTTCTTTGCCTTGTTGCCTGACCTTGTGTCATCCTGTACCATGTATGCATGTCTTGCTATGTATATAATTAATGTGCTGTGTGTTTATGTTCAGCTGTGTTTTGTTATACCATTACCCTGCCTCCCTCACCTGAAGCCTAGACGACTCACACCTGATCTGATGAACAGGCTTTGGAGCCATAGTTCATGCCAGATGCTGGACCTGCCTCTGCCTGCCTCTCCCTGCCTCTCCCTGCCTCTCCCTGCCTCTCCCTGCCTCTCCCTGCCTCTCCCTGCCTCTCCCTGCCTCTCCCTGCCTCTCCCTGCCTGCCTGCCTGCCTGCCTGCCGGCTGCCTGCCTGCCTGCCTGCCTTTCCCTCCCTGCCTCTCCCTCCCTGCCTGCCTCTCCCTCCCTGCCTCTTACTCCCTGCCTGTTACCGCTTTCACCTGGACTGCCTACTGGATTTCCCCTTTTTTGCTTGCTACCTGTCCCAGACCCTTTTGAATACTTACCTTGACTTTTCTACTCTCATACTCCCCAGCAGTCTGTATGCATGATATCCCTCCTACTCTGCTGCTTCTGGTGAGATGCCTTGCTTTGCTTTTGTAATATAACCTATAACCAAACATTCTGCTTGTGTCCTTTGTGAAGTTTGTTTCAATCACTGCGTTCTTACACTCCTGCGCTCTGGACTCCAACATCCAGTTAAGGGCTGCAATATGATGAGCCTGACACTCTCTCTCTCGCTCTCTCCTGGCCCAGTGGGCCTCTTTGAATGGATATAAAACAAGTAGCAAATATTTCAAACCATTAAAAAGGTAGTAAAATGTAAAAGGTAGAAGATATTTATTCATAATACGTTTGAGGCATTTTCTCTGGATAAATACCTTCTAATTTCATGTAGTTGTAGATCCCAAGAAATGTATTTTCATCAGATAAGAATCTCTCTAGTGCATTACCTCTTAATAGGTAATTTTCTCAGATTATTACACAGTTTATTGCTAGTTCAACTTCTTTATAGGATATTCCTTAAATTATTTTCAGATGCTGTTTACCGTACTGTTTATTGTATTTTAGAATAGTGCCATTCATACGGAAAGTATAATTATTCTGCTAAGTATTTTAGATAAGGCTTTTTTTTTAGTTTTGCTTAAATTTCTTTTACTGTTTGCAGGCTATTCATCTTTTAAGATATTGGTAAAAAGTTTATTAATAGCTTGAAAGGCTTGGCAATAAGTCATACATTTGCAGTTTATGCTTTACCAGTGTTAAATGTATGTAAGCTACATCAAAAAAAAAAAATCTTGTCTTATTTTATAATAATATAATATTAGGTCAATCACATGAATCAAAGCAGGTTTTTATATTTCCCAGTTTTCCTTATTACATAAAACTGAATATAGGGCGGGATTAACCAGGGGAATATGGAGCCCCTGCCATGTGGTAGGTCAACATTATTTATAGCAGCCCAAGCTGATCCACTGCTCTCAAACTGTGCTGCCTGTGAGCTCTGAATTAAGTGAGGGACCGTCAGATACCAGGCTTTTGGTCAAAAGGTAGACTCTGAGTGACTGTTTATACTCCTTCTTCTTTGCCTTTCCTTTTGCTCTATGATACATGGGTTTGTGTGCTCCGTCACAGCTGTTCCAGAGCTAGGAGGCTGCTGGCGAAAGATTACATACAACATGACTTCTGTTATATTGATTTTTTTCCTTTTTCGCAGGTCATCTTCAAGGACGTATATCACGCAGGATCCTTTTTATTAATTTAAATACAGATATTTGAACTTACTACTATTAAATCAATGCACCATATTCTGTGAAGACATTACATTATTACATTATTCAATTATCAGTTGACATAGCTAACACAAAATGAGTGTTTTCCTACATGAGAATTTAATAAGAAACATCGGAAGCAAAAACCAATCAACCAGGATTACTGAATTCTTACTGCTGGGGCTAACAGACAACAGTACAATTCAGCTGATCCTATTTGTGTTCTTCTTGGTGGTTTATTTAATCACAGTACTAGGAAACTGTTTAATGATTATGGCAATTACCCTTTCCTCCACCCTTCACTCTCCTATGTACTTCTTCCTACGTATTCTCTCTGTTGTTGACATATGTTATACCACTTCCACTGTGCCAAAACTGCTGATGGACTTTTTATCAGAAGTGAAACGAATATCTTTCATGGGATGTGTGGCACAACTGTATTCATTTATATCTTGTGGGGGCATTGAATGTATTATTCTTGCTGTCATGGCAGGTGACCGTTATGTGGCCATTTGTATGCCCTTGCGTTACACAGAAATAATGAGTTGGAAATTGTGTATGTTCCTAGTATCAATATGCTGGGTTATTGGCCTTCTTAATTCCCTTGCTCACACTATTTTCACATTCCGATTGCCCTTCTGCAAATCTCATTCTATCAACCATTTCTTCTGTGACATTCCACCTCTCCTTGCTCTATCCTGTGCTGATACTACTGCTAATAAAATTGTAATATATACTGTAGGGGTCTTAGTAAGTATCGGGTCTTTTTTGATCACCCTTATATCATATATCTTCATAGTCACGACAATTGTAAAGATTAAGACAGTGTCAGGAAGACTTAAAGCCTTCTCCACTTGTGCTTCTCACTTAACAGTGGTTATACTTTACTTTGGGACGATTGCTTTTACTTACATTCGCCCAATATCTACATATTCACTTGACCAAGGCAGGGTGGCTCCTGTTCTTTATGGAATTATGACCCCTATGTTGAATCCTGTAATATACAGCTTTAGGAATAAGGAGGTTCAAGGATCCATACAGAAGATATTTCGAAAGAATTTTGGCATCTGCTAAGATGACATGCACATAACTTATTTATATAATTTTGATCGTTCATTAATCTGTATTAATACTCATATAGAAATAAAAAAAAGTGCCGTATAAGAGATAAACTGCAAAATTACAAACGTTTATAAAATATGTATTGTGACAAATTTAAATGTAGGACAGTTCTTTCTACTACAAAAGAGTTTGATTTTTCACAGAGAAAATAATTAAAATCATGGAATACAATTTAAAAGTTGTAAAAATGTGTGCATTTGCGTTTGTTTTTACTACATAACTACTAAATGGCATTACAATATTTGTGTTTAAAAAACCTTTCACCATACCTCTTGTACAACTTAATATCTTTTGGCATTTTCAACGTTTAGCAGTTAAAAAAAAAAAAAAAATTCAGTTGGAGCAGGGTAGCTTTATGGGGGGGTTAATTACCATCTCAATAGAATAGACATGTAAGTAAATATATTGGTTAAATTTAAAACTGCCAAACAATGTTAAAAAAAATGCTAACCAAATGATTGAAAATTGCTGAGTGCATGCTTAATACTCACTCTGCAGACACATGTCTATGGTGTGCGGTGGGTTTGAGGTTGGCACCTTCAGGCCCAGAGGGCAGGTAAAGCCAGACAGCCCCTTCCCCTTGCACTAGCAGACACATTTACACATCCACTCACTTTCAAACTAATGCACATCAACTCTAACACACATACATGCATGCTAACACACTAACACAGACATACACACATGCTAACACACACATACACATGCATGTTCACACAAACGTTTGCACACACGCACTCATGTTAACTAACACACTCTTACACAATAACATGTACATACACACTCATGTTAACACTAGACTTGGGCACCAGGGGGCTGTTCGTGTTCGTCTTCGTGCTCGTCTTCGGGGGGGGGGGGAATCTTCCTATTCCCGCGAATATTCGCCCGTTCCTGTCTTCTCTTCGGGCGAATATTCGTGGACATTCTTCGTGCTCGTTTGATCTTCGTTTCCCTCCCAGTTGCCTAGCAGGGGTTAATACGGGGTTAACAACAGATCGGAGCAGCAGGAGCTGCCGTGAAGGTACGTGTGTGCAACTCTATTGGTCGTTTCAGCAGGGGGCTGGTCTGGCATCAACGAGTGAATTGCAGAATGCACTTCATTCGTTGATGGCAGGCGAGCCCCCTGCCG
Source organism: Spea hammondii (assembly GCA_029215755.1). NCBI lineage: Eukaryota > Metazoa > Chordata > Amphibia > Anura > Pelobatidae > Spea > Spea hammondii. The sequence goes on along the minus strand of JARDYJ010000001.1, from coordinate 128,362,825 downwards.
AAACGACCAATAGAGTTGCACACACGTACCGAGGTGTACTGTACACAAAATGACCTAGACAAATGCTCCAAGGAACTTGGCCTCCTTTTTATCATACACAGTCACACATCCATAGATGTTTAATAAAAGAATAGGGATTATTTTACATTTTTAAATTGATTTTGGACCACTTGTAATACATGCCTAACATTTGCTACCTATTTACAATGGCATACTTTGCAACCACCCAACTTTTACTGGACAGGACTGGAAAAAAGCAGGACTGTCCACCAAAATCTTGGGTGTGTTGGCAGGTATGCGGATGGAAAAATGAACTAAAAAATAGCTTAGGGTTACTGTACGGTTATGTTTAAGATTAATTTAATTTTAATGGGTTTTTTAAAAAAAAATTAGGGGTTTATTTAAATGTATTTTAAAGTTAGATTTATTATTTAGTACTTTATTATATTTATTTAATGTTTATACTAGTGCTACCTACCGAGCTATAACTACCTACGTGTATTTGCATACCTAGTTTAGCTAAATTAGATGGGACAGGACTGGAAAAAAGCAGGACTGTCCCTGAAAAAGTTGGGTCTGTTGGCAGGTATGTGGATGGAAAAATGTTATAGGATGAAGTGTGAGTTATAGCGTTAATGCTAGTGTAGAAGTGAAGGCCAGGACAAATAACAAGAGGAAAGGTCCTTGGGAATTTGTGCATTGTACGTGTGTGTGTTATGTGTTATGTCACTGTGTTATTTGTGTTATTGTGTGTGTTATGTTTGGTTGGTTGTGTATCAGAAGGAAAATAATGAAATGGAAATGGAAAAGGCGAATGAGTGGGCAATTGGCGACCCACTCACCTGTTTCACCGCAGGGCAAAGCACCCAAACACTGTCAGTCTAAGACGTTTGGCAGCAGACTTCCAGAGCTCAGACACAAGGCCCTAGCGTAAGCTGGCTACTCCGGCGGAGGTAGCAAGCGTTGCCACACCGCAAACAGACGCAGCCAGGGGGGAGAAACTGCCCTTACCGTTAGGGACATTTGAGGCATGACTCTAGCCAGGAAGCGAACTGGCAGAGAAGAGATGCTGGCACCACCAGCAGCATTGAAAAATGGGAAAGGCGAATGAGTAGGCAATTGGCGACCCGCTCACCTGTTTCACCCCAGGTCAAAGCACCCAAACACTGTCAGTCTTAGACGTTTGGCAGCAGACTTCCAGAGCTCAGACACAAGGCCCTAGCGTAAGCTGGCTACACCGGCGGAGGTAGCAGGCGTTGCCACACCGCAAACAGACGCAGCCAGGGGGGAGAAACTGCCCTTACCATTAGGGACATTTGAGGCATGACACTAGCCAGGAAGCGAACTGGCAGAGAAGAGACGCTGGCACCACCACCAGCAGCAGCATTGGAAAAGGCGAATGAGTGGGCAATTGGCGACCCGCTCACCTGTTTCACCCCAGGGCAAAGCACCCAAACACTGTCAGTCTTAGACGTTTGGCAGCAGACTTCCAGAGGTCAGACACAAGGCCCTAGCGTAAGCTGGCCACTCCGTCGGAGGTAGCAGGCGTTGCCACACCGCAAACAGAGGCAGCCAGGGGGGAGAAACTGCCCTTACAATTAGGGACATTTGAGGCATGACACTAGCCAGGAAGTGAACTGGCAGAGAAGAGACGCTGGCACCACCGCCAGCAGCAGCAGAATTGGGAAAGGCGAATGAGTGAGCAATTGGCGACCCACTCACCTGTTCCACCCCAGAGCAAAGCATCTAAACACTGTCAGCCCTTGGCGTTTGGGAGCGGACTTACAGAACTCAGACACTAGGCCCTTGTGTAAATTGGCTACACTGGCGGAAGTAGCAGGCATTGCCACACCGCAAACACGTGCAACCAGGGGGAGAAACTTCCTTGAACATTTTGGACATTTGAGGCATGACACTAGCCAGGAAGCGAACTGGCAGAGAAGAGACGCTGGCACCACCACCAGCAGCAGAACTGGGAAAGGCGAATGAGTGGGCAATTGACGACCCGCTCACCTGTTTCACCCCAGGGCAAAGCATCCGAACACTGTCAGTCCTTGGCGTTTGGGAGTGGACTTACAGAACTCAGACACTAGGCCCTAGCGTAAATTGGCTACACCGGCGGAGGTAGCAGGCATTGCCACACCGCAGCAAGTGCAACCAGGGGGAGAAACTACCCTTTCCATTAGGGACATTTGAGGCATGATTTCAGCCAGGAAGCGAACTGGCAAAAGATGCTGGCACCACCACCAGCAGCAGCGTTGGAAACGGAAAAAGGTGAATGAGTGAGCAATTGACGACCCGCTCACCTGTTTCACCCCAGGGCAAAGCATGAAAGTCTGTCAGTCCATGGCATTTGGGAGCGGACTTCCAGAACTCAGACACTAGGCCCTAGCGTAAATTGGCTACACCGGCGGAGGTAGCAGACGTTGCCACACCACAAACACGTGCAACCAGGGGGAGAAACTACCTTAAACATTAGAGAGAGAAAAAATTAACTTTCCAAGCTATGTGCTGGGTAACCCAACTTGGGCAGATTGAATTTAAGAAAGGCAATCTGCTCCATCAGATAAGGTGCCATGCGTGAGTGCTGTGCACTCAGTATGTTTCCAGTCATAGAAAACACGCGCTCACTTTGAACAGTGGTTGGCGGACATGATAGAAGCTGCTGCGCAACCCATGAGAGTGCAGGCCACACATTCTTTTCATCCCAGTAGCTAAGAGGATCAACATTAGGCGCAGAAGGAACTTCACAGAGGTAAAGTTTGACCATTTCAGCACCACTACTCTCCTTTCTGCTGCTAGCTCTGTCAGATGGTCCAACTATACTCCCAAGTGCCTCTTCCCAAAACGCAGCTGCTCCACTCAGCTGTGTTGTGCTGCTTGTGGCACTGCTGCTGATGCTGCTGCTAGGAGTAGCAGACCACATCATCTCTTCCTCCTCCTGCACCTCTCCCTCCTCGGACAGCATTCCCATTTTACGGTGCCAGTCACGCACCTTGTTGACCAATTGCTCCCGGTAGCTACTGGGAACATTAAATTTCAAAGCTAGCTTTCCCTTAATTCTTGGATCTCAAAGGCACGCTAGCATCATTTCGGAACTCTCTTCCATGCGTTTGCGAAGGTGTACTTTTAGCAGATCCTTCAGCTTCCTGACTATGGGTGCTACGTCAGGATGTAGAGTGCCACCTTGAACAGCCTCACGGTTTTCAAGGAACACATCCATCTTGCTGCCTAGATGGGAGAACACTGGGATTACCTGGGCCAGACTGGCAGTGTTTGAGCTTAAATTTTCTGTGGCATCCCTGAATGGTTTAAGGACTGCCACTAGCTGGGCGATCACTGTCCAATCCTCCCTATTCAATGGAGATGTAATCCCAATATTGTGCTCTGAGGCAATATTATGGATTGCCCTCTGCTGCTCCAAAATCCTCTCCATCATGTCTAACGTGGAGTTCCACCGTGAACTGACATCCTGACGTAGGCAGTGTATGGGAAGACCTGACCTCTCTTGCTCTTCCCTCAAAAGTTGGCTAGCCTTAACACTATGGTGAAAGTGCCCAGTGATCTTTCTGCAGCGGGACAGAACTACTGCTACCACATTAGTTCCTTCTGACATTGCTGCCTTCACTACAAGATGGATGATGTGGGCTGCACAGCGCACACCAACAATATGACCATCTTGCAGCGCTTTCACCATATTGGCACCTCCGTCAGTTACCACAAAACCAACTTCAACATTGGTGCCCGCCTCTGCTCCCACTCAAAGGCTAAACATTTTCCTCATTGCATGCAGAATATTTTGGGAAGTGTGCTTTTCATCCATCTCTTCTGCATGGAGAAGGAAAGATTGGTAGCCTGCTGCAGCAGCTTCCTTAGACACACCGGGCTGCCACCAGTGTGCTGTCAAAGAAAGAAAGGCATGCTGGCCGCTAGGTGCACTCCACAAATCTGTAGTGAAATTAACACACTGACCAGCAGCCTTGGAAAGCTCCTCTTTCACTGCTGCAACACAGGACCGATACAATGAGGGGACAATGTTCCTGCTGAAAGTGGAACGTGACGGAACTGTATATTGTGGAGCCACAGCCGCCATCAATTGTTTGAAAGGCTCCCCTTCGATCATAGAGAAGGATGCCCCTCCAACAGCAATGAACTGACCAATCAGTCGCGTTACTTTATTGGCCTGCTGTTTGGGCATTGACCTTTTGGATTGGAATGCCACAAATTGTTCCAGGGTGGGCTGGACATGCAGTGATCCAACCTGCCTTGGTCTCTGGCTGCCAGCACTAGCTGCTGCTGCTGCTATTGGCTCAGAAGAAGCAGCTGTTGGGGTTTTTCCACGGCCACCAGCTATGCTGCCTGCACTAAGTTTTACTTCTGCATCTTTCCCCAATAGCACAGCGTTGTGTGGAGTGCTGAGCTGATGCTTCATGCTAGCACTGGTAAAATGGCCAGACACTTTCCCTCTGCTTATTAGCTTCCCACAATGTTTGCACTTTCCATAGCGCCCTTCTTCAACATTTTCAAAGTGCTCCCAAATTGGGGCGCGCATAGCCTTGGGTGCTGCTCCTACTGCTCGGGGTGGATGAACAGAGGCAGAACTTGTGGTGGTGGGACTGGTGGTAACAGTACTGGCCATAGTGGGACTGCTAATTGCTTTAGCTTTAGATTTGCTAGGTTTTGCTGCTGCTGGTGGTGGTGATGGTGATGATCGTAGCGGAGAAGGTGGAGGCTCAGGGGAAAATTGTGCACTAGTCATTTGGACACTGCTCCCTGAGGAATCTGATTCCTGACCACTCATCTCCTCTACTTCCTCTGGCTCATAGTCTAGTTCTTCATTAGCCAGATCGAATGGAATTCCTGCTAGGCTGGAGCTAAGACTGATATCGTCGTGAGACTCGTGACTAGTAGTAGTGCGAGCAGGAAGAACAGACTCTGCACTTGGCCTCTCAGTCTCAGGCTCCTCTGCTACCTCGCTAGGTGGAGTTCCACTATGTGTAGCCCTCTCTCTAACTGTCTTTACAAAAATTTTGTAAGGACTTGGTGGCTTGCTAAAGGTACTAGGAGGACATGGTGTGGCGGTACCGGTGGGAACAGTAGGCGCAGCACTAGTGGTGGTAGAGGCGGTAGAGGTGGGGGTGGTGGTGGTGGTGGTGGTGGTTTTCCCTACAAAGGAATGAGATCGCTTTGGTTTGGGACCCCTCTGAGTCTTGCTGCTAATTTGGCTCTGCTTGGTACCTTGCATGCTGCTCGTGGATGGGGAAGATGCTGCTTGGGGCAAAAGGCACTTCTTTTTACTCACTGGGCTAGTAGAAGTACTAGTTGTGCTACCCTTTAACTTTGAACGTGCTTCTGGTGCTTTAGGCTTTCCGTAAAAAAACAAAGAGCTTGTGGGCCTAGCTGCACTACTACTGCCTGCTTTTGGTGCCTTTCCTTTACGTGATGATCCTTCAAGCAATGCTTCCCCAAATGATAAGCGAGAGCTTGGCCTACTTGGCCAACTAGACTGACGCAAAGGCTGCATCTTAGAACTGGTGGTGGTGCTGGTGGTGGTAGATGGAGCTTGTCCCTCCTTAGTCCCAAAAGGAGGATCCATTTCAAATTTTGTGTTGTGTGTGTAGTGTAGTGTTTAAAAAAACTTAAAAAAAAAAAAAGGGGGGGGGGATAAAAAAAATAGACTAATTAGATAACCCTAAAGTTATATTAGTATTCTAGTCTAACTCTAGGCAGACGCTCTCAAGCCCACTAAGCTAAAGTGAGGTTAAGTTATATATAATATTATATTATTAATAGATTAGAATTACTTATATTAGGGATTATAGATAGACTATAGTTTATGAATTAGAAAGAATTACTTATATATATTATAAATTATGAATTAGAATTTATATTATATTATATAATATATTATAGATTAAGAAGATTAAAGATTAGAATTATTTTAGTACTACAGCTATTAGCTTGAAGCTTTGCTTAGTACAGTTGTTGTCGTCACACAGTAAATTTTTCTTGAAAAGAAATTAGAAATAAAATAAAATGTCACAGCAAAACAGTTAGCTTCACTGCTTGCTGAAACACACAGCACTTATGCGGCTGCACTCACTAGCCCAACAAGTTCACTTCACTGATGGACTGAGGTGAGCAAAACACTAAGGGTACTTTTAATAAAATTGAAATAAAATGTAAAATAAATGAGAAAATCTTTGCAAAACAGTTAACGTCACTGCTTGCTGATCAAAAAAGAACACAGCACTTATGCGGCTGCACTCACTAGCCCAACAAGTTCACTTCACTGATGGACTGAGGTGAGCAAAACAAATGAAATAAAATGAAATATTATTAATTAAGAAAAATTGACTTGGTCTCTTGCTGTTGCTAAAACAAAGCACAAACTATAGAGCTGCAGCACCAGTACTAATAAGATTAGCTGAACTATACGCTAGTAGTAATTAATTAGTATTATTACTTTTGTTTCTAGCTAATTTAATTAACTATTAAGATAAGAATTATAGAATTATTGATATTAATTAATGATTTTAGATTAGACACTAGTAGATGTCTTGAATGTCTACAGTACACTCTACACTAGTATACTATTACTAACTATAGTATATATAACTGACAAATATATATATAATTTTATAATGTATTCAATTATTAATTATTAATATTACTGATTTTAGATTAGACACTAGTAGATGTCTTAAATGTCTACAGTACACTCTACACTAGTATACTATAGTATATAATATATATATGACTGACAAATATATATAATATTATAATGTACTATTAAATTATTATATATTCTATTAAATTATTATTTATAAATTCTATTATTTTATTTATTTAAGCAGGACAGGCAGTAGGCACTAGTGCCAGCCCAGGGCAAGGGCACCCCAGTGCTATACACTACAGTTGATGACAAATTAAATAAAAAAATTATTAAATTAATCAAATTATTATTATTAAATATATTAATTAAGTAGAACCGAAGTGAGGAAGAGTACACTGTGAGAAATGGCAGGCTAAGGCTTACCAGTCTCACACAGAACAGAACAATCTCTCTCTGTAACGCTCGGATGCAGCACAGCAGTGTTGCCAAAGCAGTCACAGCGAAAAATGAATGGATCTCTCAGACAAGCTCTGGTCTTATAAAGGCGCCTTCAGAATTAAAAAAACAGCAGCACAGGCATTGGACGAGACCCTTAGCGTGACGTCACAAGAGTGAGCTTATTGGACAGACGAGGATCAGCTCACTCCTGTTTGAAATTTTGGCGGCTGCGCGGCAAAAACGAAGACGATCTTCTTCGATTCTTCGTGGTTGTGAGTCTTCGTCTTCTCCTACGCTTTGCCGGCACTGTATTCTCTTCGGTGTGTCTTCGGAACGAACAAAAAAAACGGCCTCTTTGTGCTCGTTTTCAAGTTCGCCCGAAGACGAATGTGCAAGTCTAGTTAACACACGCTCTTATATTCTACCACATATGTACACACTTTGTTACACACACACACCTTTATGTTACACACACTCTTACACACATGTTAACACACACCCATGCTAAAAACACACTTACTATTACACACTCACTTTCCCACTAACACACACATGCTCTGTCATCACACCAATGATCTCATTGTCAGACCTCTAGACGCAGAGGAGAGAGAGGGCGCCTAGAGGTCGCTCAAGTTTTCAGCAATCGCTAGGCGCCCCTCACTCTCCTCCGCAAGGCTTCTGTCTTCAGTGTCTTGGTCATGGTACCGGCGTTTCATGCTGAGCACCGGAATATAACGTCATATTCCGGCGCTCAGCAGTGAAGCAGCGTGCACCGTGACGACGACACTGAAGACAGAAGCCTCGCGCTCCCACCACAGGACGTCTGAAGGTAAGTGAACTACGAAGGGGGGAGAGGGAGAGGGTAGATAGTGAAAAGGGGGAGAGGGTCATAATATTGAAATAAAGTCAGAATGAGTGAGAGAATTAACAAATTAATTTGTGTATGAATTGTGTAAATGAAATAGAGAATAAATGAATTAATGTGTGAAAATTGTGCATAGGGTGGGCTGTTTGGGGACAAAGATGTCATATGCTGGGCTGTTTGGGGACAAAGATTGCAAATCCTATGTGTGTTATCTGTGTGCTGATCAGGTTCTATGTGGGCAGTGTGGACGCCAGGGCTGACTTTGGGGTGTGCAACGTGTGATCTATGCTTGAAATTTAAGGAGTTTTATCTATACCTTTTAATGTGGAGGTTTAGTGTGAATTCCAATTGATCTATACCTGCAAAGCTGTTTTTTTGTGTTATTCTGTTGATCTATATCTGCTATGCTATGTTTCCATACATTATTTATGTATAACTGCAAATACGGGGCATGTTTGTCTTATTCGTTATTTTTTTTTGAGGGGGTAGGTGTTACTCACCTGCCCTCGGCCCCCATGTTGCCGCAGCAGCCACCACGCAGGAGAGGGAGACCCCCCTCCACCGCACGGCCACCTCGAAGGAGAGGGAGACCCCCCTCCACCGCACGGCCACCTCCGCAGCAGCCTCCACGAGGAAGAGGGAGACCTACCTCCACCGCACGGCCACCTCCGCAGCAGCCGACACGTGGGAGAGGGAGACCCCCCTCCACCGCACGGTCACCTCCGCAGCAGCCACCATGAAGGAGAGGGAGACCCCCCTCCACTGCACAGCCACCACGAGGGAGAGGGAGACCCCCCTCCACCGCAAGGCCGCTTCCACGGCCTTCCTCTGAAGTACCGCGCAGGAGAGGCAGACCTCCTGGTACACGGCATCCTGCTGCTGCGCGGGTGCGACCTCTAGTGGCGAACTCGCATACTGCGGGAATTTATGAAGGGAGATTACACCATCCACAAGATGGCCGCGAGTCACAGACACCGGAAGTGATGTCATGAGGGGCTGATGGGAGATTCTGACTTCCTCCGCGGTTCTCCATTTAAACCCCTCAGACCAGTTTCACCTTGCCTTCTGATGGTCGTCCATGCCTTGTGCTAGCACCCAGATAGCGTTTACCTGCTTGATTCCTGTGTTTGACCTCGGCTTGCCTGACTTCGTTGTTATCCTGTATCCTGACCTCGGTTTGTTTATCGTTTATCCTGATCTCCTTAATCCTGACCTCGGCTACGTATACCGGCTATCCTGTTCTCTGGAATCCTGACCTCGGCTTGTCTGAACTGTTCTGTCCAGGAGTCCTACCTGACCACGGTGTCTCCAAACTACTTGTACGTGACAGTAGGTAGGAGGTTGGTTCCAGTGAATAATAAAAATTGGCTCAAGGTGTCATCGTAAGTCAGTATAAGAATCTTCTATTTATCTTTAGTGATCCAAATATGTTTTAATAGCATGCATTATATATGTCCTGGAAAAAAAAAGGCTTACCTCTACTATCTACGCTACTGCCATTGTTTCCTCGGAGACTACATTTTTTCATGCATAACAAACAAGAAGCCCTCAACCCCTTGAAGACACTTGACGTGCCAAGTACGTCAGAATAAAACATCTTGTTGGCAACAAATGACGTGCCTGGCTATAGGAAGCGATTTATGATCGTTTTCTTTTCCCAAACAGTGTTGCTGTAATGCCTTGATGTTGAGGCATTCAGCAATACCGGGATTTAAAAGAGCTTAGGAGGCAATCAACAATGTCAATGAAATGCCTCAATAGCAATTGTTATTCCAGACATTGCAACCCGAAAAATTCTGCCGTGTCATATCACTTTGCATATCTCTAAAGTGTCCCTCTTTACTCCCCTGATGTTGCTTTTTTTATTATCTCAAATTTTTGGGTGAGAGATATTCCAGTGTAATTCTTCTTTTGAATGCCTTGTTCAGCTACATACATAAATATCTAGTGGTCACAAAGTCAAATAAAAAATCTTGTTAAAGCTCAGTCCCCAGCCACACCTCATGTACTTAAACAAAGATGTCTCTTTTTGGCTGTTTCTAAGATTGCCAGCAACTTTAGCAAAAAGACGAGTATTAGCCAGGCCTCCTACAGGGAGACCCCCTGGCTCTCAAAGGGCTGAATAAATTGTATCTAGGTATGTTGCATCATTTCTCAGAAGGATATTTTTAAATAATTTTATTTATTAGATTTATTCTCTTATGGTTTAAAGCTCATTCAGGCTTTTTCAAAATCATAATGTTATATAACAAGACTGGCAAAAACAGATCCCTATTTCCACTGGCGTATTTATACAATGACCGTGTGAGCAAGAGCTTACATCTTTGACTGATCTTTAAACCTCCAAATTTTCTCATCTCAACTTATTGCAAATTTTTTAAAGGTATCTAAACACAATTTTTTTAATATTTTACTATGATGTTTGACTTGTTTAGTATTTTTTAATATTTGAAATATAGCCTGAGAGATCGTTTTTTTTTTGTAATATCCTTGGAGGGACATATATTGAGTTTATTACTCTATTTTTCCCTGAAGTTTCATGTCTGTACATGTTTCATGTTATTATATAAAAAATAAACATCCTCCTTTGAAATACTTAGCACTGTACTCCTTTAAGAATATTATATAGTATTTGGGGAAAAAAAATATGCAGTTTGACAAATTTGTGTTCCTTTTCTTGGAGTCACTGTTTTAATGTATTTGTGCAATTCAGTTTAATTTAGAGCATGCAGACCTCCATTGTCTATGTTGTCTTTGCTGACAATGCTCATTTTAAACCAACAGAATAAATAATTCTGCAGGTAACATTTCCCGTTTATCCTCCACCTTCTTCTTCCCTCTGCCTTTTTGGCATCTCCATCTTTCCATCAGTGTCCACATGCCCACATCTTATACCCAGTTTCTGTGTGTTTCCTCTTTTCTCTTCCTCCCATCTCTCCTTATATTACTATGACCCATTTCTTCTTTAATCCTAGTATATGTGCCATTTATCTCAGAATGTGCAGAGGACATCAGCAAAGTGCCCCTTGTCTTTGCCACCTTGGAAACTCCTCCTAGCTGTTAAAGTGATTTCAGTGAAATTTTGTGTTAACATTACATTGCATTTATTTATAAAGTGCCAGCAGATTCCGCAGCGCTGTTACAGTCAGAAGGACAATTTAGAAACACATACAATAACAAACTGGTGCAAAGGAGAAGAGGGCCCTGCTCTTGCGAGCTTACAATCTAGTCGGTGGTTGAGGGGGAAGTGAGACAATTGGAGAGGACTGCTTGGATAGGGATGAGTTGATCTGGTTCCGTTGATGTGTTGAGACTGTTGATTGCTCAGAAGGCTTGATTATGATGATGGTTGGGAGTACTGAGAAGGAATGTTGTACGCTTCCCTGAACAGGTGGGTTTTCAGAGAGGTTTTGAAAGTTGCGTACGAGGCAGAAAGTCTGAGGGAACAGGGAACGGAATTCCACAGGAGGGGTGCGGCGCAGGTGAAATCCTGAATACGGGAGTGTGAAGCGGTAACAACAGTAGAAGATAGCCGTAGGTCATGAGAGGAGCGAAGGGGGTATTTGGATAGGAGGGTGGAGATGTAAGGTGGTGCAGAGTTGAAAAAAGTTGTCACAAAATCATAAAGTATGGATAGATTTTTCCCTCTGTAAACATCTACTTGTTGTATTGAAGTATTTGGTATAGCTCTTTTTGGTAAGAGTGGAAGATCTTTTTTTACAATCGCCTGTATGTCTAAAAAGGGGACATTTTCCAGCATATGTGAGTGTCTGGAATGTCAAATAGAGGATTCTATTGTAATGCTTATTAGTCAGTTTTTATACAATTTTTTGTGCTGCTGTATATATAAGCTACAATTTAAGATACGTGTATATGCTATTATGTTTTTTTATATATATAATGATGTCTAACTGGAGGATAATTCTGAATGAAGCACCAATAAAGTTATCATTAGATCATGACAAATATATTATGGTACATAGATGTGAAATCCATAGTCACATTATAGTGTCCTCATTTAGAGAGTACTTTACTTGATGTACTCTCTAGAAATGAAAATACATCTATGCTTAATTTGTTCTCTCTTATGCCTCATTTCCACACATAGGGTATTTTTAGATAATTTAGTAGTCTTATAATTCACTTTATCCTTTTGGTTATTTTAAAGCATGTTTTCTCATTTCTCCTCAGGTTAAATATCTCTTTAAGATGAAAGCATGGGGAAGTTCGAATGAAAGTGCTGTAACTGAGTTTATACTTCTGGGTTTTCCAGAAACGCATAATTTTCAGAAATTACTCTTTGTATTTTTTTCCTTTGCTTATGTACTTACAGTGGCAGGGAACTTACTTATCATCATCATTATTAAGACTGACTCTCACCTCCACCGCCCTATGTATTTATTTTTAAGTAATTTTGCATTCATACAGATTTGGTACACGACAGTAACTGTCCCAAAACTGCTTTCTGGCTTTCTTGTCAAAACAAACAAAATTTCAATTGATGCGTGTTTTGCTCAGTGTTATTTTTTCTTCTTTCTTGCAGGCATAGAGAATTTTTTATTGGCCATCATGGCATATGATCGATATCTTGCCATCTGTCATCCTTTACATTACACTAAAATTATGACCACCACACTGTGTTGGAGTTTACTTTCAGGCTGTTGGCTGGGGATATTCCTTGGTTCCTATTATATACTTGACAAAGCTTAATTTTTGTGGGGCAAACACCATTAACCATTTTTTCTGTGATGTGTCTCCTCTCCTTAAACTATCGTGCTCAGACACATCTTTTCTTAAAACAAACTTTTTTAGTCTTATGTGGGTGATTATATTTAGTTGTCTTTCCTTAACCATGCTTTCATATATTAACATTATTTTTGTGATCATGAAAATCCCATGAAAAGTTAGTCGCTTAAAGGTTTTTTCAACTTGTGGGTCCCACTTGGCAGTGGTGATAATATATTACAGTGCTGTTATATTTTCTTATGTTAGGCCCAAAGAACGTTACTCTTTTCAGGAAGATAAGCTGATCTCTATTTTTTATTCCATTCTAACCCCGCTTCTAAATCCTTTTATCTATTGTTTGAGAAACAAGGAAGTAAAGCAGGCTTTATTGAAAATAACAAAACGTAAATTTGTATAAATTACATTAAGGAATAAAATAAACTTTTTGTGTGAAGGATTTTGAAATACACAATGCTTCTTGATTCAAAATTAATCATTCTACCAACAATGATGTATGTAAAGTAGGAAAGTATGTGCAAGGAAATATATGGTTTAGCAGTAGTCATGACTCTTGTCACAGAGGGAAGAAAGCACAAATCACATTGTAAAGAATAGTGATAAACATATGAATTCCTTAAAATGTGGCCCTATCCTTTTCTTGTTGTCAGCAAAAGACAATTTATTATATAGCACAAAACAAAAGTACTTGCTATTCCTTAGGCTATGTTAATTTTACCATTTGATCCAAGATTAGCTTGGGGAGGGTTCATAATGCACAATGCACCATCACTACTACGAAATCAATTGACAGTTGACTGTTAATGATACAGTCAACTCATTATACTTATTCAGAAGAATTTGTGCACTTTACTAGTCAGTTGCTTGCATGAATGGTTTATTCTGTATGATTTATGACTTTGACAATATTATTTTCCATTGTTCTTAGGAAACAGCTTTACTGAATGTTTCATTTCCTTTGAATTTATATTTTATATCATAGGATAGTTTTAGTATGCGCTCAAACATATTGAAAAACCTATATCAGACATATATTATTAATAATTATAAACAGTATTTCTTAAAATTAGGTTAGTAATTTATTACAAAGTTGTTCTAGAAAATTATTTTGTTTACTAAACTGTTTTTAAAATCTATATTTTATTATATCAAATATATAATTATGTATGTAAATATAAAATGTTCATGTATTTATTTAAAAAATAACACTACTACTACTATGTCTGCAAAATATTTATTGCTAAAAAAAAACAAAACAAGACTATATATATTACAATTAAAGGAACACAGGTACCTAGCCCATGGTGCGTATCTTGGATGCCACCCTAGACCCAACCCAGGGCAGTGCCTACAGCCACCCCTATACAGTCAGTATCCTGTATGGATTAAAAGGCGGAGGGTGCCTTTAAGACATGCCATACTTTTGATATGACTTACGTCACTGAACCCACTAAGGATATGTTTTCCAGCGTGGCATGTCTTATAGGCATGGCAGCCTCTATAGTACATGTAGGACTCTCATCCTACCCCTCCTGTCCCTACCTCTGTCCCGCTTTGCCAGGGCCGTAGGAAGGGTGAGGAGAGAGAGGCAATCACCTCGGGCGCAGCTGCCTGATCAGCAATCTCAAGGGTTGGTTGGGAGGATCGCAACCAGCCCTCTAACTGGCCCAACATTAAGGAGCGCAAGGTCTGTCACTTGAGACCTCGGCTTCTGTGCTCCCTGTCACTGTGCACCAGCAATTGATGCCGAGCGCCGGGATATGAGTTCATCCCCACACTCAATTTAATTTAAAAAAATCTCTGCTGCTGTGGACTACTCTTACAATGATGCTCAGCCAGCATCATGGTGGACACCTGGCTGAGAATCATCTAGTTCACAGCTAACATCTGCAGCTTTACTGTTGACTGCACTTCCCGTCGTGGAAGCAGTATGTCTGGCTGAGCCTCAAGGCAACTGTAGCTAACAGCAGATGATGTGACAGGCATTAGTTGTGGATTACAACTCGCATGATGCCTAGTCATGGACAACTGGCTGGCTGAACAGCATGGGAATTGTAGTTCACAGCTAACATCTGCAGCTTTATCTACTGTAAACTGCACTTCCCATGATGCTCAGCCAGCATCATGGAAGCAGTATGTCTGGCTGAGCCTCAATGTTGGGAGGTATGCATGATGTTGAGGGGTTGGTAGCCCTTGAGGGGGGGGGGGACTGCTGCCCCGCCTATACCTAATCAACCTAGTCCTGGATACATCAATGTACTTTTTTCTTTTTACAGATTAATGCGGTAAAATGTGCTTAGGAAATCATACAATTATACATACAAATTCCCTTACAAGTGTATTCTTACCTTTTTGGAGAAGCCACTAACGTAGCTAAAAATACTTCTCAACTCTTATTCCTACTGTCCCAGTCCATTACAAATACATATAAGATGTGTATTGGAGTATCAGCTAAATGTATAAAGCAAAAATTACTAAAATTGGCTTGGTCTCTAGCACTTAAAGGATTAGGTCCTCAGAAATAATTACTCCTAATTGCTTCTCCTCTGTTGTTGCTGACAGAACAGTTCCCCTAATGCTGTATTTTGCCTTTGGAATTTTACATCTCAAGTGCAGTATTCAACTTATAAACTGCTACATAAATATTAGCCATTTGACTTATTCCAACAGGAATGTATATCCTGTTGCAGACCCTTGTATCATCTGCAAAAAAGATACCTTACTGTTTTCGTCCATTCACTAAGAAGTCAATAGTCAATCAAGTTAATGGATAACTTGACTGACCAGACTCGGCTCTAGTGACGTCACATGCTAACACTCGTACTGTCTAATGTTGTTTGCAAGGACATACATGGTCATGCAACTTAAAATGCCAGGTTATTTGAGTTCAATAGAATTAACAATTTAAAAATATAAAAAAGAAACAGGATCTGCTGACCTCTAAATGTAGTTTTTTTTTAACCTTTTTAACCAAAAACAGGGGTGAGGGACATGGACAAAAATGCCCTCCAAAAGGACATGTTTTCCCACGTTAAACATATACCCCACTGGGATTGGGATGAGATTTGAGGGTACAGTGCAGCTGGGAAGTCTGTGCCTCACAAAGGTTTTTTTAAAATTTAACCTCACATCCTCAGTAGCAAGACATGGAGAGAGGTTATATAGAACAATATACTCGACAAACTCTTTAATTACTGCCTACCCTACAACCCACACAATGTGGAAACAGGTTGAGCACCTGTCAGATGAAATTATTTATTTTCATGGACAGGCCTTCACCTGAAACTCACAAAACTTAAGTCTTAGGTACTCACACGCCCCCACAAATAAATCCTAGATAAGTGAATAGTGAATATGTGAGTTGTTTTGCAATTGTTATCATGCAAGGACATGCAACTGAAGTCAAGTTTGCTCAGTTTATTAATCCTTAAGACTAAAGAGGCAAACATGTTCAAAAATTGTGTGAGGTTCCATGAATAAAGAAAGACCCAGGCGAGAGCATGGAGCAAGAGGGGCGCATGACTGAGGGGACTGCAGGCAGCCCTCTCCCCCTCCCTTTTTCCTGTTTTGCAGAAAATCTGCTGAGTCATGTCTCGGGGGCTGTCAGTCAATGTTTGATTGACGGCCCTGAGCTAACAATGATAGGAGTGTGTCATCCTAGTGTGCTTAGGGGTGGGGGTCACTATATATATGGGAGCCCACCCCGTTTAGGTCACTTCTTCAATTGACCTGGAAAGCTCCCTCCCACCCCTCTTTTTGTTCCTTTGCGGTTGGTTGTCAAGCTAGCATAGAGCAAGGGTTAACCACCTTTAGGTGTGGTTTGACCCGTGGTGCACAGGCCCTCGGCCTAAGTGCAGGACACTCCTTGGGCTTGTGCCTTGGTGAATCCAGCCGTGACAATGGCTGCCGTGCAGGGGACGCCGGTGGTCTCTACGGTTTTTTTGCGGTTTTACGCCTGTGCCCGCCTGTGCCGTAGTTTACAGTTATGTAAGTCGTTGTTTACAATTTAGGGTTACAATTTTACTATAAATAAAGTTATTTATACCTGTTTCACGGTGTGGAAGGCGTAAAGCGGACTGCACCATGGCCTATATTTTCCATAGTTGACTTATAATAAAACATTATATTTTATTTGGTGTTTGTGTATTCATTTGGGGGGGGGAAAGAGGGCGACGCATTGACGCTACCTCAGTCAGGAGAATACAAAGAGGGGAGAATGCAGAGTCCTAGCCTAGACTAAAATCAACAGCAGAGATTGTGGTTTAGTGTTGAAAAGTGTGAGTTAAACAGTATTTACCAAAGTCACCAAACTTTTCTGTTAACTAGCCTTGTAGAATAGATCAAGCCCACCAAGTGACACTATGTTTGCAATGTCAGACTAGGAGAGCAAGCATTTAGTAACTAATCACACATAAATATGTTATGGGTAGTTTTAAGTTTAGTATGTACAGACTCCAAAAGGTATTGGTAAAGAAGAAGCTAAATTGTGGGGTTGTATATTGACATCCCTAGAAACCTCCCAGAGTAGGCTACCTGCACTAAGTGGCTGGGCTAGCTAGGCGTTCAGGTGCAACTGACTTTAGTGGATGAGGAGGGTGTGAGAAGAAGTATGCAGGCAGTAGTTAATGAGAAGACATAGCAAAATGCTGATATGTTTGGTATAGAAGGAGACAGTGTCACTGTGGGTCTGAGAGACGTCTGTACCGCAAGGAAATTACCTGCTGGAAGGATAGTATCTCTTGCCTCTGTGCTATTTTCTTGGTCTTGGTAGAGCCTAGATAAAGCATCTGCCTTACCGTTGTGGGTGCCTGACCGGTATGTTATGTGTAATTGGAACCGAGTGAAAAAAGGGACCAACGAGCCTGTCTGGGACACAATTGTCGCGCTGCTCGGAGGTATTCCAGATTACAGTGATCTGTGAATACTGTTATAGGGTGTTGAGCTCCTTCTAACAAGTGATGCCATTCCTCCAAAGCCATCTTGATGACAAGCAGTTCACGAGTCGTTTGGAATAGAAGCATACCCGTGTCTTTGTGATAGCACAGCACAAACCGCAGTCTCTGAGGCGTTTACTTCCAGAAAATAGGCCTTTTTGGGGTCAGGGAGGACAAGAACAGGTGCAGTGGTGAATCTTTGTTTCAAAATCTCAAATGCTTGTTGTGCTTGTGGGGTCCATTGAAACCGTGTCTGTTTTTTGGTCAACTGAGTGTATAATCCGGGAGAAACTGTTAATGAATCGCCTGTAGAAATTAGCGAAGCCTATGACTCTTTGACTCTTTGTACTACTTTGACTGAACTCGGTGTGGGCCATTGCAAGATGGCTTCAACCTTTTTTGGATCCATTTCAATGTGACCAGGAGTGATGATGAAACAGATATATTCTATTTTTGTTGTTTCAAACATGCATTTCTCCAATTTAGCATATAGATGGTTCTCCTGTAAACGTACCTAAGTCACATGTTTCCGATGTTCCGGTAGTGAAGGTGAATAAACAAGGATATCATCAAGATAAATGATAACACAGGAGTCCAATAAATCTCGGAAGATATCATGAAGAAAGTGTTGGAATGTGGCTGGGGCGTTACAGAGCCCGAATGGCATGACTCTATATTCCAAATGGCCATAGCGTGTAGGGAAAGCCATCTTCCATTCATCCCCCTTTCTATTCCGAACCAAATTATAAGCACCCAATAAATCTATTTTACTGTAAATATGTGCCCCATGGTACCCTCAGGTATCAGAGGAAGTGGATATTTATTTTTAATTGTTATTTTATTAAGTTCTCGATAGTCCACACATGTTCTGACTCCACCATCTTTTCTCCCCTTTACGTGGGTGATCTTCTCTATAATCCTTTAACACTTTCAGCTCTGCTTCAGATAGAGGAAATATCCTATCAAAATGAATAGCAGCACCTGGTAATAAGTCAATTGGACAATCATATGATCTGTGGGGTGGTAATTGCTCAGCCTATTTCTTATCGAAGACTTTAGTGAAGTGCTGGTATGGATTAAGTATACAAGGGTTGACGGTTGATGAAGTAGATACAGTGTAAGAAATGGTATGCGATGATGGCAGCCGTGTGGAGAGAAGGCAATGTCGGTTACAATAAAGAGAAGAAAAGGTTAACACACCCGTAGCCCAATTGATGTGGGGGTTGTGACAACAGGGAACATGGGTGATTGTGCTAAATTGAAATAAAGTGTCTCTTGATGTCCGGTCCCAACTGTGAGGGTGATGGGTATGGTTTCCTTGATGACCGGACCCGACTGTATGGAACTTCCATCTACTAGACGGATGGTTAGTGGTCTTTTTTTGGTTTGGGTTGGAATGTCCAGTGCTCCGGCCAGTGTGAGATCCATGAAGCTCTCACTTGCTCCGGAATCAATTATAGCATTATGCTGTACACTTTTTTTTGCTTCCCACTGTAAGAAGACAGGGATAGACAAGTGAGTAGTCAGAACTCCCAAAGACACAGGAGACGGTGGTGGAGTACGCTTATTGCGGGGCAATTGTATGCTGTGTGACCCGGACCTCCATGGTAGAGGCAGAGATTATTGTTCCTCCTTCTTTTCAGCCGATGACAATGGACCACGAGCCATACCTATTGACATAGGTTCTTCAGTTGTTTCCGGAGCAGAGGCTGGAGTGGACTGGCTAACAGGAATAGAGCGAGGAGGATGACCTGAAGTACTGGAGCGTTCTAGGCACCGTTGTCTAAATCGTCTGTCCATCTGGGTTACCAGTTGGATTAGACCTTCTAGAGCCTCTGGTACGCCAACTCTAGCCAGTTTATCTTTAAGGATTTCAGAAAGACCCAGGGGGAAATGGTTCACAAGAGCGGGTTCATTCCATTGGGTTTTAACCACCACTCCTTGGAAATCAATAATGTATTCCTCTACAGGCCTCCGTCCTTTTTGAGAGCTCTTATGGTGGTCTCTGCTGTTGCAGTCCTGTGTGGATCCTCATTCAAGGTGTCCAATGATTGACGGAATTCTTTCCAGTTGTTCAGTGGATATGCCTTATACACCTATATATGCCACTCTGCCTCCCTGACATGCCTTTTAACCCCCCATTTGCCACTCTTCACCCAGATTTGCCACTCTCCCCCAGATATGCCTTATACACCCCTATATGCCTTTTAACCCTGTTTCCTCCAGAAAATCATTATACCTCCATGCCACTCTTACCCCCTGATTAATCAGTGCATCCTTAGACTTGTCCTCGGTGCTTCAGACTCCCTGGTGTATAGTGGGGCAGAATCGGAGGTTGTCTGTGCTCATCCCGCAAACGTTCACCAGCTGCGGGATGCGCACAGACAACCTCTGCTCCTGCAGGCACTTCAGCCAGAGGTTTTATGGTGGAGCACCGGGAGGTCATATGATGCCGGCGCTCCGTCATAGGAGCCCCAGAGGAAGTGCCGGCAGCAGCAGAGGTTGCCTACCTGCATCACACATACTGCGGGGAATCTGAATCTTAGTCTTGTAGTATAAGACAACCTTGAATATAACACAAGGGATATTTTTCAGAGAATTTGTTCTGGGAAAAAACTCATTTTATAATTGAGCAAATACGGTATTTTGGGTCTTTTTTCCCACATTGAAAGTATGAGCAATACAATTCATATACATGAAATCCTGTTTTTTTGCCATCTTTAAAAATTACAGTTACACAAAATAGTATTTTCCATATATGAATATGGTTTCAAAAGAAAGTCCTACTTGTGCTGAAAAAAACAATGTATAATTTGTATGATTACACTAAGAAGTAAGCGTAGTCGGCCTAGGCCAGAATACGCCACTGGCATAGTGTGGCATGTATGGATACAGGACGAAAATTTTAGGAATGGGGTAGGAATGGGTAGAGTAGTTCAGTAGGTAGGAAAGTAGGAGGGACAGGAAAAGAGGGTAGAGTCATGAACAAAAGAGATTGTGGAGTAGTGGCTAATGGTACTAGGGGAAGGTGGATCTGAAGCAGAAGGTATGGCCTCTAGTATACACAGTATGCTCACTAGGTCTAGGTCTGAGTCTAGGGTGACTGCCATATTACTGGGTCAGATCTCGGCTCCCTGTTGTAGAGCTTACTCAGTGGGCTAATTAGGGCAATCAAAGATCTCCCTTCTTACCAGCCAATTTGTATTGTGGAGGTCTGTGCTTAGCTGACCCCTGTGCCACACATTCTTCATTGGCAGAACAACATTATTATGTCTCAGCACTTAGAAGAGAAGACATGTGGCGTGAGATCATTCCCAAGGGACGGTTGAGGGACAACAACCCCTATAAGACGGCTTAGGGGGGACTTAATAACTATGTATAAATATATAAGGGGGCAGTACAGAGATCACTCCCAGGACCTATTTATACCCAGGACTGTATCTATAACAAGGGGACATCCTCTACGGTTGGAGGAAAGAAGGTTTCTACACCAGCACAGACGGGGGTTCTTTACAGTAAGAGCGGTGAGATTATGGAACTCTCTGCCAGAGGAAGTGGTGATGGTAAACTCAATAAAAGAGTTCAAAAGGAGCCTGGACGTGTTTCTTGAAAGCAATAATATTACAAGTTATGGATATTAGATTAATAGGGACAGAACGTTGATCCAGGGATTTATTCTGATTTCCATATTTGGAGTCGGGAAGGAATTTTCCCCCTGGTATGGGGCAATTGGCATCTGCTTCATAAGGGTTTTTTGCCTTCCTCTGGATCAACACAGTAGGGACACAATATGTATATAGGTTGAACTTGATGGACTTTGGTCTTTTTTCAACCTTATGAACTATGTTACTATGTTACACCACCGATGTTATTAAGAATCGGGATGGCATCACTGAAGAGAACAACATCCTCAACATGAGGACTTACTTTTTAGCACTGAAAAGTAAAGGATTTAGTGAGAAGAAATACGAGAGCATGGCAACTTATTGAAAAACAGAGATCCTGAATCAGTCATCATAGAGTAAGCTGATTAACCAATCACAGGGATCACTGCCGCTCATATGACAAAGTCAATGTTTTGAAACATTGACTTTGTCTTTTTGTCACCCTCTACACCCACACACTAATCCAGAGAGTGACAGACAGTGTAACACAGAATTTCATGATGAGTGTTTGAAAATATATTTGATTAACCTGTAAGCCTTCCCATCCATTCCTGATCACAGTAAGGAATGGGAAGGGTTGGGAGTTATAACAAATGATTACAAAAAATAAAATCAAACAAATTGATTGTTCTGTGTTAATAATGTGGAGGAGCTTGTGCCATTCTGACATCCAGTTCAGACAAGGCAACAGCCTCAGACATTGAGCCAATTATTTAAAATTCTGTACTGCTTGGTCAAACTTGCCTGTGGGACTGTGAGAACAAAACTAGGAAAATATTTTTTCCAGCAGCTGGTTTACCCAAGGCTAAGGCATTGGGAAAAATCCTCTTTATGACAGGATGAACTACTGGCCCTTAGGTGCAAAGACAAATAGGACCTCTAAAACAGGCAGAAGGAAGGAGTCTATCTACTGCTGCCATTCCTGTCCTTCTCTGCCAGGGTTGTATGTATAATGTGTTGGCTGATACCAGACTGAACCAACTGAAATATTGGTAAAATGATAGTTGGCTGTTAAATTGGGAACTCTACAAATAAGAAATAATTTAAAACATTTAAAAACAATACAAAAAAATACATTTATAGTTTGTGTTCAAAATACCTCATACCTATAGTGTGAAGGAGGTGCAAGATGACCAAATGTCAAAATTCAAAGTTAAAAACTGAAATTCAAAAGTCCCAAATGTGGCTTTTAAGCCCCCAAACAAGCCAATAAGCATATAAATAGATGGTATCCCTGTAGTAAGGAGATTTTTCTGAACATATATTGGGGGGTTGTTTAGATGTAAAGTCATACCTGATGCACAATGTGTGTGGAAAAAAAAATACAAAAAATGACTACCACAAATTTTGACAAATGTTGGTGGTAGAATTGGTGCATGGAAACATTTAAAATACCACTATTTGAAATAACTTGGAGTATCTAGTTTCCAAAATACATGATTTGTTGGACCTCGTGACGGCTTGCTCCCTAAACAACTCGACAAACCTATGCATGGGTTGTATCACTCAGGGGATTTTACAAAAATTGGGGTATTTTCTTGCAGCATCACACAGCAATATTGTTTTTTCTTTTTATATGTATACTAAAATGCAGTTATATATATATATATGTGATATCTAAATAAAATTCTGTCATTTTAAAAACAACATATAACTTGTATGGGTGCGTTAAAGAGGAAAATTACATTTAAACAACCAGGAAAATCCCTGGTCCTAAAGGGGTTAATTGAACTGCATTAAGGTATTTATGTTATCTAAATACATCATACCATGCAACCACTGCTGCTGTTGTTTCATTGGATATGCTATCACCTTGGTGTCTGGGTTTTTTTAAGTATCCAATAGCATTCAAGCATGAAGAGTTTAGGCATAAAACTTCACTTGCAACCTGATAAGATGAACTTCATTTGTAGGACGCTGGCACTCAAAGAAACGGTGAGCGTATTTGTGTTTACACTTTAGTGTATTACTTTGTATAATTTATGACGTATTGCTTTCATGTAAATGTTTATTAATAATCATATGCCTAAATCAAATGCACTCAGTTGCAAGTGTTCATTTTACTATTATTCATTGATATATATCTACTATAAAAAAAATAAGCAGTGTGCTCTCCTTGATCTATGTAGGTGGATAATGGTCAAGGTTAAGTGTCCTTATAGGTTGTTTTGTATGCAGGGTAATTGTGCCTTATTTATTCCACAGTACTGTACACGGGGTAAAGAGGACATAACAACTAGTACATAACATAACATTTCCTTAGCAAAGATTTAATCCTGCTTATATAAGCTATTAAAATAGACTATCAGTTTAGATCTATTTATATATTTTATCTAATGGTTAGCATACCTTGAGCAGGCTTAGTCTTTTTCTTATAATTCCTAATTGATTAATGATTCAGAATTCTTTTTTATTTTTTATAAAAAAAATAAAAAAACAGGTTTTGTCTCATTTAGCTTAAACATAATTCTGAGTTTCAAAGCACTAGTTTAAGGAAAGCTTTTGAACATTCAGACATGCTCTGCTCTGTATTCAGTTGCGATCACATCAGCAATATATAAATTGGTAAAAATATGTATGCGAAAAGAATGCTAATCATTGATTGTCTATGGAAGTATTTCTTTACTTAATAATTATGTTTGTTGAATTTAACATTTTTGTAATTAAATGCAGCATTAGAAACCTTATTTCTTGTACGGTTAAATGCTACAACATTTCTCATAAATAACTGTTTAGTCACATAAAACTTTGCCTCATATTTGAAGCAGAATAAGGTAATTGTAACGAAGTGTTTTTATGTGGTTAAAATAACACGCAAAACTATAAAATCACAGATATGCTAAGATTTATACAATAATGTATTGCAGAAGTGAAACAGCAGCCATAGAAAATAATTTTGGGAATAAATGTCATTTACTCAATATTATGTGGGGATTTTCAATATAAAACAAACTTGATTTGCAGTGTACCTACTCTCAAGGTTAGTAATAATGTGCATGGTGCTAGATTAGTTGGCAGAAGGATTGCAGTTTCAATTTAGCTACTTCAGACTGTGCATTATACAAGGCCAATCCAACAAATTTCTCTGATATAACACTGTATAATGCAGGGTTACCCTGAGCGAGGTGAATTTCAAGAAATTGTAAAAAAAAAAAAAAAAAAAGTCTTTCAGTTTTTGTCTTTTTTATATTCTAGTCCGCATAAATAATTAGTATGTAGTTACATTAAACACCCTAGATGTTCTATAAAATTAAAAAATATATTATTTACGAGTGCACAAAAGTCATGGTTGAATAGACGTGCGGTAAAATTGCAAAACCACTTCCACCTTAAACTAAGGTAAGAAATTACTGTGAAATCAATAGAAGAACATTATCACATAAGACAATACTCATTTAAATCCCATCATTTATTTATTTATTTAATGTAGACTAATATTTCTCTAGCAAACCAAAAATAGTAAATGCAACCAATGTAAAAGAATTCATTATCCTGGGATTCTCTGGAATTCAGGAATACCAGAATGTTCTTTTTTTCTTCTTCTTGATAATGTATGCCATCACTTTAACAGTCAACATATCTTTGATTACTCTTATCCGATATGGTCGGCAACTTCACAAACCAATGTATTTTTTTCTTGGAAATTTATCTTTTTTGGAGCTTGGTTATATATCTGTGACTGTACCAAAGATCATGGTGGATATACCCAGGAAAATAAAAAGTATCTCCTTTCACGGCTGTTTCACTCAGCTTTTCTTCTTTACTTTTTTGGGGGCCACAGAAACTATTCCTCTTGCAGTAATGTCCTTTGATCGTTTTCTGGCAGTCTGTTACCCTTTACATTATTCAAGCATCATGAGTCATAAAGTCTGCATTATTTTATCTGCTGCTTCATGGGTATTTGGTTTTTGAATCACTTCATTTCCTATTTTTAAAATTTCTGAGGTACATTTCTGCAAATCTAATGTCATTAACCACTTTTTTGTGAATCGGCACCCTTGTTAAAGCTATCCTGCTCTGATCCATACTTCAAAGAGCTAAATGTTATAGTATGTGCATCATCAGTTATTCTAAGTTCAGTTTTTTTAACTATGACATCATATGGATATATTTTGAGAACTATTCTAAGAATCCCATCTACCACCAGTAAACAAAAAGCTGCTTCTACCTGTGCCTCACATCTTGTAGTGGTCACAACTTTCTACTCAACTATGTTTGCCATGTACATAAAACCAACTGCTAGTGAAGGATCTCTCAACAATATCATGATGCTGTTTTATGCAGTGTTTACTCCCCTTGTTAATCCATTCATCTATAGTTTAAGGAACAAGGAAGTTAAAGAAACAATTTCACAGTTTGCAAAAGGAAAATCCTTCTGTACTTGTAGTAAAAACAATACTATTCTGCGATAACACTAATAAGGTTGAACAGCCTTCTGTATTCAGGGCCAGGGTTCGATAGAAAAGCATTAATGGTTATGTGTGTTAAGATAAGAGTGTGATACAGGCACGGGTTGTAGTAGAGAGTTTACGGTAGTAAATTAGCTCTAAGTCTCCGCAGGAAAAAGAAAACTAATTGCCTCATTTTATGTATCATATAGCAGTCTTGTGTTAAACAAAATACAAATGTCACCCAATAGAGAGTAATAAAATACGTTTGTAATGATTTTTTTTTTCATTTGGTAGGTAGATTTCAGCCGCAAAAGAAGAGAGGTTTGAGTCTCTACATCAGGGAAAATAGGTGAATTAAGTGCGCTGAATGGTTCTTATCTCCTGTCAAATTCTATGTTCCCTTGTTTCTATAAGGATGCAGGCTTAAACCAAATGATCTAGTATAAATAGTAATCTGCAACACTTACAGTTCTAGGGAAACAAAATATTTTTTCTCTTTGGCCATAGAACACAGTTCTGTATACAGAAATGTAGGTTAGCATTTACAAAAGTGAGATCAGAGCCAACTAAAACCATAAAGTTCTATAATGGTACAATAACCAATTGAATAAATAATTGCAATTTTAAGATGATAGTTGTGTAACAAAACACAATGAATCACTAAAGAATGGATACTATACAATACACCACAATGTCAAATGTGTCAAATACACCATAAAGCAAGTGTGTATTGTTCAGTGATTAGGCCATTCCAAAATGAAGATCATTATTTGCATATACTTAAGATAAAATTAATTTATGTATGAGTGTATGGGCAGGCGTGGGAATATAGTGATTCACTCTAGCACATGTTTAACCCAGGGCCACTATTTAGAATTGTTTTAAATATAAAATTGATAGTGTTCTTCTAGTCCAGCAACTGTGAAAATGTGCACCATGAACTGTGAGGCTATCCTTGGTTATAATGAGTGTGTGTGTGCATCAGTGTACAGGGTTAGAATAAGTGTGTGTGGGGGTTAGACTGTACAAGTTCAAATATGTACAGTGTATGACAGGGTACAGTGTTAGACTGTGTGTGTTAGCATATAGTGCGTGTGAAGAGGGTGCAAGGGCTCGGTACTTGATGAGTATTTATGTGTTAGTGTACAATGCTAGACTGTGTGTAAGAATGAGTGTCGTATTAGTGTACAGTGTTATTAAGTTCTGCCTTTGTCTGACACACATTACTCATTAGACTAATTTGTTGTTAATTTAAAATCACATTTTCAAGCATATTTTGTGGGTTTTAGTCTAATTTCCTTGGGGGGGAGCAATGCACCATTTGTCTGGGTGATGGAAGCTTATGATCATTATAATTTAGTGTGAGTGATATAAAGGGGATTTTTTAATCATTATTTCCAGTCTAGGGCAAAAAGATTGTGAACTTTAACTCTTTAACCACCAGGACCTAGTTAGGCGCACACTTGGAGTAGGGTGCACCTGTAACACTCTGCATCCTATTATGTGTAGCTTCTTCACTGCTCAATCCGGCTAGGCTTTAAAAATATTGGCATCTATGTAAAAGAAGGGGGTGCAACAAACAAATTAGTGTGGACAAGTTTTGGGTATATTTGTGTGGAGGTATATTAAAGTGTAGGCTGTGATAGCTGGGGCTGGACGTGTTAATGTGTGTGTTTGGGTATGTTAGTGTGTGTGTTTTTGTATATTTTAGTGTGTGGGTATACTAGTGTGCATACCTGGGAGCTCTCCGGGTTTGACCCGGAGATTGCCGGGTGAGCACTGCTTTTCCGGTTCTCCGGGTCAAGACCCGAATCCTCCGGGTCGCGGGAGCAGGGTCTTGACACGCCCCGCTCCCCACCCACTTTTCCTTAAATGGGGGTGGTTCCCGCTGACATCAGCTGTAACTCCTCCGACATCAGCGGGAAATCCCATTAATTTAAGCGAGACCGCCAAAGTTTTACTAGTAAATGTTAATTCATGTAAACTATGTAAACTATTTTTTTTAAGCAAAAGCTATTATTTTATTTTCCAACCTGACCCCCAGTTATGCACAACTGCCCCCAGGCTTGCCACTCTGCCTCAGAAATGCCTTATACCCCCTATATGCCACTGTGCCCCATGATATGCATTTTAACCCCCTAAATGCCACTGTGCCCCATAATATGCCTTTTAAACCTCTATATGCCACTGTGCCCGATGTTATGCCTTTTGATCCCTATGTGCCACTCTGCCTCCAGAAATGCCTTATACCCCTATATGCCACTCTGGCATTTAGGGGGTTAAAAGACATATTATGGGGCAGAGTGGCATATAGGGAGGTATAAGGCATTTCAGGAGGCAGAGTGGCATATAGAAGGTTAAAAGGTGTCTCTGATAAGGCCCTTGATTATTTTCCATTATTATTTGAATTAGCATCAGAGCTGGCCTTAGGTGTTCTGGCGCCCTGTGCTCACTACTCCTCTGGCGCCCCCCCCCCAAAAAAAGAAAGGAATAAAAACTTGTAACAAAACTCCCCTTTCTCATTATCTATCCCCCTGTATCACTATCTACCACCTCTGCCCCTTCCCCTTACTTACCTTGTTGAGTCCAGCGGTAGGAGTGGGAGGCGTCCGTCTTCCTGTGGGGGGCGCTTCACAGCTGAGCGCTGGAATATTCTGGCGCTCAGCATAAAACGCGGCACCGCGATGGAGTCACGGAGAGTGAGGGGCGCTGAGCGGTTTCTGAAAACTTCACAAGCGACCGATCGGCGCCCGGGACATATATGAAAACATTGGGGTTTTTTTCTTTGTTTTAACTTTATTTAACATTGAGGATGTTAAATAAAGTAAAAAAAAACTAAACAAAAAAACCCCCGTTGTTTTAATTTAGGTGCAGAGGGGGCGGCTTCGGACCCCGCGGCGACGGCTTCGGACCCCGCGGCAGCGACTTCGGACCCCGCAGCGGCGGCCCCTGTGCAGTCGTACATGTCGCACACCCCAAAGGCCGGCCCTGATTAGCATCTATGCCAACTGCAATACCTCCAACATTGTTTTAAAATGATTAATTTATTGTCAATTTTATTTGAATATATATTGAGGTAACATATATGTTTATTTTCTGGTTGATCAGAAAATTTTGTTTTCAAATATTTTCTGTCATTTTTGTGTATATACAGGGGCGTACCTAGAGTATTTGGCACACACACACACACACACTTTAAAACTGCACAGCTTCTATTGTTATATACTGGTGCAGACATTGAAGGTGGTACAGCATTACTGTTATCACTATCTACTGAGGCAGACATTGACGGTGGTACAACATAACACCTATCACTATCTACTGAGGCAGACATTGACGGTGGTACAGCATAACACCTATCACTATCTACTGAGGCAGACAATGACAGTGGTACAGCATAACACCTATCACTATCTACTGAGGCAGACATTGACAGTGGTACAGCATAACACCTATTACTATCTACTGAGGCAGACATTGACGGTGGTACAGCATAACACCTATCACTATATACTGAGGCAGACATTGATGGGGATACAGCATTATACCTATCACTATATACTGAGGCAGACATTTACGGGGGTACAGCATTATACCTATCACTATAAACTGAGGCAGACATTGACGGGGGCACAGCATAATACCTATCACTATATACTGAGGAAGACATTGCCTCAGTATCTACTCCCTCCCTTCTCCCTATCTACTACCCCCCTCTCCCTCCCTTCTCCCTATCTACTATCCCACTCTCCCTCCCTTGTCACTATCTACTACCCCCTCTCCCCCTTCTCACTATCTACCCCCTCTCACTATCTACCCCCTATCTATCTCCCTCGTTTCCCACTATCTACCCTCTCCCCCTTGTAGTTAAAGGTAAAAAGGTTTTGGATTTACCATTCAGAAGTCCTCCGGTGGGAGCGCGACTCCACCGTCTCCCTGCTCTACCGCGGCGCTCTCTGGTTCACTGCTGAGAGCCCGAATATGATGTCATGACATGCCGGCACCGGGATGAAGTTAGAGGCCTCACGGAGGAGACTGAGGGGCGCCAAGCGGTTGCTAGACGCCCCTCTCTCTCCTCCGCATCAAAAAAATAATGACACGGCTGCCCGGGACCTGGTCAATCCAGGACATGTGGTCACCCTAGGTGGCACCCCCCTGATGAGCGGCCCCCGCCCCCCGCTAGGTATGCTACTGTGTATATATAATATAATGTGTGTGTGTGAAACTAAAGAGCTGACCTGGGGTTTGTGTTGTTAAGCAAAAAACAATTCATTTTAACAAGGGGTCTTTCTTGGCATGTGTGACAGGGCCAGGCTAGCTGGCTCATATGTCATATGAAGTTTAGCCGGGTCACAGAGCACTTTTGTGTCCGGTTCTGTATACTGTGACCCGGTAATATATTATATTGTGTTTAGTGTGTAACCGGCCCAGAGACTGATGTGGATTCAGCCCCAGCCTTCAAAGAGACGATCCTATAATCTGGCTGGGGCTCTTAATCAGCCAACACAGCCCTGTCTGCCCAGACGGCACCCGCACTACAGGGGGGATAACACAGGTGGGGAACCCATTGTATTCTGTAATCCCCTCACCTGATACATCCCCTGTATACTGATGGGATTTGTGATGGGATGTGGCTGATGGGATTGGGGGCTGGGTTTTGTGTTCATTGAATTAAGGATCTATATAAGTTTGGTTTGTTGTGCAATAAAGAGTTCTTCTTGGTTTACTACGAATGGTGGTCTGGATGATCCATGGATAGCTGAGTGCTATCCGTATGAGGGACTGACTGGTGATTCCTCAGCCCTCAAACAGGGGTACCCAGCCTTGGGTACGGTGACCCTGTAACAGCATGGGCCTTCCTCTTGATGGCACATTAGCCTGCTGAACATGGGTGAGTGCCTGTGGGGTTCAATCCCAGGAAACATAAAAAGCTAGAAACTGGCGGCAGATAATAACCATTCTGCCCATCTAATATGCCCATTTTTCCTGCTGTAAAGTTTCAAATTAGTCAGTCCTTGGTCTTAGACTCTGAGGTCATAAGCATTTCCAATATTTGTTTAAATTTGTTCACTGTATTTGCCTCTACCACTTGTCATGCAAGACTGTTGCACTTATCTACTATCATCTCATCGGTTTAGTGAATTTTATGTATGGTCGAGTTTGTCCTCACCCATAATTACTTTATTTTTAGTAAGGAATGCTACCTCCAGCTCAAATGCACAGCTATGGGCACTTGTTGTGCAACTAGCTATACAAACATATATCTGAGTTAACACATTAAAATCCAGGAGCATTATTGATGGCGTTATTTGGAGTGGCACCCGTGAGCTATTTGTAGAATTCGTTCTAAAGCTAAATAGTATTAAAATCAGATTGAAACTGTCATTAACCCCAATGAGCTGGTATTTTCTTCTTGACCATAGAAAAAACTCCTCAAGGGACCATTTCTACATCTCTGCATCGCTATCAAACTGCAATGAACAGTCTATTACATGTAAAGTTTCCACCCTGGAGGGGCGGGGCCGGCGCCGATCCAAGATGGCTGCATAAGACCGCAGCTCCGTCCACCGTCTCGGGACTTACCGCATTTAATTTACGCTGCCGCGACCATGGGGGGAGTCGAATCGCTCGGCCGGCACTCCTAAAGCCCCCAGCACTCGGGAGAGACCACTGGTGCCTTCGGTGAGGCACTTCTTTCGGGGCTCCCAAGACTCCGAATCTCGAGGCCATGCATCCAAGATGGCGCCCTCTCCCTCGAGTCGGCGAGCGAATGCTCCGACGACGCCTCGCTAGACCAGGACGCCACGCTTCCAGATCCTCCGGCAGTGTCACTTACCTGGCAAGACGCCCTGAAGCAGCTACCCACGAAGGCGGATCTGGTCTCGGTGATCGATGCCACCTTGGACCAGGCCTTACAAGGTGTTCGGGCTGATCTCACCGCAATCAAGCAAGATGTTCAACATATTGGTGACCGTGTTGCTACGCTGCAGGAAGACCATATCAAGACCTGCGAGGCGGTCGATGCCTTGTCTGCCATGCACCGAGATCACTCGGAACTTTTTACTGCCCTACACAGACAGCTTGAGGACCTGGATAACAGGGGAAGGCGCAACAACCTGCGCATCAGAGGCCTACCCGAATCGGTCTCGGCGGCTGACGTCCGCAAGACGCTGCAAACCCTATTTAATAAGCTTCTCCAGCAGCCTGACGACACCCCGATACAGTTTGACAGACCCCACCGGGCACTCCGTCCGAGAGGCCCCCCTTCGGCACCACCGAGGGATGTGGTATGCTGTTTGCACGAGTATTCCGTTAAGGAGGCTGTACTGAAAGCGTGTCGCCTGTCGGGCGACTTGGATTTCGAGGGAGAACAGATCAAGATTTTTCAAGACCTTTCCCCAATCACCCTGCAGAAACGTCGAGCTCTCAAACCCGTTACAGCAGCGCTACGTGCAGCGAATATACCGTACCAGTGGGGCTTCCCGTTCGTCCTCATTGTCCGCAAGGACAAGGATGTCCTTACCCTTCGTCACCACACAGACCTGGAGTTTTTTCTTACTCACCTTGATCTTCCAGCCATTCGCCTTCCGGATTGGGAACTTTCCATCGAGGTTCCGCAGTAGCTCACCGAACCTGCCAAATCCTGGATGGCTCCGGTGCATCGTAGGAAGAGGACTCGACGGGCCACGACTACAGCGATGCAGGCCGATGGAGACCCTTGAGTGACTGGCTTTGCTTCCAGATTTTCGTCCTCCGCTGAGTTCCTGCGTCCTGGCTTGCTGACGATCTTCGATTGGGGTTCTCCGCCGGTCCGGGTGGTGAGTTGGTGTCATCTCCTGTACCCGCGTCTGTGCTCTTACACACCCCGTGGGTGAGGCGCTCTGGACATTGTCTAATAGACATTTTTCGGACTTCCGCAATTTTCTCTTGTTTTTCCTGTATTTTTAGTTCCTCGCTCGATCGTCCCGGTTTTTCGTTATACACGCGCCGTCCCTCGTACACCACACTACACTTTTCACATCTGCTCCGCCACGACTGGGCAGTTCCCTTTTCCTGGTTGGGGCCCCAGATGTTTGTGGGGGTCTGACTCTCACTCAGCGGTGCTCTCAGACACATCACACTGTTTTCTTTTTCCTTTTTCTCCTTTTACACATTTATGTTACTTGCCTGCAGGGCGCTCAGTGCTCTTTGGCCGTTACATCGGCTCCCGGGTTCTCCTCCCCTAAGCGGTATTCATGCCTTGTCTCAGTCCCGTAGACGGGGACGTATAGTTCTTCCCTGTCACCTTTGGTTTTAGGGACCGTTCCAGTCCTTTCCTTCTTTGCCCTCCTCGGCAACCCCCCCCAGAGCCTTCCTGTCCTTGTGTGGACGGTTGATTTGGGCCTGCTTGCAGTCCCCGTGCTCACCCTGCATATTGCTACAGCAATATTACTAGGGATGTTGTCCCTTGCATCGCACCACACGTTACACACACTACATACAGTTTGGTTTATGTTTTGTTTTATTGTTTTGTTTGCATGTCCCAGGGGTCCAAGGTATCGGCTGTGCTCTTCTCAGAGCTCTCTCACTTTTCTGTATGGCTCCTCAATCTCTTAACTTGGTCTCGTTGAATATCAGAGGCCTCAATAAACCCCAGCAGCGTTCTAAACTCCTAGCGTTTCTCCACTCCTTTAAGGCACATATCGCCTTTGTGCAAGAAACGCATTATTCTGCTAACAGGGAATTCCCTCTTTTAAATAGACACTTCATTCACTCATTTCTGTCCAGCTCCCCTTCCTCCAAAACCAAGGGGGTGGCTATCCTCATACATAAGTGCATTTGCTTCCGACCCTCTGAGACGTGGAAGGATGCTGAGGGAAGGGCTATCTTTGTTAAGGGCTTTGTGGGCTATCATAAAGTCACTATGGCAAATATATATGCCCCTAATAGTAACCAAGCCCGTTTTGTTACCTCGATCCTGTCCAAACTGGCCGATTTCCAGGAGGGTATTACCATCTTGGGGGGAGACTTTAATATGGTGTTGGACCCTAAAATTGACACTTCCTCAGGGAGCTCCCATGTTCCTTTTTCAATGATACGTAAAGTGAACCACCAATTGCGATTGAACCAGATGGTGGATGCATGGAGAGCCCTCCATCCTACTGTGAGGGACTATACCTATTTTTCCCCTAGCCACTGCAAATATTCGCGCATAGACGCCTTTTTTTCTGTCCCACTTCCATTTATCGCTCCTGCGTTCGGCTAGCATTGGTGTGGCTACAATTAGCGATCATGCTCCGGTTTTCATGAAACTTACTCTCTCGGGCCTCCCCAGGACCAGTTGGCATTGGTGTCTCAATGAGAATTTATTGAGTGACCCCCACCACGTCTCCCAACTGTCCTCTCACATTAAACATTATTTTGCAGAGAACGTCACCCCCGACGTTTCGCAACCAATGATTTGGGAAGCCCATATGGCGGTCTTGCGGGGCCACCTGATAAAGTTGGGCGCTTCCGTTAAAAGGAACCGCGCAGCCACTATCTTAGATCTTACGCAACAAATAGCACGTCTGGAAGCCCGCCACAAGTTAACCCTCCTTCCCTCCACCCAGGTGGAGCTCTCTGCCTTATGCACGCGGTTGGCGGCCCTCCTAGATGATAGGACTAGGCGTAACTATCTTTTGGTACGGCGTCAGTTCTACGAATTTGGTGACAAACCTGGCTCGGGCGCTGAGGGTGAAGAGGGCGCAAACCTATATTCCACGTATTAGGGACCCTGCGGGTCGGCTTCGCTTCCGTTCGGAGGAGGTTGCCGACTGTTTTCGACAGTATTATACTTCCTTGTATAATTTGCCGCGCCCTGGGACTCCCCCCTCTGAGTCGGAGGAGGCCCTCACAGCTTATTTATCGGAATTCATCACCAAAACTCTGCCACCCGACGCCAGGGCTCTCCTCGACCAACCAATCTCCTTGGCTGAGGTTGGTGAGGTCGTGAAAACTTCCCCAGCCGGCAAGAGTCCCGGCCCGGATGGTTTTACCATTTCCTATTATAAAAAGTTCCTTTCTGTTCTTGGCCCTCACATGGTTTCGTTTTTTAATGCAATCGCCCAAGGTGCTCCATTTGCCCTGCAGGCTTTGTCCGCGCATATCGTGGTCATCCCTAAACCAGATGAAAACTTAGATTTATGTAGTAGTTTTCGCCCTATTTCTCTGATCAATGTTGATTTAAAGTTATTCTCCAAAATATTAGCGAATCGCCTGTTGCCCTTTTTGTCCCATCTTATACATTCCGATCAGGTGGGGTTCGTCCCCGGGCGCGAGGCCAGAGACAACACTATCAAGGTAGTCAACATCATAGCCCATGCCCAGTCTCGTAGCCTTCCATTGATCGTGGCCTCGATGGATGCCAAGAAGGCGTTCGACCGGGTGTCCTGGTCCTTTCTTTTTGGGGTGCTCTTGAGAATTGGTGTCAGTCTTCGCTTCTTGACCTGTGTTAAGGCTTAATATGACTCTCCGACCGCACGGGTGGCCGTTAATGGTTTGTTGTCTGATCCGTTCACGTTGGCGAACGGTACACGGCAGGGATGCCCCCTTTCCCCCCTTTTGTTTCTTTTAGTACTGGAACCCTTTGCGAATGCCATCCGGGCCCACCCGGATATTGCAGGAGTCCAGATTGGACCCCGTTCTTACGCTTTATCGTTATTTGCGGATGACATCCTCTTGACTCTCACTAACCCGGTTCGGTCTCTCTCGGCTGTCCTATGGGAGCTTGCCAGGTTCCAGGAATTGTCCAATTATAAAATGAATTTATCCAAATAGGTTTCACATTCCGGCGCAAATTTGTAACCACATTCGGACTGGGTTCCCCTTTAAATGGAGGGATGACTCTATTAAATATCTGGGTCTGCTTATTCCCGCGGATCTCTCGAAGTTGCGTATTCTTACTCGGACTTACGTAAATGGGCATATCCTCATATATCCTGGTTTGGGAGGGTGGGGGTCATAAAGATGAATCTGCTACCCAGATTCCTTTTTCTGCCCACCCTTTCCTTCTCCCTACCCTGCGGTTCTTTCGTAGACTGCTGCGGGATGGTACGGTTGCTAGGGTTCCCGGCCCACTGACTCCCTTGGTGGGGAACCCGGACTTTCCCCCGGGCCGCTCGGGTGGTGGCTTGCAGGCTTTTCTCCCACCGGGGATGCGCACCTTGTGCCTGTGCCATGTGGTTACTGGGGCAGCTCTGAAGCCTTTAGAGGCCCTGTCGGGTCCGGGACCCTGCCCCTTTTCCCTCCAGTTCCTCTACCATCAACTGAGGCATTTCGTGTCTTCCTTGGCGGTCCTGCCGCATATGGAGCGACCGCTTTCACAATTGGAGAGGTTTTGCCTTGAACTGAAGGAGCTGCCCCATCTCTTATCTAAATTGTATGCGCTATTGCTTTCCCCTGAGCCGGTTGCCAAGCCATATTATTTTAGCCTATGGGAGAGGGACCTGGCCTGCTCGTTCGATCCGGAGGACTGGTCCAAGATCCTCTCTATCGTCCACAAGGGATCGGTGTCTAGTCGAATGCAGGAGACATCTTTCAAGATACTTACGAGATGGTACAGAGTTCCCCTAGACATTCACAGATTCGCCCCCCAGGTACCCCCAACCTGCTGGAGGTGCGGTGCCCATCCTGGCTCCCTGTTGCATATTTGGTGGTCCTGTCCAGATATTAGACCCTTTTGGGATTCCGTTAAGACAGTGATCCGTGATGTAGCCAATCCCGATTTCCTGGCCTCTCCTGAAGCCATTCTGCTCCATCACACACAGACTTCTTTTTCTAGCTACAATCAGTCCTTGACGTTTCATCTGATTAATGCGGCCAACACTGTCCTCCCCCGCCACTGGAAATCAGCCACCCCTCCCTCTTTTATGGCCTGGGTTAATCAGGTCAAATTCATTTACCAGATGGAAGTTCTAGTGTGGTCAGCTAGGGGTCCGGGTCATAAAGTTGAACTTAAG
The DNA here is from genome assembly GCA_029215755.1 of Spea hammondii. NCBI lineage: Eukaryota > Metazoa > Chordata > Amphibia > Anura > Pelobatidae > Spea > Spea hammondii. The sequence goes on along the minus strand of JARDYJ010000001.1, from coordinate 128,326,194 downwards.
TGGTTTCACTGGAGGTCGTTTGTCACGTCCCTGGAACATCGTCCTTTACCTGTTTCCTTCTAGGTGTCCGCTGCTACTCTCCTACTGGGTGTATAGTCCTCGAGACGGTTCTTTCCCGCGTCTCTTTCTGTTTACTTTTATGTTAGTACCTTTGGTTGGTATGACTATGTAGTGGAGCTACCTGCTGGACCCTGGGACAGACATGTTTTATTCTGTTTTTGTTTCCTTTTGTTTTACACATTGTTTTATGGCACTGTAATATTGGGTACCTTTCTGCTTACCTGCCTCATTCCGTCCTCCCCCCTAGGGGGTGGCTTTATTCCATAGATGTACCTGATTTGTTTCACTAATGTTCTCAATGTCTTATGTTTTCTCTGCTATTTCGATCTGTATTTTATTTTTTTCGTGTGCAGTATCCTCCTATGCTGTATTTGTCAACTGATCAGATGATGTGACTCTGTACGCGATACTTTGTGCCATGTCTATGTTCACATACGTGAAATAAACTGAGAATTGAGAAAAAAAAAAAGTTTCCACCCTGTGCACGTCAAAAAAGTTATCCCTATAGGCCAGTATTTAAGACAGAAATTGTAGGATTTAGACCAAACTGTTACAGGAAGAATTCAGGGCCAAGGGCTATCCCAATAAATGGCTTAAAAGAGAAAGGTTCTCTGAGTAGAATGAGACACTCTAATAAGTGAGTCCCATAAAAAAGGAGGACAGAATGGTCAGATGTATTGGTACCTACGATTCTGTGTAGCTGGTAGTTAAGGACATAATTAACAAATACTAGCCCATTCAATGTCTGACCCCTCTTTGTGCAAGGTTACCAATGAAAAACAGTCTATTACAGTAGGGAGGGGTCCAAACATAAGAGATAAGCTAGTCCATTCATCAATCACACCTACCCACAAAAGGTGACATGGCTGATACCACCAACAATATGGTAGTTAAGATGTGGTCATTGCAAAGCAATTGTTAAATGCTCCACGGTTGGGGTGATATATCTCATAAAGTGTATGTGTTAGAAACAAGATCTTGGAAAAACTATTAGACCTCTAAGAATATTCAAAGAAGAATATTAGAACAGGTTAACTCTGTAGACATAAATAGGACAAAGCGACTGTGTAAGGCACGTACCGCCCGGCGTACGGTACGTGCCATTCAAGGTCCGGGACTTACCTCCCGTGGCAGACCGCGTCTGCTCGTGACAGGCTCCCGGTCCCTGTCGCCGGCTCGGGCAGTCTGTTCTTCACTCCCCGCGTCCACGCGGGGAGCTGGGGAACACGCCGGCGACGCGGCTCTGGTCCCCACGGAGGGGGCGGCGCTCCAGCACGCCGCTCTAAGTTCCTCTCCTCCTGCTAACAGTATGCAGGGGGGAGGGGGAGGAGTGGAGAGAGAGGCTTCCCCTGGAGGGGCGGCACCTCTGGTGCCGTCTCACAGGAGAGAGAGGGTTGGGGGCGGAACCGAGGGCGGAGATCCAGACGTGACGTCAGACGCCACGTCTGGGATCTCAATAAAACCCTCAAGCTCCCTTATGTCGGCGCTCAGATATTCTGAGACGCTCTGTGCCCTACACAGCGTCTCCTGTACTGTGCTCCTTTACCCATTTGTCTCCTGATTTGATCTGTTACCTGACCCTTGCCTGTGACCCGTTTATGCTACCTTGCCGCCTGGACCTGACCCTTGCCTGTGACCTGTTTACGCTACTTTGCCGCCTGGACCTGACCCTTGCCTGTGACCTGTTTTCGCTACTTTGCTGCCTGGACCTGATCCTGGCCTGTTACCTGTCTATGCTATTTTGAGTTCTGCCTCTACCTGAGTTTTCTACTGCGTCCTATCTCTACTACTCTGGACTATTCCGGTTACCTCCAGTAGTCCTGCATTCTGGGCTCCTTCTACCCTGCTAACACAGACACTTGCTGGTGTCTGACAGACTGTGAGACATATCTGTAACTACCAAAAAAATATCCATTATACCTTAAAATTGTAGGCATAAAGATATCCCTTAATAGGCACGATTGTTATAAAAAAAAAACTCCTACAAAGGGAATTCTTTTGGTACTATTCATTAAAAACAGTACCCCCTGATGGTCTAAAAGAAGTATTCAATTTATATACATGTCCCTCTATATACAAAACATCATATATAATAATCTACATTTCTAACAGTCAGACTATTCTTTATTATCCTAGGGAGTGCTATATACTATATTCCATAATACATTTAATTTGTTATTTCTTAATTTACTATTTATAGTTAGTAAAAAAATCATGATTCTTTTTTTTAAAAAATACTGATAATACATAGCATTAATATATTAACAATTTGAATTCAAAACTTTATTTTAGTCTTTACCCCATTTTTTCCTTTTACAAGGACATTAATAGCTAAAATAAAAAATGGAAACTACATGTCAAGTATGGTATACTTTACCTCTGGCACACTGTTCAATAATTGGTTACATTGCAGTGGAGATTGATACCTAGTCAAAAATGCTGCATGTCAGCTGTAATCATAAGGCGTAACAATCACTATTGATTAGTGATGTCCGGATCATGAACGAATCGTTCATTTGATCCGATTCTTTTTAGTGATCCGGATGAATCGGTTCAGTAGACTGAACGATTCATTTGTAGCGGTTCAGTCTGTGAATCATGCAGCTGTAACCTGATCCTAGAGCTGTGAGTCATCTGCAGAGCACTCAGACACAGACTCTGGTGTCAGGTTACAGCTCATTAATACACAGAGGAACGATGACTAGAGTCAGAGAGTCGTTCAAAGATTCGAATGATCCGAAGATTCGAATGATCTGAAGATTCGAATGATTCGAATCTTACAGGGATCCGGATCTTACAAGGATCCGAATCTTACAGAGATTCGAATCATTCAGAGAATATTACTGATACCATACTTTTATAAATAAATACATTAATAATGTCCACACTGCCCCCAGGATTTAGATTCCCATGAGTTTGCCCCCCTTTACCTATAACTGCACCTACAGTTAACTTTATTAAATTAATTAAATTAACCCTCAGTCATCAGCATAAAATTAACCCTTATACCCCATCAACCATAACTGCCCCTGAAATTAACTGTAAAGATCCCATTAACCATAACGTCCCCTGAAATTAACCCTAAAGACCCCATTAACCATAACGGTCCCTGAAATGAACCCTAAATACTCCATTAACCATAACTGACCCTAAATTAATTGCATGTACTCCAGATAAATTACCTAATAAATTGGTATGGTTGATGGGGTCTTTAGTGTTAATTTAGGGGCAGTTATGGTTAATGGGGTGTTTAGGGTTAATTTAGGGGCAGTTAGGCTTAATGGGGTGTTTAGGGTTAATTTGGGGGCAGTCATGGTTGATGGGGTGTTAAGGGTTAATTTTAGGGGCAGTCATGGTTGATGGGGTGTTTAGGGTTAATTTAATGGTGAGGGTTAATTTAATAAAGTTAGCTTAAGGTGCAGTTGCAGGTAAAGGGGAATGTAAATCCTGGGGGCAGTGATTATTAATGTATTTATTTATAACCGTATGGTGATATTATCTGACTGATTCGAATCCCAATGAAGGCAGAGAGTTGTTCAAAGATCCGGATCTTACAATGATCCGGATCTTACAGTGATCCGGTTCACTGTAAGATTCGGATCCCTGTAAGATCCGAATTTTTGAACGACTCTCTGCCTTCATTGACATCACTGGAGTAGGCGGGGGGGAGGATTCATTGAGTAATGAAAGGGACGGGGCCAATCGTTAGTGTGCCTGCACGAAGTTACTGGAAAACAGTAACTCCTGTGAGTCACACTGAGTGATCCGAAGATTCGGATCATGAATCGGATCATTTCAGTGAACGAGTCGAAATGATCCGATTCACTTTAATGATCCGAACTTCCCATCACTACTATTGATGCAAGAGGAAAACTAAGAAACCAAGCATAGAAAGGGGACTTTGTAATTGACCAATTGGCTGTAAGCATAGCACCGATGAGAAGGGAGGTGGGTACATGCTTGTCCAATCATTGCCGAAAGCGGATCTAAGTGTCCGCAACCCGTAAATAAATAAATGAATAAATAAAGTAAACATTGTGGCCATGTCTTCGTTTCTAGGTGGATGTTAACAACTTAACACAGATATTTGGTAAACAACTTACTACAGATTTTCATTTATTTTAAAAAATACACAAGTTGGCTCCAAACTCTACAGCTCATCTCTTACTGTGAAGCAGCATACAGCTTTGGGGTCTCCCAATGCAGGACTAGTTGCACTGTTAATAAACTATATGGGTGATTTTGTCACCCTGAGTAAAATTGTCATCTCTGAATCATCTAACCTGTTAAACGTACCTGTGCACACAGTCATGGGTTACTATATATATATATATATATATATATATATATATATATACTGTATTTTTTTATTTTTTATTATTATTACTTTTTATTTTATTATTATTATTTTTATTTTATTTTTTTGACACAAATTAAAGTGTAGTATGTAAGGGTGCATGTTTCTTATATGGTTATAACGTAAATAAAATGTGCATTCAGGTTATTATTCTACTCAAGGGATTTTGCTGAACATAAATCAGAGGTTTGGTAAACCTAATTTTTGCCTATCTTTGCCATATTATTCATACTAAATTTCAGACTATGCAAAAAGAAGTACTATAAAGAGAAAGCCCTGATTTCTCTTTATAGTACATGATTAAACAAACCCTTACGAAAAATTACTGCCGTTTTTTCTGAAGTAATACTGCAGTTTTTTGGACATGAAAAAACTGCAATACTGCAGTTTTACTGCAGTATTACTGCACATTTACTGCAGTTTTACTGCATTTGTACTTCACTGTACTGCAGTATTACTGCACATTTACTGCACTTTTTTTTTTTTATATTGCAAACCTACAGTTGTGCTTCAATGTACCGCAGCTTTATTGCATTTGTACTTCTGTACAAAAATAACTGCAGTAAAACTGCAGTACAGTGAAGTACAAATGCAGTAAATGTGCAGTAATACTGCAGTAAAAGTGCAGTATTGCAGTTTTTTCATGTCCAGAAAAACTGCAGTAATTTTTTCGTAAGGGAAGATATGGTAAAAATAATGAAAAAGCTTTAAGTCATTAAGGGGAGTAAAACCCTTGGTCATGAAGGGGTTAAACAGCAATAGCCCACACATATTATTAAATGAGCAGATAGTACTTACAGTACAATAATTTAGTACACATTGTAATTTGGCATCCAGGAGAAATAATGAGTCAAGTCATAGTATTGGCACTTAGCACATAGGGACCCAAAACATATTTCAAACTACAAGTTTCATACTGGCATCGATATTAAAACACTGTACCCTTGATTTAAGAAACATACTCATAACAGGAAATTATTGCCCCGTGTGCAATATAAACTTGTAAATACAGAGACTGCAAATTATTTTTAACATTTCATTCCGAGACTGCATATTTTGGAAAAGGTTGCATAATGCAGACATATTTTTGAAAATAAAGGACTTTAACATTGTGAGAGGAGAGTATTGCACTGTTTGAGTCCAGCTAGGAGAGGCGATGATAGAGCGCTGTGAAGAATGTAGATACAGCAGCCTATATACACCATGCAAAACTTCAGATAAATTTTTCCAGCTCACTGCACCACCTAATATGCATGTACAAGCACAAATAACTTGGTACCCTACTCACTACACAATTATACTACTCCCTTTAAGGTCCAGGCAAATTTTTGGAATTCACTAGTTTGTGAATTCTTTACAATCCCTAAAAGGTTTTAATGTAGAACTTCTACTATGTCAAAAAGGCAAGAATCTTATAATTGTTGCTCAGAAATATGTAGTCTTTGTAGACAATTTTGGTAAAATGATGACTACAATTATCAAATGCATCTGCTATTATAAAATAGTGTATATGTTAAACTACCCTAATCAAACACACACTTGTATTAATTGCATAGATATATAATAATTTGGATTTGTTTTTCTTAGTGTAATTTGTTATGTATAAAGGATTCCAAGAATTTTAAAATCCTATATTTGTATTGGTCTGTTTTCATGAGACTGCTGCTTAACTGTAACCACAGACACAAAAGTTTGATATTTTTAAATATATTGCATTTTTCCATATAATATGCCTACTGCCTTCTGAAAGTCTTTGTTCCTAAAGCTGTAAATAATTGGGTTGATAAATGGAACCATGACACCATACATCATAGAGAGAACTCTATTAAGATCAGGAGACATGAGTGATGAGGGAAATATATAGGTAAAAATTACAGTACCAAAAAATATCACAACCACTGTTAGGTGACATACACATGTTGAAAAGGTTTTGTATCTGGCATTTGATCTGGATATTTTGAGTATAGCTCTGACAATGCAAAAATATGAAATACAAATTAATATTAGGCTGCCCACTATTAAAGTTCCTCCAACTAAAACTGACACTAATTTATTTGGTCTAGTGTCTTTGCAAGATAATGTCAAAAGTGGTGGAATATCACAATAGAAATGGCTGATTCTATTGCCCTTGCAGAAGGGTAAAGTAGCTGTATAAACAGTGTGGACAAGAGAATTTAGGAAACCAATTGTCAACGAGACCAAAACCAACTTGACACAAGATGAATGATTCATATAATTAGAATAGACCAATGGAAGGCATATAGCAATGTACCTGTCATAAGCCATTGCAGAGAGAAGGGCACACTCTGAGCCTCCTAATCCAATAAAGAAAAACATCTGAGTGAAGCAGCCTTCATAAGAGATGTGTTTGTCCTCATAAAGGAAGTTCTTCAGACTGTTTGGGATAATTGTTGTAGTGTAGAGCATTTCTATGAAGGAAAGATTGACCAAGAAGAAGTACATGGGTATGTGAAGACGGGGGTCAAGTCTAATTATGACAATGACCATGAGATTCCCAAATGTTGTCATGCTGTATATAAGAGAAAATAGCACAAAAAACAGTATTTGTGTTGCTGGTGTTGTCCCCATTCCCAAAAGAAAAAACACTTCATTAAAGGACTTATTTTCATGTTGACTGTTTTTTTGATTGGATATACTAAGCCTGCAAGAATAAAATTAAAATTGATGATTAAAAAATACATTTTATTACAATATCACACATTAAACACATTTACAAAGATTGCTACTGGTACATCAATATAGTTCTTTCTGCAACACAGCACTCATTTCTGACATGATCATGCAGTATTTTCTTTATCAGAACCAATATATATAAATCCCATTCCTTAAGGAGAGATGCCCTCCTCTTTGTTCCAGGGTTATGCTTTACTATTTCTGCGTTGTACCTCAGTTGTTTTGAAGGTCAATTATAAATATATTTAAAATAAATAATAATAAAGCAGATATTACATTGTTTCCTCTCCTTTATGTTGTGATTCTGTCTTCCAACCCACACAGATTGTAATCAATTCAAAGAATCTTTGGAAATATATTGCCTTCTTTCTTCTTAAAATAGTAAATACTAAAACAGCCTATGGGGACATTCAGACAAACCCTTAAGTTTTCTAAAATAAGACTGTTAAAGCGTGCTTGATCTCCTGATAGTTGTAATTATTATTTCAGAGCTCTTAAGTCACTTTTAAAAAAGAAAACAACATATAAATGGACAGGGCCCATTCTACTAACAGAGTTTGTTATGGAGGGGGTTACGTAAAAATAATATAAAAAATTCCCTTCTCTACCCCTCATCCTGGTGTTTTTTTCATTAAACGCTTGTGGCACCCAAAACGTGCTTGGATGGACCTCATTCCCCTACCATTAAGGGTGGATCTAGAGCCTCACTTCAAGAGGGACACTAACACTCACACTTACACAGGCCTAGACACTAACACACGTGCACAAAGAATAATACACTTATTCAGATGCACACACTTATGTACTCAGACACTCACACTTACACACACTATCCGGACAAAAAAAACACTTACACACACTATCCAGACACACATAACCAGCCATGCACACATAAACCTAGATGTACACACAAACCAAGACTGACACATACCGAGTCAGACACACACAACTCACTGGCTCTATCTTCAGCCTGTCTTCAATGCAGCTTGCACACACAGTGACAGCTGCCGCACTACTCCCTCAGGGCCATGCAGTGACGTAACTAAAAGCCTCAGGGCCCCAGTGCGAGAATAGGTTAAGGGCCCCCCAACCCAATCTACCCCCTTCTCACACTATCTACCCCCTTCTCACGCTATCTACCCTCTCCCTACCCCCCATTCTCACTATCTACCCCCTCTCCCTCCCTTCTCACTATCTACCCTCTCCCTACCCCCCCTTCTTACTATCTACCCTCTCCCTACCCCACTTTGTAGGTCACTTACCGTGCAGTCCTGTGGTGGGGGCTCGAGGCCTCTGTCTCGCTGCTCTGCCGCGGTGCGCACGGCTTCTATGCTGAGCGTCGGCATATGATGCCGGCACCCGAGACAGACACCACTGGAGTCGGGGCAGCGCTGAGGCAGGCGGCGGCGGGGGCAGGGAGCAGAGGAGACAGAAGGGCATTGAGCGGTTGCTCTTCTCCTTCTTCTTCTCCTTCTTCTTCTTCATCATCTTCTTCTTATCCTTCTTCTCCTTATCCTTCTTCTCCTTATCCTTCTTCTTCTTATCCTTCTTCTCCTTCTCCTCATTATCCATCTTCTCCTTATCCTTCTCCTACTTATCCTTCTTCTTTTTCTCCTTCTTCTTCTCCTTATCCTTCTTCTTGTTCGCCTCAACACAGAACACCCACCCCAGGAAGTGCTATGACCACTCCGGAGAGTGGTCACAACCGCCACTGCGAGATTTTGCCACTCGCAAAATGGCGGCACATCCTTTCAAAAAAGGAGCGTGTCGAGGCATTTCAGCGACACCATTGAAGTTTAGGAGGTGATTGTTGATTGTTTCCTAAACTCTTTTAAAATGAGGGTCCGTCGCCAGTGTATGGCGGACGTGGATGACCCGGGAGGGACCAGACATGGCCCCTGATTTGTGGCATTACAGCAACACCGCTTGGGTGCAAAAAGCAAACATTGATCACTTTCTGCACCCATTTAAAGCCATGACGGTCCTGGCACATCAATTGTCACTAACTGGATGTTTGTGCATGATGTTCCTGGACTGTCAATTGTCATCAAGGTGGTACAGAATAATGCTTGTTGAGTTGTTTGTATGCTTCAATATTGTACATGGCTTGGTTTATAACAACTATCGCCCCACTTTAATCCTGCTGTTATAAATAAATCAGCTGACAATCTCTCAGAGCTCTGATAGTTGCACGTTCCTAGTATATACAAATTAGTGGTAATATGTCTATTCCATTTGATTGAATCAACAGTTGTCTCACAGAATTTAACAAATATTTCAACACTGGGATTTATCATAGGAGGCATGAACTTATTTTTTTTTCTACATTTAGATAGATCCCAAATCCTGAATGAATTTGCAAAGAAACACTTCAGATCAGCCACACAACACCAAAAAAAAGCTAGAAAATTGGAAGCGAGTAAATGGAAGGCCACCCACATGAATCAACCAAGGACCTACAATCCTAGGCCTAACCTAAAGAAAGGCAGTAGCTAAGTGTACTGGGTACCACACACCCTTAACTTTCTTGATTGCCAACCTGAACCCTCCGCCAACTTGATCCCTCTTGAATCACCTATATCACAACTACACAACACTTTGGACTCTGCAAATAAGGAAGCACAGCCAATCGTCCATCCCTAAATTCCTGAAACCCATACTACTTCTCAGCAACCTGCAACCAGTAATTCAATGTCTGAGCATACAACCATGCCGACTGGTCTGACAGCGACATCTGAAGGCTGTAAAACTGATGCTCCATAAATACTAGAGGCATGGAAGCCCGGCCACTGCAGCATCCAGCGCAGCATCCCTTAACCTCTTGAGTTATAAAGAATCTGCTAGCACATTCTGCTTTGCTGTCACCCAAATATTGTGCTACAGACAACAGAAGATGAGATCTCATAACAAGACCAACACGGGGAGAGAACTTGAAGTTAGACGCTAATCACGTGCACCACACTTTTTACTGCGGATTATGCCATCTTATGTTACTTAACCCACTGCTCTCCCAAAATTTTGCCCCCAGCCCTATCTGCTTTGAGTGCTGCTTTGGATACTGAGCAACTAAATTTCAAACATTGCAACCAATTATTTTCATACAGTGCATTTATTTACTCACTTATCAACATTTGGACAGAGTAATGTCAACTCAAAATGCATGCAGCCTCTGTTTTGTCTGTCATACACATCACAGGGAGCACTAGCTGCTTACATACTTGTTTTCTGTGGTTTTTTATACTTTGTTATTCATATGGAATAAACCACTTGAGGCATGGGGAAGACATTTTTCCACATTTTTAGCTAACGTTACCTGCAGTTCCTCCGACAATTTTATGGCTCTAAAAGGATATATTGTAGGCTTTTCTGGACAGGATAGCTTTTAAGTTTTTAAGATAGATTACAAGTATGATAGGGGCCCCCCTGGACGGTTAGGAAGGGGGAACATGACTGCTGGCCCTTTGACCGGGGTCAGTAGTTCATGGTCCGGTCACAGGTGTGGGTAGCAACATTGTTGCTATAATGTTCTTTGGTGTATAAGGGTGGGCTTACCGGAGCAGGGTTTCAGTCATTCCTGACACTCTGTACGAGCTTCCCTCCCGCCCTCCCCTTCTATCTATGTGTTCTGTATTTTTTCCTGTGCCGGTGTTGGTTTCTTTTATTCTCTTTTAGTCACAGCGGGAAGTCTCGGCCAGCACCTTTTATGTGGAATATCCAGTGGATGGAGAAGGCTTGGGGAGACGAGTTCTGTGGAGGCTGACGGTACCCAGAATGAGAGCTCTTGGTAAAGTGTTGGGTTATCTGCCTGTCGGTAACACGACAGCTGGCAGGATGGTTATGTTTATGTATGGTTATGATGTGCTGGTTCATGACGTTAATAAAGCTGTGGCAACGCCCTTACCCACAATTGTTGTGTTGTGTAATTTTTGGGTGGGATGGGGTTTTTTTTTTGTGCCATATTAGGCCCTGTGGTCTTGGTTTAAGCAGTCAAGTACAAGGGAGACATGAATAGAAGAAGGTACATTTTATCCTGCTTATATGTAATGTTGTCGGTAAAGTGGAGAACAGGAGTCAGCCACCCACACATGGCCCTTTTCACTGAAAAGGTTAAACCACAAACTCAGTTTTTATGTGTTTAAGAAAGTATTACTGTGAGTGAAGTAAGGTATAAGATCTTATCACAACAAAAAAACATGGGATTGCACCAATATTACCTTTTGTAATGCAACCCCTCTCTAGTCTTACCAAAATGTGTGTGTTCTGGTTGTGTGTATACACACATATTCATATATTTTAATTGATATGCATGCATGCTTTCTTTAAATCTCTAAAACATCAATATTTAGCGAATTTTGGAAAATTTGGTCATGGCGTTTACTTAGTATGAGTTAGAGATTATTGTTTATAAAACATTAACCATAAAATCTAAGGTATGATATGCACCTGTGTATAATACACAGGTACGAGGTGACCTTTAATTTGTATGAAAAAATAAAATACATGTATATAATACGTACCCATAGCGCCTGCTTCACAGTTAGCGTCACATACACACATTGACATATGCTAACACTCACGTATACTGGCACATATGCTGGTCTACCGCCCCTTTGCAGTCTTTACTCTCTGTCTGGACCTCAGCACCAGGAAACATCATATCTGCCGCACAGGGAACACCGATGGAGAGGGCTTTACTGGTAAACTATGACAGACTATGCATGTAAGAGCCACAAAGGATGCAACTATATAATACTATTTTGTAGTAATTTGCCAAATTTGCTACATAAATAATGATCACTCCCTCTTACTTTCTGTTAAATTGGTATGTTTGTATTTATTTAGAAAATCTTAATTTTTATATAACAAGTTTACTAATTAAAATCTTCTGCATGGCCCTCTGGAAATCTTTATTTCTAAAGCTATATATTATAGGGTTTAAGAGAGGCGTCACTACACTATATGCCAGAGAGATGACATGGTCATCATCAAGGAGTGTGAAGCAGGGCAAAGGTAAGTGAAGATCACTGTCCCAAAAAAGGTGACAAAAACTATTAGATGTGAAGAGCATGGAGAAGGTTTTTCTTTTTCCTTGTTGTCCAGGGATCTTTATCACAGCAGCAATTATGCATACGTATGAAATAACTCTTAGTACAAGTGATCCTACAATTACACTGCCGCCAACAAGGAATACTATTAGTTTAGTTAGTTCATCTGTACGTGAGATCTTAAGCAAGGGTGGGATTTCACAGAAGTAATGTTAGAAGATGGTTATGACAGAAGGTTAGCATTGAGGTGAGTATTGTATGCACCAATGAATTAATAAGTCCAATAGTCCAACAGGTCAGTGTGAGATGAATACAAAGAGACTGGTCCATTATTGTATTATATTGCAGAGGATAACATATAGCAACATATCTGTCATATGCCATAGTGCCAAGTAGAACACATTCGGAGCCCCCCAAAGTGACAAAAATGAACATCTGAATAAAACATCCCACAAAGGAGATTGTTTTGTCTTCCTGGAGAAGATTCTTTAAATTGTTTGGTGTGATAGCTGTGGTATACAATATTTCTATTAAGGCAAGATTGACAAGAAAAAAGTACATGGGTGTGTGAAGATGGAAGTCCAGTATAATTATAACAATAACCATGAAATTGCCAAGTATGGTCAAAATGTAGATAAGCGCAAACAACATGAAAAGTAACTGTTGCAGTGCTGGTGCAGTCACTATGCCTAAGAGAAAGAAATCCTCTGCCAGAGTGATGTTTTTCATTTGCATCATTCTTGATCAAAGTTCTATAGACCTTCAGAGAAAAAAGCAATCACCAATAAAGTCGCTCGTACGGACATTTAACTAATTGAACAGGGAGGGAGACCAGTGGCATCTGCAGGGTAAGTTGCAGCATTGGAGTTTTAAAACTCCAATGCTGCAACTTACCCAGGACATCCCACTGGTCTCCCTCCCTGTTCAACAATTAGTTAAATGTCCGTACGAGCGACTTTATTGGTCGCTCGTACGGACATTTAACCCGGAACAGACTAACTAATTGAACAGGGAGGGAGACCAGTGGGATGTGCTGGGTAAGTTGCAGCATTGAGGTTTTAAAACCCCAATGCTGCAACTTACCCTGCTGATGCCACTGGTCTCCCTCCCTGTTCAATTAGTTAAAGACCAGTGGCATCTGCAGGGTAAGTTGCAGCATTGAGGTTTTAAAACCCCAATGCTGCAACTTACCCGGCACATCCCACTGGTCTCCCTCCCTGTTCAACAATTAGTTAAATGTCCGTACGAGCGACTTTATTGGTCGCTTGTACGGACATTTAACCCGGCACAGACTAACTAATTGAACAGGGAGGGAGACCAGTGGGATCTGCCGGGTAAGTTGCAGCATTGAGGTTTTAAAACCCCAATGCTGCAACTTACCCTGCTGATGCCACTGGTCTCCCTCCCTGTTCAATTAGTTAAAGACCAGTGGCATCTGCAGGGTAAGTTGCAGCATTGAGGTTTTAAAACCCCAATGCTGCAACTTACCCGGCACATCCCACTGGTCTTCCTCCCTGTTCAATTAGTTAAATGTCCGTACGAGCGACTTTATTGGTCACTTGTACGGACATTTAACCCGGCACAGACCAACTAATTGAACAGGGAGGGAAACCAGTGGGATGTGCCGGGTAAGTTGCAGCATTGAGGTTTTAAAACCCCAATGCTGCAACTTACCCTGCAGATGCCACTGGTCTCCCTCCCTGTTCAATTAGTTAAATGTCTGTAAGAGCGACCAATAGTCGCTCGTACGGACATTTAACTAATTGAACAGGGAGGGAGACCAGTGGGATGAGCCTATTGGTCACCTGCAGGGTCTTCCTCTGGCATCAACCAATTGGTGGTCCCTGTAGGCGACCAATAGGCTCATTCGCACTGCCCTATAACCCGTGACGGCAAACCTGCGGATTTCCACTTCCGGGAACTGCCGCGAAGACAAGGTAAGTTAGAAGGGGGGGGGGAGAATGGTAGACGAAGACGAAGACGATCACGAAGATCTTCGTGGTGTGTGTCTTTGTCTTCGCCTACGTTTTACCGCCGCTGTCTTCTCTTCGGCGTGTCTTCGGAACGAACACAAAAACGCACTCTTCGTGTTCGTTTTCATGTTCGCCCGAAGACGAATGCACAAGTCTAATTAATACCTGCAATGCTGTTTCCATGTATGTATTTGATCTATACCTGCAATGCTACGTTTCATATATTATTATTGTATACCTGCAGATACAGGATTTGTATGTCTGATTCTGTTTATTTGATATATACCTTCGGTGAATTTTAATTGATCTATACATGTAAAGCTAGGTTTGTGTGTTAATGTGTTGATCTATACCTGCTATCGGCAGCAGGGTCTAACATATATATATATATATATATATATATATATATACATATATATATCAGCAGCAGGTACTAATATTAATATATTAATATATATCGGCAACTGGGGGTAATATTAATATATATGGGCAGCAGGGGCTAATATTTATATATATATAGCAGCAGCAGGGGCTGGTAAATATATATATATTGGCAGCAGGGGCTAATATTAACAAAACTGCCAGTTCAGTTGTAATTTTGAAATCATGTTTCAATCATAGTCTTTACTTAAAAGAGATAAGTACATATTATGTAGTTTAAAATGCACCTTTAACGCGTATATGTGATGGGGCCATCACATAAATCAATAATAAAGGGAGGGGCTTGCTGGGGGTGGGGGCACATTAATCTATACTAAAAGGGTACTGGCTGGGGCATCAATACACAAGGGGCAAAAACACTAAGACATCCTGATGTAGATGTCTGTGACGTAGATTGTGTCCTGCTGTCTGTGTGTTTTTGGTTATCAGTGTAGCAGAGCCTGTCCTGGGGTGTGTGTGTGTTCAGGTGTCAGTGTGGCAGAGCCTGTCCTGGTGTGTGTGTTTGGATGTGGGTGTGGCAGAGCCTGTCCTGATGTGTGTGTTTGGGTGTCATTGTGGCAGAGCCTGTCCTGGTATGTGTGTTTGGATGTGGGTGTGGCAGAGCCTGTCCTGATGTGTGTGTTTGGGTGTCGGTGTGGCAGAGCCTGTCCTGGTGTGTGTGTTTGGATGTGGGTGTGGCAGAGCCTGTCCTGATGTGTGTTTGGGTGTCAGTGTGGCAGAGTCTGTCCTGGTATGTGTATGTGTGTGTTTGGGTGTCGGTGTGGCAGAGCCTGTCCTGCTGTGTGTGTTTGGGTGTCAGTGCGGCAGAACCTGCCTTGGTGTGTGTGTTTGGGTGTTGGTGTGGCTGAGCTTGTCCTGGTGTGTGTGTTCAGGTGTCAGTGTGGCAGAGCCTGTCCTGGTGTGGGTGTGTCTGGATGTCGGTGTGACAGAGCCTGTGTTGGTGTGTGTGTTTGGTCATCTGTTTCCTGGCACTTAACTTACAGTAGGAATTATTTCATTAATACTTATCCAGAGATAAAATGCCCTCCTGAAGTTGCAAAGACTTCAGGAGACAAAACGTTTAAGGCCCTGAAATCATTTAGTGGAAAAGTTAAGGTATTGTGTTATTTACTCTATAATATTTATTTCAAGGATTAGTCACACTAAATTGTGGCTTCAGGCTTCCCATGTTGAATGATCAAGTATTATGTTAGTCCAATAACAAAAGTATCATTCCATAGGACATTACTTTTGACAACACACATATATATATCATATATATACATATATCAGGTATGTCCTGATGAAAGTCAGTAATGACTGAAACGTCGACTTGACTTTGAATAAAATGAAATTGTCTATTTAAAGACCTGGAGTGCTGACCATCTTTTTGAAAGTGTTTTACATGGAAACTGCTGGTTACTAGCACCGGGCTTGGAATATTTGGAATGGTGTGCAATGGACCCTGTGAGTAAATATATATATATATATAACACTGCTCAAAATAATAAAGGGAACACTAAGATTACACATCCTAGATCTGAATGAATGAACTAATCGTATGACATACTTTCATCTTTACATAGTTGAATGTGCTGACAACAAAATCACACAAAAATTCTCAATGGAAATCAAATTTATCAACCCATGGAGGTCTGGATATGGAGTCACACTCAAAATCAAAATGGAAAACCATACTACAGGCTGATCCAACTTTGATATAATGTCCTTAAAACAAGTCACAATGAGGCTCAGTAGTGTGTGTGGCCTCCACGTGCCCGTATGACCTCCCTACAACACCTGGACATGCTCCTGATGAGGTTGAGGATGGTCTCCTGAGGGATGTCCTCCCAGACCTGGACTAAAGCATCCGCCAACTCCTGGACAGTCTGTGGTGCAACGTGGCGTTGTTGGATGGAGCGAAACATGATGTCCCAGATGTGCTCAATCGGATTCAGGTCTGGGGAATGGGCGGGCCAGTCCATAGCATCAATGCCTTCCTCTTGCAGGAACTGCTGACACAGTCCAGCCACATGAGGTCTAGCATTGTCTTGCATTAGGAGGAACCCAGGGCCAACCGTACCAGCATATGGTCTCACAAGGGGTCTGAGGATCTCATCTCGGTACCTAATGACAGTCAGGCTACCTCTGGCAAGCACATGGAGGGCTGTGCGGCCCCCCAAAGAAATGCCACCCCACACCATTACTGACCCACCACCAAACCAGTCATGCTGCAGGATGTTGCAGGCAGCAGAACGTTCTCCACGGCGTCTCCAGACTCTGTCACGTCTGTCACATGTGCTCAGTGTGAACCCGCTTTCATCTGTGAAGAGCACAGGGCGCCAGTGGCGAATATGCCAATCCTGGTGTTCTCTGGCAAATGCCAAACGTCCTGCACGGTGTTGGGCTGTAAGCACAACCCCCACCTCCTCCCCAGCTCCTCTTGCTCCTCCTTGCACAAAGGTGGAGGTAGTGGTCCTGCTGCTGGGTTGTTGCCCTCCTATGGCCTCCTCCACGTCTCCTGATGTACTGGCCTGTCTCCTGGTAGTGCCTCCATGCTCTGGACACTACACTGACAGACACATCAAACCTTCTTGCCACAGCTCGCATTGATGAGCTGCACTACCTGAGCCACTTGTGTGGGTTGTAGACTCCGTCTCATGCTACCACTAGAGTGAAAGCACCGCCAGCATTCAAAAGTGACCAAAACATAGGAACTGAGAAGGGGTCTGTGGTCACCACCTGCAGAACCACTCCTTTATTGGGGGTGTCTTGCTAATTGCCTATAATTTCCACCTGTTGTCTGTTCCACAACAGCATGTGAAATTGATTGTCTATCAGTGTTGCTTCCTAAGTGGGGAAGGTTTGCGCGATGGACGCAGACAACCCCCGCTGCTAGCCACACCTCCTTCCGGCTTCAGCGTAAGTTGTCTACACGAATCGCGTAGACATCTACACGTTGCCCCGGCTGCATGACAGGGGAGTCAGAGGCACCTGTAAGTTTGGGGGGGAGAGTGTTAAATGGGGGGCATAAGGCATTTCTGGAGGCAGAGTGTTCTATGAAATGCCTTAAACCTCCCTATATGCCACTCTGCCCCATTATATGCCTTTTAACCCCCTTAATGCCAGAGTGACATATAGGGGTATAAGGCATTTCTGGAGGCAGAGTGGCACATAGGGGGTCAAAAGGCATATCATGGGGCACAGTGGCATTTAGAGGGTTAAAAGGCATATCATGGGGCACAGTGGCATATAGGGGGTATAAGGCATTTCTGGGGCAGATGTGCATAACTGGGGGGGGCAGGTTGGAAAATAGAAGGAAATAAAACCAAAATATTTTTCTCAATCATAGCTTTTATTAAAAAAAATTGTTTACATGAATTAACATTTACTGGTAAAACTTTTTTCCTATAGGGTCGTCTTTTATTCAGGCTTTTTCTTTTTTTCCTAAATTAATATTCAGATTTGGGGGGTCGTCTTATAATCAGGGTCGTCTTATAATCGAGCAAATACCGTAATATATAACTGGAAACAATAATATACATTAAATACAAGAAAAAACTGCTTATCTGCTGTAACAAAAACATTTTTTTAAATACTGAAAAAAATTGGGCCCCAGAAAGCATTTCCTTGGGCCCTGCTCCACGCTCCCTAGCATGCATACCTCTTCTTTCTTTCCACCCTGTGAACTATAGATCAAACACATATAAACAGCACTTGCATGTATAGATCACATACAAACCCTATATTTGCAGGTATGCATAAATGATGTATGGAAACATAGCATATCAGGTATAGTTGAATTCACATAATATAAGAATCTAGATATTTTCTTACAATCAAATTTGCACAATTTACTTCCTTCTACAATAAAGTCTTCCTGTTATACAATTAATTAGAATGTATTATAGTCCACTGAGGACTTTTCAGGATTATAGCACTTTCAGGAAAGCCTTTTGAAAATCTTGATTTCGAAAGCTGTATATAAGAGGGTTAAATAGGGGAGTGAACACACCATAAACTACTGATATTATTCGATTTTGGTCAGAGGAAGTCTGTGAAGTTGGACGTATATATATGGATATGACTGTACCATAGAAAATACTGACAACCATTAGGTGTGACACACAGGTGGAAAAGGTCTTATGTTTACCAGTTAAGCTGTGGATTCTCAACACTGAAGCAATAATGCATGCATATGATGCCAGGGTCAAGATGAGAGAACCTACAGTAATACCCCCTCCTAGAAAGAATATCAACATTTCATTGATACTAGTGTCCTTACAAGAAAGTTTCAAAATGCATGGAATCTCACAGAAGTAATGTTTAATATGGCGGTCATGACAGAAGGGTAACCGTACGGCAAGAATGGTGTGTAGCAATGAGTTGAGAAATCCTAAAATCCAGCAAGTCAGTGCTAATTGGAGACAAAAAGATCGGTCCATGATTGTAGTATATAACAGTGGGCGACATATGGCAACATATCGGTCATAAGCCATTGTGCCAAGTAGAACACACTCAGACCCCCCCAAAGTTATGAATATGAACATCTGAATAAAGCAGCCAACAAATGAGATGCTTTTGTCTTCATTCACAAATATATTTAAGGTGTTTGGAATGACAGTGGTAGTATAAAATATTTCTATTAGGGCAAGGTTGGCCAGAAAAAAATACATGGGAGTGTGAAGACGAGAGTCCAATCGGATGACAACGATGACCATAAGATTCCCAGCCATTGTTGAAATGTAAGCTGCGGCAAACAACACAAAAAGTAGCTCTTGTAGTACTGGAGTTGTTGTTAAACCTAAAAGAATGAATCTGGCCTCTTCAGTGATATTTACAGTTTGCAACATCTGATGGAGTTCTAAAGGTTGAAATCTTATGAGGGGGAAACAACTTGTTAGCATTCATTCAAAAGATTCAAACGCAATTAGAAAATCATAAATAGTCGTTTTCCTTAAAAATTGCTGTCAACCTTTTGATGCTGTCGGATTTTAGATTTATTAAATCTTAAAAGGGGATCTCTTTCAAATAAACATATTGTAATCATAATATAAGAACATTTTACCTTTATTCATTCGATCTGTAATCACATAAAAACATTAGGTTATAATTGTTTAGAAATTTTAGATATTTTTTTGCCCAACTTTCTTTATAATCCATGGTTAAACAATTAACAGAATTCAGGGGTACAAAACTAACAGCTGCAGAGAATAAAAATTCAGTTCAGTACTTTAATATAGGTTTTAAGATTCATAATAACATGAAATTAAAACTTACCTGACTTCCATTGTCTATTCTGTTATTTAATTGGTTAAGGACCCAAAGTTTATGAATGTTTAAGCATAGATTGTAGAAGCTATGGGTAATGGCTGAATAATCAGTTTGAAGCAATCTGTTGGAATCAGGCATTCTTTTGTTAACCACTCCTAGCACAATATATGTAGTCTGTATTAGCATAGTGGGAATACTTTCATTCTCTATAGGGAGAAATTAATTACAAGCAAACTTCTTTATGACGTTAAGTTTTTTGAAGGTGTCATTTCACATATAAAAACTACAAATAATCACAGTTTCATGCAGACAAATATTGCTGAAATATGTGTGAGGCACTCAGCGACACCGAAAACCCGTCCCTGGACCCACTGTGACCCCTCCAGTGAGCACCATTATCAAATATTTTGCCTCTCGCAAGATGGCGGCACCCGTTAAAAAATAAACAAGTTTCCAAGAGGGCCTCTCCAGACCCTCCTAAGAACTCAGGACTCCTCTGCAGGTTGAATACAAGTACTAAATTCAACCATGCAAGCCAATGGGGCTTTCTAATTACAATAACCAAATAACCTGACAAACTTGTGCAAGGGTGGTATCACTGTACTCAGGAGATGTTGCTGAACACATATTGGGGTATTGTTTTAAAGTCACATATACCAGGAGCTGTAAATTCATACCTGAAATACATGTGAAACATGCTTAGCATGACTGAAAATTCACATCAAGGCCCTTCTGGGTACAACAGTGTGAAGAAAGGACAAGGGCTGCTGGATCATGTGATGAGCAAGGGATAGGGGAAGGGCGGTAGCATTTGTGGAGAAAGGAAAGCGGCTGCCTGATGGTGTTGCATTTGACAATGTAGAGGGGCTGCCTCATAGTAGAGAAGCCTGCTGATTTGTCTGTGACTGTCAGTCTTTTATTTTTAATGTGATCCTTGCCCTCCCCCATTAAAGACCCCCTACACCCAATAAAAACAGTATAAACATGAAATGAAAAGCTGACAAGGTCACATAGATTTATATAAATATATTTATTTTTCATGTTTTGAGTTGATAACTAGGTGGATGAGCTTTTGTGGATTAAAACTTCCATAATGCTCAGCCAGAATATGGGTGATATGATTTGTAGCCATTAAAAGCAGGTGTACCAAAAAGGGTGCCATACCTGTGGACATGTGTATTTTGTACCACAAGTTTCTTTAGTATGTTTCTAGAATTGAATGTGCACTAAATTCATGCACTAAATTTATTTAGGGGATGTAGAAGCTTTTGTAATATCTTGTCTCAGTTACATTTGCTTTGGACTTTATTGGGAAATTATGTTTTTCCAGGGTTTTTTGCATTTTTACTAACATGTAGTGTGATACAGTTTCCCTTAAACTAGTCTATAGTTTACCTACTTTTAAGGTTGTCACCTAAATGTAACAATAGCAAGAGTAAAAAATATTGTCCTAGCCTCCCAGGGGAAAATGTATCCCAAACCCTGGTTAAGGGGCTCAGGGCCGGCCTTAGGGGTGTGCGAGCTGTGTGGGCCCGCACAGGGCGCCATGGCAGCAGGGGCGCCATGCGGCCATCCCATCACCAAGGCCAGGGCCGCGCCGAGGCAGCAGGCGGCAGGGAGAGGAGGAGAGAGAGGTGCTGAGTGGTCGCACATGAAAAAGTTTTCAGCAACCGCTCGGCCCCCTTTGTCTCCTCTGCTCCCTACCACTGCCCTGACTGCGGAATATGATGAGCGCCGGAATATGAAGTCATATCATGACACTCAGTGGTGAAGCTGCGCGTGCTACTGCAGGACAGTGAGACTGAGGCCTCATGTTCCCACCACAGGACTTCGCCAGGGCAAGTGAACTGCAAAGGGGGGGGGAGAGGGGTAGATAGTAAGAAGGGGAGGGGATAGATAGTGAGAAGGGAAAGGATAGGGGGTATATAGTAAGGGGGAGAGGAAGTAGATAATGAGAAGGTTAGTAGAGGGGTAGACAGTGAGTAGAGGAGGAGAGGGGGTAGATAGTGAGAAGGGGGAGGAGATTGTGAGAAAGGGAGGAGAGGGGGTAGATAGAGGGAATATAGTAAGAAGGGGAAGAGGGGGTACAGAAGGGGGAAGAGATCGTGAGAAAGGGGGGTAGTAAGAATCTTGAAATAAAGAGTGAGAATGAGTAAGATAATGAATTAAGTAATGTGTGGATGAATTGTGTGAATGGGTGAGAGAATTAATGAATTAATGTCTGTATGAACTGTGTGAATGAGGGAGATAATTAATGAATGAATGTGTGGATAAATTGCGTGAATGAGTGAGAATATAAATTAATGTGTGAATAGATTGTATAAATGAGAGACAATTAATGAATTAATGTGTGGATGAATTGTGTGAATGAATTAGAGAATTAATGAATTAATGTGTGGATGAATGGTGAGAATGAGCTGTGAGACTGCATTAATGAATATGTGTAAATTATTTGTGTGAATGAGTGAGTAACTGTGTAAGTGTTTGTGTCTATCATGGATGTTTAAGTGATTTAGGGAAATGCAAAGATGGCACATTAAGGGTGGGCTGTTTGCCGATAAAGATGTCTTACACTGGGCTGTTAGGGGACAAAGTTGGCTCAGGCTGGGCTGTAATATGTGTGTAATCTGGGTGCTGATCAGGTTCTATGTGGGCAATGTGAATTCCAATTGATTTATACCTGCAAAGCTGGGTGTGTGTTATTCTGTTGATCTGTATCTGGTATGCTCTTTCCATACATTATTATTATATACCTACAAATAGAGGCTTTGCATCTCTGATTCTGTTTATTTGATCTATACCTTCAACGCTGTGAGTGTGAATGAGTGAGAGAATGAATAATTGTGTGAAGGAATTGTGTAAATGACAAAGTGAATGAGTGAGTGACTATAAGTGTTTTGTGTGTATCATAGATGTATAAGTGATTTGGGGAAAGGCAAAGATGGCACAAGCAGGGTGTTTAAGCTTTGGGGTCCAAGATTGCATGGGCAGGGTGTTTATGGGACAAAGATGGCACAGGGCGGGACAAAGATGTCTTATGCTGGGCTGTTTGGGGACAAAGATGTCTGATTCTGGGTTGTTTGGGGACAAAAATGGCTCACACTGGGCTGGTTGGGGACAAAGATGGCTCGCACTGGGCTGTAAAATAACATCATGCAAGAATTGGAGTTACTTCTCTGATAACGAAGCTGAAAATGTGAAAATGATGGAAGAAATTGAAAAACTGTGTGACCCCCTTAAGTTAGCTAGTTTACAGTCCATGAATAAGACCTTGTCAGCCAGCTCAAAGGAAGAAGACAAACTTGCTGTAGAAAAACAGATTACAGAAGTGAATGCCCAACTGCGAAAAAAGAAAGAGGAGGAAGAGGCTTGCATGCGACAGTCTACAAGGAGGTGGAGGCAGCAGCAAATGCTGGTCTGAAGATGACTTACAATTACTGATAATTTGTGCGTGTAATCTAGTTGCTGGTCAAGATCTATGTGGACACTAGGGGTGTGCAACATGTGATCTATGCCGGTAATTTAGTATTTTATTTTTTTTTACCTATACGTTTAATGCTGAGTTTATATGTGATTTCCAGTTGATCTATACCTGCAAAGCCAGATTTGTGTGTTATTCTGTTGATCTATATCTGCTATGCTATGTTTCCATACATTATTTATGTATACCTGGGTTTGTATATCTTATTTAGTTAATCTATACCTGCAGTGCTGTTTCCATGTGTTGTTTATTTGATCTATACCTTCAGTGCTGAGTTTACATGTGATCCCCAGTTGATCTATACCTGCAAAGCTGGGTTTGTGTGCTATTCCTTTAATGCTATACACGCAAGTGTTGTTCACATGTGTTGATCTATACCTGAACTACAGGGAGGAAGGAAAAGTGAGGTGCGGCTTAGTGAATGAGGGGATAAAGGGACTCTGGGGATGATTACGGGGGAGGACCTTTCAAAGTTACGGTAGAGTCAGAAGGAGGGAAGACTGCACTGATTCTCACAGTCTTCCCCTAATCTGCAGTCAGTGTGGCAAATAGTTTTCTTTTGGTGTGGGAGCGGAGTGAGTGATTGCATGCTAGGGTGCGTGGAGGGGGTGCAAAGGAAATAATTGCCTAGGGTCCAATTTTTTCAATATTTAAAGGAAAACATTTTTTGTTACAAAGATTCCACTGTTATCTGTTTTTTTCCCTATATTTAACGTATTTAAGGTACATTATTGTTACCAGTGTTTCTAGTTATATATTATTGTACTTGTTTGCACTTGCACATAAATAATCTCTCATTAAAACTAGAGATTTTTTCCCTTTCTTTTTTGTCGAGGGGGGTGCCAGAGAAGTAGTCTGGACAGGGCGCCTGAAAGCCTAAGGCTAGCCCTGCTCAGGGTTAATTGGTTTATAACAAACTCCAGAATTATCCACTGTTGAGATATCCTTCAACTAATTTTTCTTCTATATTGGGGAGCCATCTGTTTTCACATATGAACACTTACATTGTTTCTGCTACTACTCTTTCTAAAGACATTATAGTCAAATAAAAATAACTAACCAGTGTATCATCTTGCCAGGTTTTGATAGTATTATATCATATCGTACATTCATGTCCATAGTTCCATTTACACCATTTTATTAAATTAATGTTTTTTATTTACATATTATTATTAAGTTTGTATTGTTCAGTTTTACCTGTAATTAATATTGCTTTCCTATCCTGTCTTCCCCACAGCTCTTTCAACATTATTCCACTTTTCTCATATTCTACATTTTCCAGTGTCATACACAGGGGCGGACTGGGCCGGGGGGCAGGGGGGCAATTGCCCCCCAGGCCGCCCTAAATCCGGGCCGGTGGGCCGGACGGACGAGCATTCAATGCGGCTGCGGCCGCAAAGTTAAAAACTAAGCGGCCGCGAGCAGGATTGAATGCGGCCGTCATGCGTACCTGGCGTGGGGGGGAGGGGGGCGGTCCGCCCCGGCTGCCGCTCATCTGAGGGGTGCCACCATGCCGGCACGCCTTCAGAAACGATGAGCGCGGCACAACATTGAAGCCACGCCCACCGTCTTCCGCGCTCAGTGCACCGGAAGGACAGGAAGAAGAAGAAGAGGAGGAGGAGGAAAAGTGAGAGTGAAAGAAGAAAAGGTAGGAAACAGTGGATTAGTAAGTGTGTGAGAGTGATGGGTGTTATGCTGAATGTAAGTGTGTGAGAGTGATGGGTGTTATGCTGAATGTAAGTGTGTGAGAGTGATGGGTGTTATGCTGAATGTAAGTGTGTGAGAGTTATGGGTGTTATGCTGAATGTAAGTGTGTGAGAGTGATGGGTGTTATGCTGAATGTAAGTGTGTGAGAGTGATGGGTGTTATGCTGAATGTAAGTGTGTGAGAGTGATGGGTGTTATGCTGAATGTAAGTGTGTGAGAGTGATGGGTGTTATGCTGAATGTAAGTGTGTGAGAGTTATGGGTGTTATGCTGAATGTAAGTGTGTGAGATTGATGGGTGTTATGCTGAATGTAAGTGTGTGAGAGTGATGGGTGTTATGCTGAATGTAAGTGTGTGAGAGTGATGGGTGTTATGCTGAATGTTTGTGAATGAGGGTTTCAGATAGCATGGATGTGTAAGTGTTGGGGGATAGCTTGGCATAGGGAGTCCGTAATCACATTCCTTTCATGCCCAGATTCCAGCATGTAGTGGCTGCCTAGGCATGATAGGAGTGTGATTGCTGTTATAAATTATTTTTTGGTCCAACTTCGGTGTGTTAACACTTTTATTGGACAGAATAATTCAATGACAGTATTAATATATATATATATATATAATTGCAAACAGCAATCACACTCCTATCATGCTAAGTCAGCCAGCACATGCTAGAACCTGGGCATGATAGGATTGTGATTGTTGTTATATATATGTGTGTTTGTGTGTATATATATGTTAATATTGTTGTTGATTTTTTTGTCTAATTTTGGTGTTACTTTTAATAAAGTATTTTAAAGGGTTTTTTTTGTTTTTTTTTTCAGTTTTGGCCAAGTGAATGCTGAATTTTTAGTTTCAGTCCAGAATTTTCATTTCGTTGCATCCCTACTATATACTATGCCAGTCACTAAAGTGGTAAGCCTACACCACATCAATGTTTGGCTTAGTATATAGTGATAGGGGTTGTCAGTGTCTGGCTCAATGTATAGGCACACATTGACGGTGGTACCGCATAATCCCTAAGCATATAATGATAACAAATATGCTGTACCCCTGTCAATGTTTGCCTAACCATAGAAACTATGCAGTTTTAAAGTGTGTGTGTGGGGGGGGTGCCACATACAGGGTCTGCCACAGGTGCCAAATACTCTAGGTACCCCCCTGCATCATGCGGCTGTCAGACCCAACGGCCATTCCTCAGCTCCTCTTCCCACGTCTTAAAAGTGGTGTGATGAAGAGCTGAGGCATGCGGTGCGTGCACGCCGGCCACTTTAATTTCATTAGGCGCTGGTGGAGTGACTGCCGCACGACGGCCGCTTTCAATGTCGCTCGCAGCCGCTTTGATGGTGCAACGGGCCAGTTGACTAGACTTGCCCCCCAGGCCTTAGGCTGCCAGCCCTCCCCTGTGCTTACCCACAAAGGTGGTTCCACCATATTAGTGTAGTAAACCCCTATTAAGAGTTAAGTAATATAGGGAGTCATTTTTAGAGTATATACTATAACTGCATTTATCAAGGCTACTTGTAGCATATACTTTGTCGGTGAGTGTAATTGTTCTTGATATATTTAATTTAAATGGTTGCCTGAGAGCTATGTCTAGATGTAATGAAGCTAGCAGATCTAATAGGTATTTCAGTATTTTTTATCCGACAAGGACAAAAGCTGCCACATATTTAACACTAACATATACATATGTTTTCTTCATTTTCCTTGTCTCTGTTCAAACACCATTTCACTTTTTTTACAGTTAGGTTACCAAACACAATGGAGCCTATTTACTTAGAGAGCGTTAACAGGGGAGCTTTGTTTCAGACTTCGCTATAAGGTTAAAAAGGTCCAACCCCAGTGAGCTATTGCTGCAGAAAGAGCTTGGCTCACCCTTTATAATGCATGGTTAAATCAGTGAGATTTTTTTCAAAGTCTCCTTACCAGGGGTGGGCTGGGCGGCAATTGCCCCCCAGGCCGCCCGAAATCTAATCTAAACGGCCGGCCGGAGTTTGCCTTGCTTGCCATATTAATTTTTTTTTTTTTAAGTATTAAAGTAGCTCCGGCCAGCGGCATCAGCACCCAGTGACCGTTTAGATTAGTTTTCCAGCAATCTGATGTCCGCATGATGGGAGCAGCGTGAGGGGTGAAAGCTCCGCCCCCTCGCACTCAGACTGCTGGAGCACCGGATGTCGTGTCACTGACATCCTGTATACATAGAAAACAGTCTGCAGCTACCAGGGGATGGAGGTCTAGACGAAACCCCCCAAAAGTGGAAGTAGAAGGTTAGTAAACCAATTTATTTTTGTACAAGCTATATATTTTTTTTTGTATTTTTTTTTTAAAAATAGGTATGTGTGTGTGTGTGTATGTAAGTGTGTCACCAGTGTCACTTATGTCCCCAATCAGCCCCCCCATGTCATTGCTGTCCCCATTCAGCCCCTCCCAGTGTCACCTCTGTCCCTTTTCGACCCCCCATGTCATTGCTGTCCCCATTCAGCTCCCCAGTGTCACCTCTGTTCCCAATCAGCCCCTCCCAGTGTCACCTCTGTCCCCAATCAGACCCTCCCAGTGTTACCTCTGTCCCTCTTCAGCCCCCATGTCATTGCTGTCCCCATTCAGCTCTTCAGTGTCAGCTTTGCCCACTTTATGGTATGATCCTGGTAGGGTACTCATAATAGCCTTTACAATTTTCCTGCTGCTGTGTACTATACTTCCCATAATCCTCAGCCAGTATCATGGGGGACATTTAACTGGCTGAGCATCAGGGGGACATTAGGTTTTGCTTTTTTTTTACCATCCTTTGTTGCTATTAAATTTACTTATGTTGAACCACATTTGAATCATATTTGTATTTTTATAATGAATATGCATTCAGGAAAAGATGGGCATGTATGGTGGGCTGATTCGGTGGCACAATGGGCCACTTCACTTGACTTGCCCCCCAGGCCTTAAGCTGCCAGCCCTCCCCTGGTCATACAGCTTCATTAAATAAACCTATGTAATCGTATACAGATTTAAATAAGCAATAAATACATGTACTATGGGGAAAGGAATCTTAAATACCTGGGTCTGCATTTCAGGAGGTTCCAATATACAGTGCAACAATCAGGGGATCCCTTTGATTGGTGATTGATGCCCCATGACAGGATCTGCATACTTCTTCTAGTTATGCCGCAGCAATTTGCCTTTAAGCTTGGTTCCGGCTTTCTAACCATCGTGTCCCAAGAAACATAAACTCTCTTATATTCTGGTAAAGAAATAATACAACTAAATATTTAAGTGGAAAATAAAATTAGACCAGTGTTCTAGACTCTTTGTGTACCACCCCTTAAGATAATTATTTATGTAAGATATTTATTTAGAACCCTCTCTCTGTAGCTCCACCTTTTTCTTTTTGAACCTCTGTATGTTAAGCATGGATACCAATACTTGTATATTTTGTTGTTTTTTGCACCATTTGAAATGTTTTATGTGTTATCTTAAGAGATAATCCTTAAATAAAATAATGAAACGTGTAAATTCAACTATGTTCACTCAGTCATCAATGTCAACTATATGATATGAGCAGTAACACCACACCAAAGTTTTAGCCACTGTTACTGTACATTCACTCACTATTTGAGCTATACATAAAAGACAGTGCCAGCGTACATGTATGATGGAAGTGGGGACCGTGCTTACCCAAGGACAAATCTAATATCCCCCTTTTAAACCCAAAACACACCACAACTTATTGCATATAAACAGCTTTTATTAACATAAACATGCACTGTGTTAGACTATCATTTTATTACAACCTTTTAACATCCAAACAATACATAAACAATAAATAACAAATATAAACAAACATAAATACTGGGTAAATCAGATTTTATTTTTAAACAAACATAAATACAATATAACCAAAACACATTCCAAGTGATACAACTCGCCTAACACAATACAAACTAACGGGCCTTTTTAAATTCCGGTTACCACCAACACAAGAAGAGGTAACTCACCTCCCCCCTCATCCAACAATACAGACAGCTCCCTCCGCTGCCCCCAGTCAGGCTAACTGCCAGCCGACCTTAAGCTCAGTGGGCACGTACAAGGTCATTGACCACACCATGCCAGAGGTCAGGAGAGGATTGAGCACAATTTGCCTTCCTTCACCAGCCCAATACCGTACATTACAACCACTCTTTTACCGGTAAGAACACACCAGCTGAAAATTGTTAACATCCCCATACCTGACAACAAAAAAGGGAGGCAGAGAGGGCGGGAGTACTTGATTGCTGGCGGTCTCACAAAATGTCACCGAGAGGGCACCTTTTATCACCTTTGTGACCCCCTAATTTGCATACACCAATTACACAGCACCCACCCATACTCATAAATGCTACCTGTCCATTCAGCTACGCTGATTCCCATTGTGTTATCAACACATTCAACATTTTACACTAAATGGCAAATATAGTCCACAGAAGCTGGAGTGTCAAAGTTAGCCATTAGGGTTGTCACTTTTTCTTAAAAAAAAAATACTGGCCATAGTCACAAGTCATGATCAGTCTGCAGGGGGAGCCAAGAGTCACTGGACATTAAGTTTCCCCCCAAGATTCAGCTGCAGCCTCCTTGTTACATTTAAGAGCTCAACTCTTGCCCATTTAGACAGTAATGTAAACATACATAGTTTTGGGGATTTTATATCAACAAGCAGGAAGCAAGATCATACAATGGAACATGTACAATATAAGATCTGAGGGTTACAATGAGCAGTGTACATAATGAATGACATTGCACGCCAATTAAAATAACTTTTCATATTGCAAACCTGTTGAGTGCTTTCCATCGGTTCTCAGGTATAGGAGTGGGCCTCCTATTTGGTAAAGAGCTATGAACCCCCCCCCCCAAAAAAACAGTGTTAGGCTAGGTTTCCACTTGTTTTTTTTTAGCTAAAAACGCCCATAAAAACGCCAATAGCGCCACCTGGCGTTTTTTTAGTGAAAAAACGCAGCAGCCAGATGTTAGCTGTTCTTCAATAGGAAATCACTTGGCGTTTTTCTGTTTGGCGTTTTTTTCAGTCCTCTTTGGCGTTTTTCTGCTTTTTTGGGCTCTGTGGCAGTTTTTCAAAATCGCAGCATGTTGACACTCTGGCGTTTTTTGCAAGGAAATCTTGGCGTTTTTCTGCAATAGAAGTCTATGGGAGAGAAAAAACGCCATGAAAAAGCCATGTGGGTTTATTGCCTTGGCGTTTTTTATGGCGTTTTTTCCACAGTTACAATGCAGAGGAGGGACCCAGTATCTGTGTGTCCTACGAGAAATAGGCTGGAAACAAACAGTTTCACACAAAACAAAGTTCATATTGAATTCTACACCATTTGGAACAAACATGCCATTACAAACAAACATACGCGACGCATCAACTGGATCCTGCGTGCCAAAAGCAACAGCAAACAATTTGCACCATCATTTGGGGCCAATCTTCCTAGAGGAGCAGACATTCGGAATAAAGCACGCCTTACAAACCACAGAAAAGTGACAAAAGGGTCCGCCGGGGCGTTTAAGTAGAACTCTACCAAGTAAATGACATCAGGGGGCAGATACTTGCCATTTATCCTAATCCCTTTTAGCTGGGTGAAACTTCTAACCTGTAAAGGCTGAAAAAACTGCCTAAGGTCAAAAAAAGCAATTTCCACAGAAAGGCTAAAACGCCAGAAAAAACTCCAGAAAAAAACGCCAAAACGCAGAAAAATGCAGTGGCAGTTTTCTTGGCGTTTTTCATCAAGAAAAAAAACGCAGGACAAAAACCCAAGTGGAAACCTAGCCTTAGGCTAGGTTTTCCAGCCAGATGTTAGCTGTTCTTCAATAGGAAATCGCAGAATGCCATATCCACTTGGCGTTTTTTTGTTTGGCGTTTTTTCAGTCCTCTTTGGCGTTTTTCTGCTCTTTTGGGCTCTGTGGCAGTTTTTCAAAATCGCAGCATGTTGACACTCTAGCGTTTTTTGCAAGGAAATCTTGGCGTTTTTCTCCAATAGAAGTCTATGGGAGAGAAAAAACGCCATGAGGCTAGGTTTCCACTTGTTTTTTTTATGCTAAAAACGCCCATAAAACGCCAATAGCGCCACCTGGCGTTTTTTTAGTGGAAAAACGCAGCAGCCAGATGTTAGCTGTTTTTCAATAGGAAATCGCAAAATGCCATTTCCACTTGGCGTTTTTCTGTCTGGCGTTTTTTCAGTCCTCTTTGGCGTTTTTCTGCTTTTTTGGGCTCTGTGGCAGTTTTTCAAAATCGCAGCATGTTCACACTCTGGCGTTTTTTCAAGGAAATCTTGGCGTTTTTCTCCAATAGAAGTCTATGGGAGAGAAAAAACGCCATGAGGCAAGGTTTCCACTTGGGTTTTTGTCCTGCGTTTTTTGTCTTGATGAAAAACGCCAAGAAAACTGCCACTGCATTTTTCTGCGTTTTGGCGTTTTTTTCTGGAGTTTTTTCTGGCATTTTAGCCTTTCTGTGGAAATTGCTTTTTTTGACCTTAGGCAGTTTTTCCAGCCTTTACAAGTTAGAAGTTTCACCCAGCTAAAAGGGATTAGGATAAATGGCAAGTATCTGCCCCCTGATGTCATTTACTTGGTAGAGTTCTACTTAAACGCCCCGGCGCACCCTTTTGTCACTTTTCTGTGGTTTGTAAGGCATGCTTTATTCCGAATGTCTGCTCCTCTAGGAAGATTGGCCCCAAATGATGCTGCAAATTGTTTGCTGTTGCTTTTGGCACGCAGGATCCAGTTGATGCGTCGCGTATGTTTGTTTGTAATGGCATGTTTGTTCCAAATGGTGTAGAATTCAATATGAACTTTGTTTTGTGTGAAACTGTTTGTTTCCAGCCTATTTCTCGTAGGACACACAGATACTGGGTCCATCCTCTGCATTGTAACTGTGGAAAAAACGCCATAAAAAACGCCAAGGCAATAAACCCACATGGCTTTTTCATGGCGTTTTTTCTCTCCCATAGACTTCTATTGGAGAAAAACGCCAAGATTTCCTTGCAAAAAACGCCAGAGTGTCAACATGCTGCGATTTTGAAAAACTGCCACAGAGCCCAAAAAAGCAGAAAAACGCCAAAGAGGACTGAAAAAACGCCAAACAAAAAAACGCCAAGTGGATATGGCATTCTGCGATTTCCTATTGAAGAACAGCTAACATCTGGCTGCTGCGTTTTTTCACTAAAAAAACGCCAGGTGGCGCTATTGGCGTTTTTATGGGCGTTTTTAGCTAAAAAAAAACAAGTGGAAACCTAGCCTAAAAGTTGCTGGTGCGGAATACATTGACATAACTAATTATAAAAGTTGAAAGCCCCCCCCCAAAATTCGGGTTAGTTATTCCAAACTGCCCCGTTGCACACTTGGCAGAGGGTGTTTGCCCCCACTATGCTGAGGGAGAACCAAGCAGTGTATTGGAAAATTTGGAGGAGAGAGGAACGGGTGTTCAAGTCAAAGGTCTGGATATAAGAGGACCATCTAGTAAAAACCCCTTTGGCTTTCTCTTCCCTATGTAGAAAGGATTATGTGCAGTCCATTTGAAAGATATATTTGAGTCTCGTCAGGGACATGTCTAAGGTAGGTGGCTCGTGCTGGATCCATTCAGATAGAATCAGCATCTTCCCTACTGCTGCTATTATTATCAAGAAATATTTTTCTTTGGCTTTTAGGCAGAGAACCACAGTTGATGAAAACAAGCAAAACAGGGCCCATGAAGGCATCAATGTGAGAGACAGCTTTAGGGAGGTGATTATATACTTGCAAAGAGTCTTCCAAAAGTGTTGGATCTGGGGGAAGAACCAGAGGCAGGGTAGTAAGTCTCATGATGGGAGCATTTTGGATAGGTGGGATCATTTGGAGGAAGGTATGCCTTATGAAGGAGTTTGAGGAACATTTCTGATTATGATCTGGAGACTAATTAGTCAAGATGAATGTCCTGCGTGAGTTGTAAAATTGTGTTGTGTTTCAAGATGTCAACTTTTTGAGAGACAGAAGGTGCAATTGGAGGAGATGCTTCCGAGGAGCATTCGGGGGAATGTCACCATTTCGTACCGATGGCATCGACCCGGGTAAAGAAATGTAACATGTTTTACTTAATTTGTGAGGGTCCGAGAAGAAGGTATAGTGGCGGTCTACTGGGTAAGCATGCCTCCATATGTCATTCAGGCAAAAGTGTTTGATTACCGTGGTAGTAAGGAAAGTCATGTTTCTTTGATTGGGATTTGAGGAGTCTAGATAAGGGTGGGCAGTCATATTAAAACCCCCTGCCAATATAATATTGGGACAGCAGAGGTCTGACAGGATGGTAAATAAGTTAGTTAAAAAGGAGAGTTGATTGGTGTTAGGCACATAAATATTGGCCAGAGTATATTTAACTTGATTAAGGATTAAGGAGAGAATACGGTATCTCCCTGCAGGGTATCTAACAACCAATTTCACAGTCTAACATACATAGTTTAATCTCAATCCAGCTTGTGTTTAGCACTGTGCGTTGATGACAGTAAGTGCCCTCTTTGCCCTCAAGCATCTTGTCACTTGTCAACAGTGCCATTTTTGTCCCCAGACAGCTCAACAGTGCCACGTTTGTCCCCAAACAGCTTAACAGTGCCAACTTTCTCCCCAGACAGCTTAACAGTGCCAACTTGTCCCCGAACAGTTTTCCAGTGCCAACTTTAAACCCAGCTTGCCTTGCTGGTGGTTACTGGTTTTGTGCCACCCGTACCCTCCTGAAGAAGAATTGAGCCTGCCCACTCAATCATTTTTGTGGGTGGTGCCGCTCAATAATCTTTGTGGGCATTAGCGATGTGCCTAGAGTATTTAGCACTCGGCAATGTATTTAAAAATTTATATAAGTTTAAATAACTAATATTTACTGAACAGATAATGCTGCTTTCTATAATATAAAACCCCCCGAAACTAGTCCAAAGTAACCACTAAGTCTAATCTGCAAAGATAAATGTATTTATGTCTTGGAGCCTCCAATTCTGCCAATATCAGTGGCTTCATCAAAGCCATCAAAGTTTTCTGAAACTTGCATCCACTCACATACACTTCTTTCTGCTACATGCGAGTTGTGATTTTACTTTGCAGTGCTTATGCAAACCTAATTTTTTCGTATGTCACAAGTATGTCCTCACATTGACAAATATCTAATGGACTTTGTGCCTCACACCACTGCACTGTGTAGTGCACTAGAATATCTCAAAATACTGGGTATACTGGAACAAGAGATAAGGAAGAGTCCTGTCCATATGTGTATATCTATATTGTAAAAATCTGTAAGTAAATGGGTGCTGGTAAGCGCAGTGATAGTGTATGTAACAATCAATAGACAGAGCTCTGCAGTTGTCTCACCATAATAGATCAAGAAAAAAGGAAGGTAGTAGCGCATATCAATGTCTTTATTGACGTACGCTACTACCTTCCTTTTTTCTCAGGATACCTTTTCCCAGGATACATAAACTTTTTGCATGTTGCTTAACAGCACATGTACAGTGTTACCCTGCACAATGTGGGATGTATAAACTCATAGAAGGAACCCGGTTAGTTATATTCAACATACTGTAAAAAAAAAAAGTTTACATTTGATGGTTAGTGAACATGTAAAATTCATGTGTGTCCTGGAACACATGGCTGAAGTGGTCACCCTAGCTGGAAATCCTGTGGCACACAGCTTCCATATCCTCCCAATTACAAATAGAATGGTTTGGGTAATTTTGCAGTCAGCTAAGCCCCAAACCTGTTCAAAATGGAACATGAGCCAGGCACTTGCTATTTGGTTAAGGCACCATTACAATTTACCAAAGGCTGCAACGTCATTAATTATGAAAACAAACACAGCTTGGTATTAAAATTTCAAACTTACAATAAACCATTCTAACTCTGCATCTACATACAATGCCCCGCCAAACGCCACTGGTCGTTCTGAACTCCTGACACAATGGGTCGGGCCAATAACATTATGGACACTCTTTGAAATAGTAAAATGTATGGGCATGCCCATACCACCGCCATTGTAGGTGAGCATCTAAATTCCAAATAAAACGTAACCGGTACTGTGCCACTCCTCCCTACTGTCCCGTTACAGCCTCCTAAAACAACTGTGGGGGGAGTTCTCTCAGGTAGTAATGCAATCTAAACAGTCCCCATCTTACATTTCCTAGGTATATATACTCTGTTGCTTCCCTCCGAAATAAGACTCCTCCTTAATACTGACGGCTTCCCCGACCGTTATCTGACCCCAAACCCCCTCCCATGGGAGTGTATGGCTGGGTCATGTAAACCTTTCCGCCTAGGACGTCTCGAGGGGTCTCTTTATGTATCTTAACAGTACATTCTGATTCATACCAACTTTTTTTTGTAAAAAAATACGTTTGTATGAATCTCCAATCGCAAGAGCAACTGACAGAGAAACTTCCAAAAACCAAATGGTGTGAGGGTTTGCTTCCAACCTGCAAGGCCAGACTGGGAATAAAAAGCAGCCCTGGAAATATTGTGGACGGCATAAAATGTATTTTTATCTTATCTTAATATTCAGTTCATTGATATTAGTGACACAATCTGTCATTTGAGTATGTGACATTCCTGAGTAGGGGTTATAGAGTTTGTTTTTTCATTTTTACCGGCGAGTACAAAATATTTAGAGATGTCTGTAAGAATGAATGATTCCAGTTTTCCAGGGTTGGGCAGAGCTGGTGACAGGCATGTATGAAAAAGTAGTAGCCAGGTGACCCCTTTAGTCCCAAGTGGTCAGAAGCTGAAGTAAAATGAGCCGCAAGCAGTAGCTGTAGTACAGAATATCCTTGATCTACTATGAGTGCTGAAATCTTATCCACCCCACCCACCAAAGTAAGGCATGGTTTTATTTACAACCAAGGACTCACTGAGGTGTCATGTGTTGGTGACTTGGTGGGATCCAGGGTGAACATAGCTTGTAAGCTTTGTTAGGGTAAAGCAGGGAATAAAACCACCATAACTGCCCCTGGTGCTACACTACAACAAGAACTCGCCAAGACAAAGATGAGCAGGTACTTTCAGCAAAAAAACTAACAAAAATTTGGTCTTGTGCTTGCCGTGCCAGTGTCCACTTTAAATACATCATACAGGACAATCATTTAAATACATCATACAGAAACAATCATTTCAGTGCATCCCTGTAATACAAATTTCCAATACCCATCCATGTTCAATAGGGATGTCTTTTCATCTAAGCTTTACACAGTTTGTTTTACTAAATGTAATGGTATAATGCACAATTGCTTTAATTAGTTACTTAGAACTTTTTTATTGTGTTACCCAAGAAGTAGTTGAACTAAAACTTTTGATAAAATTTTGCAGGTTTAGCTCACATGAATGAATGGCAAAGATTTTCATACAAATTCACTATATCACTTTGATAATTGAACGGTTAAATCACACAAATGCTTTGTTACGGCTTTGTGGTATAGCTAATTATCCTACATGTCCTGTGTATCCCAGTGATGCTCATTAACACTGTATTTGATAACAAACACAGGAAGGAGGGAGACAACAAATGGAGCTATTACCTAAAGTTCTGCAAATCGATTGTAACCACTGGGACTTCTAATTAGTGACAGCTAGCAGAATCAAGGAACACAAATGAAATGATTCATGTATTTTGTAAATACAATGATCTAATACATGTACGGTATCTACTAACCTACTGACTATCACTAGCTAGATACCAGTTGTGCAATGCTTTGCAATCATTAGTTTTTAAAAATGGAACAGCTGTTTAGTTGCTAAATCAAGCTATGGTCTGCATGCTTAATAGCTTCATGCTGTATTGGGCAAATCAAAAGCATGTACATTATTAACCGCTTATACCATGCTCATATTGTGACAATGGAAAGTGACCCTCCTATTCTTAAGGCATGACCTTTAGACATGTGCAAATTTGTTTCAGCCAACAATTATGGGGTTTTGAAATTTGGAAACAAAATTAATTTCTGATGCCAACACTCTGTCTCACACTTGTGGAAGAGAAAATGAGAGAGAGAGAGAGTAAAAGAGAGTGAAAGTGAATGAGCCAATGAAATGTAAAAGAAAATTCAGAGCTTAGTTTTCGTTCGTTTTGTGGGGGATCTTGCTAATTGTTTGTGTTTCATGTTGAATATGCAAATTAGGTTAAATTAGCAATTCACACAAATTCTGCATGCACAAGTCTACTACCCACATATCTCTACCACCAATAATATTGGAAACAATTCCAACTATCATGAAATTCTTGGTAAAACCAAAGGACAAACTCCTGCAAACCAAGAGTTCTTAAAGTATGCTCCAAAACCTACCACCCCCAAAGCCTCAGTTCAGTTTCAAATCCCTATAAGACACCTCTTGATCCATAATCAATGTCATTACAATCCCTTAAAAACATCTAAATCCTCCTTATGATCTCTATTCAAGTGAATAACATAGATAGCAACCTTAATACCCGTTGTACCCATAGTCAAACAACTGCAAAGTATATGTCCCTTTGGCATAATGAAAAACTAAGCTTGCCTAGTAGGGCCTGAAGCTGCTGAAGACATTTTAGAGATCATTAATCTTATACTCTACAAAACATTCCTCAAGAATCAATCTCCATCCCCAAAAAATAGATCCTAGTAGATGTACAGTGAGTTTTTTCTGGGGATAAAATGCAATATCATCACCTGCATCAACTTCAACAAAATCATACACAAATAAGACCCATCCAAGTAGCACAAAACTGTTGACAAATCAGTAACATCCTAACCTACCCAATCTAAACATGTCACCTAAAAGTCTCAAAAAGGGAACAGGTAATTAAAGAGCCCATGGATACTAATCCACAAAAACTGCCCAGACCACTGACCCCAACAACTAAAAACACTTTGAGTGGATGAGCAACATCTTTTTTGCCTCTGCTGCATCTCCTTACACTACAGGGAGCCCTGTCAAAAGACATAAAATAAGACACCTTGCACACCTGGGGGTTAATCCCATCATTCACTGATATTTTGGAAAGAGGAAGTGATGAATAAGCAACTTTCCTACTTCCTTTTTTGGATAAACAATCCTAAGGAGGAACAGTGGAAGGAGCTGCCATCCTTCTTACTGCAACTCTACCCCTTTCCTCAATTCCACTCCCCTACCCTAATGCTGACCATGCAGACTTGATGTTCCCTGAAATAAAAACACTGACCACAATATTGAATACAACAATTCACTGAAGTTGCCCCCTTGGGCCAAAGGTTCTCCTACTTTTGTCCTTCTAGCCTTCTCAAAAAATTTGAAATGGAAAAAGCGCTAGACGGGACTTTCTGAAGGTAATTGTTTGTTCTATATTCCAGGTATATATCTGAATCTGCAAGTTGGAGAGGAATAAAGAAGACAGTACCTTTATACACGGACAGTACGAAAAGAAATCTATGCACATCAGCCCCGAGTTGTTAAAGGATGTATTGCATTCTCTTATGGCACGAATGGAACCTAGTAAAGTATATGTACCTTCCTTAAATCAAGACCAACTGTGAAGAAAAACAAAATTGTCTCCATACACGATAGCAGTAGATTATAATAGTGCTGCTCATATATATACTGTATACAGTATAATCCCATGCTCCAGTGTCTCCAAGTGGTTGGCGGAGCATTAAAATCTTTGGTGAAAGATGAAAACTAAAAGTTGAGTGGTCAGTCACGTGGTTAACTCAAATGACCAGATTCAATGTTTTCTCTTTAAATTATTTATATTTGGGGGTAATGTAAGTGTCTAAAACATTTATGCCATACAAATTTAAGGAGCAATGGTGATCTTAAATGTTATATACCTCTCTCATTTGATTCTTCACTCAGTTAACGCAACTCTTGAGAATTTAATGTTATTTTGCTTTTAGTTATCTACACATATAACAAAATGAATTACTCGTTGCATAGGCAACAAATGAAAATGTTTTTCCTAACATTATCTGGTAGGTTTTGCACAGATTGTCTCAGATGTGACTCTTTAACAACCAGGAGCAATTCAGGGAATAGCTTTTGGGAACCTGGCAAATATGTCCCATGGGGCCAAACAGAGTAGTCATATAGCACTGGAATTCTTAGCTGTCCTCATTCATTGAAAGGGCACAACCAACGTCAACATTTTTGCATATACAAGAGGTATCTTCACAAAGTCTTCTCTGTGCAACTTCACAGGTAAGTACAGCTTAAAAACAGAGTTTCATAGAATGTTTGGCACAATTTTGTTTTATAGGTATGCTGGTGTCGCATATAGCTGTTTCTAATCCACATTCAGTAGAATCATACTCCTGTACTTAAAGTATTTCATAAGCTCATTTCATCACTTTGTCATCACTTTGGTTTTGTCATATGTTTTATATACAGTTGTGTAAAAAAGAAAGTTTAATTATATGGTGTATTATGACATAATAACAATCATCTGTTCCTTAGCAGGACCAAAATAAGGTAAATACAACTTCAGATCACCAAATCATATGACATATCAGACAGGTGTTGCTAATCAAATACCATTGATTAATTAATCATCAGCAAGTGTGATAACCTCTATAAAAGTTTTATCATTTTGCTGTTAACACACTGCCAAGGAGGAAATACATCAGCAATAGCCTTAGAGAAGCAATTGGTGCTGCCTAGGAAGGGAGGATAAGCCTATTTCCAAACAAAGTCCAGCATTCTACAGTTAGAAAGATTATACAAAAGTGGGAAACATTTAAGACAAGTGTCAATCCTCCCAGAAGTGCAAATTTACCCCAAGGTCACAGTGTGTAATGCTAAGAGAAATTACAAAAAACAAGAGTTATAGCTCTACAGGTCTCAGTTAGCACGTTAAATGTTAAAGTTCATGACAGTACAATTAGAAAAAGACTGAACAAGTATGGTTTTGTTTGGAAAGGTTGCCTCTTCTCTCTAAAAGGAAGATGGCAGCATGACTTAGGTTTACAAAGTTACATCTGACCAAACCACAAGACTTCTGGAACAATGTCCTTTGGACAAACGAGACCAATTGTTTGGCAATAATGCACAGCGTCACGTTTGGAGAAAACCAAACACAGCATATCAGCACAAACACCTCATACCAACTGTAAAGCATGGTGGTGGAAGGTTGATGACTTGGGCTTGTTTTGCAGCCACAGGACCTGGGAACCATGCACTAATTTAATCATGAACGCCTCTATATACCAAAGTGTTCTAGAGTCAAATGTGAGGACATCGTCCCAACAGCTAACGCTTTGCCAAAATTGGATCATACAACAGGACAATCATCCCAAGAACACCAGCAAATCTACAACAGAATGGTTGAAAAATAAAAGAATGAAGGTGTTGCAATGGCACAGTCAAAGTCCAGACCTCAACCCAATTGAAATGCTGTGGCGGGACATTAACTCCTTCAGTCCCAGTGATTTTTGGTACTTTTTTTTGCCATTTTCGCAGTATGTCGGTTTCCTGTGAATAGTGTACCCTTGTAAACTATATATGGTTTTTTCAAGGAGAGAGAGAGGGATTTCTTTTGATACCATAGTTAGATAATTAGCTGAAAATTTAGAATGAGAAATTTACTAAAAACTAGCAAAAATTTGAAAAATAAACACATTTTTTATATATATTTTCCCCTCTGAATCCTCACAAAGTTAGGTAAAGTGATGGAAAATCCCCTCCAAGTTTATAAATTCAGATGTCCTGATTTCAGAAATATCTAATTTATATCGAATTTCCATACTTTCCCAGCACTTATAGGGAACATACTATAAGGTGTGCATTATTTGTAGAATTTTTACATTAGGTATGATGGGATTGCAACTCTAATTTTAAACAAATAAACCAAAAATACCCACAAAAGTATATGCTTCTGTAAACCAGACAACCCAGACTATCTTATCAGGGGTATTTGGGCATTCTTCATGCAGCTATTTGGCTACCAATCACTGTCAAAGGTGGCCGCAGAAATGATTTCCTGCACTTTTTTTCACCAACACTTCTGTGTTGCTTAGATTTATTTGCACAGGGTATGTGTTTTACAGCAGAGAAACCCGACCAGAATTGTTTAGCTGCATCTCCTGATTGTGGAAATACCCCACATCCTTAGTTTGTTTTCTTTGTAGAGGGCCAAATATATTCCTTACATATAATACCTTATAGGGTAGTATTTTTTATGCTTATGGTTTAACGGGTTTGGGGTTGTGAAAGGGGGCAGGAGGGTTATACCTTTTAGATGTTGTGTTAGGGCAATGGGATATAGGGATTTCTCTTTTATTATTATTATTATTATTATCTTTTTTTATAGTTGTTTATTTTATTTTTTGTATTTTTTTAAAATAATGGTTAGAGGTCCTCTTAGGGACCTCTTGAACATGTCATTAATGCCAGTGATGTCACAATGACATCACTTAGCTTACTTTATTGGGTTTTTTTTAATTATGATCTATTGTATTATTTTAGTGATTTTTTTTCAGCATGGGATCCAACTGCACCGATCACACTGTGCCCACAGACTTGCATAGAGATCACAATGTCTGTGATCAGTGCCTCATCGGAGTGATCAGACCCTGCAGGGGATATCCTGTCCTCTGATGACCTTCCAGGTGATGTCAGCACTGACGCTTCCCAGAAGGGTATGCCCGATCCCGCAATTGGGCATTTAAAACTGTAACAGTTTTCCGACATTCGCGCCGGAAGCTGTTACAGGAGATCTGGCAGCAGAAAGCCAATGATGGCTTCTGCTGACAGAGGGGAGTCAAGACTGTCAAACGACAGCCTGATCGTCTACATTTTGGCTTTATTTTTGTAAATCATGATATGTTGTAATATAAATGTGTTGTTGTTTTTCTGAGGTTGTATTTGCCTCATTTTTAGACCCGCTAAGGAACAGATAATTGTTATTTTGTCCTGATATTTTTCACATGTATAAATATAACCTGTTCACATGAAAAGTCTCTTACAGACCACAAAGGTAATCTATCTCTGTAGACAATAGCTATGCATCTTCTCGTCCATCCACTGCTTTAATGGAAATATCTCTGAAGACAGACAGACAATACAATGGCTATCTGCATGATACTTTTTTTTAAACAAATATACTCATACCAAAATGCAAATTCAGAAACCAACTGTTTCTATTAATTTTTGTCTACATTCCTAGACTAATCATAGGCTTACATTATCAAACATGAATATGCATATTGTCACAATCTTCTTCTGTAGTGAAGTTGCTTGTGTACATGATTTAAACTTTTGTGCTATATGTTTGGTGAAAACTATAGTCCAAATAGGTTTGTGCTTTATGATGTAGTGACAATGAAAAACATGTTACATGTCACATATGGAAGCATGTTAAAATTCTCTTTTTGTTACCTTTTTTCTATAGAGACCATTTGGATGGATACTGTGGGTTTCCCTACGCTCGTGTCATGAGATCTGCCAATCAAAGCAGTGCTAATGATTTTGTAATATTGGGACTGCTAAATCTTCCTGAACTTAGCACTCCTCTCTTCTTTACTTTCTTTTTTATTTTCCTTCTAACTCTTACAGGAAACCTTACTATTCTGACTGTGGTTTGGTTTGAGCAAACTCTTCATACACCAATGTATTTCTTTCTCACCAACCTCTCCTTCTTAGAGATCTGGTATACAATTACTATTGTTCCAAAACTTTTAGTCAGCCTAATGTTGAAGGACAATAATGTTTCTTTTGCTGGATGTATGTCCCAACTGTTTTTCTTTGTTACATTTGGGGCCTCTGAATGCTATTTGCTATTGGTCATGGCTTATGACCGCTACATGGCCATATGCAAACCTCTGTATTATTCCAGTCTGATGGACACTAGAACTTGCCTCCAATTGGTTGCTGCCTCTTGGATAACAGGTGTTGTTACAGGTCTCGTACCAGTTCTTCTTATCTCTCAATTAGAATTCTGTGGTTCTCGAGAAGTCAATCATTTTTTTTGTGACATTCCACCTTTGCTGGAGCTGTCCTGCAGTGACACTCATCTCACTGAAATGTCCATCTTTATGTTATCCTTTTTTGTGCTTTTTTGCTGTTTACTACTGACACTCATGTCCTACCTTTTCATTGTCATATCAATACTACGCATTCAGTCAATTAATGGCAGGAGAAGAATATTCTCCACTTGTGGAGCTCATCTTACGGTGGTACTGATATACTATGGTACTATGATATTTATGTATGTTCGCCCTCACTCCAGCTACTCCTCTGACCTAAATAAATTTATATCAGTTTTCTACACGGTTATCACTCCAGGGTTAAATCCTATGATTTATACTCTGAGAAACAAGGAAGTAAAATTGTCAGTTAGAAAAATGTTACGGAGGTTTCTATGAATGATCTATCTATAGGCTTTGAAGCCTGGAGTCAGATAATATTGGTTTATTGGATAATATGAGAAGGACAATATAATAATTAATTACAAATATCAGTAAATTAAAAAGGAAAACATATTTGTGCATCAGAATACTGCATTATGGTTTTTTGGTTACTGATAAAAAGTAGCAATAATAATAATAAAAATATAAATTATAAACTCACAAAAGTGATGGAAATAAAAGAAATGATACACCAATTAAACAGAGCTGGGAATTGGAGAGAGAGAGAAAGAGAGAGAGAGAGAGTGTAGAGGTTGTAGACGTATTAGTCCAGTGGTGTCAATATCAAAGACCAAATGAAATAAGTATCTTGTGATAATACCTTTTTTATTGGACTAACAGAATTTTGGAATGAGAAGCTTTTGAGAGTTATCCTCCCTTCATCAGGTCTGCAGATACCTCTATATTATTGCATGTTGTATTGAGAACAATTGTGTTTACTTTAGGTAAATTATAGAGATAATTGGAAGTGAGACAGTTTTTTTGCATTGTTTTATTGTCCAACAGGAGTAAAAAAACAAGCAAATAGAGGCAACGTTTATTTGACCTTCTTATGACTATTATGCTAGTCCAATAAAAGAGTCACCGCAGACTCTGCAATAAGTATGCGGTTATACCTGTTTTGATTGGACTAGCATCATATTTAAAAGACAAGCTTTCTAGAGTTATCCTCCCTTCATCAGCTAGAGGATGGGCATACTCTGTCTGACTACAACATGTAGAAAGAGTCAACCTTGCATTTGGTTTTGCGTCTGCATGGTGGCATTATTGAGCCTTCCCTTCTTCAGCTTGCCCGGAAATACAGTGGGGCAAAAAAGTATTTAGTCAGCCACCAATTGTGCAAGTTCTCCCACTTAAAACGATGAGAGAGGCCTGTAATATTCACCATAGGTATACTTCAACTATGAGAGACAGAATGAGAAAACAAAGTCCATAAATCACATTGTCTGATTTTTAAAGAATTTATTTGCAAATTATGGTGGAAAATAAGTATTTGGTCAATAACAAAAGTTCATATCAATACTTTGTTATATAACCTTTATTGGCAATGACAGAGGTCAAACATTTTCTGTAAGTTTTCACAA
Organism: Spea hammondii; assembly: GCA_029215755.1. Lineage (NCBI taxonomy): Eukaryota > Metazoa > Chordata > Amphibia > Anura > Pelobatidae > Spea > Spea hammondii. Next base: position 128,281,726 of record JARDYJ010000001.1, on the reverse strand, counting down.
GGTTTTCACACACTGTTGCTGGTATTTTGGACCATTCCTCCATGCAGATCTCCTCTAGAGCAGTGATGTTTTGGGGCTGTCGTTGGGCAACACGGACTTTCAACTCCCTCCAAAGGTTTTCTATGGGGTTGAGATCTGGAGACTGGCTAGGCCACTCCAGGACCTTGAAATGCTTCTTACGAAGCCACTCCTTCGTTGCCCGGGCGGTGTGTTTGGGATCATTGTCATGCTGAAAGACCCAGCCACGTTTCATCTTCAATGCCCTTGCTGATGGAAGGAGGTTTTCACTCAAAATCTCACGATACATGGCCCCATTCATTCTTTCTTTTACACGGATCAGTCCTCCTGGTCCCTTTGCAGAAAAACAGCCCCAAAGCATGATGTTTCCACCCCATGCTTCACCATAGGTATGGTGTTCTTTGGATGCAACTCAGCATGCTTTCTCCTCCAAACACGACGAGTTGAGTTTCTACCAAAAAGTTCTAACTTGGTTTCATCTGACCATACGACATTCGCCCAATCCTCTTCTGGATCATCCAAATGCTCTCTAGCAAACTTCAGACGGGCCCAGACATGTACTGGCTTAAGCAGGGGGACACATCTGGCATTGCATGATTTGAGTCCCTGACGGCGTAGTGTGTTACTGATGGTAGCCTTTGTTACTTTGGTTCCAGCTCTCTGCAGGTCATTCACTAGGTCCCCCCATGTGATACTAGGATTTTTGCTCACTGTTCTTGTGATCATTTTGACACCACGGGGTGAGATCTTGCATGGAGCCCCAGATTGAGGGAGATTATCAGTGGTCCTGTATGTCTTCCATTTTCGAATAATTGCTTCCACAGTTGATTTCTTCACACCAATCTGCTTGCCTATTGCAGATTCAGTCTTCCCAGCCTGGTGCAGGTCTACAATTTTGTTTCTGGTGTCCTTCGACAGCTCTTTGGTCTTGGCCATAGTGGGGTTTGGAGTGTGACTGTTTGAGGTTGTGGACAGGTGTCTTTTATACTGATAACAAGTTCAAACAGGTGCCATTAATACAGGTAACGAGTGGAGGATAGAGGAGACTCTTAAAGAAGATGTTACAGGTCTGTGAGAGCCAGATATCTTGCTTGTTTGTAGGTGACCAAATACTTATTTACAATGAATTCATTAGAAATCCTACAATGTGATTTGCTGTATTATTTCCCCCCATTCTGTCTCTGAGTTGAAGTGTACCTATGGTGAAAATTACAGGCCTCTCTCATCTTTTTAAGTGGGAGAACTTGCACAATTGGTGGCTGACTAAATCATTTTTTGCCCCACTGTACAACTGTGTCAAGATGATCTGCCGCAAATGCTATGCCCGTCTTCACCCTCGTGCTGTAAACTGCCGCAAGAAGAAGTGTGGACACACAAACAACCTGCGTCCCAAGAAGAAGGTCAAATTAACATTGACTCTTTTTGCTTGTTTTTTGACTCCTGTTGGACAATAAAAAAATCTCACTTCCAATTATCTCTATAATTTCCCTAATGTAAACACACATGTTCTCAATACAACATGCAATAAAATAGAGGTATCTTGAGACCTGATGAAGGTACCTTCAGACCTGATGATAACTCTCAAAGCTTGTCATTCCATAATTCTGTTAGTCCAATTTAAAGGTATTATTGCAAGATAGTAATTTCATCTGTTATTTGATATATATATATATATATATATATATATATATATATATATATATTGGGTGCTAAATATAACCATGAAAGGGATAATACTTTGATTTATTTTGCTAATATAATTGTGTTTAATGTGCACAAAATAGGAAACATATGTCAAGCTATGTCACGGGCACCTTTGCCCTTGCACAGACACTTTGTCTATCAGGTATGAATATACAGCTCCTGGCATATGTCACTGTCAAACAACACCCCAATGTGTATTAAGCAATATCTCCTGAGTACAGTGATACCACCCATGCATATGTTTGTCAGGTTGTTTAGGGGCTAAAGGGCCACATTTGGTAGGTATGTATTTTTGTCTTGGGATTTTGAGTCTTGTTTCAAACATCATTGAAATAGACCAATTTAATTTATCCCTACAAACCATATATTTTTGAATTTTGGGCACCTTAAGGCATTTCAAATGTTTTTTTTTTTTAACTCTTTCCATAGACTATCTCTGCTGCCACCTTTGTCAAATTTTGTGGTAGTAGTTTCTTTTGGGTTTTTTTACACAAATTCTAATTTAGGTATGAATTTACAGCTCCTGGTATATGTCACAGCCAAACCACACCTCAATATGCCACTAAAACTGGAATCACTCCTTCTGACAGACTTTCTAAATGTTTTGTACTCGCCAGTGATAATGAATGTTCATAAGCAGTTGTCTTAAACTACTCAGGAAAGGTTTTAAGTTTAAAAAAAGACAGCCACACTATGTGCAAGCCCAGTAAAATGCCTGCTTTTGACAATGAAGATTAATATATGATATGATAGAAAGATAATTATAAATTTTAGCTTATCTAAAAAAATGTGTCTGGTAGTGTGAATGGGCAATTGTCTTAAACTATTCAGGAACAGGTTTTCAATTTTAAATAACTGAAAAACAGCCACGCTGTGCACAATTCCAGTAGAATTATGTTTTTTTGTCACCAACATGTATTTATCAATAAAGAATAACATATGTGTTACGTACCTAGATACGCGCTGCTCCTGTTCCCTCCCTTTTTCTCGAGGAAGGGGGAGACCCCCTCCTCCTGACAGTTGCTGCCAGAGCATCCCCGCAGAGAAAAGGGAGACCTTCCTCCAACTCGCAATCGCCCCAGCAGCAGCCAGTGCTGAGAAGAGGGAGACCCTCCCACTTCATGACTGCCAAATCAGCAGCGGTCACATTAGACTACCTGCAGTAGTCATGTCCTGCAACTGAAGCTTCAGTAGTGGTCGACTCTGGAACTACAGGGCTTTATAATGGGAGATTATGTTTTGACTAATTTGGCCGCCAAACTGAATTCCACGTCCCTTCCTTCTTGTTCCTATTTAGATGAAATAGGTAGCTCAACTAGTAGTGAGCAGAGTAGGGGACAAGTGAAAAAAGTAGCTACAGAACTCTGCTATCAGCAGCGGGAAATTAATTGGACACCAGCGAAAAGGCACAACTCTGGTACTGGTTGTAACGGATGAGCAGACACTTACTGACCGCAGGAATTCTGCAACCAGTATAGAGATGTAAAATTTCTCGAAATTTTTAAGCCATGGGGGGAAAAAAAACTTCTTTTATTCTGGAAAAAATGGAAATTTTACATTTTTTTTTTTTTAAATGCAGTGTTTACAAATTTAAACTGGGAACATGAAATGCATTGTATATAAAAGTATCATGCTTGAAATAAAGATACAGCTTTACTCAACTTTATTCAGTAAATAATAAAATAAATTTGCTTTATTTTTGTTGCAAATGGAACAACAATCTGTATATGTTAAGAACATTTCAACAATACATGAAAACAGGTAACCCACCCTTTCCCTCAAATGCAACAAAATAAAGGAGGAAACCATCAACACAACAAAAATTATATCTCCTCTAATCCCCTACATGAACTGGACTGGGAGAGCGAGATTTGTACCTTAGCACCAATTGCAAATTAAAAAGTAACTGACATTATTTGTGCCAGTCGGATATGGACACATATCATCTTTCATAAAGGTCTTCATGTAATATAGTTTGAATGCCATGTCATAAACATATTATTTATCATTGTAAAAGATGATATTCCACACAAATGGCTTTGGAAATTTTTTTTTCCCCAATTTTCATGTTTTTTTCCAGACCATCCCATCTCTAAACCGGTAGCAGCAGATGAATTAACAGACAACAGGGGCTCTGGTACTGGCAAAAAAAATGAGCAGACAATTGCTACCAGTAGCAGATGGCAGGAAAACAGAAATCAGTGTACCACTGGTGAATAGCACCAAAAACCAAAGGCAAACCGTGTCGCAAAGACAGTGACATAAACTGATTGGGGAAACCGAAGAGTCAAGACTGGGGTACGGGAAACTGGGAACAGGCAACAAAATGAGCAGGGGTCAGGCAAGGGCAGAGACAGGTCATGAGAGGATAATAGTATAAAATTCAGGTACAGAGAAAATCAGGTGCCAACTTACAGCCAGAGACTCTTGTGTCAGGGAAACTGTGGGACGTGTGGTCAGCTGCCAAGGTAAGTTACACGAGGCAGACATATGGCAAGGCACAACAGGCACCCAAACATTTGTGTATTAAATGTAAAACTTTATTTTTTCCAGGTATGGCAAGCATAGACATATAATGTGGAGAAAGTTGCCCGCCAGCAATTAAACTGTGATATATAAGGCAACCTGTGCCCAACAGGTATGAAACCAATCAAACATAGAAAAGGAAGCCACAAACAATACAGCAAAAAGGGAAAGAGCACAACCAATGTATACACTCACTGGCCACTCTTATAGGTACACCTGCTCAATTGCTTGTTAACACAAATAGCTAATCAGCCAATCACATGGCAGCAACTCAATTTCATTTATGCATGTAGATCTGGTCACGACAAAACATGGCAAGGTTGTTGGTATTTCAGAAACTGCTGATGTACTAAGATTTTCACACACAACCATCTCTAGGGTTTACAGAGAATGGTCCGAAAAAGAGAAAATATCCAGTGAGCAACAGCTGTGTGGACAGAAATGCCTTGTTAATGTCAGAGGTCACAGGGGAATTGGGCATACTGGTTTGAGATGACAGACAGGCAAATAACCACCCGTTCCAACCAAGGTATGCAGAATACCATCTCTGAACACAAAGCACGTCAAACCTCGAAGCAGATGGGCCACAGCAGCAGAAGACTACACCAGGTGCAGCAGAAGATCACACCAAAATTGAACAATGGAAGACTGTTGATGGTAGACCAAAATATCTGAGGAATGTTTCCAGCACCTTGTAGAAAGTATGCCACGAAGAATGAAGGCAGTTCTGGAAGCAAAAGGGGGTCCAACCCAGTACTAGCAAGGTGTACCTAATAAAGTGGCCAGTGAGTATATATGCCATAAAAAATAATGTTTTATTCACAACAGATAGATAAAAAATTACAAAAATTAAGAGACTTACATCCAATATAGACAACATAAGCATGTAGCAAAAGAGCGGAAACAGCCTAAGATGCCCTCAAGCATAGAAATATAAACTGGAGTAATCAAGCTTAACAACTAAAGCATTGATTGCCAGAAGTGAGAAAGCTTAGGGCATTGACCCCACACATGTAAAACACTCAGCCAACACCTTCGGAAATTTTTTAGCTAGGGAAGAGACCCAGTACCATCTACGTAGTTTTGTTAATACCTACCTATGCCTTGTATACCTAGAATATTTATACGCTGTGAAAAATGCTTGATCCGATTCCCACAGGGAGAGAAATATCCCCAGATACCTCTCCCATTGTCACGGACTGGGTCCAAACAGATGACTGAAAGGACCCAGCGCGCCCGAAGATTGTATGCAGGAGTTACGGTGCAGTAGTGGAGTTGAACAGGGCCTGGTTGCAGGGCAACCACACTCACCCAGGTGTTGAGTATCTTATGTCAGGAAACTGGGTCCATACGGAAGACTGTAATGACCCAGCGCGCCCAAAGATGGAGTTCAGGAGTTCAGGATGCAGTAGCGGAGTCTCAGGACAGGGCCTGGTGCAGGACGACTGCACTCACACGGGTGATGAGCATCTAGGGTTGTGCAGCCACACACCAGCGCCCAGATATAGCAGCGGATGCAGTCCAGAACGAAGTTAAATCCTGCAGGCTCCCTGGAACAGGCATGAGACATTACACAAGACTCATGTGCAGGATGCTGCAGGCTGGGAGTGTGGAAGCTAAGCAGAGGTTATAGAAGAAACATAACAAGCAAGGGATAGGGAGACCAGGCAAGAAACATAATAGGCAAGATATACATGATACAGGGCACAACAAAGGACAGGGAACAAGGCAAGGAACACAGGGGAAGGAGTGAGGAGCCGGAATCCTCGGACGCTTCTCCTTTAAGCAAGGATAGGCCATATTAACTAGGACAAAGGGAGAGGAGAGAGGAACCAGAATCCTCAGATGATACAGGGAAGGATGGTAAAGGTACATAAGAGACAGACAAACATGAATACAGGAACTAGCCTAGGACTGTATGATAACTATTGGAGATTCCGTCACATCTTATGGCCATAGTATGCTTAGCCCACCACTACGCCAAAGTACTCCAATGACGGTGGGTCCTAACGCTAATCCCTGCTGACAGAGGTACGAAACAAACTAAACATGTAAACCAAACACATAGCACTGAGACATACCTTTAGACTGCAGACTGAGACAAACAGAACACACAGGTGGGGCGCACCTTATAAAGGAAACAGAGCAAAAGCAAAGAGCTGAAGCAGAAGCAAGGAATGGAAGATCAGAACAGAGAAAAAGGAAATCCAGGAATGGATTGAAGCAAAACAGGGAAATTGAAACAAGAGCGAGATATGCAGCTCCGCAGCCTGGGAAGGACGTGACACCCATTTACACAAAAATGAAAACTTCTCTGGAATATAAGGTGACAAGAGAAAGTGACAATAATTACCCTTTTCACAAACAGTAGATCCACAACTGCTTGATCTATACTGGTATTATTGGGTGCCAACTGTGAAAGTAAATCTGTTGAAATGTAATGTTGTATCTGTAGATATCTTTTATCAATACGATAATGATCTCAGGACTCCCCTCTCAAATACATCACCACCCTACATATGCCCTGAACCTGCCAAGATGTCTAGGTTCAGGATGGTTCAGGATGTTTGGAGTGGAGAGGCTAAATGCAATTTAGACAAATAGGAAAGGTACAGAACATACAGAAATCCTGTGAGCTCAGAGGATGGAACTGACTCAGGAATCCCCCATATGCGGAGGTAATGACTCCTTGACCTCTTCTAGGCCTGTCAATTTGTTTCTTAATATATCTACCTCATTCAGCAGGTGGTCGTGAATTTTTGTTAACTCATTGTGAAAAATTGTCAATTTTGGATTCTATATAGTCTGTGCATTTCCCCAACTCATGTATTTATTTTGTCAATTCCACTACTGCTGTTGATATATTAGTTTTAATCTGTTCCAGCAGACCTTTCAGGAGTTCTTAAATCATGGATTACATGTTGCTAATCGAGTAGTATCAGTGTATGGTTTGTATGCCTTTTTCAAACATTGTATAAAGCATATAATCATACACCTGTCTTGTAATATGTTTGAAGCAAAATCTTTAAGACCTCCAGGAGTCTTTTTTATAAATGGATACACAATAAACACCTGCTACTGTGCTACTTGTGGAGCTTCAAATTGACATGTCAGTCAAATATTACAAATGAAAAATAAATCACTATAATATAGATAGAGTTTTGATATATGGAGGCTGATACTATCAGAAGAAGGTTCATATTCAAATAAAAATACTAGATATTGTATTTGCATCATATCAAAAGTTTTATATTGATAACAAAATTCCTAATACTTACCAAGTGTCCCAAGTGACAGTCCGTCTCTGGGACTGAAATCCTTTTATCTCCTTTGCTGCCTTTCTTATCTAATAGTTCAGAATGTTTTTTGGGTAAAAGTGTATTACAGTGTTCTTCAGCCACAATAAAACATAGAGAAACAGCAGAAAATGGATTTATAAACTAAGCTGTGTGAAGAAATTCAATTTGGCTTCTTCTGAATGCCTTACTCAATAGAATGACCACTTCAAATGTTTGGAGGTTTGTTAGTGTGTCTAAGGCCCATCAGGCAATGATGACTCTTAAAAGTTAACTGTTTTATTTTCTAACATTAAGTTAATGACTCATAACCAGTGGAACAACAGGTGCATGATGTCATGGGACTTTATTAACAGGTTTCCACTGGGTACCAGTCAACAGAGACAGTAAGCCCTATAGAGTCTGACTATGTGTTAAAAAGCCAGAATCAAAGATTACAAGATGAGTTCATATGGTGGAGCTCCCTATGCACTTCAGCTGACCTTCAACATTTAACACGGGGCAGAGAGAAAACCTTAAAGCGCAAAACTTTAACGTTCCAAGGTAAGCTGTTATAGTTCATACAAATTTGTACACTTATTAAAAATAATTTTCATTTTAAAATATTTAATAAAAGCTTATATACTTCACTATAAAATATGCCCATCCACGCCCATTAGGGTGACCACATTTTTTTTTCTGGCAATCAGGGACACACTATGAAGCAGATGAGATTACACATATACATATATATATAGATAGATAGATAGATAGATAGATAGATAGATAGATAGATATCTATATATATATATATATATATATATATATATATATATACACTGATTCACATATGCACACCGTCACATACACATAAAATACATTATATATATATATATATATATATATATATCACATACACCCTGATTAACATATACTATTATATATTAATTATTAAGAAGCCTTGTAAACCATGTTTATTTCAGATTTAATAATATACATACACTCATTACAGACATGGGTAGATATAGAATGTTAGAATTAACTCCTCTATTACCAGAGGAGTTACCAGTCACTCAAACAGACAAACACAATGACAAATAAACACAGTGACATATTATAATATTATAAATATTATAATTTAGAAGCTAAATTATTTTTTTGGGTGAAAATTCTAAACCTTTCGTTATCCAGAGCAGCAGGTATCAGCAGACACGGTTAAGAAAAAGGATCCTATTAGAAAGGAATGGTTGTCATAACTGATAGCGATACTGCCAGATGATTGCTTTATACATTCATTCCTACATTGCTATACAGATGAACTGTAATTGTACTATACATCTTAAAATGCCTAAACATAGTGCTAAGTCATTACATGAATGAAGGCTATAACCTAGTTGCCAACTGTCTGGGCAGTTGTAGGTGTAGGGGCTGTTGGGGAGATCTCGGATCTCCCTCTAACCTCCCCAAAATTAAGGGAGCACAAGGTCTGTTCAGACTTCTGCTTCAGAGTTTTCTAACACTGTGTGCTGGAAGAAACAGACCTCTTCTTCAATGTTCCCTCCAAGTGGGTTGAGCTCTTTTGCGAAAGTACTCAGACAGCCCAGGATAATGAAGATTGATTTACTGAGAAAGAGAAGTCTTTCTGAACCTCTCTTTCTCCATGAATCTGTCTGCATTATTCTGGCCTTCTGCAAAAAAGCAGAGCCACAGGGGCAGTGCGTGTCTGGAGGCTTCAGAAGTGGAGAAATAAAGAAGATACAGGGAAAAGCGGATGAAGAAAGAAGACAGGCAGAAGAGACAAGAGCTGTGGAAAAAGATAAGGACACAAAGTGGAGGGCGGAGAAGGTAAAATGACATTGAGAGTCAGCATGAGAAAGAGTGTGTCTAGGGGATGCCAGTGTTCATATTTCTTGCTTCCATCCTCCTTCTGGTATACAAAGGGTCAATCTCATTATATGTTATATTGCCACAAACGTCTCATGTAGAGTTCGAAAGCAATTTCTGGGCCTTAATAATTGCTGATTTTACTCCTCAATATATTCACTCAATATAGTTATTTTTGTGAACTTTTGTGTACCCGTTCTTTGGTGTAGACACAGTTGTCTAAAGAACATCTGCACAAGGTCTTAACTTAATAGTGAGAAATACCCTGCTCTTTTCACACGGAGAGTTCTTCTACTTGATTGGAACTCCAGAAGTCGAGCTTCAACATTGATAGGTGCATGCCACACAGCACCATTTCTAAATCCCTCATCCCGCTTTTTTATTTCATGTGTTTATATAAAAAGAATAAAGCTGTACTGTAAAAGTGGATTTTATATAGAAGTAAAGTTTTTACAATTTTTTTGTACATAGATGAACCCACAGACATTTCTAGTGTAATGAAGTGATATAGTAATGCTAATATTTTTAGCCATGGTCTACACAATGCCTATGAGGACATCCATGGGCATCAACAGGAGAGGGCTGGAGCCTATGCCCCATGTCTTGTACAAGGCAAATACTTTACTCTTGTTATGTTATGTCCCCTTGAAAATGTTATAGATGCCAGTGAGAACATTTGTCCTTATCTATTTAAAAATGACTGAATACTGAGTCGCAGAAGCAAGATACATTTAGTAATTCTTTTTATTACTTCTCATGCAAGGAAGATCCTAAAGTTGGGACGTGTTTACTAAACGTGAATTATATATATATATATAATGAATGATAAATATTTTATCTTTTTGATTTAATTCACAGCTGAAAACTAAAAAAAGGATGTTGAAAAAGCAAGAGTGACTCAAGACTCCATATATGCACTTGATAAATTGCAAGGATTTTTTTTTCTCCCTTGATTCTTTCTTTGTTTTCTTTTTTCATTTACTTGATTTATATTACGGCGCAGACCAATACACTGTTGAATTGCAATGAATCATCTAAAATCTTTTGCTAATAATGGAGAGCACACATGAAAATTATACTACCATGTAAGCATTTCGGCTCCCAGGGCAAAAGTCCAAAAACTGCTAGGAAAAACATTGGGGCAGTCCATTGCCACAACAAGCAGTGGCAGTTGTTTGAATACTTTTATATTTGTTGATGTTTGTTTTGATTTCTGTTGTCTCCCGGTGTGTCAAATTAATATTTTTGCGGTTAATAAAGTCTATCAACCAATATAGTTAATAGTTATGATTTTAAACAAACCCTTACGAAAAAATTACTGCAGTTTTTCTGAAGTAATACTGCAGTTTTTTTGGACATGAAAAATCTGCAATACTGCACTTTTACTACAGTATTACTGCAGTTTTACTGCATTTGTACTTCACTGTACTGCAGTTGTACTGCAGTTATTTTTGAACGGAAGTACAAATGCAATACAGCTGCAGTACATTGAAGCACAACTGTAGGTTTGCAATATAAAAAAAAAGTGCAGTAAATGTGCAATAATACTGCAGTACAGTGAAGTACAAATGCAGTAAAACTGCAGTAAATGTGCAGTAATACTGCAGTAAAAGTGCAGTATTGCAGTTTTTTCATGTCCAAAAAACTGCAGTATTACTTCAGAAAAACTGCAGTAATTTTTCGTAATAACATAAATAATGTATTCATCAAATATTGGCATCTTAACCAGGAGTACTTCTGATGAACGTGTCTTGGAGACTGTGGAGTATTATAATGTTCTTTCAAGGGTTTAATTCTAAGGGACATTGCTGTTGGTAGCAAATTCATATTTCAACCTTTTTTGGATTTTCTCAGTATGTGTGTGTGTGTATATATATATATATATACATATATATATATAGCCATCTCTGAAAGCAATGGTGAACTTAATTTGGTAATAAAATGTTTGTAAGTAATTTAGTAGCATATAATTTAGGGTAGGATTAAGCATGGGTTTTTCTTTTATGATGCAATCCCTATGCCGGTATTGGAATAGTTAAATTAAATTACTGGTATATTGTGTCTGTTTTCCTACCTGTGCATATATAATGTGTATATATGCTTTTCACGGGGGCTTACAAGAGGTGTCTTGCGAATTCTACGTTTTTTTATGGCATATAAACTACATACAAAAAGTTATCCTTATAAGAGCACTTCCAATTGAGTCATTTAGCAGAAATATTTTTTTTTAATTATTTAATTAAAGCTGGATCAAACCAAAGGTTGTGTTAGTATAAAAATACTTTTTTTAAGGTCAAACATAATTTAATAATCTTAACTGATATGACATTAATTTTCCATGTTACTGATCTAGAAAGTCACCGAAAAGACAAGCCTTCAAGGGTGTTACCCACTAAAACACGTCCACAAAATATTCTCTGCTGATAAGGTAAGCGTTTCAGTTTTTCATTTTATATTCATAAATTAATATATTTCATATATATATTGTAATATATTGTAAAACCAGTGCTGATGTGTGCCATTCAACTTACTGACATAATAATTTAATATTGTCTTGTTTCCACCTGTATCTTCCTTTAAAAGACACAACAAAAAAGGAGTGGCCAACCGGTATCCATATACTGTAACAACTGTAGTAGTTTCATTTTTATGGGAATAGAGAAAATTCCTGTAAATGTGAGGAAACCGACTTCAAAATCTATCCCAGAGGGATGGATTTTGGATTCACCCCCTCAGGACTATGCGACTTAATGTTAATTATAATTTTGATTTCTCCTGCTTTGTATAGGATACACACACACATATATATATAACCCGGTGGGAACATCCGCCAAAACGGGTGCACTTGCAGTGACGTCCTCTCCCCAATCCTCCAATTGGGAGAGAGAAGACATCATTTTGCTCTTACGTCAACTTGGGACAATATGGTTGCGTGTCCTGTGACAAACTCTCCCCAATCCTCCAGTCAGTAAAATCTGACCCTGGAATGTAAATTCTTGGCTTAGTTAGATTGCAGCAAATCTTATATATATATTGCTGCATACAGTAATTCTTAGCAATACACATATCATACAAGAAAAAGATTTATAGATCTGGCTAAATTGGGATGAGCAAGTGATTATTTATTAGAAAAGGACCTTTTTCCAAAATGGATTTATTCTCGGGCATAACCACCATGCATAATACATAGTACCCTCTACATCACATCCCCACAGAAAAAGTTCTGAGCAGGCATGATATATTTTGGCCAATCTCAAAGGCACCAGGTACCATTTGTACAATACCTTCTGGTTCTGGTCTCCCAATGTCTTGCAGATCTACAAATCCTAGACATATTTTTAAAGATCCGCCGCATGCAGCTTCATCAAATATAATACTCCTCTCCCCTTCCCATTACACCATATAAGATAGTTAGATAAACTCCTTGCTTGCACTATAATATCATAACAACAAAATATCAGGCCTTTTGTTTATTTTCTATCCAACTGCCTGAGAAATTCCTGTATGGCTGACCCAGTATTTTGTGTGCCCTCTGGGACCAATGATTGTACCACATATTTAACTCTTAGATACAAAAATAATTCTGATCCAGAAAGTTATCTCTTGAAGAATAGGAAGTAAAATGTATTCTTTCTTATCAAATACATTTTTGTATATACATAACCCGGTGAGAACATCCGCCAAAATGGGTGCACTTGCAGTGACGTTCTCTCCCCAATCCTCCAATTGGGAGAGAGAAGACATCATTTTGCTCTTACGTCAACTTAGGACAATATGGTTGCGTGTCCGGTGACAAACTCTCCCCAATCCTCCAATCAGTAAAATCTGACCCTGGAATGTGAATTGAGGCTATACTTGGCCATACGGGGCTACCAAGGGGAATAGATGACCTAACAAGCCCCAACAGACAAGGAATAGATGAAGCATGGGTGAGGCTAATGTGACCCATCCATTTCAATGGGGCATGGCATTATCAAAATGATATGTTGTATTGGCAATGCAATGTGGTTCATCATTACAGGGTATGCTGTAGTAGCCTCACTTGTACAGTACACGGACAAACCCACTTATCAATTTTATTTGTTACTCCTGCTGGGCTAGCTTTATGTGGAAATCCATCACTGCTCTGTATTGATCTCCTGCATTGCAATACAATGCATTTGTGCAGGGACATGATATCACATGAAGTCAAGACGCATGCTGCAACTCCTCTCTGATATTCAGCCAAATCACAACATTCTGTCTGTATAGTCATGTCAAAACTGGAGGGATGAGAGCTTAAGATAGATTTATCCCTGTGGTTGTGCAGGTTGTTTATTATTATAAACTTGTCTGTCTAGTAAATCATAAAAAAAATCCCATCTTATTGGTGAACTGTTTCCAGCTGCCAGAAAACATAATGGGAGATCTAAATCAAACACTTGTGACAGAATTCATCATTCTGGGATTCCCTAGTCTTCAGAAGCTTTATCCTGTGCTGTTCCTGATCTTCCTATTTATCTACATTTTTACTATTACAGGTAATATTGCTATCTTTCTAACAGTGTTTATGAACTACAATCTTCAAATCCCAATGTTTTTCTTCATCAACCATCTCTCTGCTATGGAAATTTGGTATACTTCAGTCATTGTCCCCAAAATGTTAGCCAACTTTGTGGCAAATAGTAATAGTATTTCCTTTAACAACTGCATGATTCAGCTTTACCTCTTTAGCTCTCTTGGAGCATCTGAGTGTTATCTGCTCACGGCCATGGCTTATGACCGATTTCTTGCTATATGCCAGCCATTACACTATTCCACTCGGATGACCAATGCAACATCTCTCCAGCTGGCCTCTGGTTCATGGTTGGGTGGCTTTATTTCACCAGTACTTCCAGTAGTATTGATAGCTAAGCTTAAATACTGCGGCCCCAACAAAGTGAACTACTTTTATTGTGATGCTCAACCTCTCCTCAGATTGTCCTGTAGCAATACACATTTTACAGAAGTGGCTATTAGCATATTAGCTTCTGGTCTTATCTTCAGCTCTTTCCTACTAACTGTTCTTTCATACATCTTTATCATCTCCACAATTTTAAGAATCCCCTCTGCCATCGGAAGGAAAAAGGCCTTCTCTACATGTGCCTCTCACTTGACTGTAGTTATAATTTATTATGGTACTATTACCTGCATGTACATGCAACCTATGTCTAAATTTCCGTTAGATGTCAATAAAGTGCTCTCACTTCTATACACTGTAGTGACACCAATGCTAAACCCTATAATCTACAGTTTAAGGAACAAGGAGATGAAGGAATCCTTAGGAAAGGTTATAATAAGATTGAAAAGAAAGTAAAATCTTGTATATTAAATGTGTATTGCTTTTTTTTTTGTAAACTACACATTGCAAGCAAGAAACAACAGTCATAATGTGTCCAAGTGGCAGGTACCATATAAATAAGCTAAACCAGAAAATGTGAACCTTGAGGCTGCTATTGTTCATGTAAACATCACGGATTCACAAATATATATAAATTATCTCCTTATTGTAACCAAGTTAATAAATGAGGTATCACGCGTATAAAATACCATTGAGATGAAAGTAAATGCTTATTTTTAAGAGGTATATTTTTATCTGTGTATAAGTTGCAGTTTTTGTGTGTTTAAGTGATTGTGTGGTAGCATCAAATAAGTATTATCTTGAAGGAAACCTAGACAACTGCCTTGCTGCTAGTAAATTGGACACCGTTCCAAGAGCTGGTCAGAAAAATGTACTTCACTGATGATTTTGTTTGGCCTGATTCCACAGTAAACTCCTCAAATTGTCTGTTGTTTTTTGTTTGTTATTGTTTACATTTGTTCTAAAGTGTGAAAACAAGATTATATGTATACTTCCTTATCTCAGGGGTCACAAAATTATTCCTCTGCATTAAGTTATCTCCTGTATTGTTAAGTTGCTGATTGTTGTTCCGGTATCCTTTATAAAAGTGGGTATGAGGAAGAGAGATAATTTCAGGACAGGAAACTAGTTGTGGGTGAGGTTGTGGTTTTGCCTAAGACCTGCAATGTTCAAAAGGAGATAAAAACAACAAAATAAAAGTTTACAGTTTGCATTTTTTTCTCATTTTTCATTCTTTGTAATTTTCCAATACTTGGTCTTCTTATCTAATTCATCTAACCACGACTTTAAGCATTCAACAGTAGAATAAATGTAGCAAAAAATATTCTCTGTATCGTCTTTCTTTCCACAAAAAAAACCTGCTATTAGACTTCCACTTACCACCTCACCTATTTCTCAACATTTCAATATATCCCCACTCCTACAAAGATCCTCTATTAAGCTCATGATCTCTATCCTGAAATATGCAGCAATCTGATGGAACAGCCCTATTAAATATATAACCCCCTTTCCATATCACCTAATCTGTAAAATCTTCTCCAGTGCCATTACAAACTTTTCTTGGCTTAGTTAGATTGCAGCAAATCTTATATATATATTGCTGCATACAGTAATTCTTATCAATACACATATCATACAAGAAAAAGATTTATAGATCTGGCTAAATTGGGATGAGCAAGTGATTATTTATTAGAAAAGGACCTTTTTCAAAAATGGATTTATTCTCGGGCATAACCACCATGCATAATACATAGTACCCTCTACATCACATCCCCACAGAAAAAGTTCTGAGCAGGCATGATATATTTTGGCCAATCTCAAAGGCACCAGGTACCATCTGTACAATACCTTCTGGTTCTGGTCTCCCAATGTCTTGCAGATCTACACATCCCAGACATATTTCTAAAGATCCGCCGCATGCAGCTTCATCAAATATAATACTCCTCTCCCCTTCCCATTACACCATATAAGATAGTTAGATAAACTCCTTGCTTGCACTATAATATCATAACAACAAAATATCAGGCCTTTTGTTTATTTTCTATCCAACTGCCTGAGAAATTCCTGTATGGCTGACCCAGTATTTTGTGTGCCCTCTAGGATCAATGATTGTACCACATATTTAACTCTTAGATACAAAAATAATTCTGATCCAGAAAGTTATCTCTTGAAGAATAGGAAGTAAAATGTATTCTTTCTTATCAAATACATTTTTGTATACTTTACTTAATTTCCCAATTGTTATGATACAAATGTGGTGAAAATGTAGATTCTGGCATTTGAGATGTCACTCATCTAAGTTGTAGAGTCGGAGATATCACCGAAACCAAGGCCCCCCAACTTCAACAGCTGGTCTGTTCCTTATTTGCCCCTTGCCCCCCTTCCAACATACAACATTTGTGATGTACATTCACGTGACGCCACTGGATTCCTGTGTCTCCTCGACGGAACAAGAGACACTGCTGAGCAACACAGAGGTAAGCAGGAAAAAAGAAAAAAAAAAAAGCTACAGCCACTGTATAAGACACACCCTGTTTTTGCACCCCAAATTTTTGGAAAAAAAGTGTATCTTATACATGGGAAATACGGTAAATGTAAATTTCTCATTTATTTAAAATAATTTAATAAACAAACAGGATGTTAAAAAAAAACTTTGAGAAAAATGCATTTCTTATTTCCCAACCTGTCCCCCCTAGTTATGCACATTTGAGCAAAGGCTTGCCACACTGCCTCCCAGATATGTCACATACACCCAGATATGCCACATACCCCCAGATATGCCACTCTGCCCTCCCCACATATGCCTTATACCCCCAAATATACCACTCTGCCCTCTCCACATATGTCTTAGCATTTGCAACGTTTTCCATTATCGATTATTATCATCTAGATCCCCGCAGCACTTCAGGGGACCTCTGCTACTGCTGGCACTTCTGCCGGGACTTCTATGACTGAGCGGCATCACATGACCTTCCGTCACGCAGCAGCGGTGGAGGTTGTTTATGCGCATCCTGCCAATGCTCACCGGGAGGAGGAGGATTCCCCCGCAGCACTGCAGGAGACATTGATCCTCCTCTCTGGCAGCTGGTGAACCTCCGCTGCTACCCGGAGTAGAGGTTGTCTGCGCGCATTGTACAGATGTCCACCGGCTTCCCCCACTAGACCCCAGGGAGTCTGGAGCATGGGGGACAAGTCTGGAGATGCATTGGTAAGTCTGGGGGGGGGCAGAGTGGCATATAGGGGGAATAAAGCATATCTGAGGGGAGAGGGGTAAATAGAGGGGTATAAGGCATATCAGGGGGCAGAGAAGTAAATAGGGGGTGTAAGGCATTCCTGGGGCGGAGTGGCAAATAGGGGGTATAAGGAATATCTGGGGCAGAGTGGCATATAAGGGGGAATAAGGCGTGTCAGGAGGGCACAATGGCATATAAGGGGGCAGAGTGGCATATCAGGGAGGCAGAGAGGCATATAGGGGGGTATAAGGCATATCTGGGGGGCAGAAGAGCAAGCCGTGGGGCAGATGTGCAAGGAAACCACATACATAGCATAGCACTATTAATTTAGTGTAGACAGAGCTTGTCATTACTGTTCTGTATCTGAGAGGTTTACAAATGGCCAGGTATCGGTCTAAAGCCATAACCAACAGAAACATATCTTCAGTCGATCCAAGTGAAAAGAAGAAATAAAATACATTGGAGTGTGCAAATGAGTCTTCAAACAGATCACAACAACTATAAAGAGATTAGATAAGTTTGTTAAAATATAAATCATTAAGAACACTATAAAGAGGCAGAGTCGCTGGTCTGGTGACCTGGGATATCCAAGGAAATGGAATTCTGTTAGGATGGTATGGCTGTCCTCCATCCCCTTTGGTCTTTTGGCAATCTGTAACATCATATTACATAATTAAAGTCAACCTGTCATAAAAATTCCCCTTTGTTTGGTAGATGTTCTTTTTAAGTTGTAAAAATGACATTTCCCTCTAAAACAGGACACGTGTTGATCGGTGTGGCTATAGAAGGGAGTCGGCAGAGCTACATGCAGGATGGACAGGATAAAAAGCATGGCCATCCTCCCAACATATCGACGAGCCACCTTGTCGCAAGTTGGTTACGTGGGCGATACAATGGAAGTCTGTGCTTTAACAGCACATAACTCCATTGGGGCTGTTGAGAGGTCATGCACACAAATACACACATTGATATGTATGTTTAGTAATATTCATAAAAGCATTCATGCAGTCTTCTAGTTATATTACTGAAAGTCCCATACAGGACAGGGATTAAGGAAGGTATAACATACACATTTTCCCTTTCAATAAAACCATTGTATTTCTTAGAGTGCCATTTTAAAAAAATATATTTGGCATGACACGTCTACTTTAATATAGAGGAAAACCACATCTGATATTGAAATGCATTCTTATTTTCCGCAGTCGTCGTGTTTTTTCAAGTATCACATAATACACATATTGCTTAATTTATTTCTTAGAAAGAACTGTAATGCACGTTTAGTTGGCAAAATAAAACATCCCCTTTAATAATTTACATATTTTTAAAAGACGGTTTCTTGCAGCAGACATGCTGTTTATTTTCATAAAAAGACGTCTGATCAGGTTGTGTTTATTCATTAATCTTTTCTTATGAGCTTAGTTAGAATATTTTATTCTGAACTAAAATACTTGCTTAAGACTGTAATTTGCCATCAGTCATCAGAATAAGAAAACTGTTTATTAAATTTTATGGATACCTTTGTAAAAGAGAAGTAGTTGTATCAAATTGAATATCCTTTAAAAATACTTCAAAGAAATCTAAGAGAAACTTTAACAAAAAATACAAATAGTATTTAAAGTGAAAGGCTTAGTTTAATTAAGGAAAATGGGTTGTCCTTAAACCCATTACGAACAATGCATTGTGAGCCCGTACATGTAGGGGCTGTGTCATGAAGGGATAAAAATGCAGCTGGCATTGAACATTTTGGTTTTTAAGTGCATCGATAAGAGTTATTTTTTTATAAAAATATGGACTGGGTAGGTTATCTGATGCCATCAGATATTTTTCTAAATTTCCTTAAAAATAATTTTATAAGACCATTTAATACATATCAGAATTCCACACTTTAGAATCCACATAACAGTCTGGACCCAGTTAAAATATATTAAGTTATATTTATATATGCATATGCCTAAAATAATCCCAAAGTGAAACATTCTCCAGATGATTGGTATGTTTTGATTTTACCATTGCAATTTGGTGTTGCAAGAGGAACTGAAATCCCAGGTTGATGTGTGAGCGCTGTGGTTAATAAAATGGAAATGAATGAGCCAAAACTAAGACCTAAACTAGATAAATAACAATGGTTCAGGGAAACACAGGGTGCCAAAGGTTTGATAACATGAATTTATAAAGAGTAACCATGAGAAATCTGCACATATTTTGTCGAATCCTTGTATTATTAACCAAAATATAATAATTTTGAAAGACCCATAAAAGTAACAGATCAGAAGCAGTTTAAGGCATTTGATATCAATTGATATAGATAGAAAATTGCTTTTAGAAAAAATGAGATTACCGCAGATATCTAGCATTGTGAGGTATAAACAAGTTTTAAAAGTAACTTCCCTACAGTCTCCTTCACTTCCTTGTTTCTCAAGCAGTAGATGATTGGATTAAGCAATGGTGTAATCACTGTGTAAATAACAGATATCAGCATGGGCGTAGGAACCCCTAAAAATCTGGGGGGACAGCATTTTCCCCCATCAGATCCCCACTTTCTCACACACTATCTACCCCCTCTCACACTTTCTTACTATCTGCCCCCCTCCCTACCCTCCCTTCTCACTAGCTACCCTCTCCCTACCCTCCCTTCTCACTAGCTACCCTCTCCCTATTGCCCCCTTCTCACTAGCTACCCTCTCCCTACCACCCCCTTCACACTAGCTACCCTCTCCCTACCCCCCCTTCTCACTAGCTACCCTCTCCCTACCCTCCCTTCTCACTAGCTACCCTCTCCCTACCCCCCCTTCTCACTGTCTACCCCAGGGGTGTCCAAGGTTTTTCTGCAGTGGGCCACTTCATCAGAATTGTATACGTGCGCGGGCCACACTCATTTTTCACTGTGAGAAAATATGGCCTTTAATAAAATATGCAGATTAAAATAAAGTAAATGACACAAAACCTTTACTTTTCCTCTCACTTATTTCTGGGCCTAGAAAGTTTTGTGACTACAAATTCAGGACTCAGGATAATTAAAAATGAAATAGTTCTATTTATTCTAGGGATGCACCAAAATGAAAATTCTGGACCAAAACATTCACGGTTCACTTAGCCAAAACCGAAAATGACCCCCAACCTTTAAAAATAATAATAAAAACCCACATTTTTAATAAAAGTAGGTAACACACCACAATTGGACAAAAAAAAATTAGCAATATGACTTGGCATGATAGGAGTGTGATTGCTAACAGCAATCACACTCCTATCATACCCAGGCAGCCAAGCCAGTACATTCTGGTACAGGGTGGCTGTAAGTGATGTGCAGACCCCATACTGCTGGCAGCATCAATACACAAGGGGTGCAGCTAGCTATGTTTCAGCATGTACTGGCTGACTTGGCATGATAGGAGTGTGATTGCTAACAGCAATCACAGTCCCATCATGCCTAGGTTCCAGCACTTACACATCCAACCGTTAAAAGCTGTAACCTAGGCATGATGGGACTGTGATTGCTGTTAGAAATCACACTCCTACCATGCCAAGTCAGCCAGTACATGCTGGTACAGGGTGGCTGTAAGTGATGTGCAGACCCCATACTGCTGGCAGCATCAATACACAAGGGGGGCAGCTAGCTAGGTTTCAGCATGTACTGGCTGACTTGGCATGATAGGAGTGTGATTTCTAACAGCAATCACAGTCCCATCTTGCCTAGGTTCCAGCACTTACACATCCAACCAGTAAATGCTGTAACCTAGGCATGATGGGACTGTGATTGCTGTTAGCAATCACACTCCTATCATGCCAAGTCAGCCAGTACATGCTGGTAAAGGGTGGCTGTAAGTGATGTGCAGACCCCATACTGCTGGCAGCATCAATACACAAGGGGGGCAGCTAGCTATGTTTCAGCATGTACTGGCTGACGTGGCATGATAGGAGTGTGATTGCTAACATCAATCACAGTCCAATCATGCCTAGGTTCCAGCACTTACACATACATTCTATCACACACACACTCATTAATTCACAGATTCATTCCCTCAATCACGCATACTCATTCAAACACCCTCCCCACCCCCTTACCTGCACTGCAGCTCCTCGATGCCGCTCACAGTCTTCAGCAGAGGGCGCGGCCTCCCTCTGCGTTCTCTGGTACTGCACAGAGGATGTGATGTAATGTCACGTGAACTCTGCTGGGTTCCGGTTCCTCTGTGCAGTACAGAAGACCCTCCCACAGGTAAGTAGCAGGGCTCGAGGTGCGGACCGCGTAAGATCGGTTGCCCTGGCCCTTGGGGGGATTTCTTAATTATCGGTCCCCCCCGCATGAGTTACTGGGGGGGATCTATCCCCCCCGTCCCCCCCGGTTCCTATGCCCATGCTAACATAATATCATTAATATCATTAAGAATGCAAAATTACACTATGATCTGTATTAGATGACCCAATGTATCATTAATTTGTAAGATAGATAAATATTTCTTATATTAATGAGTATATTAAGTGATCATTTCTCACCTTCTCTGCAACTGAAACATCCATTTTACAGGATTAGGAGCAGAACAATAAATGTAATTTCAGCTGTAGGGCTATATATATACGGTATATATTGCTACTTACTTAGAATGACATGATTCTTTATTCTTATTGGCTAAAAGTTGTTGTCTTATGAGGAGATGAGAAATGTGATAAGCAAGCCAAAATAAATGTAGATCTGTGTAAATTAAATATGCAGATTTTATTGACTGAAATAATGGTAACATGATTGTATAGAAAATGCTCTAAAATCTCAAGAAACGGTAATTAGGCCAACTTTGATAAGAGAATTTAGAGAGAAAAATAGAATGGGAAATTCCCTCAACAACCAAATGGATTGGAAGCTCATAAGAGCAAACCCCTTTTCTCCTTCTGTACCAGGATTGCTAACCTCAATGAATG
Organism: Spea hammondii; assembly: GCA_029215755.1. NCBI lineage: Eukaryota > Metazoa > Chordata > Amphibia > Anura > Pelobatidae > Spea > Spea hammondii. Next base: position 128,259,293 of record JARDYJ010000001.1, on the reverse strand, counting down.
TAATGTAATTGTGCTTGTTAATTACCCCATTGATGAGTAAGAATATTTTGTGCCCTGTGAAATTTAGCATTTCTTAAATTATTTTTTAAACTTTTTTAATTTTACAAAATAAAATACTTCTCAGCTCAAAGCTTGTCAAGGAAGAAAAATTACAACACAAATTTGAGATTTGTCTACTGGAGGGATACATGGAACAGTCTCCCAGCAGAAGAGGCTTGAGGTCTACAGAACCCCAGAGATTTGTACATTTGTTTAATTTGATATAGTCTTACTTAATGCAAGGAAAATGCACTTTACTGGGGGGTGGTGGATATGTTGAACAGCCTCCCAGCAGAAGATGCTTGGGCCTCACAGAGCCGCTAAGAGTTGTAATTTTATTTAATGTAATAAAGTCTTATTCAATGTAAGAAAGGTTTACTTTACTGAGAGGGTGGTGGATAGGAGGAAAAGCCTCCCAGCAGAAGAAACTTAAGGTCCACAGAAACCGCGAGCCTGACCCCAGAAAAAGTAGCATCTTGTAATTACTGGCAACTGACCCTGTACATGCGTGAGCAAATGAACCAAAGTTAAAAAACAGCACTTTTGCCATTCGTTTTCCTTTGTTTTATTTAGGTCTCTCCCTGTTATCGGAGATTCATACAAACACACTGAATGGGCAATTGACATTAAAAAAAGCAAGTTTGTATGAGTTCGAATGCACAAGTCTAGTATTTTTGTGTCCAGAAGTGGTAGATCATTTCAGTGGGTAGCCCAGTGTGCAAAATTCAATCAAGATTTCAGCTACTTTATTAAGTTTTATTAAAATTCCAACTAGTGAAAGTGAATAAAAGGAAACAGTAAATTTAAAGCCATCAATATGAGTTGATTTTAACTACGGGGCTGTATAATATAGTTCTGTACATCTCTGAGGCAGGTGTATATAGACCCATTCTCGATTTCACAAACGTGTTATGCTATAATATGGTTTAGGATATCGGAACATTTTAGTGGCAGTTAAAAGCAACCATAAACAGGCATCCAATAGCTATGTACACTTGTTTTTATCTTTTCCTAAAAAGAGGGTCAGTTATTGAAGACCCCCCTCACCTCTTACCTGCGGCGTCCACCGCACGCCGCACTCCAGCGCAGGATGGGCTGCGTCCCCGTCTGCCCGTCCTCCCCCCTCCATCCCTGGTTTCCAGTTGGTCACGTACCGCGACCCACACACACCCCCATGGTGGGGACAGGGGTGGGCGTGTCCTGGCCTGTGTGGACCCTATCCCATTGGTGGAGATAGGGGAGGCGGAGAGAGAGGCTGGAAATCCCTTAGGGGGATTGCATAGCAACACGGGAGGGCAGGAGCACCTGGGAGTCAGAGGGAGGAGCTCTACCTGTGGATCAGTATAAAAACCCTGCACACCCTTCATTCACTGCTTAGTTATTGAGCCCTCTGGTTTGCTTTGCTCTACTCAGACCCAGCCCCTTTCGTGTTCAGCTCATGCTATTCAATTGACCTCCCAGCACCTGATTTTGGCATAGTTTTCTGGACTTCATGTTTATCTTCTATTGCCGCCTGCCCTGATTCGGATTTACCCCCCAGACATCGCTTTTTGTACTTGGCCTCCTGCTTGGCAACAATGCTCTATGCTCCCAGCCAGTCCTGCTAGAGCCTGACATGGAGATTATAGAATAATTATGAAGATTGTGAGTCATACAAACGGAACATTCACATATAGTAACATGAGAACTCAGTAGCTTTTTCTTGCATTGTCTATCTATAAGACATTTGGATATAACCCATTAATATTCTAACACCAGTATAAAAGTGATTCAGTATAATAAATCATGACTTAACTCTAACTTTACTGACTTTTATGATTTTGAATGTTATGCACTTTATATTAAAATATACACTATATGGACAAAAGTATTGGGACACCTGACCATTACACCAACATACTTTTATAATTTATAAATTGCATTCTAAATACAGAGACACTGTGGGAATTTTTGCCCATTCATCCAGTAGTGCATTTGTGAGGTCAGGAACTGATGTTGCACGATAAGGCTTGGCTCACAATCTCTGTTCGAGTTCATCCGAAAGGTAGGGTTGAGGTCAACCAAAGATGGGGTTGAGGTTAGGGCTCTGTGCGGGCCAGTCAAGTTCTTCCACACCAAACTCATCCAATCATGTTTTTATGGACCTTGCTTTATGCACTAGGCACAGTCATGCTGGAATATAAAAGGGCCTTCCCCAAACTGTTCCCACAAAGTTGGAAGCATAGCATTGTCCAAAATGCTGACAGTTTGATGCAGCTTTTTAGCTGTGTAATGCATGTTAATACAGGTTTAATTTGGCAATAATGCAAAAGCAGTCAACAAACAGTTTTTAGATCAACTCACAGTAATGTGCGATGTTTGTGTATCACAATTCACAATAATATGCAGTATGACACACACACTAACATAACCAAAGACACATGTTCACATACTAAAATATCCACACACACTCACAGATATACTCAGACACACATACTAACATACTCAGACACACACGTTTTCTAACATACCAAGACACATACTTTCAATAGTATACCTAGACATACTGCCAACATACCCAGACACACACACGCTAACATACCCAAAGACACAGGTTCACACACTAAAATACCACATACACACAACCATTAACATACTGAAGCACTCACACTAACATACCTAAAGACACACACCAACATACCCAGACAGACACACTAACATACCCAGACAAACATACTAACATACCCAAAGATGCATGTCCATACACTAAAGTACACTCACATGCACAATAACGTACATACACTTTCACTAACATACCCAGACGCACACACTAACATACTTGGGTAAAGAAATGTTTACACACTAAAATTCTCACAGACACTAACATACAATTTACCCAGAGATTGCCAGGTAAAGCACTGGTTCTCCATTTCTCCAGGTCAAGATCCGAATCCTCCGGGTCAAGATCTGAATCCTCCGGGTCGCGGGATCAGGGTGTGTCAATACCCTGCTCCCTTTCAATGGGGCTGCTTCCCGCTGACGTCGGTGGGCCACCGACATCCAGACACACACACACTAACATACCCCAAAACACATGTTCACTCTCTAACAAACAGGGAAAAGAAATATGTCAGTGCGCTAAGCTAGTCTCAGGCTCAAATAATACAAATGTGTAGTATGAGGCCTACCAAACAGGCATGAGCATGCTGCAAATACAGTGTATTGGCTGTACAATGTATACAAAAAAAGTTTATTAGGGTGAGAAGCGCAGACAGTTTTTGTTTTTGGTACTCACTAACATACCCACACATACTAACATACCCAGACACAAACTAGCACACCCAGACACACACACTGACACACTAGCATACCAAGAAAGACACACATGAAGCTTACCTTGCAAAGCCTCATCCCATCTTTGATCCAGTTTACTGTGCTACTCCTGCAGGTTCACTCAATGTGTTGTTGCGTAAGACCACTCGACCTCGTCTCTTCCTGGAAATTAGGCAGTAAGTCCGGGTCCAGGGACTTACCTCTTTATTTCTACTCTGGGAGCATTGCTCCAGCTACCTTGATGGGATGCAATTGCCCCGCCAATAGTTGAAAGTGCGGCTACCACTGCAGAATTTATGCCACTGCAGGCCACCTTTAACCCGCGCACCACATCTTGGACGCCCCTGCCATATATCCTTGCAGGCGGTTCTAATCAAACATAAATCTAGATTTATCCCATTACAGGTTTTTGCAACTATTATTGTATGATAATATAGTATAATGTTTAATAAATATTCTGTTTGTATCTCTGTTTGCTTTGTCATATGATTTGTGTTTTTAGCAAATAAACAGCAATGAATCAAATAAGAGCAGAAACAATATCAATAAAGAAGAGTTTCTGTAAAACTTTATTCCCATGCTACTCATCATTTCATAATTAGTTTGTGCGCAAAATCACTTAGAATCAGAGTGAATTCCATTCCTTAATGATGACTTTGGATTCATCACTTTCCTCAGAGCGTCTTTCACCTCCTTGTTACGCAGACAGTAAATTATAGGGTTCAGCAGGGGGGTCACCACAGTGTTGAAGACACCCAAGAACTTATTTACATCTATTGGGTATGACACATTAGGCCTTACGTAAATAAATATGACAGTTCCATAAAGAATAGTTACCACTGTGAAGTGAGAAGCACAGGTAGAAAAGGCCTTTTGCCTGCCTTTGGTAGATGGGATCTTAGAGACGGTGGAAATTATGAGCACATAGGACACAACAGTAAGAAGGAAAGAAGTGAGAATGATACTGCAAGCAAAGAAGAAAACAACAATCTCCTCTATAAAAGTCTCTTGGCAAGACAACCTAAGAAGAGGTGGGAGGTCACAGAAGAAATGGTTAATTATAGCAGGTTGGCAAAATGTCAGTCTTGATATCAAAAGAATAAGAAAAAATACAGAGAGAAATCCTATTAACCAGCAGGTGGAAGTTGCCTGTATACATACTTTACTATTCATGATGGAGGGATAACGTAGTGGATTGCATATAGCCAAATAACGGTCAATGGCCATTACTCCAAGGAGAAAGAATTCAGCTGAACCCAAAGAAAAATAGAAATATGTTTGTGTGATGCATCTAAAAAAAGAAACATACTTCCATCCTGCCAAATTAGCCAACAGTCCGGGAACAATGGATGATGTATACCATATCTCCAGAAAAGAGAGTTGGCTAAGGAAGAAATACATTGGAGTATGAAGTCTGGTATCCACACGAACCAAACTAATGATGGCAACATTTGCTGTCACAGTCAGTAAGTAAATACAAAAGAAGACCACAAAGAGAAAAAACTGCATTTCAGGTGAGAAGGCAAACCCAACCAAGAGGAACTGTGTCACATTGGTCTGTTTATCCATTGTCTTCTTCCTGTCAGCATGGTTATGTCTACCATAAGTCAAACAATTCCAAACAGACCCTTACAAATAATTTAAGGCATATATTAAAATTTGCCTGTGATTCTCTATTCTAGCTAATGCTAAATTGCTAAATGCTAAACTAAATTAATCTTCTTTCAGCCACTTATACTAAATAACAAAAAAAATAGTTGATCCATAAGATTGCCAATGTATTTTTTCAATTTTTAAGATTGGAAGGGTTCTAGTAGAATATATTCTAACAGGCAGAAGTTTAGATGTGTTCTTATTAAATTATTCTTCCAAAACTAATTTAAACTTTCAAACATAGAATGGCTCAATCATTATATAACAGCAAATAATATCAAATATACAAATGTTCTAATCTTTTATTTTTGTCTAACTTCCTTTTAGTATATTTTTTATTGATGCAACTCATTTACCTAAAGATCATTTTGAAGTAACGGTCTTAGTAAAGTAAAGCATTACATACATTTTCCCTCACATAGTTTCCAAAAACTACTCACATTGACCGGTCTTAACACAAGATGCAACTTACGCTCTAGCAGTAAGTTGTTATTGGTCTACTTCATGCCTGTCTTTCCCACTACAATCGATTATGAATGCTGTTGCCAAGCTTATCGCTCTGCTAGCACCTCTCCCATCGACCTCTTTACTGGCTGCCTGATGGCTGGACAGGTTTCAGCTTAAAAACTTGGTCTTCACCTACAAAGTGCCTAATAGCAGTTCCCCTAATTACATTTCCTTATTTATCTCTAAATACATTCCTACCTTGTCAATCTGCTGATCCTATGCTCTGTTTACCCTGAGAAACACGTATGTGGCTGGTCCATCACAAGCAATTGCACTTTTGCCTCTTGTATAATATAAATCCACTATATTGTAAGCATCTTGTTTGAGCTGGGCCCTCCTCACATCTTGTTATATGATACACGACTTTTGTATGTCCTGTTTACCCCTTGTAGAGTGAGAATATGATATATAATATATATCAGCTAATAATAAAATAAAAAATAATAGTAAAAAATGACACTCACCTTTCAATGGTTCATCCAGGATTTCTTTATTTCTTATACCCTTGTTTTGTTCTTTCTATCTCTGTATGTTGAGTCATTAAGCAATCCAGTTGATTTTACCCTTAGAATTTGTTTCCACACGCTTTCCCTCAGCGGAATTCTTCCTTTTCAGAATATTTGATAAAATTAAACTAAAAACACCCATAGCATATGTTAAATTTAAAAAAAAAACACTGATTTGCTTTTTCAGTTTATATTATGTTTTACAGAACATGTGTTTACACAGTCAAATAAAGAAATAAAAAATAAAAAAATTATTTGTGTTTAAAATCAAAATATAAAAAAATACCTAAATTTCTTTGCCAGTGATGGCCTTATTTCTTGTTATTTCCGATAATTCTTTAGCATTACACATGACTCATTTGGTGGCAATAGCACATATGACTTTGAGGTTTGCTAAGAAGAATATAGCAAAAGGGCAAACTTCAATATCTGAAGCACAGCTACTACATAATATATATGTGGGTGTATGTGTTTGTATAATAAAACAGAAAGAATGTTTAAATTAAAAAAACAAGGCTTAGTAGGCATTTCTTCTGTGACCTGGATGTCAACATAACATTCTGGACCACAGCAAGTTATTTGGTTGGTTGCATCTAGTCTCCCTAACTAAATGTATTTCAATAGTTAATTTATTATTTATTAATTAAAGCCAAAATACAATCTATATACAAATTCAAGAAATAAAAATAATTATGATATCCATCACAAAATAAATAGCTGTTAGATGCCCAAACACATTTTTGAGAAACACAGTATAATGTAAAACCCATTTGAACAAGAGCTATATGATATTTATCATTGTCAAAATACAATTTGTTACATTACAAGCAGATAGTTTGTACATTAAATATTTGTGTTGAGTGAAAAAAAATGTTTTTGTTACATTTGTGGATAGACTTGTTTAGAGTAACTACATTTTATTTCCTGCCTGTGTTGCATATACCAAAATGTTATATGAATGATGTTGTTATGTTACGTTACAATGTATGAACATCAAGCAGGCTATATATAAAAAAAAGAAAAAGATAAAAAAGTAGTAACTAAAGTAACTTGAGTAACAATTGTCCAACTGTTGATGAACCACAAGTCCTATGGTCCTCACTAAACATTTTGGTTTGCATTAGTTAGGTGAAGATTATGATAGTTCTAGTTTACCAATTCTCCTAAAATACTTGCTAGTAACTATTAACATGTAATGCCAACTATGTAATGAACCTGCTTACATTTCACCTGAAGTATATTTAATATGCGCATTTACCTTTTATTTTATATATGCTGTTCTCACAACTGGGAAAGGTTTAACAAATGAGTTCCTTCAGAAGGTAAGCAATTTTATTATAATTATACTTTTATATTTTTTGTTACCTTGTCAATGCTTAGAACCTGGGTCAAACAGATCATACTTTGCTAGACTGCTTGCAATTCAGTTTTCCAACAAAACCTTATCTGCATTCATATTTCCACTGATATGTTACTACCTGTTTTACTCCCAATATGGCATTGTATGATCTGTTTGTTTTCATCAGTTGCATGGTCTGGTTGTGTCCTTCCCTTTCTGACACATCGTAACCCTCTCTCCAGGTCTCTTAGACAAGGGAAGGAAGGCTGACTGGCAAGGAGAGATAAAGAGGATGATTGTAACTCTTGGGATACTTGGCAGTGTTCCTTCTGGGGCCTTCCTGCAGCTTTATTCTTCTGAGAACAAGTCAAGAATTACCGCAGACATATATGTGGACCTGGAGCCTTCGCCAGTGGGATTTAATGTAACTACCATGTAAAGTACATTTTTGGCATTAATCAAGGCAATAATAATGTCTTTACAGACAAGAACGCAATTCACTGCTCTCTTTATTGAATGAGATTAAACAAAAAGTCCTTTAAACATTTTTACATTAGTGTTCAATTAAAAAAATATATGCAACATTGATCATGTTCATTTGTAAAGAAAGAAAACAGAACAGGAACTAGTTAAACACACGTTCAATAGTACAATAAGATACATTTCCTGTGGCTGACCTACCCTGTGTCCTGGGCTGGTTGCAAGTCATTGCCCATTCTGGCTGCAACTTATTTTTTTATTCATTTTTAAGCAAATAATGGCTATAAAAACAGAAACAAACATGTTGAACCATCACAAAACTTTAGCAGGTGACCTTACCTGTGACTGCTTGGTCATTGATTACCCTGCCCTTGGCCCTTTGAACAATAGCTGAAAACTCCCAGTAAAGAAATTCCAGGATACATTTTAAATTAGTTTGTAAGTATTTTAATGTTTTCTGGGCATGCACCTAGACCCCCTGCTCGAGCGAGTCAGCGCTGAAGTTAAAAGGTGGTCATTATATCATGCTCAACTGAGCATGTCTCTTGCAACCTTAGGAGCTGGTGGATGGGGAAGGAGGCAAATGCATGTGGTGGGATTCTATAGAATTCTTCCATGCATTTGCAAGGAGAAAAAAAAATTAAAGGGACCACTCAGATGTTTATGCATTAAAAGGCATATAATGGTTGGAGTGTCCATTTAAGATCAATTCTCAAAAAAGTCTCAGCCTAACTATTTTTGTGAAGGATGCGCAGGCACTAGAGTGTTTTTTCAGTGATGATAATGCATACAATCAGGTACTTACTTACATCTGACATGATTAAATATAACCACATTCCACTTCTAAATCAAATTATATAATACCTGTCTGTATGGGCCTACCCTCATTTTACTTGGTGTGGTAAGAGAATGTAGAAACCACAAGGCCACAGTGCAAAAATTGTGCCACCAAACAGCCTGCCTGTGCCATGTTTCTCCAGCTTATCAGTGCCTCCAAACAGTTTATCTGTGGCATCTTTGCCCCAAACAGCTTGTCTGTGCCATCATTGCCACTTCCCCCCTCCAACACTATGGCACACATATAGAAACACACTTGCACACATTTACATATGCTAACACACAAACCTAGTCACTAACACACATGTACAAACTCCTTTTCACACCTTTCATGATGACACACACAATCCATTTCACACCACTTACGCATACATGCTCACTCAGTTACACATACACATCTATGCCCACACACCCACTTACTTATACACATCTACATCCATGTTCATGCACGCTTATACATCCACATCCATTGCAACATACACTTATACATAGAGATGCATGATCATATCTACATCCATGCTCACACACTAATACATCCATATCCATGGTCACATACACTTATACATAGACATGCGTGATCACATACACTTATATATAGACATGCATGATCACATAAACTTACACATAGATATCCATGCTCATATACATATAAACATACATACCCCCCTCACTCCCTCCCAAACCTCCTTACATCTCACTGTGAAAGCAGCCTTTCTTTCACTATGGGGGTACCCCGCGTAATGTGACCCCAATGCGTGTCTGTCTCTCTCTCCGTGCCAGTTCCAAATTATTCAGAAAGGACCCTTTTGACTGGTCTAGGTCGGAAGGGCCCTTTCTGAACAATTTTGCAGCAGGACAGAGAGATGTGAACAAGTGGTTGCAGGGTTACCCAGGCCCCTAGAGAGGCGGGCCCTGCCACAATTGCGACCCCTGCAACCCCTTAAATGCATTGCTGAACTTACTATTTGTTTTACAAGCTCTGCCAATCCAGTTACCTAAAACTTTTTTCAGGAACCTATTCTCGCATGATCCTCCAATCAGAGAGGACATCACTGAAAACTCCACAATTTTGGCAGAAGTTCATGTGAGTGCAGAATGGCAGCACTTTCAGTGACACCCTCTCACCCGATTGGAGTATCGGACATAACCTGGCCAAACTGGCGGTGACCTAAGGTGAACTTTAGCCAAAATTGCTCCAAGTTCGCACCAGGTTATTTCCATGGAGCTGCAGACATAGAAGAAAAAAGATAAAAGAGAGAAATTGAAGAGGAAGAAGACCGAAGCAGTTGTAGCTTTATCCATTTTCAGATTTAAAAACATTGCATACTCATTCCAGATCACAGGAAGTAACACTACCCCATTACACCCAATGATAACTCATTTAGTAGTAGGTTTTTTTGTACATAGAAAGCTAATACTGCTTATTTTTACTATTTTTTTAGTAGTTAGAAGTGACATTATGGCTAATACAGTGCCCCAAGCAGTGTATGTGATTTTGGGTAGGTTTATTATTAGTTTAATAGAAAACATTGGTTTTTCTAGGTCGGTTTCAATGTCTCGTTTTCATGCATAAAGATCTATGAGGTGAAAAGACGTATTTAGAGCAAGACAGACCACCAATATTTTCCAGCTCTGACATCATATATATTTATGTGTATACTTCTCATTTTTATTATTACTTGTAAAAACATTGACAACATACAACCGTTGTATCACTAATGATCTACTTTTTTGAACTCATAATTCACCTTATAAGAGGTGTCAACAGTAATTCTGGGAAATACAAACTAATTTAAAAATGCTAATGTATATTAATATGCCTTTGAACCATATTCTGCAAACCTTGTTTAATACTTACATTTCTTAAACTGTATATTATAGGATTAAGCAGTGGTGTCACCACCGAATAAAAAACAGACACAGTTTTGTCCAAGTAAGATGTGTTTATGTTTGATGGTCTCACATATGTGAAAATTATAGTTCCGTAGAAAATGCTAACCACAGTAAAGTGGGAAGCACAAGTGGAAAAGGCTTTTTGTCGACCATTGACTGTTGGAATTTTCAGAATTGTGGACACAATTAAGGTATAGGATATGGCAGTTACCATACAGCAACTCAAGATTAAGATCCAAGCTTGCCCAAAGAAAGTTGTAACTGCTTTTGAGGTATCAGAGCAAGACAGCTTCACCAGTGGACCAAAATCACAGAAGAAGTGGTCAATTTCTCGTTCAGCACAAAACAACAGCTTTGAGACCCAAACAGTTGGCATTATAGGAATAAGGCAGCCACTTATCCAGGACACAACAGCCAACCAACAACAAACTTGATGGGTCATTATGGATGAATAGCGTAGAGGGTTACAAATTGCTAGGTAGCGATCATAACCCATGATAGCTAAGAGTACATTTTCAATTGAGCCCGAAAAGAATACAAAGTAGAACTGGGTCAGACATCCATGCATAGATATAGTGACACGTTCAATCAACAGCACATACAGCATCTTGGGAATAATGACGGTAGTGTAACCAATCTCCATCACTGAGAAGTTGCATAGGAAAATATACATAGGAATATGAAGCTTGGGATTCACCTTCACTACTATGATTATTAGCATATTGGTTACCAATGTGATACAATATGAAGCCAAGACAATTGTAAATAGAAGTTTCTTTATCTCATGATGCAAAGGGAAGCCCAGCAAAATAAAGTCAGGGATGTTTGTTGTGTTCTGTAAGTCCATATTCCCATCTTCTGTATCTGCTTCATAAAGAAGGTTAAGTATGATGTAATTTAACATTTCACAATCCATGTACATGACATTAAATTCACTGTTTGTCTACTGCTGTATTTGTCACCTGATTGAGTACACTGTGACAAAATACAACTATTACGTTTCACACCAGAGTAGTCAAAAAGGCAACCCAAATTGTTTTTCGAGGACTACAAAAAAAATCATGTGCTAGATTAAGCTAACTTTATTGATAGTATATTCCTAGCTCTGTTTTTTGAAGGTACTATTCCATATAACAAAACATTAATTATACTCTCTAGTATGTAAAAATAACTAAGGCTTTTTTTATTGTTGTTGCTCTTAAGAAAATCCTTTACTTATATACACTCTCCCCTTCCCTTACTTATCAATGCTCACTTCCTCTGCCTTCTCCAGCTGTCCATTGCTGAGGTGCTATCTGTATCTCACCACTCATTTCCAAAGGTTTTTAAGAAGCTTTTTCCCAGTAGGCCACTCCAGCCCAGTTGTGCTGCCGTTGTAGTAAAGTGGAGATCTGTGCAGCCTCCTACAATACCAAGGATTGTAGGTAAATACAGCCACCAGCACAGACCTCCTACACTATTGATTCCTCTTTCAAAGTTTGTGCATCTCCTGGTATCAGGCTTTGGGATATAATGTGAAAAACTACAGGAAGAAGGAAAGACGAGTCAGTATTGTAGAAGTCTGTGCTGGTGGCTTTACAGACCTACATTCCTTGGTAAATGTTGAGTCGGTCCAAGTGAAACCTGCCACAGGCCCATAAGGTTTACATAGGCCCATGGTAGCTGGCCCTTTTATCCCACATTAAAAACATCCTTGATGTCAATTAAGTGTTTAAGTTTACATGATTAAAAAAAAAATATGGGAAGGGTTTTGCCATTCAGCATTGCTAGGAATTATGTAAGTAATGCTTTATTTAGATATTTAGTATTACACTAAACACGGTACAGTATGTGTGGATACATGACGTTTACGATTTTAGCATTAACCACAACATCACAGAACAGTGTTTCTTGATCATGTTTAAATAAGTCATTATACAAACAAGGTATTGAAAGGAAATTTAAGCAAAAAAAGTTAAGCAAAATAAGCCTCCTCATTTTACTACAGTAAACAAGCCATTGGAACTGCATATTTGATAACATTCTATAATATATCTATATCTTCAATTATTTCTGGTGTACATTTTGCACTAGTTTCACATCTGTGTAGTATTCACAACTATAATAAATAATTAGGGGTAAGTGAAATGGCCTTAAAGCAACAATGATAGAGCTTAATACAGCAAAGGAATTTAAGCATGTATAGAAATAAGGTTGTTCTGACAAGACCAAGTGAGGATTGGAGGCATATAACAAAAATGAGCAAAGTAATTGGGACAAATGGCCCTTGTTTGTCACCAAAATTATGTGCCTTTATGCCTCATAGAAAACTGATGCTGTGTAACTGTTATAGGCAATGCGCCCTGATGGTAGCCCTGATTTTGAGATACTGCTAGAACAGTGATGGGGAACCTATGGCATGTGTGCCACAACAGGCATGCCAAGGTCTCTGTTGTGACACCTTGCCAGGTTGCCAGCTAACTGGTCACATTTTTAAATCAGCCCAAAGTAAAGGGAGTGTGAGGTCTGTTCATGTCCCCCTGCATGCATCATGATGGAGCATTGAAACAAAGGTCTGTATGAACAGATCTTAAGCTCCAATGACAAGAATTGGGAGGGGGAATAGATGGAGAAAGAGGAAGATAGTAAGAAAATGCAGAGAGATAAAGGGAAGGGATAATGAGGCAAGTGGATATGATGATAGGGGATAGATATTGGCAGCAGCACATGGGTTCCATCTGAGAAGCCATCAAACACTTTGCATCCAAATTTATACGTGTTTAGATTAAATAGGATTGGTGCAAAGTATTTGGTGGCTTTGGTGCTGCTGCCACTACCCTTTGTCATGACAAAGGGTTATATAATGCAAATTATTCTTCACATTTCTGCATTCCTCAACATAATTCCTCAACATAATTTGCCAAAATAAACTGTATCTGTCAAGCTGAGTAATATATGTAAATTTGTGTATGCATGTATGTATGTATGTATGTATATATGTGTGGGGGATAATTTGTGCTTGAATGTATGTAAGCGCATTACACCAGGGGTAGACATTAACATGCTGTCTCGGCACTGTGAGGTCTGCAACTTGGTTTCATGCAGAAAATTGGGCCCAAAAACATTCACCATCACTGTGCTTGAAGAAATGATTTGGATTTTTTTGCAACATGCAATTTTCCACACAGTAATTGGACATTAGGGAATATTTGCATCATGAATGGATTCCTTTAAGTTTTAATGTTGTGTATTGGGCACATTATCTGCCACATATGTTATGGATTATTATATTATTGGGATGGTTAGGTGGGCTTGCTCCCATATTAAATGCTACCAGTTCTTCCCTGATGTCTTCCATAAATAATCTGCAGGAAAATGTTATCATAATTGTGAAGTGTTCAGGTCTGGACTGGCCATTGTTCAAATGCACAGCAACAATGAAACTCACTACATTTATTGTCGCCGGTGTTGCAGATCAAATCCTTTCACTTGAGTAAGTAAACTAACACAATAGAAGAGTAATATAATCCCGTACTTATTTCCTACATTTCATCTTTTCATATGTTGATATTACTTAGGCTACAAAACTACAGGGTGGGTAAGTATTAGATACATTTGGATGTTTATCCTATATCATTTAACATGACAACATAGACCTAATATAGAGTGATATTTTTATTCACCAAATGATAAATATGTCAAATAAACCTGCACAAATTTAACACAATATTGTTCAAAAGGAGAAATCATAATACACCATAAAACACATATCTGCATCACATTCCTGATGGATTGCATTGATTTGTCTTGCTTACCCAGTGTAATTGACAGTAGTAGTCTGAGTCTATCAAGCTGCAACATTATGCCGTAAATAATCTACCTCTGGATCCTGTTCATATAGTTTACTGAAACCATCAGGGGAATACTTAATAGTCCCTTTGTGGCTGCCCATCATACACAATCTCTGCTCAAACCGAAAGAACACAGAGTTTATAGACCATTCATTGCTTTTTCATCACATATCAAATAATTATTACTTATAGTAAAATACCAATAACCAAAAGCTAAAAAAAAGTCTTATATGTGTTTGCATTCTTATCGCACTTACACCAATTAGCTATAACATTATGACCACTGACATCTTGTTATCATGGCACCTGTCAGTGAGTGAGATATATTTGGCAGCAACTAAACATTTCGTTCTCAAATGTGTTGGAAGCAGGAACCATGGGTAAGCGTAAGGATGTAAGCGACTTTGACAAGGACCAAATTGTGATGGCTAGACGACTGGGTCAGAGCATCTCCAAAACTGCAGCTCTTGTCAAAAGTGGTCCAAGGAAGGAAAAGTGGGTAACTGGTAAAGGCTCATTGATGCACATGGGGGCGAAGGCTGGCAGGCCTATGTGGTCAAATCCAATAGATGAGCTACTGCAGCTCAAATTGCTGAAAAAGTTCATGCTGATTCTGATAAAAAGGTGTCAGAACACACAGTACATCATAGTTTGTTGCATATGGGGCTGCGTAGCTGCAGACCAGTCAGTTTGCCCATGCTGACCCCTGTCCACTGCCGAAAGCGCTTACGATGGGCATGTGAGCATAAGAACTAAATCACAGAGCAATGGAAGAAGGTAGCCTAGTCTGATGAATCACATTTTCTTTTAAATCATCTGGATTGCCGGGTGCGTGTGCATCGCTTATCTGGAGAACACATGGCAGCAGGATGCATCCATGGAGGCCCCCCCTTCACAACTTACAGGTCTTAAAAGCTGCTGCTAACGTCTTTGTGCCAGATACCACAGCACACCTTCAGAGGTCTAGTGGAGTTCATGCCTCGACCGATCAGGGCTGTTGTGGCGGCCAAAGGGGGACCTACTCTGTATTAGGCAGGTGGTCCTAATGTCATGGCTGATCAGTATATTTTTTTAAATCAAAATAATGTAAACATACACTGGGAAACACCTTGGTGTGTATTTCTCTCCACTTACTCCACATCTCCACATTCCGAAAAGTCTAAATATAGAAAGACCTGTCCATCCTTCTAAATACCTCTAACAAGCACACACAACATCATTTGCCCCTTGCCAGCTTTAGCTTAATGCAGCATAGGTGCATGATGCCATATGTCAGTGTGCATCAGGGAGGATTAGACGAGTGAAGCGCAGAAAGCATGCACACCCGAAACAGTCAGGAGCCACAAGCAGGGCCAGCCTTTGAGCTGTGTGACCATCACTAGAAGAGTACAGCTGGTTGGGAAGAACATGGATCTCCCTCTAACCAGCCCAAAATAACTGTGAGTTTTGTTCATACACACCACTGTATCACTGCTCCCTTGCGAAGCATGCTGGTTATTGATGCTGAGCGCCCAGATATAATATCACGCTCCCACCACAGGATTTTAGAAAGTTAAGAGATTTGAAGAAAAGGGAAAGATAGAAAGTGGAGAGATAGCTATATATATTGAAGAGGTAATGAGGATGAGAGAGAAAGGGGAGATAAGGGTGAGAGAATGAAAAAGGGGAAAGATAAGGAGAAAAGGGAGCGATAAAGAGAAAAAGGAGAGCATTGCTGCAACACCAGCTGAGGAATATTAGCGATCATTAATGGTGCATTATGAATTAAGGGGGGGACCTTAAAATGGCTATTGGTCTTCTGTCTATATATAACATATGCTGACAAACTGATAAATACCAAAAATTTTAAAATACATGTGTTCCTGTGTGTTCTGACACCTTTTTATCAGACAAAATACTGTTTTACCATTCCACTAATGTGTATTTTTTATTTTAAAAGTTTTTTTTCTTTAAAAAAAGCACCAAACTTTAAGGGTGCGGCCTATATTCGGGTGCGGCCTATATTTAAGCCAATACGGTATATAGAAAGACACTTATTTTCCTGTAAAATAGTTCCATGTTAAGCCTAAATTAGCACAAAAATGATGATAGTGGTCCTTACATGAAATCTGTGCTGTTATAATACTATGTTTTAACGATTTATCTTGGCAACACAGTCTGCACCTAGACACATGTGTGTATGCAACGATATATTCAAAAAGATGGCTACTAGTAAAAAAAAAGCTATTAATACAGTTATATATATATATAATAGGTGCAATGTTTCAGTGATCATGCAGAGCAAAGGCTCACCACGTGAGTCAAGCTCAGTGGAATACACAATAATGAAAAGGAATTAATTTATTAAATGGAACTATGCACTGTCAACTGCTACCTAGACCTAATGACAAAAAAATACATACTGTAGAGCAGGTAAGCTGATAAGCTAAAAAAATGCATTGCTTAGAATTATACAATTGTACAACATTCCCTAGATTGCAGGCTGAGTTCAATTAACTAGTGCACAGTTTAAAGTACACTTCAAGTTCCCTTACTTTGTTAGTTCTACTGTTCGTTTCACACCCCATCGTTTCTTTAGCATAGTGTTTAGAGCTGTTTTAATGTTTGCATTACGTAGACTATAAATCATTGGATTTAGCAGTGGAGCCACCACAGTATAGAAAACTGATATTCCCTTGTCCAGATGCGTTGTATTTGATTCAGACGGCCTTACATACATAAAAAATAGTGTACCATAGAAAATACCTACTACTGTGAGGTGGGACACACAGGTGGAAAAAGCCTTCTTGCGACCACTATGGGTTGGTATCTTTAAGACTGTATATATGATGTAAATATATGAAATGAATGTAACACTAGAACAACTTAGAATTAAAATCCAGGCTTGGCCGAAGAAAATTTTGGCTGCGATTGCAGTTGTGGAGCAGGATAGTTTCACCAAGGCACCAAAATCACAGAAAAAGTGGTCAATTTTTCTGTTACCACAAAAGCTTAACTTTGAGACTGCAATTGTGGGCATAATTGGCATAAGAAAACTAGTGATCCATGACCCTGCAGCCATCCGATAACATACAGTATGAGTCATTATGGATGAATAGTGCAAAGGATGACATATAGCCAAGTAGCGGTCATAGCCCATCATGGCAAGAAGAATATTTTCCATGGCACCAGAGAATAAGATGAAATAAAACTGAATAAGGCACCCATTGAATGAGATGCTCTCCTTGGTATTTACTAAGTCAATCAACATTTTAGGGATGATGATGGTAGTACAGCAAATTTCCATCAGTGAGAAGTTGGAAATAAATATATACATTGGAACATAGAGATGGGGGAATTTTTTGACTACAGTAACAATGACTATGTTGGCCACCAAGATGATGCAGTATGATGCCAGAATAAAGGTAAAGATGAGTATCTTTAGCTTTTGAGATACCGAGAAACCAAGTAATACGAAGTCCACGACCTCTGATATATTCACCACCCCCATCTTGTCCTTAAAAGAATAACAGAAATAGATAGGAGAATTTGATATAATATATAACCAAATTTTTTTTAAACAAATCAGTGTTTATATCTCATTAACCACATCTTCTACAGAAAGGAGGACAATCGGCACTATTTTTAGCAGCATTAATTAAATTCAAAAACAGCATATCTGTGGACCAGTCAAAACAACTGAGTTCTTCAGCCATTTGTTCGTCGCAACTGCGCATGCTATGAAAGTTGCACTATTTCAGGGTCACAAAGCCTTACCTTAAACTGTGTAATAGCCTAAAGCAATGACCAAGCCTGAATGCTTGCTTTTCTTGTGAATAAGAAAAAATCATTATTTCTAAATTGTGTATTAGTTAGTAGGCTATTTTGGTACACAAATCTTAAAGGAAATCTGTCACTTTTTACAACTCCTATATTTCACAGTCCTATAGACTGAATAAGCAGCGTTAAGTTATCGCTCCTTTATTGCTAATGTGTTATTTGTTGTTGGTTCAGGCAGCCTTTGTAAGGGTGGGTACGGTGAGAGAACTTCAAGACAGGAAACTGATACTGGCTGATCTCAGCTTTTCAGATTTACCTACAATTTCCCTGACAAACCATTAATTTAAACAAGCCAAAAGCTATGATAGTGACAGTTCCCCCTTTACACCTATTTTGCTCACAGTATCTAGACTTAGACTATGTAATTGCCTGTTCTTCTTTCCTCATGTGTCTTACCCAGTACAATAAGCCACAATGCTTTCTGTTGTCGTCTGTTATCTGCCTGTCAGATTGCACAAGCTCAGGTGTCTTCTTATATTTCCCTCAGCGTCTCAATGGATTTTCCTGCCTATGAATTCTGTTTTTTTAGTGCACACCCAGTCTGCCTATAACAAACATTTGTCAAGTGATAATCGTTTTAATTATCTATACTGATAATACGTAACAATAACACTGCTGCTGTGTAAACAAGCAGATCATTTACCAGACACTAGATTGCAATAAACAAAATATCATTAATGATAAAACATTGCATAAAGAGAGCTTTAACAGCCTGTCTCTGCCACCAGCGGTAAGCAGCAGACAGTGTCCACTGTCCCACGAAAAAAAGAATGTTTGGGAGGTATAATAACCTACACAATTCACGATTATGCAATACACAAAATTTGTTCTTGTTTATAAAATGTAACAAAATAAGTACATTACAAAAAACATCCATGAAATACAATTCAGTAGGAGCCACTGCAGTTGCTAGGGTATGCATTGGGTTAAATAAGCAGAGAAAAGATACTGGATGTAATCTCCTGTAGCTATGCTTCGATGCAGGCTTGTCCAACTGTTGCTTCATAGGTAGGATGTGAGTCCAAAAAAGATGATCACTGTCCCCACACAATTAAGCAATTAAGCAGTCCCTTGTACTTTCCTTCCAATGCTTGTTTTTAGGAGGCTATAATGTGTATTTGTGATAGTATCAATGGATTTAACCCCTTCATGTCCGGTGACATACCAGGTACGCCATGCCCAAGTGGGTTCAGAGCTTTAAGGTAGGGGGTTGTGTGTTGATTGGGTCCCCACATAAGTTTGGGACCTGCCACAACATTCCCCTGCTGCCTGATCGCTCAATGAGAGTGACAGTGCAGTGTTTTTAGGGGTTAATACATATTTTGTACGGGGCTCTTCTGTTGCTGGCTGTCATCCCAGAAGGAAACCTCTTCTAAAGATGACAAGAAAGTCTGCAAACAGTCTGCTGAAGACAAGCACATGGACATTAGACCATGTCCTGTGGTCCGATGAGACCAAGATAAGCTTATTTGGTTCCGATGGTGTCAAGCGTGTGTGACGGCAATCCGGTGAGGAGTACAAAGACAAGTGTGTATTGCCTACAGTCAAGCATGGTGGTGGGAGTGTCATGGTTTGGGCCTGCATGAGTGCTGCTGGTACTGGGGAGCTACAGTTCACTACAATTATTTTTCTCCAAAAATTATTTTTCTTTAAAATGACATATAAAGCATATAAGGAGGCAGAGTGGCATATCTGGGGCTAAAATTAGGGGCTAAATGATAAAGAAAAGAAAAAAAAACCTGCCCTGCGCCCGGAACTGCATGTCCTGGGCGTTGGGCGATACGAATTGTGCATCCCTGTGCTAAACCCCTATTGTAGGCCGCACCCCCAAATGTGCTCTGGTCATATAGCGCAAACATGGTAAAAAAAAAAACAGTCCTGAGAGGGGTTAATGTGTATACAAACTGCAGTCATAAAGGTTACATATAAAGAATTATTATAATGCGAAGTTTGAAAAGTGGTTTTATCATCATAGAAGCCAATAAAAGTTTTCACATTGTAACTTGGTTGATTGCTGTGGTAATAAGACCACTATTTAAACTTTGCATCAGAACCACTTAGCTACCAATGTGTAAATTGTAATAATGTTGCAAAGGACCTTGTGCAAATCAAACATTTATTATATTGTTATAAACCGCTTGATTACATCAAAGTAGTTTAAAATCCTTGGTTATTTCACATCGTAGCAGATAAGGTACTCTGTGATTTTGCCTGAAATCTGCAGGAGAAGCGCTGGTTCCCCATGTCTCCAGGTTGGCTTCCACTTTTCAAGCAGTCACTCCTCTCAAAGAGGGAGAGCACTTGGAAAGGACAATGAGGATCTATATTGAGTTTTTTGTTCTGTTAACTAGAAAATCGAGTACTTAAAACAAAAATTGCATTAAAATCATATTTACAATAAAGAAAATTAAAGGTATCAAACAAATATAGAATATCAGGACCCTATAACCAGTGGCCTTGCTAGGGGTTTCCTGAGGGCGCTGAAGCCCCGGATGTTCTGGTGGGCAGTCACTCATGGGGAGTCTGAGGATAGGGTATACTCCAGCCTCGAGTCCCTAGTGCTGGGGTGTCCAAATTTTTTTTGCAGTGGGCCACTTCAACAGAAATTTATGTGTGCGTGGGCCTCACTCATTTTTTACTGAGAGAAAATATGTCCTTTTAGCTTTATAATGCATATTAATACAGGGTTAATTTGGCGATAATGAAAAAATCAGTGGACAAACAGTTTTTTGATCAACCTTTATATGTCATTCTATCAATACTAAATTACTTAAACAGTAAAACAAAGTCAGTCCACAAACCATTTAAAACAAGTTTAGCCAAAAATAACTGCACAAGGCTGGAGCACACTGTGAGTACAAGCTGGATTTAAGGTGGCGCACACTGGAGGCAGAGCCGGATTAAGACACCAACACCCAAACACACACACTCCAGGATAGGATCTGCCACACCGACAGGCTCTGCCACACAAACACACACACCAGGATAGGCTCTGCCACACTGACACCCAAACACACACAACAGGACAGGCTCTGCCACACAATGACACCCAAATACACATACCAGGACAGGTTCTGCCACACCGACACCAAAACACACACACCAAGATAGCTTCTGCCACACCGACACCTAAACACACACATACCAGGACAGGCTCTGCCACACCGACACCCAACCACACACAACAGGACATGCTCTGCCACACTGACACCCAAACACACACACCAGGACAGTCTCTGCCACACCAACACCCAAACACACACACCAGGACAGCCTCTGCCACATCGACACCTGAACACACACACCAAGACAGTCTCTGCCACACCAACACCCACACACACCAGGACATGCTCTGCCACACTGACACCCAAACACACACACCAGGACAGTCTCTGCCACACCGACACCCAGACGCACACACCAGGACAGTCTCTGCCACATCAACACCTAAACACATACCATGACAGTCTCTGCCACACCGACACCCAAACACACATACATCAGGACAGGCTTTGCCATACCGACACACGCATCAGGATGGGTTATGCTACACAACGCATAAAAAAATGCTTTGCCCCAGCCAGGCCCCCCTGTAGTATTAATGTACCCCCACACACACACCCCTGTGTATTGCCCCATGTGTTTGTGCCCCCAGCCAGCTCCCTTTGTGCATTTATGCCCCCACACCCTTGTGTATTGATTTTTATGTAATGCCCAAACCAGCCTCCCTCCCTTGTGTATTGATGCCCCCACCCCATTTTGTACTGCCCCTTTTTTGTATTGATTAAGGTGATGCCCCAACCCTGTGCTTATAACCCTCAGCCTCCCCCTTTTTGTATTATTTAATTGTGTGGGTGCATGTTATTGTAAGTGTGTTGTATTTGGTGTTAGTATGTGTGAGTGGGTATTTGCGTGAGTCTGTGTTAGTATTTTGTCATAGCATGTGTGTGTCATGGTCATCCCTGGAAACTTCTGGGCTCATACTACCCAGAGCCTTCCCTTGTGGTACGCGGTCAGGACTGTTGGGCCAGGGCATGTCAATACCCCGCTCCCGCAACCCGGAGGATTCGGGTCTTGACCAGGAGAAGCAGTGCTTCACCTAGGTATGGTCATGGTTCCTTAGCTGAGAACTAACAAGCAGCCTTTTTCTTCTTTGTGTCAGGCTTACTCAGCAGTTGCTTAACGAGCTGTCTTACTTCTCTGTTGCCACGGTTACTCACCTGACCCCTTCCAGGCTATTTCCGAAACTAAGCCCATTTCCTCCTTGCCCTTGTGTTTGTTTACTGTTACCAAGGGCACTTAATTGTTCCTGTGTTCCCATGTATCACTTGGCTTTGTATGACTATGCACCTAGCTCCTGGTTTCTGTACCCTGACTCCACTGACCAAGCTCATCTGATTACCTGCTCTGGTTATTGACTCTGGCTTTGTGTTTTGCATTCTACCTTTTTGTGTCTGTATGGTTCAAGGTCCCTTACCGTATGATAGCGTATGATTAAATAATCTGAGTTAAAATACAAATCAAAACACAGAGTGTAGTGGAACCATCACTTAGATAAAGAACAACAATCTATGACATGTAATAGGTGCACCATACAAACACCATCTAGCAATCAAAATTTATCAAGAAAAAAAACACACCACAAAAAATATGAGATAATGTGTATTGCAGAAATGTGAGACTGCTGATAAGTAATATAAATATCAGAATTTACTGATAGTGTAAAAAATAATAATAATAATAGTCATATAGGACTATTGAAAAAGTGGAAGTCATGTGAAAAGTGCATCTGAAGTTCAAGAGAGAAATCGGGAGGAAAACAAATAAATAAATAAGTAAGTCCCTGAAATTATTTGGATGTGCAAAAAGCTATGTATGTTACTTCAATATGAAGTAATAATAGCCTATAAATAAAGCAAAGAAAACAACATAGTGTGTACTGATAAAATCATTCTGTATCACACTTTAATCTTACAGGATCATCAACGATAGCAGGCACATCAAGTAAAAGTTCAGAAACAACTTGTCACCTTAGCTGCCTACCCAGTCCCCCCTTATGTCTAAGTCAACCTGTGCTCATTGGGGGGCACAGGGTGAATGGGAAATCCTTTTTGGTCTGCCCTGACCAGACTCCCATGAACTAGCCGACTATAGGGGCTCTACATGTCAGAAAACGCTTGATGCGCTCTTATAGCTGAAAAGGAGTGACCAACTACGTATTACATGTCAATGTATAAAATGCAATGTCATAAAAGTCCCTGTTGGTATAATGGTCAGGTGTTTGAATACTTTTGTCCATGTAGTGTATATTGGGTATATAGAGTATGTTGGGGAATATTTCTTATGATTTTATTTTAGCAATCTTCATTTTTACATACAAAATATTAATACAATATTTATTAAATAATATGTAGTATTACGTGCATGTATACAAAATAGATTCACATAAAATGTGCATAGGGTATTTGGCACATGTCACAATTACTACTGGGCTTTATTTCAAGATCGTTTTAGAACCTAGGAATGCCCATTGCCAATCACAAGCTACATAATGATCACACGATTTTTTTTTTGGTTCTTTAGTTGCCACTTTAACACTTAATAGAGTTTTTTTCTATCAAATTCTCACAAAATTATAAGGGCATTTCAAAAGCCAACAGATCTCATGTAACATGTTTTCCCCTTGCAAAAGACATGTAAATCATACCATATTCAGTTGATTTTTTTAGTGGTTTATTAACTGTTTTTATGCAACTACGTTTATTAAATGTCAATATAAATGGTCACACTGTACATACATATATACAACATAGATAAGAATGAATGGTATATTGATTCATAGTGTGTGATGGTTTTCTTCCAAAGCTATGTAAATATGAAACAGCATGGAGTGTACAGCTAGGTAAGTTGAACTAAATGGATATATTTATGAAAAGATTGAACACATATACAAAAAATATATTGTAGATTTACCAACTAAAATTTGGTATTTCAAAAACCAACTTTTATTTAGCTTTATTTTTCTTTGAGATGATCTACAAGGACTTCCTTAGTTCACTCTCTTAGAAGAGCATATTCCCAGCTCTTTTCAATGCTTGCTTCATTTCTTGATTCCGGAGTCCATATATCAGAGGGTTTAAACTAGGTGTCATGATACAATAGAGCAATGATACAACCTTGTCTATTTTGGTGGGAATCCCGACATTAGACCTTACATACATAAAAATGATGGAACCATAAAACATAAATACAACCATGAAGTGGGAGCCACATGTAGACAATGTCTTTTTTCTACCTCTTGGAGAAGGGATGTTGGCAATAGTAGCAATAATTATGGCATACGATATACATATGAAAGCAAAATTGGCAAGTATCACAGTACAAGCTAAGAAGAAGAAGACTGTTTCTACCCTGGAAGCTTCTTCAGCATCACAAAAATGATACAGTAGTGGAGGAAAATCACAATAGAAGTGGTCAATTTCATTAGAGCCACAAAATAAAGAAGTTGAGAGGAAAATTACTGGAAAAAGAGGAGCCAAAAAGCCTCCTATCCATGACCCCAAAACTAAGAAGACACATGCATTCTGGCTCATAATATTCATATACCTCAGAGGTTTGCAAATGGCCACATATCTATCATAAGCCATTGTAGAAAGTATGAAATTTTCTGTGGAACCAAAAGCAAACAGAAAATAAAACTGTGTAAGGCAAAATGGTAGTGGGATAACCTTGTCCTGGGAGCCCAAGTCTCTCAAAAGCCTTGGCATGGTGACTGAGGTGTAGCAGATCTCAAGAAAGGAGAAAGCACTGATGAAAAAGTACATGGGGGTGCAGAGTTTTTGGTCACAATGCACAATCCCCATTATGAGGATGTTGCATGCTAATGAAAGGAGGTAAACCATCAGAAACACTATCAGCAGTAATGGTTGAAGTTGATTTGAAGTTGAAAATCCTAGAAGGACAAAGTCAGTAAGGAAACTTTGATTTGCTAATACCATGTCTGGTTTAAGTTGTGTAGAAAAACAAAATCTTGGAATTCCTTAATAGGCTTGGTGAACTCGTCTTTGATTTCATTTTGTCTTGAACATCTGGGAATGAATTAATAAATACAACCAGTTTTTCCAGTTTAATGCAATGCCTGTGGAATGAAAAAAACAACTATAGGCAAAGGCATTTATGTATACAGGGCAAAATTTGCTAAATGGCCATCTTTTCCTGCTTGATAAAAATGCAGTCCTAATCTCTCTACATAGCCTACTGCCACTTTTGTCATGTATTTAGAAAATACAAATTTGCCCTATATTTCATCCTTGATAACCATACTGATATGTATACTTCTGCCAATCAACCAGGAATAATCAGTGAGTACATATTGCTTAAACATTCACAACTAGAAACATACTTAATCATATATAATATTGTGGGCAAGATTTACATAGAAGGATGTAACTCATATATTCACCATATGGATGGCATGCTGGCAACCTGCACCGTGTAGTAAGTGATTAATATGCACAATGAGATCCAGAGCATGCATGTAAAATGGAAATGTACTTATCAGTGCATATCATCATCAGGTTATTTCAAAACAAAATGCTCAAAAGACACAAAAGGCGATGGAAAGACAAACTGACGTACTGGCATCATGCTGTTATGTGATTGCTTTAGTGAAGCGAGTGTACAAAAGCAGGGAAATGGTTGTGCTGCAACTATGTCCTTAATCTCGAGTGTCCTTAATGTAAATGTCCTTAAAGCCCAACTTAAATTGTGTGTAACTCACAAACATGTATTAGTATATATTGTTCTTTACATTACCATTTTTGTTGTTCATGCTCCACACTGCAGTCCAGAAATATTGCTATTTCTGATTAACTGATTAAGCCAAGAATGGGTGGTATTATGTGGTTATGGGATAAAGCAAGTGATATATTATCTATTACATTAAAGTGGAAGTTGATGGAATTGAAAGGATTTTGAATCTTAGCTATTACAATGCAGACATGTTCTAACATCTAGGAACAAAAATGCAATAAACATTTTTATAAGGATTGTGTTCACCAAAGGTAAAGACTTTTTATAACAATCTTTGATTTGGAGCTGTCATGTTGCCTTGAGTGTATGATGATGAGACAGCGTTCAATGTTTTTTTTTTTTATACTGAATCATAATTCATCTGGGATCTCCAATTTCCCATAACGGCATATGCAGCTAAGTGTACTAATGAAAAAAATGTGAAAAGATAAATATTTTTTTCCAAAAATAGCATATTGCCTGAACTTTATCCAAATGAAATTGGTAGTACAAAATTGACAAAAGGTAAAGTTTTTTTTTTGAGTGCCAGCTAAATACAGTCTGTATACCCTTTTGAATTATATCGTTTTACATATCAGGACATAATAACAATCATCTGTTCCTTAGCAGGAATAGAAATTAGTTAACTAAAACCTCAGATGAACAACACATGACATATTACACTGTGTCATGATTTATTCAACAAAAATAAAGCCAAATTTGAGAAGCCATGTGTGAAAAACTAATTACACTCTTACTGCTTTCATAGGAATTAAAATGCTAAGTAGCAGACAGGTGCTGCTAATCAAATGCCCTTGATTAATTGATCATCAAAAAATAAAGTGATAAAGACCAGTAAGAAAAGGGATATTCAGAGAAAAAGGAATTAGTGACAATACTTCCCTTCCTTCGTTGACCGGATACCCAGCTGCAACCCGTAAAAAAAACTCTCCGGGTGTTTGAAATATTCAAGAAAGACCACTAGGGGGCGCTCGAGTATACCGGTAGAGAAATAAGACAAAAAAACACTAATAGTGTAGTAGTATATGCAGACCATAAAACTGTATATCTATTGTATGCACTCACAATGTGTATGTTTATATTCAAACACTATTAGTGTTTTTTTGTCTTATTTCTCTACTGGTATACTCGAGCGCCCCCTCGTGGTCTTTCTTAATTGATCATCAGCAAGTGTGACTTGCTTTAGTGGTTTGCTGGTCTGGAGTAGAGGACTACATTGGGAGTTGCAGGCGGTCTTTCTGGGGTTGCGGGCGGGAGCGGGCGGTCAGGCACTGTACCTGCGGGTCCCGGTAATCCCGCGCAGTCCCGCAAGGCTGCCTTCTTGCTGCTCCCTTACAGTATCTCCTCTCTTGCTCCATCCCAGGAACAAAACGGAGTCACGTGATGTGCTGTCACTTCCCGTGACTCCGCCTTGTTCTTGGACGGAGCAAGAGAAGAGACGCTGTGAGGGAGCAACTCGAGGGCAGCCTTGCGGGACTGCGCTGGAAATCTGCAGTTCAGGTAAGAAGGTGGGCTTGATTGGCCACAAATGTGGCGGGAGCGGGCGGGAGTGGAACACCCACATTGTGGGATTGGGCAAAAAATCAGTGGGAGCGGGCGAGAGCGGGATTAAAAAAGCAGTCCCGCGCAGGGCTCTAGTCTGGAGCATTCATGTGTGTTAACAGAATGCCAACGAGGAAAGGCATCAGCAATGATCTTAGAGAAACAATTGTTGCTGCGCATCACCTGTCAGAACACGGGCCAGCAGGTCGGGTAGAAGCCAAGTTACAGGGGATACCAGGGGCTCTGTCTGTACCCCTTGATGCATCATGACTAGCAGGTAGGTACAGACAGGCACACAACAGACAGAAAAGCGGGACTGGAATCCAAGAATAAAAGGGGAACTGTAGGGAGGACAAGGGAACTGTAGTGAGGACAGGGGAACTATAGCGAAGACAGGGGAAACCAGAGTGTCAGGGCACACGGCTTGGAAGCCCTCAGGCAGGGCACACGGCTTTGAAACAGCTGGATAGGTAGGTAAATCTGGGACACAAATCAGGATCGTGAACGTAGCCAAGGTCATACACAGGAGATTAGAATGAAGTTCACAGAGTTTTAGCTGCAAGCCGACTAACCTGAACCCAAGCCAAGCAATGCTAAGTCCCAGACTGAAGGGCAGAGCAGGTCTATAAGGCCAGGGCTAAACTCAGGTAACGTGGCTCAGCTGTCCCAAGTAATTAGAAAGGGGTGCTCCTGAGAGGGAAGGGTGGCCACTAGTGGCTGCAGGTAGACATGAAAATAATTAGCACAGGGGTGTGCAAATTATTCTGCAGTGGGCCACTTCATCAGAAATGTATGTGTGCGTGCGCCGCACTCATTTTTCACTGAGGGAAAATATGGCCTTTTAGCTTTATAATGCATATTAATACAGGGTTAATTTAGCGATAATAAATAAAGCAGTGGACATTTTTTTGATCAACCTTTATATGTCATTCTAGCAATACTAAATTACTTAAACAGTAAATCAAAGTCTGTCCACAAACCATGTAAAACAAGTTTAGCCAAATAAAACTGCACAAGGCTGGAGCACACTGTGGGTATAAGCTGGATTTAAGATGGTGCACACTGGAGACAGACCCGGATTGAGACACCCAAACACACACATTGCACACACAGGCCCTGCAACACCAATACCCATACACACACACAAGGACAGGCTCTGCCACACCGACAACCAAACACACACACATACCAGGAGAGGCTCTGCCACATCAACACCCAAACACACACACCAGGACAGGCTCTGCCACACCGACACCCAAACACACACACCAGGACAGGCTCTGCCATGCCTACACCCAAACACATACACCAGGACAGGCTCTGCCACACCGACACCCAAACACACACACCAGGACAGGCTCTGCCACACTGACACCCAAACACACACATCAGGACAGGCTCTGCCACACTGACACCCAAACACACACACACACACACACATACCAGGACAGGCTCTGCCACACTGACACACACACCAAGACAGGTTCTGCCACACCGACACCCAAACACACACACACACCAGGACAGGCTCTGCCACACCGACACTCAATCACACACAACAGGACAGTCTCTGCCACACCGACACCCAAACACACACACACCAGGGCACTCTCTGCCACTGTAAATGACTGGGTCTATACAGATGACTGTAATGACCCAGAGTACCC
The DNA here is from genome assembly GCA_029215755.1 of Spea hammondii. Taxonomy (NCBI): domain Eukaryota; kingdom Metazoa; phylum Chordata; class Amphibia; order Anura; family Pelobatidae; genus Spea; species Spea hammondii. Next base: position 128,230,057 of record JARDYJ010000001.1, on the reverse strand, counting down.
AAAGATGGTGTTCAGGAGGTATTGCACAGTAGCGGAGGTGGACAGGGCCAGGTGCAGGGCGACTGCACTCTCCCGGGTAGGCATCTAGGGTTGTGCGGCCACATACTAGGGCCCTGACTTAGCAGCGAATGTTGACCAGAATAAAACAAAGAGATATCCTGCAGACACCCTGGCGCAGGCATGAACATAGCACAACAGACCAATGTGCAGGATGCTGCAGGCTGGGAGTAGGGAAGCTAAGCAGAGTAAGAGCAGAAACATAGCAAGCTAATGGGACAGAGCGAGCAAGGGGGACAGAACAGGTAACAAGGGATGGGAGACCAAGCAAGAAACATAGCCAGACAAGACATACATGATATAGGACACAACAAAGGCCAGGGAACAAGGAACACAAGGGATGGAGTGAGGAGCCAAGATCCTCAGATGCTTCTCCTTTAAGCAAAGATAGGATATCTTAACTGGGACATGGGGAGATAATCCTCAGATGATTCAGGGATAAGAGGGCAAAGGCACATAAAAGACTGACACACATAAATACAGGACTAGCCTAGGACTATGTGATAATAATAGGAGATTCCGCCACATCATATGGCCATAGTATGCTTAGCCCACCACTACGCAAAAGTACTCCAATATTCGGTGGGTCCTAGCACTGAACCCTGCTTACTGAATTACGAATAAGCTAAAACTAAACATTGAACCAAGAAGGGCATACCTTTAGACTGAAGACTGAGACAAACATAACAAACGGGTGGAAATCCAGGAATGGATTACAGCAAAGGGGAAACTCTAACGAGATGGGGGACACTCTAGCGAGACGGGGGGAAACTCTAACGAGATGTGGGGGAACAAGAGAGAAGCAACCTGAATGGAGCCTGACAGCCACACACAAACACACATACACCAGGGCATGCTCTGCCACACTGACACCCAAATACACACTCCAGGACAGTCCCTGCCACACCAACACACAAACACACACACCAGGACAGTATCTGCCACACCGACACCCAGACGAACACACCAGGACAGTCTCTGCCACATTGACATCTAAACACAAACACCAGGACAGTCTCTGCCACACCGACACCCAAACACATACACCAGGACAGTCTCTGCCACATTGACATCTAAACACACACACCAGGACAGTCTCTGCCACACCGACACCCTAACACACATACACCAGGACAGGCTTTGCCACACTGACACACACACACAAACCAGGACAGGCTCTGCCACCAGGGCCGGCACGACAATGGAGCCAAGTGGGGCAACCGCTCCAGGCGACACTTTTGAAGGGGCGGCAAAGTGCTTTTTTAAAGCTAAAGAGAGAGAAAGGGGCGCCGAGGGGTTTTCGCTTACCAAGCTGTCAGTACCCGCTCGGCGCCCCTCTCTCTCCTCTGCGGCGAGTCTTTCTGTTCGGTCTCGGTGCCGGCTTGTAATGCTGAGTGCCGGAAGACTCGCCGCAGGACTGCTGAAAGGTAAGTACAAGGGGGGTAGATAATGGGGGGGGCGGCAGGGACGGAGGGAGAGGAAGGGTAGATAAGGGGGGGGGCGGCATTTTAAAATTCGCCCCAGGCGGCATTTTGCCTTGGGCCGGCCCTGTCTGCCACACCGACACCCAAATCAGGATGGGTTAAGCTACACAAAGCATAAAAATGCTTTTCACACTGCTTTGTTGTTTGTGTGTTTGCCCCCTTGTGTATTGATGCCCCAGCCAGGCCCCCCTGTAGTATTAATGTCCTCCCCCCTCACACCCTTGTGTATTGCCCCATGTGTTTGTGCCCCCAGCCAGCTCCCTTTGTGCATTTATGCCTCCAAACCCTTGTGTATTGATTTTTATGTAATGCCCCAAAAAGCCTCCCTCCCTTGTAGTGGTTAATGTAATGCCCCCCCATACCCATGTGTAAACCGCCTCCTCCCCTTTTTGTATTGATTTATGTGATGCCCCAACTGCCCTGTTGTGTGCTTATAACCCTCAGCTGCCCCCTTTTTGTATCATTTAATTGTTGCACCAAGGAAGCCCCCCTTTGAATATGGGTCCTCTTTCTTTTTATCACCCTAAGTTGTTTTTTTTAAATACTTACTTTTTTTGCTGGCTTCCTTCCCCAGTAGACTGCTCTCCTCTGACATGCTCTTCTCCCTGTCACGAGGAACTCTTCCTTGTGAGCCCGCCCCCTTGAGTGTCATGTTGCATCCTCAAAGGGGCATTAAGCAAAAATCATCAAGACCTGGCCTGGCTGACATTCCTGTTTCCTGACTCCTGATCCTTGCCTGTTCCCGAATACGAGTCCTCTCAGTTCCTGACCTCTGCGTTTATGACTACCTGTTCTTACAACTGACCTCAGCTAGTTCTACGTTTATGTTTTTGGATCCTGTTTTCGCTTTTACGTCGTTTGTCATTCATTATTTAAATAAAAGTGTGTTATTTATTATTACCTCTTCCTTTCTTATTCGTGGTACCTTAACATTACGAAAGGGCCATGAATGCTGATGATACTAGTGCCCAACCATGGGCCATTGCTAAATCTTGATTACTTTCTTTCTTTGAGTTGAGGTCTGGACTTTGATTGGGCCATTGCAACACCTTGATTCTTCTCCTTTTCAGACATGATGTCATAGATTTGCCGGTGTGCTTGGGGTTAGACTTGGGCGCCGGCCAACTCTTCATGTTCGTCTTCGTGTTCATCTTCGTGGGGGAACAAATCTTTGTATTCCACAAATATTCGCCCATTCCTGTGTTCGGTTCGGGCAAATATTTGTGTACATTCTTCGTGTTCATTTTTTTTCTTTGTTTTTTGTAAAAGGGGTTAGTATGGGGTTAACGCTGTACGCACTATGCAGCAGCTTTGCCACCAGGATTTTAAATGTCCGAACGGAACTCTAGAGGGGCCTCCTCTGCCATCAACCAATGAAGTGCACTTGTACTTCGTTAGTTGATGGCAGAAGAGCCCTCTGCTGGGGACCAATAGAGTCACTCGTACATATTTTTAAAATCCTGGTGCCGCAACTTGGCCGGGAGTGACCACTGATTTGCCCGCTCCAAGAGTTAAAGGTCCGTACAACCGACCAATAGAGTTGCTTGTATGGACCTTTAACTCTTGGAGTGGGGAGACCATGGTCTCCCTAGACCAAGTTGCGCCGTCAGGAGTTAAAGGGCCGTGCAAGCAGGGCCGGCCCAAGGCAAAATGCAAATTTTAAAATGCCGCCCCTTCCTCTCCCCCCCATTATCTACCCTTCCTCTTCCCCCCCCCATTATCTACCCTTCCTCTTCCCCCCCCCATTATCTACCCTTCCTCTCCCCCCCCTTGTACTTACCTTTCAGCAGTCCTGCGGCGAGTCTCCCTGTTCGGTCTCGGTGCCGGCTTGTAATGCTGAGCGCCGGAAATCTTCCGGCACTCAGCATTACAAGCCGGCACCGAGACCGAACAGGAAGACTTGCCGCAGAGGAGGAAGAGAGGGGCCCCTTTCTCTCTCTTTCGCTTTAAAAAAAAAAAAGGGGGCTTGGGGCGGCAAAGTGCCGCCCCTTCAAAAGTGCCGCCTAGAGCGGTTGCCCCACTCGGATCCATTGTTGGGCCAGCCCTGCGTGCAAGTGAGTCTATTGGTCACTTGCAGGGGCCTCCTCTGGCATCAACCAATGCCCGGATACAAATGCACAAGTCTACTTGGGATCATAGTCCTGTTGCACGACCTAATTTCAGCCAAGTTTTAGGTGTTGGGCAGATGGTCTCTGATGTACAGAGGAGTTTATGGTCGACTCAATGACTGCAGGGTTCCCAGGTCCCATGGCTGCAAAACCAGCCCAAATCATCACCCCTCCACCACCGTGCTTGAGAGTCGGTAGGAGGTGTTTGTGCTGATGTTTGGTTTTTGCCAAATGTGGTGCTGTACATTATGGCCAACAATCTCCACATTGGTCTCGTCTGAGGAAGACAGATATCGGTGCGGACGACGAGAATGATGCGGACGTAATCGCGTCAATACGCGGTTACGGGATGACGCGATCACACCAGATACAGCCGCGAGGACGCCACCGAGACTCCTTTAAAAGCCGGAACTCGAAGATATGGATTTACAGATTACTCTACATCCATTTGGATTTTATTTACTCCTTTTCTCCTGAAGAAGCCAACGGAGCTTGGCGAAACGCGTTGAGACCGAGTTTTTATGCTATTTGGACATCCTTTATCTGTTGGACGTTTTATCTTGCGCTTTTGCATAACATTTTCGGTTATGCCAACTTACTTGTGAGTTTTATGAGCTCTTTCTTTATTAAATATAGTTCCATAATACTGCACCATTTGTGGTTTCTTCATTTGCATTCCAGATTCTAAGAAGAACAACTTTTATCTGATGGGCCTCCTTTACTAATTACCTTTGTGAGTGCAACACATTGATTATCACTTATATTTATTTGAATTTATTACACTATTGTATTTTATTTTTTTTCTCCACATGTTCATGCGCCCATATCTTTGATATTTCGTTGCTGTACACTTGTGAGGAGTGTTGTTTTTGGGAGCGGCAGAACCTATAGGGGTATTTGTATATATTATTGTCATCTCCACGTAAAGGTGTTTTTTTCTGCTTCATTATCACATATATATATATAGCCTGGAAGAAAGATGTAACAGGGGATATGATAGAAATATTTAAATACTTGAAGATAGTCAACATGATAAAGAAAGAGAGTTTATTTCAAAGAGAAATACTATGACAACAAGAGGACTTAGTCTTAAGCTGCAGGGGCAAAGATTTAAAAGTAACACCATGAAATATTACTTTACTGAAAGGGTAGTTGATGCATGGAATATCCTTACAACAGAAGCGGTAGAGGTAATACAGTGAAGGCATTTAAGCAAGCATGGGATAGGCATAAGGATAAGCTAGATATAAGATAAGCCCACGATTAAGGAAAGCATTCAGAGGTTGGGCAGACTGGATGGCCCAAATGATTCTTATATGCCGTCACTTTATATGTTTCTATGTTAACATTGTAACAAAATGGGCATTTAGATTTTGGCCTATCTTTGGATGTGCTATCTTAGAGTTCATTTTAAAAAGGTGGATTGGCCCCAAATATATGGAATGTAACGTTAGTCAGAATAATGTCTACATTTTACACTACATCCATTTGTGCAGACACAATGACACCTAGTGGATAAACAACACAAAGGCATGTTTTGAGAGAAGCCAATGCAAACATGATGAAACATGATGAATTCCTCGAATAAGATTTGTGTCTTAATTTATCCTTTATCTGGTTTTAATTCCGGACAGCTTTATGTCTATAAAATGCATGTTTAAAAACATGAAAATCAAATTATGTCTCTCCTACCCTACAAAAAATGCCCTTTCACTGATACATTTAAAAATCGTACAATGCTGTCATGTTTAACAGGGTTTTTTTCAAGCCAGGCTTATATTTTGTTTATTATTTTTTTTCAAAATATATATTTCTTTTTTTGCATTTAGTAATTTGTAGTTTTTCTTTTCATATACATTAGACATTAAATACTGTAGTTTTTTTCCTAAAGAATTACAAAATGGATAAAATTTCACAAATTATTGTTTTGACTAAATGCTTAGACTCAATGGACCAAAGGCAGCAGCCCCCCCCCACACACACACACACACACACACACACACAAGAAAAGATTGCCCTTTAACACAAAAGGAACTGCCCCATGATGATTTTCTCTACCTTACTGTTAATCTCTGGCCAACTCAGATTTATGCAAATAGTTGCCTTTTTCTGGCCACCAAACCATCAGGAGATATTTTCCAGCCCCTGATATGAGTACTTAGAATTACTACATTATCCTCTTTTAACTATCACCAGCTGAGACATGTCCTCTTCGGTGTAGCCTAGAATTTTAAAATGGCACATTTCATGATAATAATTTAATAATGCTTATAATATGGGCTAACATATATGGCTTTCTCTTTAGGACGTTTTAATGGTAAATCTAGAACAAAAACTCTACTATTGATAGAAAACAGTAGTGCAGGTGAAGCTTGATATGATTGTTTTACAGAGTTTGTGCAAATGGTGGTTGGGTGGAAAATTGGGGGGGGGGACATAGCAACATGTTGCCAAAACAAGTTTTATTAAATGTTGTACATTTATCATTATGTAATATAATGAAATTTGTAGCATTATCAGAAAGCATCTTCCAACATCTGATTTCAGAGATGTTATTGCTCAGGGTATAAATTGCAGTTTACGCTGAGCTTTATGTTTCCCAACCATTGTTTCCTCTAAGACATATAAATTCGTTTGATGTGTTTGGTATATCTTTATGTTGTGACAGGGTTTGCAAATTTGTACATAAATCAAAAAGATTTTCTTTTTTGTTATACAGGGTTCATACACCATAAAACATGGTTGCAAGACAACGAATGTTACTTGTCTTATCACTTATGTGCCATACAACTAGAGAACTGATATACAGCATAAGATAATACCATCTAAATAAAAAGAATTATATAGGTCCCTAATTTCATATAATCTCATGGGATGTATTTTTTGTGATCTTTTCTTCTTAACATAGAATTTGACAGCAGATAAGAACCATCTAGTCAGCCCATTTTACCTGCTTTAAAGACTCAACCCATAATTGGTCTTGTCTACCACTGCTGGGATGCTGTTCCACTTATCTACCACTTATACACACTTATGTTACATGCGTATTAAATGAAGCACCTAGCCATGCAGTCTGCATTTAGAGAAATTGTGAAACAATTGATCATTCTGAAGAGCTCAGTGAATGCAAGCGTGGTGCTGTGATAGGATGCCACCTTTGCAATAAGCCAGTATGGGAACAGTGTTTTGGAACAGCAGCAATGAAGTGGAAGACCAAGTAAAGTCACAGAGCTTTTTACACCAAGTGCTGTGGTATAAAAGTCACCAATGCTTTCCTGATTCCATAGCAGAAGAGTTCCAAACTTCCACTGGCATTAATATCGCAAAAAAGGTGTGCAGCAGAAGCTTCATGGAATGGGTTTCTGTGGCCGATCAGCTGTATGCAAGCCTCACATCACCAAGTACAATGCCAAGAGTCGGATCGAGTGGTGTAAAGCACGCCGCCACTGGACTTTGGAGCAATGGAAACGTGTTCTGTGGACGAATCACGCTTCTGATGGGCAAGAAAGTGTTTGGTGGGTTGCCAGGAGAACATTATCTGCATTGTGCCAACTGTAAACTTTCATGGAGGAAGGATAATGGCATGGTGCTGTTTTTCAGAGGTTGGACTAGGCCCTTACTTCCAGTGAACGCTTCAGCATACCAAGATGTTTTGGACAATGCTATGCTTTCAACTTTGTGGGAACAGTTTGGGGTAGGTCCTTTTCTATTCCAGCCCGACTATGCCCCAGTGCACAAAGCAAAGTCCATAAAGACTTTCATAAATTCATGAGTTTAGTGTGCAAGAACATGATTGGCCCGTATAGAGCCCTGACCTCCACTCCATTGAAAACTTTTGGGATGAATGGAACAGAGATTGCAAGCTAGGCCATCCAGTTCAACATCAGTGCCTGGCCTCACCAATGCTTTACTGAATGTATAGGCAAAAATTCCCACAAAAACACTCTAGAATCTTGTGGAAAGCCTTCCCAGAAGAGTGAAAGCTGTTATAGCTGCCAAGGGGGACCAACTACACATATCCCTATTTGTGTAATGGTCAGCTGTTCCAATACTTTTGTCCAAATAGTGTATATTCATATATGTATCTTGGTATTTACAGTTTTGTTAATATTTTAATACAAATATACATCTATACTCATGTTTATTACCATAGTGATTAATTACTTTGTGTTTATTATTTTACATATATAATACAAGTGTGTTGGGTCTGGGGTTTCTTATCACTTTTGATTTGGTCACATGGGCGAAACATGTTAAATGAGAAGCTATGCAAGTGTTGTAGATGTCCAGCATTCAATAAAACTTAATTTTTCTGGAAATATGTTGCTATGGTGTTTCTTCAATTGCTTTTTATGGATTAGAACCTTAGGTACAAGTATGCACTGTTTACAGTAATGCATGGGCATTGTGGTTGGGCAGCTGCTCAAGTGCACCCCTCACCTTGCATTACCTGGGGCAGCTGTCCCTCTTGGCCCATAGAAGTTACAGCTATGCTAAACGTTCTTCTACCCCCTGCTTAAAGGATTTTCTGTATACATATGCCTGCTTTTTTATGTAGCTCTATTAAGCAATGTACATGTTTTATCTATATTTGATGCATTATAGATGTTATAGAAATTTAGTTTTTCAATTAATGATGTGAGACTAATGCAAAATAAATACAAAAGACTAGCATTTATAGCTCAATAGCATGGGAAGGACAAAGATGTGTTATCACTGAAATCTAACTTTTCTTCTGTACTAAACCAAATATACATTGTAGTTGCTTTTATATTATAAGATGTTCACAAATGGGTTTAAAGGGGATAAGTAAATACATTGTTTGGAGGCAGAAAAGACTATTTTAAAAGGTTTTGGTAAGTGTTTGGTCACAAATGAACTGTTAATTTCAACTTAACGCAAACAAAGCCCATGGGATGACCACCTCCAGCTTAGCAAACAGACTAGCTCCCCTCTACTTTCAGCGTAGACATATCTTGTCAGGACATCTAATCTGAGACTTTGAAGGTTAGCAGTACAGGGACCAGGGCTGTTTGTTTAGGGATTTGCTTACAATAGGGAGAGGTAGTATAACACCCTTTGTGGATATATCAAAAGTAATTTAAGATGGGGCACTTTAGGGCAGCATTGACAAGGTTGAAATACCAAGGAAGGCCAAATATAGAAATAATTAGAAATATATATTTATTACAATGTAAATACAATGCCAAAACAAATTAGATGACAACCATCGTATGAACTGTTAACGGTCCTACACATGGAAGCTTAGAGTCAAAATGAGAAAAACATACCTGCACACAGAAATCTAAATATAAGAAGTGATTATCTTTCTTTGTGCGACTCCTACTTGCAGTGATATGCTTAGAGGTATAATGCTTTATAGGGCATATCACTTAATAAATACCTTGTACGGACCATAACGGTACAAATTTTGTTTTCTGCCAGGTGCATGTTTCCTAATTGCTCCTGGTGTTTACTTATAATGCACTGCAACAACCTCCTCCCAACCTGCTGTATTTTGGAATTGACAGGTTACTAACTAGGACTGATGTCAGACACCCCATACAGCTATACATTGCAAAAAAATGAGCTGCACACCTAGAGGCTCGCCTGAAAAGGAGCATGACTTTTATAGGCAGAAGACCTTCTTTCTGGGCTTTCCATAGTTATCACAGATCAAGGGTCCTGCTATTATCACCGTGCTTGTCATGCCTACATGGGTGAACAATATGAACTCCAATAAGGCTTAAGCCTAAATTACTACGCAATCTGTCTCTCACACAACAGGGCAGAGCGAACATGTAGCCAGCAACGTAATCTGGCCTAGGCCTTGGGTGGAAAGTCCAGGGTTGCGACAGTCCCCTTTTCATAAAACTGGGTGTCAGATCACCCTCTTGGGTTATCAAACTCCCATGTGCACTGCTGTCCAAAGGGCCATTTACAGGAAAGCACCCAAATCTCTCCACCCATACAGTGTATTAAAAGGCACTGCACGCCTTTAAGACACAGCACACTGGGATGTCATATCCCAGATCTTTGTAGTGAAGATGGTCACCACAGAGGGGGCGACTGTGTGCAGGCCCCTGGGTCAAGCCGAAGGCAGTGCTAAATATAAATACCTCATTGTCTGCAGCCTTAGGTCTACAATCACCAGTTTACCGAAAACAAGTTCTGTGCATCTTCAGGGACAAAATAAAGGGTTCTTACACAGACCTGACACAATCACTCCATCAGATCATTCTGCTGCTTTAAACCCTGCAGTGCTGCAATCACGTCAAAGCTTCATTATGCAACTTCTACCATGCAATCGCAGATGTCTTCAGTCTCCACGGTCTTGTGAGGACCAAGTGTCACTCAATGCGGTACTTCTGTGGACCACGAGCATTGAAATAGAATGGTCTTTGATCAGAGAAAAAAACTGCCTTTGCAGTACCCAGTAGTTTCTTATAGTGCCTGTGCCTGTATCCTGCACTTTTGGCTGCTGGTGGTGCCTGGTCCTGTCCCACACTTTGATGCGCTTCTGGTATCATCTTGTTCATATTTTTGCACCTGGTCTCCCTGTGCTTTGCTTCATACTCAGCCCAGTGGTTCATCATCAATTTAATTCCAGTGTGCATACTTATTTCTGCCCATTTGGGTTACCTTTTGTAGGCACTTATTATTGTACTGTATTAACTTCTTGGTTTTGTCATGAGTAAGGTTTGTCTTTGGTTTCCAGCATAAAACAACAAATGGCCAGAAGTGATGGTATCAACCTAAAGGGAGCATGGTTCTTATAGGCCTTCACAGTAGACCTTCACAATCAAGACTTCCTTCCTTGTCATCTCACACCAATGATCCTACCATTGACACACTACTTGTTACAGTATCATTTTGATGTCATATCTATTGCTTTGTAGGCACAGGTCAGGGGTTTCGTACAGGAAAATACAAATTGCAAAAAAGATGCTAATGTATAAAAGACTTAGGTGAAAGTAGGGTTTTCCTCTGGATTTGCAGGGTCCAGGTGGGAGGCCTTTGTCTAAAGGTCCTTTCTAATTTAAATGTACCCAAAAGATTAATTCACCTTACCACAAGTAATTGCTGTCTTCATGTAGGGCCCCCTTTTAGTTCTCACTCTTGGGACCCTCCTAATTGCCAAAAAATAGAGAAAGGGAGGCACACCATAAAAAGCATTCTCATTCAGAAATGAAATGACCAACATGTACACACAACAAAGAAAGAAATCAACTCAAACCCAACAAATACTATTTAAAAAGAATTAATGAGGCATTAATTCTGTCACACTCTGTGGGCATATCTTGCTTAACCAGCCGCCATGTCAAATTACCCCAATTTTGGCATTTCCTTGTCTACCCTCCTAAGTGCCATCATATTCCACAGTGATGTACAATTAAAATAGTCCATATAATATATTTCTATAAATGATGACAAAACTGTAGTTTGTAGAAGTGCAAACTGTGAGAACTGTATAGGCAATGTGATAAATTAAGGTAAAACAGCACCCATAATCTTTATAAAATACACACAATGCCCTCATATAGTCAAAGTTCATATATACACTGTATATAAATACATATATATACCTATATACAGAGAGAGAGATTGTCAAATATACATTAGCCCTTTATGCATAGAAATACTATCTAAGTCACACTATTTCTTATTGAACATCTTCATAAGGTTAGTTGTATGTGAGCTACATTCAGGTTATTTCATTTTGCTATGCTAACTATACATTATAAAGAACCAGCTTGCTCTTTGCTGTACCTTCACAGTGCATATTTAACAGAATGAGATGAAGTAAAACGTAATTTATAATCCTCACTTTCCTGTTATTTTAGGACATCTCTAGAGCAGGTGTGTAAAAAACATGCATATACAGAGCAACATATTGGCAGGTGCAAGAGGGCCTCCTACCCTGAGCTCTTCCTTATACGTATGGTATCATGGTCCATGGATGTGTGCTGAAAAATAAGCATAAGATTTGGATTTAAAAGACATTAACCCGTTTATGCAAGAAATGTAATGAATACATACATGCATTAAAAAAAACCAAATAAATGACAAAACAGGGATTCTTAGGTCTCCTTATTAACTGAGGGGCAATGACTACCTCTCTGATTTTTGTGTGCAACAATCGTTATATATATTTTTATTAACTTAACAGAAAATAAGTTTTGCCTAAGTCCACACATTTAGTAGTATCATCACGCACATCCCTGTGTGCCCAATGTGTATCTAATAATCAATACATAATGTTCCACACCTACTGGGTGCAACAATAACTCTGCACAAAGGACAATCATCATATGAATAAGTATGCAAGTATATACAATGTAATGTACAGAGAAAAAGGAAATGGTAGCTAACTCTGCTACAATGGAGGATGAAATCAATTGTGTACAACGTGAGGTAGATGTACTAAGGTGTGATAAGCAAAGATCAATCTCTCCAGTTCCTGTATTATTACAATCAGCCTATGTGCTAAAGTGAGTAAACTTGTGTGAATACATGGTAATTTTACAAAACACTGGTGTTCTCTGTTGTCCATCACAATGACAGATACATAAACATAGCACCTTTCCAAAAAATATTATAGTTAAAATAAACACACTAAGATATAGATTGTACACACTAAGATAAAAGTTAAGAAATAAAGGACACGGACAAGAAAAAATACCTGCTCACATGACAAACGCTATTTGTACTAAACTTCAATGTATATCATTTAATTTGGATTTTGAACTACAGAATTTTAGTTAATTTTACATAAGCCTTGTGTACTATTTTTTTTTATTGTGCCAGTAGTATAATGTGGTTATCATATGGTTATCGTGGAATTTTACCCAATACCATTTCTGTATGGTTTCATATTTAATTACATTCATTTTCCTCACAGGTTTTGTGCTATTATTGTATAATATCCGTCAGTTTGTGTAGGAAAAACTGAAGCGAGGGAAAGCAACAGGAGAAATGTTATTTGGAGGAATAAGAAAAATTGGTATTGCTGTATAAGACCAAAGGAAAATGGAATCTAGAGTCAAAGCTGATACCTTTTATTGAACCATAAAAGGGCTTAAAGTTACATTCACTTTCAGAACCGCAGAACTAAGGATGTCTTTGAAAATGTATACTACAGAGCTACATCAAAATCATCACTGCTCTAACCGATTAATATTATTATATATTAAATTAATATTTCCATATAGCCTGTGGATACTTTTTTAATTACTTACAATATCATACTGTCTTTTTTCAAAATGTTATTTGCAGTTTTTTGTGCATATATTTGTTGTTCACAGTGGTTCTTTAATTGACAAAAGAAGGCCTATAAAATGAAAACCCTGGCCTTGCATCAAAATGAATAATGATTATGTGGTGGAAGGGCTCACAATTTCAATATTTTAAAATACCTGCCATTGTTTCCAGGGGATATAGGGCCACTATCACTGGTATTCTGGGAGGAGAACAGAGAGATTTATGCCTCCATTAACACAAGCCTCTCTTCTTCTGCCCTTACCCACTCATTAGTGTCTTATTTTTTTAAAAATGTTTTATGCCTTATCCATTCTTGTTCTTCTTTGGACAGATCAACTCATCGACTTGCTTTGCCCAAGGTGAATAAAGTGTCCCACACCCTTTAGTATTAGGAGCCCACCATCTGGAGCTCAGAAGACAAACACTAGGTCTGCTAGTAGCCCTCCTGTGTTAACACTCACGAAAAGCAAGCAGAAAAAGCACATCTATATCTAATACGTTGGAATTAAACCAAAACTGATTCATGTGGGAAAAATTAGCTTGCACATTTAGTTTGTGATTGTTTGATTGTTCTCCCAACGTCTCTGCTCCTAAATGGGCCTAGCTATTAAAAACTAGAATTCTGGAAGTATCCAGTTTAGTGTCGCTCACACGCCCTGCCCCCAGTCAACAATAAGAGAAGGTGCTTAAAGAGACAGATAAGCAGAGCAAAGAGTTTGCTCGTCCTATTGAATTGTGCTGTTTAAAAAAGCAATATACCCCAACCTAAAAACAAACACAGACTGACACACCTGGAGACATGCTTTCAACATCTACTCATATACCCATAAAGGAACACATGCATTATATAGCAGAATACGATGCCACTTTCTAACTGAAAATATATTATAATACATAAGGCAAAAATATTTGATCACATACTAGGGTATATATTTCCATATATTGCAGTCTGTGCAAACACACTGGGAAGAGGCTAGGTGCATTATAATTGTTTCTTTGTCACGTGTCAATCATTTCCCTAAATTTCTTAATGGATGCTATGTATGTGTACTGTTCAATGTATATTTCCACCACTCTGTATAAAGCAGGTGTGAGTTATGTGACGATTTAAAATGTGTTTCACATTACGAGCATACTGGGATAATGGTGCAAAAGATTTTCACAAGTTTCATGGTAGCCCAGACTTTCCGTATCTCCAAAACATCAATTCATGTTCTCAAACTGAATACCTGTTAGATTTTTACATATTATATATTATTAAAATGCCAGTAACACGATAAGATAATAATGATGCTAAGTTAAACCACAACTACAATTATAATACTTTTTTCTGCTTTTTTTATTTAGTATTAAACTAGAATCCTATGTTTCAACTTTACTTATCGGTCCTGTTTGCGTATTTATGTACTAATATGCTTGGTGTTACTGTGTCTGTATCTCCTTTATGTAGATGAAAGTAAATTTCCTTAAATTACAGGCATTCATAGGATAAAGTAGATCATTTTCTATGTTGTTTCATGGTAGCCCAGGATTTCCGCATCTCCAAAACATCAATTCATGTTCTCAAACTGAATTTTTCATGTTACCAACTGTTTGTATTATAGTACGAAATTAAGATGGTTACACCTAATTTATGTCTAAAATATAACATACAGAGTTACCCCTAATAGATGTCCTCACACATCACATTGAAACATTACTTCGGGTCCGGTATTCTGTATTTTAGTGACTCGTCTGTAAAAATATTCCAGTGGTGGCTCAAAAAATTAAACATGAGTGGCCCAAGAAGCAATTGCCCATTTTCCACCAAAATTATTCCAGTCATATCCCAAACTGATTTCAAATTCTTTCTAAATTGATTTCATAATCCTATAACAGACATGTAATGTGTTTATCTTTTTCCATGGGATAATAATTCTGCAGGGTATTTCTCGTTGATTTACATGCTTACAGGTCATTTGTCTTCATCCACATACTGATGGATTTACCCGCAGTAGAAATGTTAATACTTAAAACCTTGTTTTTTTTCTCTCATGGACAAAGCCAGGGCCAGCTTGACCCCTAACCCTGAAGATATTCCCATGGTCCAGTGCTCACCAACCAAAACGCTAATTCCTCTTCAAACAGAAATTACAGGTGTTAGGAGATTGCAAGAGATTAAGGTGCTGAGGACAGTAAAGGAGTGGAGCATTATGGGAAACCTGTTAATTTCAAACTTGTGTATTTAGGATTCCAATAAACACTAGATGTTGTACCTGGTACTAGTTTCCAACGTGTTGCATGCCATTGTTTTGTGCTTCTACACAAATTCCTACTATGCTACTTACATTGTGTGTGGGTGGAATACTGGTTTATGTAATTCATTAGGAACAGAAGATCTATCTATTTGCAGTCTACTTCAGCAACACTTTAAACCTAAACATTTCAAGTAAAAGTACATTATATTACAATGACAATAAATAAGACAATGCTTATTACATCAGCTTTAAATTAAAGTGTTTGAACTTTAGTTCAATTTTTTTTTATTGAGATGGCTTAACACATTGTGGATGTTCTCAAAAAAAAATCAATTCATGTTCTGAAACGGAATATCAGCCAGATTTTTACATATTATATATTAATAAAATGCCAGTGCACGATAAGGTAATAATGATGGCAAGTTAAACTACAACTACAATTAATTCCCGGTAAAGACATATAATTATAAAGGTGCTGTTCAACAAGACAAGAGTAGGGTCATCTTTTTATTCTCTACCAGTATGTTTTAACATGTATTACAAAGTTATTTGGAATTCATTTATTTTCACAACCCCTATTGTAACAATGCCACTATATTAATAAATGTAACGTAAAATAGGCCATTTTAGATTTTTCAGGGTTTTTTTTCTTTTTCTTTTTTCTAAGTGTGACTAAACCAGTCACATAAAAAAGCTTTTTCCAGTTTCTATGACCATGACTTGCCAGTACCTAATTCTGTGTCATGAAAATGATGTTTTCCTGGAAGAAAATATGAAAGGTTTACACTACATGATTATTTCTCAAAAGGGTTTATGGATATAACCTTATAGTTCCGGGAGAAGATGGGCTTTAGGGATTTAGTTGAAGTTGATACTGTTTATTGACCGTGACTAAATGTGACTTTTTCTACATTGGCACAATGGAACTATAAGTGAGAGATGCTTTTAATGATGCCTTTAGTTATAAAACTGTTAATTTCTGCAGGGTAGGTAGAACAGCAAATGTGTTCTTCTGATTCTATAAAACAAAAAATAATATTGGTATCTACTTACTACAGTTACAAAAGAACAAATTATTCATAGCACAAAAATAACAAAATATATGAACATTTAATTTTGAAGGCACATGAACGTAAACATCCCACTGTACTGCAGTGTCTACATTAACACAAAAATATCCATAATTAGAGATCCTTAATAACCCAAAGGGTGCACATTAAATTAAAATACATACCTTTTTATGATACTTAAAGGAGAGATGACTTTATTTTTACCCCCAAAATAATGATCTTATACAAAATAATGTATTCACTACATCAAAACTTGGACAATAAGATAATAATGATGAAAAGTTAAACTACATGTACAATTAATACCCATTAAAGACATATATTATTATATATTTTTTTCTTCTTCTTTAATTTAATATTAAACTAGAATCTTATGTTTCAGCTTTACTTATCGGTCCTTTTTGTGTGTATACTATGTATTAATATGCTTGCTGTTACTGTGTCTGTATCACCTTTATGTGGATGAAAGTAATTGTCCTTAAATTGATGTCCAGTTTAATTACCTATTGTTCTGTAGCTGCAAACAGAAACCTGAACTCATTTACACTCACTGAGAGTTGACACATTTTTACACAATAAACTACAGTGTGTATTTCTAATTTCTAATAGTTTAGGGTAAAAAACAATACACATTTTATATGTAGATTAGAACCATCAAATGAACCATAGTTGGCTAATTTCATTAATGAAAATTTAGTGGGCTGGAGGCTTGTTTATTTTAGGTGGCATCATGTCTAGCTTTAACGAATTGGAGTAAGGGGACGGCCTACATTGAGTGCATTGTCTTCTTCACAGGATATAAAGTTGAACGGATAGGTAGGGTTTTAATAAAGGACCCTAGAAGACAGGTGAAGGGAAGAAAGCATTACTACTGCCACTCTCTGGATAGGGATATAAGGAAGGAGTTTTCAATTTCTGACCAAGGTCTTCTAGGTTGGAGGCTGACTGGTCGCATGGTCAAGAGAGAAAAGAGGAAACATCTTTCATTCAAGCTGAACGTCTCAATCTTAGAAGATCACAAAGAATTTTTAATCAGAAGCTGAGAGAAGAACAGAGTCATCTTGTAAGTGGATCCATCATTTTGTATCATACAAGGTAACTGTAGTTTTTCAGTGGGGCTTAGTTATCTCTGTGATTTACCTGTTATCATTATCACTTAAACACTGAATTATCTGTCCAATAAAGGCCCCAATAAGATGATGTATACTTAAGTCAACACTTTGATGTTGCCACAATAGATCTATGTAATGATATGGCATAGTATGGGAGATTTACTGCTAAAGAAATTGCCGTAGTAGATTGAGTTTATTGATAACATAACCGGCAAATGAGGGTATGTTTATTGTAGCTGTTTTCATCAGATTATTTCTTTTTTCGCCTTCTTGAATATTTATTTAACACTCAAAAATCAGCTCAAATGCACACTAACAAAACAGAGAAAATATCTAATGTTTCATTGGGGTGACATCTCTGCCTGGATTTGGCGGCATTATTTATGCCCTTAATATTAACCAGTTTTATCTCACATAATTTATTTACTTCACTGTTTCTAAATATATTAATTGCCAAAGTTTTGACCATTTAAAAACAGGTTTCTATGTTTCGGGATTTTTAACTTAACTCTGGGGGAGTTATTTTCAGTAACAATCATGTTGTTTTCAAATATCAATGTTGCTTTTGAAATGTCCATTTTTTCCAATTCATCTACTTATCCCCAGTCTCTCACACTCCTTATACAATCACCCTGGTATTGTTAATATAATTAATTGTATTTTATTTTTTATGTTATCTTTTGTGTATGATGATTCTTCCTCATTTAGTTCCCGCTCCTCATGTTGTATCTTTATTTGTATTTCCTGTCGTATTTCCTCTTAATGTGTTTCTCATAAAGTGGATATAGCTAGATTTTTCATGCATCATATATTCATATGTCTAGTATGTCACAAGACCCTTGCTTGTTTAGGAATAGATACAATCACACACCTAAGATACAACATTGTATCCTTCTACACCCTTTCACCGTAATTTTCTAGCTCCAATTCAGTCAATGCCATATAAATAACTACTATGTTTTATTTTACAGGTTCTCTTAGAGCCTGCACATAGCAGAGCATGATGGATTGTCCAGGAAATGCCACATGCTCCATTGGCAGACTGATGTTACAGCACATATCCAACAATTCCATGTCAGGTCACCTTGAAAGCTTAAATCCTGACCATGAGTTAGTTATGCCAGCTATGCCTCATATGAATGTTACGAACTCTCCTGAAACCCTTCTTGATGAAAAAGAGCGACAAGATACCTCTTTTCATGTTCATGCAATTGTAAATGAAGCTGCACATGCAAAAGTTTCATCCTATATCCCCGAAAACTGTAAAAACCAAACTTTAGCACACTCACCAGATAACAATAAAAGGCTGGCATGCAAATCTGAAAGCACTATCTCCCTAGAAGGCTCATCATTCAATGATGAAACATCTTCTGGTTACACTTCAACCACTGATGGGCAAGCTTGTGATGTAGCAGAAGAGAATGTGCAAGATGTTCTAAATCACCTAAATCAATCAATAGAGGCTTTTAATTCTGGTCTTCAGATGATTCAGTGCTCCACGGATGCTCACAGCCCAGGACAAAGAGAGAATTCTACCATACATAAGAATACAATTAATGATGGTATCTTTCTTAATCCTGCATCTCTTCCTTTGAGTGATAATCTGATCACTAAAAGACAGCTGGCCTATAACACCCTGGATAAAACACCCCGGCATGAATTCTACATCCATTCTGTAGCCCCTGGGAGGCTGAAGCGAAGCCGTCCATCCTTAGATATTCTTCGTAATGCCATAACTGTAAGTATAGAACAGTCTTGCACTGTGAATAATTACTATGATGGCTTGATTTAGAGGTGCATCCCTTACCTATACAAATTGATGTTGGTCTATAACTAAGCTGAAAAGTAAATTTTACTGTTTTGTATATTCCTGTTGAAAGATTTTTACATTCCTTCCGAATATTGGTGACACACTTCCCTTTTCCCCCAAAAAACTGCAATTCTGTGTGTTGCCATCCCCACCGCTACAGAAATGATAACATTGCTTTTTTTCAGGATGAGCAACAAATGGTCCCAGTGTCCCTGGATCAAGATGTGGAATCTTGTGAAAAAGAAAACCATGAAACAGTGGAAGAATCTGATGAAAAGTATAATATGAAGAAGGCACCAAAAGGGGGGCCTGTCCGATTTGGATGGGTCAAAGGAGTAATGGTATGGCTCATTTCCAAATAATCATCCTTAATTAATAACTAGGAGGCTCATTAATAATAGGTAGATGTTGACCCAAGCCTGGGGTGTCAGTAAATACATTTCAGCACCCAATTCAGCACCTCAATGCAATTTGAAATCCCATGAATAATTTTCTAATTCCATAAAAAAAGGAACACATGCACCAATGCAAATTCACTGGAGTCCATGAAAAATATATTCTATTTGTGCACTGTATATAACATGAGGTGGAGTGTTCCTTACAGCTTGTTGTGGTAGTATGTGTAGAAAAAAAACTGGGCTAAGGTTGTTAGTTTACCTGTTTCAGTTAGTACAGTCTGTTCCCTGATATCATGTGCTTTTCTTTCACCTACAGATCCGTTGCATGCTGAATATTTGGGGAGTTATTTTATACCTAAGATTACCATGGATTACTGCACAGGCTGGGATAGGTAAGCAAAGTTAAATTGAATTGTAACTAATGGCTCTGTAGGGAAAACTTATTTACCAGATGACCATGGGAATCTCAAGCCTCTAGTCAAAGGTGTTACCTTTTATTGGACCAACACAAAAAAATAATGTAGACTCTCCAAGAAGACACCTCTGAGTTCCCAAAACATTATGTGATTTTACACTTTTTTCAATGTTGGCTCACATTTCACATATCTACCTGATGGTAATGGGAAAAATACGAATACATAAGTTATGTAAATATTTCCATATTACAATTTACAGTGTAAGGTTACAAGTGCTATTTTTTCACTTCCCTTTCACTCAGATTTTGTTCTCACTCTTTAATATCTAATATATTGTCTTAAAATCGGGAAACCATTACATGTCATTACACTTTGTAATGTTTCCATTTCAAGATCATGTTGTATAGGATTTAAATTTTGATTATAAAGCATTGTTTTTGTCAGACTCTTGACTATGTAGATGAATAGTAAACATGAGATAACACAAAATATGCTTCAAACATTGCGTATGATTTGGAAAGACTTTGATCCGAAGATGGTTTCATCTGCTAAACGTCAACAACAGTATACTCATTTATAATATCTTTAATTCTTTTCATGTAGGTCTCACATGGCTGATTATTCTGATGTCTGTCTTGGTAACGTCTATCACTGGCTTATCAATTTCTGCTATCTCCACTAATGGCAAAGTCAAGTCAGGTAACTCAATGATTTGTTCAAATACATCACTGATTATACATCACTGATTATTTTATCATTGTGGGATTTATTCAC
Organism: Spea hammondii; assembly: GCA_029215755.1. Taxonomy (NCBI): domain Eukaryota; kingdom Metazoa; phylum Chordata; class Amphibia; order Anura; family Pelobatidae; genus Spea; species Spea hammondii. Next base: position 128,209,330 of record JARDYJ010000001.1, on the reverse strand, counting down.
TGAACTGAGAGTTGCAGGTTAATTGAGGTGAGAAGAACCATTGATCTCACCACCCTCACCATACATTATAAAGGACTTAGGGAAAAGTTACAATTCTGAAATGAAATACTTCATCACAAAACAATACATATGCTTTCTGTTGCAGGTGGAACCTATTTCTTGATTTCTCGAAGCCTGGGCCCAGAGTTAGGGGGCTCCATCGGACTTATTTTTGCATTTGCCAATGCAGTTGCAGTTGCCATGCATACAGTGGGCTTTGCAGAGACTGTTCGAGACCTTCTCATAGTATGTTACGTTTCTTATTCCATGTTATAATTGAAAGAGATTGTTATGCTTAGTGCAAGACATGGGTTTAATTTTTTTATGCATACATTTTGCACCCCTTTTTTAAACAATATATTATTCACCCATCCTCAACAATATTATACAACATTATACATCATGTTCTAACCATCTCTTCTTACTTTTCTCCCAGGAATACAATGCTGTCATTTCTGACCCAGTTAATGACATCAGAATCATTGGTGTGATAACAGTTACAGTTCTTCTTGGAATCTCTTTAGCTGGAATGGAATGGGAAGCTAAGGTTGGGATACTTTCATAGGCCTTATGGCATTGTTTCATATCTCATTCTTGACTGAAATTTGTGTTTTAACTCCTGAACTCACACTGTTTTGTTTTCTTAACCAGGCCCAGGTCATATTCTTCTTTGTCATTATGGTGTCCTTTGTGAATTATTTAGTGGGAACATTTCTCCCTACTGAGGAAAAACAATCTAAAGGGTTTTTTGGCTATCAAGGTAAGTAGTTCATGGAGCTATCTTGAAAATAAACTTTATATTTCCAGCACATGGCTTCATGATTTAAAGAACTAGCAATATGTCTAACTAATCTTGTGTAACCATTATATCTGCTTTTATGCAATAGGGTCCATTTTCTTGGAAAACATTGTCCCTGACTGGCGTGGTGAAACTGGGTCCTTTTTTGGAATGTTCTCTATATTCTTTCCATCTGCTACCGGTATCCTGGCTGGTGCAAACATTTCTGGAGACCTTAAGGTATGATGCAACCATTCTATATAAATCCCAAAGTCTTACAGGTTCTCAGCTTGACATTGGGATCAATATAACAAGCTTGCAGCAGAGAATGCAAACTAAGCTCCTCGGTACATATCCCTGATGAGTTCACCCATTTGATGGTAGTTAGAAGAGAAGAGGACATTCAAAAGCATAGTAGTCAGTTACAAATACTGCGTCATCTTGCATTTCTTACATTTCTTTTCCTCAATATGTTCTATTATTTAGTGATTTTTTTTTTCCAGTCATTTGGGGGAACAAGTGGCAGACCTAATCTTGGTTTGTGTTTACTATTTTAATTCAGGATCCAGCAGTAGCTATACCCAAAGGAACATTGATGGCTATATTTTGGACCACCATATCATACCTGGCAATTTCTGCCACCATAGGTGAGTTTTAACTGCAGCTGTTTTAGAAACGCGAGAGCTTGTTACTTTTCCCATTCTATGTCTCCTTCACTCATTAGTATCTCATTGTAATCTTTTCCCTTCCTGTTGTTTTCAATAAGGTTCCTGTGTTATTCGTGATGCCTCTGGTATTTTGAACGACACAATCCCTATGAACGAGACAGTGGATTGTGAAGGACTGAGCTGCCAGTTTGGCTGGAACTTCACTGAATGCCAGGAAGCAGGATCATGTTACTATGGCCTGTCTAACCACTATCAAGTAAGATGTTGTGAACGCCAAAGTAGTGACATGGCTCTGACAAGCCTAAAGGCCTTCTAATTTGGATTTAACTCTTCTTTATGTCTCCAGGCAATGAGCATGGTGTCCGCATTCAGCCCTCTGATCACAGGTGGTATCTTTGCTGCTACTCTCTCGTCAGCACTAGCCTGTCTCGTGTCTGCTCCAAAAGTCTTCCAGGTAAGAAGAAATCAGTTTCCTTTAAGAATCTATTGTTATAAATTGTTTTTCTCTGTCACATTCCCTGCTAATATTTTGTCTTCTTCCTGTTTTAAAAATACCAGTACATGACATTATATTTTCTACCCTTCTATAGTGTCTTTGCAAGGACAAACTTTATCCTTTCATTGGATTCTTTGGGAAAGGTTATGGGAAGAACAATGAGCCACTCCGTGCATACATTCTGACCTTCATCATCGCTATTGCATTCATCCTCATTGGTGAGTTCAGTGTTTGACCAATTACTCAACTTCAACTATTGTGAACATTCAGCAACAGGCACCTCATATGTTTGGTATGATGGAAACAGGTTTGCTCTGATTATATTAATAATGGGGATAAAGTACAGCACTAGATAACATTACCATACTAAAAGCCGCAGTGATTTCTACACAGGTTACGTAAATTATTTTTATTTCTCATGCTTAAATGGGTTTTGTGCCCACATTATTTGTAAAGGCTTACACGTGGACATGTGATGACATTTATATGAAATGCTGTGTGTGTAATGCTAGCACCCACAGATGTAATGTAGGAAAGGGAAGCTACCCTGGTTCCACTGGTTAAATATCCATATTTGCTGACACTGATTGAATTTCCACAGCTGAGCTAAACGTCATTGCTCCAATTATCTCCAACTTCTTCCTGTGCTCCTACGCGCTCATCAACTTCAGCTGTTTCCATGCGTCCATCACTAACTCTCCAGGTAAGGACATTTATTGTGGGTTTCACCATGTTTCTTATCTCAGCCTTCTATAATCCTGTTTTGCTCATACTCTCTCTCTAAACTATGCAGGTAGCGTCTAAAACTACTTTCCAAACAATGCATGGGGTTTTCATAAACCAGCAGTTTTCTCATATTGTTATTTAAACCCTTTTAATGCCAGAATGATTTGATTTATACAATTTATTTTCCATCCCACAGGTTGGCGCCCATCATTCCGTTATTACAGCAAATGGACTTCCCTTTTTGGTGCAGTGGTGTCTATAGTCATCATGTTCCTCCTCACATGGTGGGCTGCTATAATTGCTGTGAGCATCATAGTTATCCTGCTTGGTTACGTCAATTACAAAAAACCAGGTACGGAAAAGTTCACCTTACATGATGGGCTAGTCTGTAAAGCTCTTTAAGGTAATTTTAGCTGACAATTGTACAAATTATTCAATTAACAGTTACCCTTCGGTATCTTTCTCCTCTATTTCCGTGTAGATGTGAACTGGGGATCATCTGTGCAGGCAGGAGCTTACAGCATGGCACTCACCTACAGTGTTAGCTTGACTGGCGTACAGGAACACGTCAAGAACTACAGGTAGCTTAATACGTACCTAAAAATTATTTTTCCTCCTATTAATATCCTTTCCCCAGTAAATGACACGCAGCTAATAAACATGTTGTGGTGTAGACACCATATATTGCACATATATTCACTCTTCAACACTCACCTTTTACTTTTTTTTTTTCACCTTCAGGCCACAGTGTCTTGTACTCACCGGACCTCCAAATTTCCGTCCAGCTTTGGTTGACTTTGTGAGCTCTGTTACCAAGAACATAAGCCTTATGATCTGTGGCAATGTTGTGACTGTGAGTATAGACAGTGTATTACTACAGTTATGCACATGATGAACATTTGAATAAATTCCTACAGGTTTCCACAAAACTGGTCATGGATACTTGTGCCATTGTTCAGACACTTTGTCTACCTTCAGCTTTTAATAATCTTTTTTTTCATCTCATTCAAGTCACAGTTATGAAACATTTTCATTTGTTTTTATACAATAATTATTATTTGGTTGCCTCTAACACAATATTATAAATGGTGGCAGAAAAGGTCATATTACATCAATAATGTGATATGGTTTATTTTGTTAATATAATTGGGTACACTTTCTTTTTTTATGAGTGCTGTGGACACAATAAGTGCTAGATAAGTGGATAACGTGGAAATGTTATGGTTATAGTTTGTTGTATGGACAATGTGAAAGTGGGTCATTTCTTTTGTTTGTGATGGAGAATGCTTTTGTATGTGTTTAGGAGAATGACAAAGTGACTGACTCAGATGGACACCTGCGGTGGCTGAACACCAGAAAAGTGAGATCCTTTTATAGTGTTATCTGTGAAAACAACCTGAGAGCAGGAGCCAAGAATCTCATGCAGGTATTATACACCTTATCAAAGTCTGTTTCTTCCTCTTCTTCTTTCCTAATCATGCTGAAAATTACAGCCTTCCGATTCAATGAACTACTATACAAGTCATACTATTAGCTTTTTCTGAAAACTATGTTTAATATTTTGAGCACACATTGAAATCACTCTAAATTCTCCTTACGCAGGTGTCTGGACTTGGTCGTCTAAAGCCAAACACATTGGTGTTAGGGTATAAAACTAACTGGCAAAATGATTCCCTACGGAGCCTAGAAGAATATGTAGGAGTTATACAGTGAGTACACTTTGACCTTTTGTATCTGCTGTCTCTTGAGTTTGCGGTCACAAAGCACAAACTCTGCCTCTTTTATAATTTGTGCTGATTTCTATTCTGTCTTACAATATGTTGTAAAGACAAATAACCTAAAGAAATGTTTTTCTCACAGTGATGCGTTTGACCGCCACTTTGGAGTGTGTGTTTTGAGGATAAAGGATGGGCTTGATGTGTCCCAAAAGGTGCAAGGCCAAGGTGAGCATTGCTGAGTGCCTAGTTCCCATAATTAATGAAGGGTTTTCTTTGGATAGAATAAGAAAATTACACGTTGTCTCACAAACATGTTTAATGTACATTATGTTCTTTCATTTTATGTATAATTTTTTATAATTATTTTATTTGGGAAGGTCCAGGTACATTTTTTACCTTATAATTTGAGAAACAAGGACATTGTACATTTTTAGTACAGGTGTCTAGGGTATATCCATAATTTAGTATGTATATAATCTATGGGTCCACTTATCTGTAAAACATGTTTTGAGACCAGAATCTTGTAAATATTACAGACCAACAAAGCCTTGTAATCTGGTATGTCATTTTCAATAGACTGGCAGCGGTATTATAATATGCAAAGTACTATTTTTAACATTAGTGACCTAAACAACATGAATATGTCAATTATAATATTAAAGTACATCAACAATCAAGGGACATTTTGCTGTTTCTCTGAAATATTTTATTATTGCCTGATCGGTAATAACAAAAAAAATATGTTCTTTCCCTTGTAGTCAATCTGGCCTTTGCTGACTCTGATGATGAAGTGGAATGTAACAAAGAGATAGAGAAAGGTAAGGGGTTTTCTATGTTCATGCCTGTTTCGGTCTGTCTGTATTGTAATATAGAAATAAATGTTGTGTGGTCACAATGGGTGTAGTAATGGTAGGAGTGGACAGGATTACTATAAAGCTCATTCTGACTCCACTAGTGTCCCTATGTGTGGCATTCTAGATACACGCCACATCTGGAAATTCATGTTTGCTAATAAACGTTATCATCAGTTTAGCTCAACAGTATACAAGGCTCCCTGAATCAGATTTATCTGGGGACCAGATTACTCAAAAATACATATGGCCTGACCACAATCACATTCTAGAAAAAAAGTACTGCATACATCAAACAAGTGGGTAATAATGACAATAATATAAAAAGTGTATTTAAACCTGAAAATGATAATAGACATGCCATAACTCATCGATACCTATAAACCTGTGAGCCAGCACCTAATTCAACAGATGTGCTTCTGTAGAGTTTATATAGACCTCTTGCAGACCACACAAATCCACGCACACACATATACCTTTTCCCACAACCACATATTTTGAAGGGTATTCTTCTCACTCTGTTTTTTTTCCTTCTGCTCAATTAAACCTCCATGACACTCACCACACATTTTGCTCCTCCAGTGCCACCCAGCCCAGGCCCAGAGATTCTCAGCCAAACCAATACTGAGTTCCAAACCAGACAGGGCAAAAAAAACATCCATATCTACTGGCTGTACGACGATGGAGGTGAGTAACTTTAATATTGTTTCATTAACCCCTGCTGTGTTCATCAACAAGATGATCTTGTCCTTTCACCTGCGTGCACCTGACCATGGTGGACTAATTTGTATTGTTGCATTTAGACCTTGTTATAATTGGTGCAGCAATCAGGAAAGGGTGGCTGTGACATGTAGTGCCATGAGATCCACAGGATCCAGGATACATTTTTCACTGAAAATTACCCCATATTATCATATTAGTACAACATATAGACCGGTAGTTTTCGCTATATAAATAAAAGATCATTATATATATATATATACATATTTAATGATTTACCATTTTGTTCTTCTTTTCCCATCATTTTACAGGCCTAACACTCCTTATCCCATACCTGCTGACCCGAAGGAAGAGATGGGGCCAATGTAAAGTCCGTGTATACATCAGAGGAACAAAGGAAAACGCAGAGCATGAGAAAAAAGAGTGAGTGACTGAGAGGTTTAGATGAAAATAACATTGTAAAGTGTTTACAACCAGCCCTTTAAACATTTGGGTGTCTTCTATTTGTAGTATTCAAGATCTCCTGGAGAAGTTCAGGCTGGGCTTCCATGAGGTTGTAGTGCTCACAGACATCGACCAAAAGCCACGACCCAAAACGTAAGTTCACACCACCTGTATGACCATATTGGCCTTAAACATACACTCCAGCCCTGTTTTCAAGTGAAATGCATTCTGGAGTCATGATGGGCTCTGTGAGAGAAACAAGAGATTTAACAAAGTACGTAAGGGATGTTTAATGTTAGACCTAGAATGTTATGGCATGGTCTAATAGTGGACCAAATGGTTCTTGAAATTCTATGTCATGAAATTCCATGTTTCTATTGTTAATGATTTCAATGGGAGTGCTAGCAAGGATGGGGCAGGAAGTCTGCTTCCCGCTTATGCCTCTTGTTTTCAGCAGAGGCAGCTGGAAGGATGAGTTAAATGTGAGGGAAGTTTCATTTTCTATCTCCAATAATTTGTTTTTTTTAACAGGGTAAAGATGTTTGAGGACATTATTGCCCCATACAAGGTTCCTGAGGTGCGAACAGGAGAGGAAGGATCTGAGATCCCTGTGTGCGGTATCACAGAAACTGACCTGCTTAATTACACGAACAAGGTACGTGGCTATAACTACAGTAAGGTTAGGGATCAAATACTTACACTGAATACATATCATGTGAAACAGGAGTAGCAAGGATGCTTACAAGACTCATGTTGCCCCATACATCAGCAACTTACTTCCAACGAACCTCCAGCTTTCAACCTTCCTCTCAATATATTTAAGAAAAACCTCAAAACCCGCTTCTTCAGAGATTGTAAGCATCTCAGTATGGCCCTCTATGGGTTTGCCCTAGTCTTATCAATTCTAGTTTTGTTATGCTCTTTGAATGTATTTACTGTAAGAAGACTGTGTAAATTGTTGGTAACAATAATAAATAATATCCAGTCTTGACCCAACACTAATCCATGCACTTACTCTATCCGAGAGCACAATGGGATAGATACCAGAGTACATGTCTATAGCTTGAGTCACTTGGGTCTATGTCTTCTAACCTGTATTATATACACCTACCAAATTGGTTCCTTTCTAAACATAACTATGATGTACACATATTTCTATGAAATATAACAATTTATTCTATTGACAGTCTGAGCGCTACATGAGGGTGAATGAGATCCTACACGAAAACTCAAAGGACGCTGCTCTTATTGTAATGTAAGTACTAAGATTCATCATTCAGTGCTTTATTTTTGTTGCAGATCTAACATAAAGCACCTACAAAACAAATGACATTGTATAAACACTTAGAACTGATCACAGTGACATCTGTGCTCCAGTACTGAACACTAAAGGAGAGTTATCCCTTATTTTCTGTGTTATCGTCATTCATTTAGCAGATTTTACAGGGTCTATTGGAAAGTCTGTTCTCTTTCAAACATTTTAGGAGGTTGTTCCCACTTATTGCCACTATTAGCTTATTTATTTACAGTTTGGGCTGTTAACGGTTTAACATTTCACGCTCTTCCAATTTATTTTGCAGAAGTCTTCCGATTGCTAACAAAGCAATCTGCCCCAGTCCTCTCTACATGGCCTGGCTGGAAAGCATTTCACATGACCTCATCCCACCAGTAATCTTTATACGTGGCAACCAACAGGATTCGCTAACAGTATACTGTCAGTAAATCGGCAAGACCTTCTTATCTACGTCCTTTGGTTCTACTCACTTATGGCTTTGACTCATGTGATCAGCCATTTATGAGCTTGTGACAAATATTTTACTTTTACATTATTTTTTATAGTGTGATAATGTAATGACACTTTGTTTTGGTTTCCTTTATGTACAAAATGTTTTTCTTTTACTTGCCTGATAATCATATCCATTTCTTGCCAACAAATCACAGTGACAGAGCTTTTACATAAAAAAAAATAAAAATATATGGAAATGCCGATTGATGGTGTTTCTGAAGTCAGGGTTTACAATTTTATAGATACACGTGTATTCATTTGTAAAGAGCTTATTTAGAAATATTATTTCTATTAATCATGAGTTATTTGATTAAAGCTAATTTAGAGGCTGATTTTTTTATTATTGATCAATCACCGATTACAGCCCTGCGTTATTTATTTTCCCTGTGTCGTCTTAAAATGGCTAATTATAGGAACCCTTAGTGACGGGCAGTATTTAGCCACCACCACCTCTATTTCTCTGAAAATCATCTAATTCTTAAAAAATGTAGCTGTTACTTTCATGGTTTCTGGAAACTGGTATAAGCTACTGGTGTTTTGTCTGTTCCAGTGTATTTATCACAATCATGTACATCCTCCACTCAAAATATTGATCATTTCCTTGAATGAGCGAACATTTCTGTTATTGTGTAAACCTGTAATATGTATTGTATATACAAAATGCCTTTGTAATAAACTGAGTTGTAAATGAATGCAATTGATTTATTTCTATGAAATACACAAAAACGTATCCCAACACAGAAATCTACAAATTGAAAAAGGTTAGTCTGCCCACAAACAAAAATATCCAATAAACAGCAAATCCTCCTAATAGCAATTTGAACAAATGTGAAGCCATTTTAAAGAAACGTCCCTCCTAGTGAATTAGTGGCACTGACATAGTGGGGTGATGCCCAGCTGTATACCCATAGCAATGATGAGTTTCCCAATTTCCCATGGACCTATACAATCAGATTGTTGGTTATCAATCTCTAGTGATATCAAGTTTAAATAAAACAAAACCAAATGTCTTGATGGAAAAAAAATATAGTGAGGAATATTACATTTTTTTTTATAATTTTCTAATAACAAAAATCCATAGCTAAATGCATCTTCAAAATTATTTTATCTGCCTGACAAACCAAATATTCATCCTTTTAAGAGAGAGCTCTATATAACATTCTTTAACGTGTACTATAAAATGTAGCTCAAGAGCAACTGACACCCCTTATAGCAGTTATGTCCATGTATCCTCCAACCTTGGTAAAACACAATCCTAAAATGTAACACCCTTAAAAAAAAAATTAAAAACAAAAAAAATAGCATTTATAGTTTCAATTTAACTCTCCGCCAGCACAACAATATGCCTCATTTCAAGTATGGGTTTTGTTTTTTTCTTTTCTTCAATAGATGCCAGTGCAAGTGCCTTATATGCAAGTAGAGAACAGAAGGTGTATGCTGATCCATAAAAATGGGGTATGACTTCCCCTTTAAAGTATTTAACTTAAGTGTTTTCTTATAAATCTAAAGAGAAGAATCTTAAAGATATGTTAATTATTGCCAATCATATTGAATGTCAAAAATCAGAAACAAACACCACATAATAAACAACAGATATTATAGCTCAATTCAATCAAAAACAAGCGAATGAGGACTGATGACCGTTATGATTATTCTAATGTCATAAGCGTGATAATGTATACAGCAAAAGGACTACAAGGCTGAATGTCTCATGAGTGGCCTCATCTGGAATATGAGTTGTTAGAATGGTATTTTTAACTGATGGCAGTAAAAGTTATTATCTGCAGCCATATGACATAAATCAGGATAATTTAAAATGTTAGACATGAGTTTTCAGCTATTTTAGACAAGAGCTCATTCTGATCTCTATAAATAGAGACATCTAACATTTTCTCTGCATCAAGACAGCAAGCCAGATCAACTTATAGATATTCAAGAGTTAGCTTACATGGAAAGATCATTAAATTCTCATGAGATATTAATGTGGGAAACAGCTTCCCAACTGAATCTCAAGACCAATGCTTCAAAGCCAAGCATCTTCTCAGAACACTTTGTACGCTAAGGTTAATGTGGGGCTGTGGTACCACTAAATGAAGAAAAATGCTTAAAGAGGAAAACTGCCGCAGCCTTTATCATAAACCGTCTAGCCTTAGTTTGCAATTGTTTTGCAGATTTGATTTAAAAGTTAATCGCAAGAAAACGTGTTTTGCAAAGTGGCATAATCTGATCAACTCCCTATCCTAAGGTTTTCTCCCATGTCCTCGCCTACTGCCATAAAAGCTCCTGGAACCAATCCACAGCAATGAGCAACGGGGAGAGATAGTGTGGTAAAGAGGGACGATCATGTTTAGGAAGTTAAGACAGCTGCTCCTGTGATATACCCATGGGGCAGCTTTGTAAAACATATTAACTGTTTATTTCAGAATGCCATTTTACCTGTTGCTTGATTCAAGCTGGTTTCCAAGACCCACTGGGCCATGGGTATAAATCATAACTTTCAGGCTCTGGCTATTCACCTTGCGCAATGCCCAACTATGACTTAGGTGATGTGCATGGGAAGTGGGACATGCTACAACACCGGTCCCACAAACTAGGAGTTTCCCCCATGATGATTGGACAACCGGAAAAGCAACACTTCGCCAGAAGTCTCCTGGCAAAACCTGGAGTTCCGAGGTATGGGGGGTAAAGGTGTGACAAGGTGCTAAAACGTTATGTGATTAACCTCCTTGGTTTACTCATTTGCCAGGTCATTTATATGCATCCCTCACTGAGGTTATGTTATGTAGGAAAGGTTTGTGCAACAAAAAAAGAAAACCTGACAGAACATTGGCTCTCTACATAGCAATAAGAACTATGATCAGATACATTTCAGAAGACACGTTGCATGAATTGTCACCCTAGGCTAAATAACATATGTCATGTTCATATCCACAAGAAAATTGATAATGACTTATTGGTCCAAGAGAAGATGGGAGTCTCTAATGGAAGGCTATACCTTTTATTTGACCAAAACAGAAATGTCAGATGGAAGACACCTCTGAGGTCCCAAAAGCTGGGACACTACATTTTTTCTGTCTTTGCCCAAACGTGCATCACTTTTGCCACTCAATATTTACATGGCAATCCGCTATATAGCAGCGTCCTATGCATAAGGTATCCCTTTCTTGTTTATCTCTCACATACATTTATTTTAGTAATAACTATGAACCAAATGTCACAGAGAGCTATTCAATGTGAAAAAACTGAAAATGTTCCATTATAATATCCATTCGTTTCTGAGCGAACCTGGGACACAAGTAACTTATTTTAAACAGGCTAAAAAGCTAATAGGGTGTAGTGGAGCCTCAAACCATGGAATACTAAGAACAAAATAACTTAATTTTATTTTGTTAATAAAGGACCTGAAAATCTAACCGCCTGCACTCCGCAAAACTGCCTGCAAGAAAAGCAAAAATAACAATTTTCTTAACATTTTCATGGCTACACTGTATCAGATCACAACACTATATGCAATGTGTGAAAGATGACATTTGCAAAGGAGAAACTTAAAAACAGCAGTAAGAAGCTCCAGTAACACGTCACTAAACAGATCAGAGCATTATAAACTTTCATTCTGACTTGTATGTGACACTGGGGGACTGGAGTTGCATAGAGGATTTCTATGTGTTGGGTCATACATACAACTGTAGGGAAAGGGAGGTTTTACACTCTATATGGCCATAAGAAGAGTAATAGGGTTGCAACCACCAGAGCAGTGATTACCGCTTTTTCTTATACAGCCATATAGAGAGTTATAGGGCAGTGGTCACTCCCCATAGCTTTGCTCCTGATCTTGCTATCACATAAAGCAGGTCGCAGAGCTTTCGACAACACAAAGTAATCCAGCCTCCAACCAACATTCTTGGCCCGTGCATTCATCATATAGGTCCAAAAGGTATACGCATGAGGCGTATCAGGGTACAGCTCCCGGAAGCTGTCCAGGAAGCCCTCTGCCAGAAGCTCAGTAAAGCCTTGGCGTTCCTGAGGGGTGAAACCTGGTGTCTTCTTGTTGGTCTTGGGGTTCTTCAAATCGATTTCCTGGTGCGCAACATTCAGATCCCCACATAGTATGAGTGGTTTCTTGCTATCCAGGCCTTTAAGGTATGCCCGGAAGTCCACATCCCAACGCTGACGATAATCAAGACGCACGAGGCCACGGCTTGAGTTGGGCACATAAGCAGCAATTGCATAAAAGGAGTCGAATTCAGCAGTAATTACTCGACCTTCCTTATCATGCTCTTCAATTCCTGAGGGTGTAATAAGGAAAACAATCTATTAATTCACTGAACAAGCATTCAAACCTTCAGCAATTAAAACAGAAGAGCATTCAGGTGTACAAGAAGCAGAGTAATAGCAGAAATACTCTTTTTTAATTCAAATTGAAGATCTTGTTAGAATATTTTAAAAAATTGTTATAGGCATTTCTGTTAATCTATGTTTCTTGATTGATCTAAACCTGCAATGCAGGGTTTGCATGTGATATTCAGTTGATCTGTTTTCCAGGTGCAAGCGCAGCATCCTTTCTTTGTCACTGTCAAATTTCTCTTTTGTTCTGAATCATATCATGCTGATTACCCCAAAAAAGATCCAAATAAAACTAATTAATTCTTTATTTTTTTCTTTGGCCCTTGAAAACGTGTGAAATACACGATGTGGTCCCCGTATAGAAAAGTTTTGAGACCCCTGGTCTAGACCCTGTTGGGATATCCATTCCCCCTGCTGGTCAATCACACGTATTGCAATCACCAATGCAAGTCTATGGATACTTTCTTGGTCATCACAGTGTGACCAGTACAGGGTGGATTGGAGCAACAAGAGCAAGAGAGGTAACAAAACAAAAAAAAAATTGAAATGATGAAAAATAAATGAAATTTTAAAAAACAATACAGTGAGTTCAGTATTGTCATTGTGACATAACTGGCATACATAAAATGTAGCGATCTCTATATATATATCGTACTGAGAACAATCATTTTCATCAGGGGCACCTAATGTGTAGAAGAAATTCTAAGAAATTGTGTTTTTTTTGCTTTTTTTTTTTAGTGTTTTTTTTCCCCCACACCAGTCCACCTTTTGGGAGGCCTGCATGTAGCGGGACAGTTCAGGAGGTCAAAGATCTGTATCAGAAACAAAACCTAGCACAAAAACATAAAAATACATGTGGAGGTGCAATACTCACCAATCCCATAAGTGACATTCAAAGGTTTGTCTTTACAGAGCATGGCAACCCCACTGTACCCCTCCTTATCATCAGAGCAGGCCCAGTACTTATGAGGATACTCAGGCATATCTTTGACTTCTGCAGGCAGGACTTTCTCTGCACATTTTGTCTCCTGAAGGCACAGGATATGAGGGTCCTCTTCCCTCACCCACTGTACAAAAAAACAAGATCAAGCTTAGTTCACTTATAAACAAATATCTGTAGAGGCAATTGGGCAATTGTGGATACTACTATAGATTTCCATTTTAATCTAGAAGCATTTTGGTTTTTCACAGTTTAAGTGTGTAGGGCATTACACTACGTCTGATGCAAATGTCCACAAGTACCAGGTAGTGCTATTAAACAGACGTGGCACGGTACTCACAGTTAGTCCCTGCTTTTTGACCCAGGCCCTAATTCCATCCACATTCCAAGAGCTGATCTTTAAAGTGTACTTCTTGTCATCAGCTGTGGTCAACTTGTCAGGAGCATCTTCATACAAAATCGCTGGCTCTGCTTCCTTCCCTGCTCCTTTTTTGCCTTTCTTCACTTCTGGTTCTGCAGAAATCAATGAAATTGAATGAAGACTTAATCTTGGTTTCCATATTAACCAAAAGCATACTTTGCTTATCTGTCACAACATAAACTTACCTTCTCTGTCCACCTCAGGTTCAGCAACCTCACTTTTCACATCGCCCTTCTTTCCACGTTTAGGCATTTTGAAGACGGATGGGATCAAACGCAGGGTGAGTAGTGAACGGAGCGTGATGGAATATCCTGCACTCTGTGCTAAAGAGACAAAAGTTTAAAAGCTAACAGTTACATTTTATCTATTTTTATCATTAGAGGGATAGGATCTATGTTGATTTTTGAGGGTTTTAATACCCTCGTTTCCTCTCGACTACTACTAATTTGGACATACTTTGAGAACTAATTTATAAAGAATAAAGATACCTGTTTTAAAGGATCATAGTGGTATCTATTCACTAAATTGGGAAATGTGGCATCAACTTCCTCACTTCACTATTCATTATGAAGGGCCAATACAGGCAGGTTCCTCTAGTGTGAAGGGCTAACCTCTTGTATATTGTATAATTCAATCTGCAAGAAGACTAAAGAAATCTCACTGATTAAACTATTATACATTATGAAGTTCTTCCTGCCACAGGATCTCACTGGACTTAAATGTACCTCATTTGCTAATGTATAGTGAAGCCAAGGAGCCATAACCACAACTATCCTGGCAACTCTCCCTTTGGCACTTTAAGATTTGCTTGGGTCATCAGCAAAGACTACTTGTTTTGATTTCCCGGCAGAATATGAATCTGAACGCTCTGGACTAAATGCCCCAGAGAATGCATAAAAAAAAGAATACGTCAAACCATGCTGTATAGTTAATTTAAGCTTAACAGGTTGAATTTTATAATCAGTGGAAGCTGTACAAAGTTACATACAATGAAGATTACTAGGATATTTACTCATATTAAACATGGGGGGGGTAGTGAAGAATTTAAACATACTATATACATTTTGTATTAAGACGGCTTCCCTGGAGCTACTTGGATGAGAAATAAACTATTTTATTGTAACTCGCTGCTTAGCAACTGAAGCCCTGGATATTAAAACCAGTTCTGATAAAAAGCTGCCCATATGGAGGTCCCCAGATCAAATATGTAATAAGATGGGCAAGACACTCATGACAAGAGGATCCAAGCCTGATATAGGCTTCATATTTATAATTTAGGACGTAAGAGGATCCATCCCATCACCACACAGACCTCAAACTGCACTCCATGTTTATTTTTAATTCAGTGTCTTTGCCAACTGGAATTTTAAACAGGGAAGTGCGATTTGCGATGAAGTTACATGTTACTCATATGGGTTTAATGTAGCGCCCTTTAAAAAGCTGCGCTAGTTCTGTAGAGAATAAGTCACAGCCTGGACTATGAACTAAATCCCAGGGGTCCGCACTGCGTGTCCATTTGGCAAACAGCGGATTACATTAATACCCTGCTTTATGCCAGGTGCTTTAGGAGCAGGCTCGGGAGGGGAGGGATGCGCTAAAACCCTTCTCGTTCCGTGGAAATAAAATAAACGACCCATCCCATATTTACACAAACACCGCCACCCAACAGCCCGCTCACACGTACACAATTCACAACTCGTCGGCAGCTCCGTCAGGGTCTCAGTAACACAAAGCACCAAGCGCCGGAAGCTCCACGCGCTAGTCACCGGAAACACGTCACGGGATGCGAGTGTAACAACACAGCCGCGTGTGGGTAAGACACACAGTAATCGGTGGGGGATGTATTTGCGACACATGTGACTTGAGAAGATTCTCTCTTTCTCCCCACCTCCCCCCTTAAATTGGCGCTGGAGGCTGAGAAGGTACAGGAGGGAAAGACGGGCGAGGAGGGACATGTGTCAGCATTAGGTTATAGAGATGAGGGGGGTGGTAGTATTCACAGACAGTAAGCTGCTCGGATAATTCGTTAAAATACACACGTGTATAAGTGTCATGACATTTTACATGGTATTTTGTAAATACAACATGGTTTCCTCTATACCGCGTATATGTGTGTATATATAATTATATATATATATATATACATAAACACACACACACAACAGTGCACGCTATATCGTGCGCGCTTTGGAAGGTGTGACAATAAGCTGTGTTACAAGGGCACTACCAATTTTTGAGAAGAGAGATTGCATGTAAAGTGTGATGGGTTTTGTGACTGTATCAGTGCGGTGAGTTAATTGTGGATATTTACTCAATTAGGCTCGTACCGCTAACTTTAGACTGTTAACCAAGAAGATAATGAGTATTACCGTGCAATGGTTACATGCTTTTGTTTTGGTATCGCACGTTGTCTAAGTTATGGATCCAAGAGAGCAATGGTGTCTATTCACTTAAGGAGGATTGGCAGGAGATTACAGTTTTTTCATTCCCTCGCTTTATTCATTCTTTCTTAAAGGCCCGACACCAGTAAATTTCACCTGTATAATGCATAATTTAATGGCTGATGAGACTTTGAGAAATCTCCTCGATTTAAGTATACATATACAAAATCAGCCAAGCTCTTCATGTAGCTGAAGCTCACTAGGGCTGACTTTTCATGATTTATAGTGAAGCTATGGAGGTGAAACTCTGCTGTCAACACTCCCTTTAGTGAATAGACTAAGATGATCTAAAGTGCAGCTAGTATGTGCTATTTTACCATTAGCCAGAGTCCTTTGACTTTTTTTATGATTTTTTAGTTAAAGCTACCACCTTATGTTTGTGTTGCAGGATTCATGTGGAAACCTGTTTCCAGTGCTCCAGAGGTGCTACCATGACTATTGTACTTGGGTTCGAAGGAAGTGCCAATAAAATTGGTGTTGGTATCATCCAGGATGGGAAGGTTTTAAGCAACCCACGTAGAACTTACATTACGCCTCCAGGACAAGGTGAGCGATTAATTTTGCCACGGAATGTGTCTGACAATTCATAGTGCCATTGGGGTAGCCATACCCAATAAAATGCGCCTCCCTTCTGAGATTCAAATGCAACATTTGGTACCTTTTGCGTTTGTTGCCATGTGAGATAAATGTGATTTATTGCCATTGTCTTGCATTTACTGGCTCATATTTCCCATGTGTTAAGATGTGTTTGGTGAGTGCTTTTTTTTTTTTTTGTCTCTCTACAGGCTTTATGCCCAGTGATACTGCCCGTCACCATCGCTCTTGTATCTTGGATGTTCTGCAAGAGGCTTTAGCTGAGGCACAAATACAGCCACAGGACATAGACTGTGTGGCGTATACAAAAGGTAAAAAGCAAAGCTTCTGTTCAGTAGACTTAGTATGAGGAGGTCTTGGTGGCCTGCCTATTTGCATACATGGTTGTGATAGCCTGTAGTCTGATGTGGCATTACACCATACTATTTGAGTAGCGTTATCTAATACGTGATTTGGGGTGGGGTTTGTTACACGTTAATGATGTAGTTCTTTTGACTTCCACAGGACCTGGGATGGGTGCTCCTCTACTGTCAGTTGCAATTGTTGCACGTACAGTGGCCCAGCTGTGGAAGAAGCCTTTGTTAGGAGTAAATCACTGCATAGGACACATTGAGATGGGGAGGCTGATCACAGGTGCAGAAAATCCCACTGTTCTGTACGTGAGTGGAGGAAACACACAGGTACACATGAAGAAACGCTCCGATTCTAGTAGTTAACACAAGGAACAATTCATTAAATCCAAAATGACAGAAATGCATAGGCAGCATCACGGTAAACACATCACATTTATAATGTCATGAGTCTCTGATTACTGTATTGTCCTAAAGAATACCCACACAATAAATGTAGTAAGTGGTCAAAAGTAAAGATTTTAGTTTGTTGAAAAGCACAGGTTATTTGATGGGCCATCATTCTCTTTATGATTCATAAGCTCCATGGTATGTCCTGGACACAGCGTGATTAAACTTGGGTGAAAAGGAGCCTAATTCTTTAAAATGTACCTACTGCTATCTATAGATGGATTACTTTCTAACTTGGAACATAAAAATAAAAACCTTTGTTTATGCAGCCGTATGGGGGCCTCAAACAGGTCACAATTTCTGGAAATCCCAGATTGCACATCTACGAAGGTCATAAAATTGTTTTTCTTCAAGGATACACGAAATACACATCTAAGCACCCAACTTATGTTTTCAATAAAGGTCATTGCCTATTCAGAGCATCGATATCGCATATTTGGAGAAACCATAGACATTGCAGTGGGGAACTGCTTGGACCGTTTTGCCAGAGTATTAAAGGTAACAAGCAAGAAAAAGTACTTTCCATACCAGAAGTGTTTTTTATTGTCTAATAGCTTTGGCAATAAAACTAAGGAAAGCTGATATAGATTACTAAAAAATACAGATATAAAATATTACGGTAGAGTAAGGGTTATCTGTAGTAAGGGCTCTGAAGTATAGGGTTATGGATATGTTTTTAGTATTTACTATATTTTAGTTCGCAGAACAATATAACATACACTTTATTGTATTTTCTGTACTTTTGTTACCCATTATAAATGCATGTCATATATAGATATTATATGTAGTATGAGTGCTGGGACCTGACTTCACTAACTGTTACTTCTTGGGTCCTTTCAGATATCCAATGACCCAAGCCCTGGTTATAACATTGAGCAAATGGCTAAGAAGTGAGTATTTGGGGAGCTTTATTTACACACGCAAAGATTTTCTGTACTATAAAGACATCATCTACGCAATCTAATTTGCATATTTATTTTACTCTCTTGGATTTATATTTATTTGCATAAACTCTCTGTGACCTTTTAAGTATCTCATGCATTAAACTCCCAGGGTGCATTGGTACTGGAGTCGGAACTGGTCTGGACACATTTAAACTACATTACACAAATAATATTTAAATACGCGTGGCTATAAACTTTACATCCTACAGGGAAACAGTAAAGTGCCAGCGATTGTCACCTCAGAAGATCTGGGAACACAGGGAGGACACTTAAGTAAATATATGAGGCTGGGCAGCAAGTAATGCAGCCTCGCATTTCACTGCTTGCAGGGAAAATCTGGTCCCCCCATTTAGGTGTCAGTGGTTTTAAAGTACCTACTTCGCTGACTGCATATGATGCGCAGAGAATAACGTACATACTAACGCAGTAACACAGTAATCTGA
Organism: Spea hammondii; assembly: GCA_029215755.1. Lineage (NCBI taxonomy): Eukaryota > Metazoa > Chordata > Amphibia > Anura > Pelobatidae > Spea > Spea hammondii. The sequence goes on along the minus strand of JARDYJ010000001.1, from coordinate 128,190,177 downwards.
ATGGGGAACACATTGTTTTTGATGCATCTGAAGCACTTGCCTCAACAGCTTATCATAAAATGTACAAAGCCCTTAGTAACAAGGGCCATATATTTTTCACCAAAAAAGGGTTTTAATAACATAAAAAGGTTTACAAATTTTTCAACACTTCACGGAACTTCTGAAATTAATATAGCTTGTGTGTTTTCAGCTTTTTTTTATTGTGTGTAGTTGTACTTTAGTAGGCAAGTAGTTGTTAAGCATTTTAGGTTTAAACTAAAATGTTCTTGTAATCAGAAGAATAGTGGGATCCCTTCTATATGAATGGTTGTATTAGCATATAAATGATCAAACACATCATTTTGTATGTACCCAGTGTATTCATTATATCCACCTTCTTGCCAAATCTCATAACCTTTGTTTTTTTTACTCTTTTAGGGGGAAGAAATTTGTGGAGTTGCCATACACGGTCAAGGGGATGGATGTGTCTTTTTCTGGCATTTTGTCTTACACTGAGGTGAGGTCTGCCGGTACCCTGTAATGAGGGTAAGTCAGGATAGAGTGGAGTTGGTTTAACCCATTTGTGCAAAACTGTGTTCTATGCCATCATGTAAAAGTGTGATGGCATGGAACACTGTGTGATTCTTACCACCATACGACTTGTTCCTGCTGGATCCTAGTGTAGAGGGATACCTCACAAGTAATGCAGCCCTGAGGGGCCCAGTTGATGGGTGGGAGAGTTATGTGATCACTTTGATGACCAATCACAACAATCCCAGCTAGTCTGACATGAGCCCGTATACTCAAATGCTGTTTGCGTCTGGAGCACTCCTCCCTGCCTTACAATGATCCTGAAGCAGGAACGGAGACTGAAAAGTGGTGTAACTTATAAGGCAACTAATAATGTTGTTTTATAGTAACCAAGAAAGATTGTACAGCAATTTTCTTAATTTATATTCTAATCCAGGTTTTTTTTTGTGTGTGTGTGTATAGATGTGTGTGTGTGTGTGTGTGTATATATATATATATATATATATATATATATATATATGTGGTGTGTGTATATTATACTGATACACTCACTAGCCACTTTATTTGGTACACCTGTTCAATTCTTAGTTAACACAACTAGCTAATCAGCCAATCACGTGGCAGCAACTCAATGCGTTTAAGAATGTAGATGTGGGCAAGACAACTTCAAACCGAGCATCAGAATGGGGAAGAAAGGGGATTTAAGTGACTTTGAACATGGCATGGTTGTTGATGCTAGAAGGGCTGGTCTGAGTATTTCAGAAACTGCTGATCTACTGGGATTTTCACCAGAACCATCTCTAGGGTTTACAGAGAATGGTCCGAAAAAGAGAAAATATCCAGCGAGCGGCAGTTGTGTGGGCGAAATGTGATGTTAGACATCAGAGGAGAATGGGCAGACTGGTTTGAGATGACAGAAAGGCAACAGTCGTTACAACCAAAGTATGCAGAATACCTTCTGTGAATGCACAACATGTTGAACCTTGAAGCAGATGGGCTACAGCAGCAGAAGACCCCACCGGGTGCCACTCCTGTCAGCCAAGCACACGGAACTAAGGCTACAATTCGCACAGGCTCACCAAAATTGGACAATGGAAGACTGGAAGAACATTGCCTGGTCTGATGAGTCTCGATTACAGCTGCAACATTCAGATAGCAGGGTCAGACTTTGGCTTAAACAACATGAAAGCATGGATTCATCCTGCCTTGTACAACGGTTCAGGCTGGTGGCGGTGGTGTAATGGTGTGGGGGACATTTCTTGGCACACTTTGGGGCCCTTAATACCAATTGAGCATTGTTTAAATGCGACAGCATACCTGAGTATTGTTGCTGACCATGTCAAGTTCACTGTACTCCAATAGCCTCCACAGTCACCAGATCTCAATCCAATAGAGCACATTTGGGATGTGTTGGAACCGGAGATTCGCATCATAAATGTGCAGCTGACAAATCTGCAGCAACTGCGGGATGCCATCATGTCCATATGGACCAAAATCTCTGAGGAATGTTTCCAGAAAGGGAGTTCTGAGGGCAACGGGTGGTCCAACCCGGTACTAGCAAGGTGGCCATTGGGGGATAATTTTCTATATAGACTTTCAAATAACTTGAAGATAGCTTAAAACACAAAACTATATTGGCATGTAGGTACTGTAAGTGCTTAAATGGAAACACTACTATTTCTGAAGCAGGATTTTATTGTTTCCAACATATTAATTGTGTATAGGTACATTTTGGGAGTCGATTTTCTTTCCCCCCCCCCCCCACACACTATATTTTAATATCATCACTTTGCTGTTTAAAATAAAAAAGCAGACCCATGATGCTTTATTTGTGAACCTAGTTTTCAGAACCTCGAAGCCTCACATGTGACGCAGCGTGCAAAGTAAATGGGTAAATATTTATGCCACAAACATCCTTACACAAGCCATATGTTTTGCAAAAATCTTTGTAAGCATACTTTTTAAAATTCTGACAATGCAAAGAAGAATTAAAGTATGCTATTGGGCTACTTGAGGCCTCCAGGAGATTAGCTGGCTACAAGGTTCTAGTTTACACTTAATATTCATAGACGAGAACCCAGGCCTCTAACCTAGTGGCATTAGTACAGTGAAAGTCAGATGGAGTACAGAACAAACAGGCCCCTGAGACTGTTCCCAATACTTTGGTCCTTGCAACAGATGCTTCTGCCCGTGCAGTCCTGTGATTACTGCGTTGAAGAACATTGGATTGTGAGGCTTCAAGCATCTCCCCCTTACACATTTAACTCATTCAAACCTGGAATTAGTGTATTTGCTCTATAAGTGCTACAAATAAGCCAGACATTCATCCGTAAAACAGATTCCATCTTGTAGCAAGTGGAGGAACTCAAAACAAAGATAATAAGGACAGTAAGAACACTTATGAGGCTAATGCTTCAAGCTTTTTTTTTTTTTTTTTTTTTTATATATATATATATATAGACGTTATTGTTTGAAAAGCTGCATAATGGGAACTATACTTTACAGCAGCTGTAATGGCAAAAGTGAGCTTTCATTGCTACATGATTTTGCTGAAACCTCCTAAACACAAGTAATTTTCGAAGAGGCATATGCCTCCGATAGAACTTCATATTTGTTGTTAATTTCAAGACATTCACGTTTTGCCTCATCGTTTGCAGGATATGGCACATAAGATGCTTTCGTCAGGAGAATGTACAGCTGAGGACCTCTGCTTCTCCCTTCAGGTTGTTTAAGGCGCTTCAACAAAATCGATACCCACTTACTCTGTGGCAGTTAGTAATGTGGAGGTTCTTTTGTGTTATTAGACATCCTCTAATGTACTTTCTCATCTTCCTGCAGGAAACCCTCTTCTCAATGCTGGTGGAGATCACTGAAAGGGCCATGGCTCATTGCGGGTCTCAGGAAGTGTTGATAGTTGGAGGAGTTGGATGTAAGAGACATTATATCCCAGGATATACTGCCCTTTATGTGCAAGACCAGTAGGGTATACATGATCTATTCAATGCAAATGTCAGATATATGTTTTATTCGTCAGGTAACATACGTTTACAGGAGATGATGGAAATAATGTGTAAGGAACGAGGGGCCAAGCTATTTGCCACTGACGAGCGGTAAGTGGATCAAACTGGCTGTAACTGAGGGGCCCAGGTCTTATTTGTAACATCTCGTAAAACAAGATACTTGGCCTTGGCTCATACCCTTCAATAAAGTCAAAAGGGAAGTCTTATGGGGAAAACTTGATTTTGTTCCCATAAACTCCCGTTATCTGCAGACTACTGCTGTTGGCAGTCATGATATTTTGATTGACTTTCCCTACTCATACACCACACTAGGCTCATTCTTTATGGCATCCTTGACACATTATGCAAAAATAAAAAAGGCACAATATTTTTTAATCTAAAAAAAAATGGTTGTTCACCTTTTAATCTCTGTAATTTTCTTTTTGTAGATTCTGTATTGACAACGGTGCTATGATTGCTCAGGCTGGTTGGGAAATGTTCCGCTCCGGGCATGTTACCCCAATACAGGACTCATGGATAACTCAGAGGTCAGTGTCTGCATCCCATCTGCCCTCGATCTCAGTCAGGTCAAGAGTTGAAAAAGCAGCAATCCCATCTGCTGGGCTGCTGTTTATCATTCTATAACCAAGTCTTTTGGGGAAGTGACAACGCTGAAATTACTTTTCGTTGTATTATATTAAGCCATGTTTTCATGGCGTGGTAAACACTTTGGGGAAGGTTGGTTGCTCATGGGCACAGGGGTCAGATGCCAATCAGTGGCAAGAATCCTCTGACCACAGTGAGAGGAGGCTAGCTGCAGCTTCCCTCTGAGTTAAGTACATTTTTATTTAGATTTTCTTTACCTTTGAACAATGCATACAAAAGTACACACAAAGCACTTCCGTATACATTGATTTTTAGAGGGCTTCCTAGGATAGTGGCCTACCCTTGAATTTATACGTGTATTAATCTTAATGCTTTTCTTTCCTAGGTACCGAACAGATGAAGTGGAAGTGACGTGGCGGGACTAAACGTATAAAATCCTAGTTCTATACATGGCAGAACAGTAATCTGTAGCCGGAAGAGAATGCATCTGCAAATTCATACATTGCCTCCTCCTACACTTTTTAATACAAACTTTGCCTATTTAAACCATTGAAATGTTCCATGTTTTAAGGAAAACTTGCTTGAACTACAGCTTTTGTTGTTTTTTTGCAACAGAGTTAATTAACCCCATTTTCAGTGTATTTAATATTTTGCGGGTTATTTTCTTCTCTCCGTTCAATTCTATACTTCTAGAATGTTTCAGTTCATGCTTCAGCTGAAGCCGTATGGCATTATATCGACTGCTTTGTTTCCACAGTTTGACTATAACCCGCACAATACAATTCGTTACCTAGATTATTAATTTTAATATGGTTTCTCTCACTATGTATCATGTGGCTTATACAAAGACTGCATGCTGTACGTTTATTTCTCAATGCAAACAAGGACACTGTTCCTTTGGAACGAGGCTGATTTATTTACACACATGGATTGAGAACATATTCAGGGAAGTGTTTACTCCCTAAAGAAGCTAATAATCACAATTTTCACACTACACGTTTTCAAAGCAGTAAGTATGATATGATTAGAGCTTGCTGTTGCCGTCACCAGAGAAAAGCGTAGTCCGTTGCCCTGAAGTGGGTAACAGATTCCTTTAGCAGCAAAAGGAGCTGTACTGAGCAACACAGTACACATGATCTCCCACCGCCTTGGGGTTTTATACTGGCCTTTTTTGTGTCACCCAGCAGTGCGATGCTCCCCCGCCACCTTCTTATCAATGTCCAGCTTTCCATTATGAAAGAGTAAAAGGATTCAGAGTTATTGCAAACACATAGTACAGTAAGATGCAGCAGGGAGGAGAATCTCCCAATATTTCACATTCTCCATTCCCTGTGTCTGTTATAATTTAACAATAAGCACTTATCTTTGTTCTTTATACATATGCTATTTATATATAATAGCAGAAATACACAGGTACAGGCAGTCAGCCATTCCAGACCACTTACTAATTACCTCCATCGGGCAGATAGTTTTGTTTTTTGACAAAAGGTACACTATGCTTACACAGTGGGTCTTTTTGAAGCATATAGTTCATGGACTGAATAAACACCACAAAGGCTTCCGCTTTAGAACAGTAGCAGTGCCTTTGGTAGATTTCTTTTTCCTTGTGTAGATCGCCTATTTCACATAAGTACATGGATGTTCCATGAAATACCTAAAGCTATCCAGGAGGCCAATCCAATAATTTTTTTTTTTACTTTTAAAACCTTTTACTGAAAAAGGCTTCTTAGAATGCAAAATTTTTCCGTTTATTTCATATGTTTAATAAGTTCCTTGCGTATTACACGTATTTTCTTGTCTGGTGCATCTATGCTTGGGTTAGCAGGTTAGGCATGTCCAAAGACAAGTTATTGCCATATTTATGGTGCAAGACACATTTGCCTTTTAAACGTGAAAAATATCTGGAAGGGATATCGTGGCGAAAAAAAAAAGTTTTGTTTGTAAAGTTGATGGCTGTTCAGCATAAGGGGGGGACTATTGAATGAACGACCATTAAAAAATATATATATACATATATTCACTACCATCCAAAGTTTGGGGTCACTTTGCTGTGGAAGACACGGACATTTCTAGCTGTGAGACATACCTGCAAAGGTTTTCTAATGATCGATTAGCCTTAAACTTCAAATAGTGAATCCAGCGTGCTTTTGGAACCCAGCAGCGATGGATGCTGATAAAAGGACTCGGTACGCCTATGAAGACATTCCATTAAAAATCAGCTACAATACTAATTTACGACATTAATGTCTACACTGTATTTCTGATCCATTTCATGTTATTTTAATTGACAAAATTTGCTTTTTCTTTAAAAAAGGAAATTTCTAAGTGACCCCAAACTTCTGAACGGCAGTGTATATAGTAATTTTTTTTTTTTATTATTACTATAGGTTATCGTTCAGTGTTTACCTAGAGAGGTGCCATTTTGGATTAATATGGTTTCTAGCAGTGTTGGCCAAAATTTGATTAGGGTTAGACACGGTTCCACTGATGACAGCACACAATCTGCCGATCGGAAGCCTTATAAAAACTATGAAAATTAGATAAGGTTTCAAAAGATTCTCTTCGCAAAATAAGAGAGAAACGCAACCAAAATAGGACTATTCACACATATATTGATCTAAAAATGGGTTAGCATTTGCATCTTTTAGGTGCCTGATAAATACTCAGTATGGATATCAGTACAAAGAGGTTACAGACTGTTATAGAAGTAACTTAAGCCATTTTCTCTTAAAGACAACCAACACGTTTCTATCATTACAGAATCTGGTGGCATAAAATGAAACTGGACAGCATAGTTAGCTAGTTCTGTACATGGGTCCTGCTACCGCTACTCCCGAGTTGTAGCAAACACGCCATTAGATTAGGATCATATTATGACATTACAAACATGCCTCAAACGTATCCTTATGCCAAAAACATACAACTACTACAAATCAACTGATTATAGCCATCTGACAGCTTTATGGACCGTACTCCGTACATTCTTGTTACTTAAAATGTAGATTACGTGTTCTCCAGATCCTGACAAGCTGTGTAGGAGAGGATGGCATTACCCTCTCTATCGCATTTCTCAGAAATTCTATGCGGACGATGGAAGGAAAGAAAGGATGTAAAACGGTTGTGTGTTTTATTAGCTCGTATTCAAATAAGCTGCCCAGGTCATTAAAACAGCAGTCGTGATTTAAACTCTGAATTCACTAAGAAGGGTTGAGCTGGCCCTACATAATGTATAGTTAAGCCAGCCGACTTCCAAGAAATCTCACAGATGTAAACTCGCTTTATCCATGGCCATCCAAGCTATTCATGAGAAGCCATTCGTAATGGTTACAGTAAACGGCAAAAGCTGCAACTTACGAACCATAATAAATGACATTTATCTTTCCCTGTAGAACATGATAAAAACACAAAAGGGAAAGGATAGCCAGGTGATGGGTTGTTCCAAAGCAATATCATGATCCGGATAACATGGACTTGTCTTCTATATCCGTGTCCAGTGACTGTCCAGACATCTTTTTAATATTAATGTATATATCTCCATCAGACTAATAGTTTATTTTTTTAAAGTAACCATGCGTTTATATCTAACCCCTTTATACCACTGCTGAAGATCTGGATTGATTTAACTTGCTACAGAGATCTTTGTATTAACATAAATGCGTTACGATATTGAGTATTTTAGACAGCTAAACTAGAATTGCAGTGTTTCGCAGCACTTTGAAAGGGCTCAATTCATAGACATACTAATAAACTCAAAGCATAATGGTCTGTATAACCTGTAATGGAATACAGGTAAGCAAGCTGGCCAAATAATGGCACCAACCAGGCCAAAGCCAAGCAGAGTCCCCGCTCATCAGAGACGGTTACGTGCCCTTATGCCGGTTTAGATTCTAACTTGGCTGTGGCTCACATACCAACCCCCAAGTTGAAGAGATGAAGAGGCAGAGCTTTTAAAATCCGCAAGCAAGCTAGAGACATAGTAATAAAAAACAAGTTTTATAAGCAGTTCCAAGCAAAGTAAAAGTTGCAGGAGGCACAGCAGCCCAAAAAAAAATAGAAAAATTATTTACAACCGAACAGCACAAACATAAAAATGCAAATTGGACCCTGCAAATTAACAGCCCTCCGTTACTCAAACTGTTCATTTTTTTCTCCCGCAACATACAAGATCAGAGGCTTGTACTAGATGGTAAAGGAACTAGTCCCCCCGCCTTGAACCCAAAAGGAAATTCAGGGGTATATTATTCTGCGTGGTAAACGCGAGGGAGGAAAAAGTCGGAGGCACCTTTTCCAATGTCCAGGATCTTCTTATGTACTTTTCTAGAGGTAGTGAAATTAAAAAACGTTTCTGGGCACATAGAGTGCTCCTGATTTCCGTTACAAACATAAGGAGGACGTAAAAAATAAAATTCCAGTGTTAATAGCCAACATGATATTAACCAATGTGCTAAACAACCTTTGGCTACCAAATGCATTGAGTGGTAGAGGGCACCAAACTTTAACCTCTCTGCCGGAAAACAGAATCTGTCCACCACTAGTCCTTGAGGGTCACAAGTCAGTGATCACAAAGTTTATAATTTGTGTATCAATCAGAGAAACCTACAATCATGGCCCTGAAGGTTCATGTAAGTGGTCATACCAGATGAAGTAGAATTTGGTAATATTCCATTTTAAACAACATTCCAGATTCCTGAGGACCTGCTATCAATAAATGCGGATATTGCTCCATAGGAAAATTTAGACCTTATCAGCCATGGTGAAGAGGAAAGACACCTGCAGCAGTATCTCTGGTATAAACCAGCATGAATAAGTAAGCAGTTTGGAGATGCACCGACCACCTCTTTCAGTGTATACTGCATGCCCTAGGTTACTACTAAATATTTGATGATGCTTTGGAAGGGAACAGTAATTAACAGATAACTGTTCCCTACCTATAGCAAATAGATTAAGGAATAGTTTTGTGAAGGCCTCTATGGTTAGGCTGATTGAACTCAGTCGCAGCAATGGGGGCTTAAAGTTAAATTTCCTAGCCTTTAAATTAAAAAACAAACACATCAATAACAAAAAATATGTTAAGGTGCAACAGATGATAGGATATGAACCAATGAGAAGAGAGCTTATTTAAGGGGTGTTCATCATATGAGGACCAGCTCACCAACCCCTCGGGTACTTGCTGGATGTGGCTCTGATCTTCAACGTGATGCACAGCCATCCACTTGTATATACACACACCTCCAGAGCTGCTCCTCCTTAATGTAAACATTATCCTGCATCCGCTATAACACACCGAACGGTTACAGCCCTAAAAACCAAGTCTTGGTGTCCCTAACACCCTTGAAATAAAAAAAAAAAAAATAAAAAAAAAAAAAAGGAATTAACCCCTTGGCAGCTACAGGGTTCCACAAAACACTGCAGTCCCCTGGCGGTAAAGAGGTTAGCCATGGGCAGCAGCATCTATCGGCAGAAGGATTGAGATTCTGGAACCAAAGTACAGCAGCGATGACTTCATCTCCCGGTCGAAAGCCGCTGCATTACATCCTCGCTGGTGCCCTGTGGCCATCAAGGGGAGGAACTGGAAAAAGGAAGGTCCCAACAAGCTTAAGAGAAGCTTTGTATGGGGTGGCTGACACGCATGCATGCCCAGTAAATGGCACGGCCCAAAAACACCAACGTGACCAGGAACATTATTGCCCAGGAGGCATAAATCCCACCATAACGACGGGCCAACGTCCAGGTACTAGCCTGTAGGGTTGCAAAATTAGTGAAATATTAGTTAACTGCATTGACTCTCTATACGTTTTATACACACACTAATATATATATATATATATATATATATATATATATATATATTAAAAACAAAACAATCCTATTAATAGAGGGCACACTATCATACACCACTAAACAGAATATTCACCGAAAAGATTTCAAGTGGGGCTCTCAAAAGCCCACCATTCCTGCCTGGAACTTTGTATAAAAGTTATTTAACACTAGATGGCAGCTCACAGGCAGAGTTCTCATCTCTTGATGTGCGTGTCTCCTGATTAATGTATAGTGTGTGTGGTGTGTGTGGTGTGTGTGGTGTGTGTGGTGTGTGTGGTGTGTCCCATTTAAGTTGTACAGCCCTGCATAATGTGTTGATGCTTAATAAAAAAGGTAATAGTAATAATGATCTATTTTATGTTACCTGCCTGCAACTTTCAATTCCTGAAGTACACTTTATATTCTAATGATGGCCGTTGCTTTCATTCAGTAAAAGGAAACTGCTTCTTCTATTCATGGTTGGTTTAGATTTAAACATGTTAACCCCATCACATCTGATATCAGAACACTTTATCCTTCTCGGATTTTTTTCAGCTTAATAGTACTGTGTGGATTTGTGACAGTATAGTCCCTTTCAAAAACTCACCACAAGTCCAGCTGCAGCTACGGCGAATAAAAAGCCCAACAAGAAGCAGCAGACGCAGCGCTTCCGTGGATAACGCAGTCCAATGGAGGAGCTGGGGGGAAAATATAAGACAGTTGGAGACAAGAGTCCTTCAACAACTATCAATTCTTACAAATGGCCTCATTTCCCATACTTACACTTTCCGACAGTGAGGGCAACGGGCCAATGTCCTGTCCGTAAACTCCGTCCACTGAATGAGAAACAGAAACAAATATTCAGAACAGCATAACAAATATGAAAACGATAGCATATGTGGCACTACTCTGGGTTGAACAATTAATATCCGTAGAGTAGCTGTAAAACTACATGTCCTATGATGCTAAGCAAGCACGCAGAGGCTCACTTCAACCTGGCACAGCAGCCTTGCAACAGACATGCGTCAATACAAGTTTCACCCAAGGGAGGCACTTTATATCGCACACAGAATGAGGAGACTGCTGCTTAAGCTGTGACAAATTCAGAATGCTTGGTATAATCAACCTGGGTTTATTTTTCTCAATGCGCCACACTTAACGGCAATGTATTTGCAAATATTTGCATAACAGAAAAGTAAACAGGTGTAGGTGCAAAAAGCCATCAAATATTGTCATACTAGTTTTACTAATTTTCTCAAGAAAGTCCAATTCTTTTAGAAAGATTTGAAGAATGCTAGGAAGCAGCGCTGTCCCACACCCGCCGCCTGGCGCTGGGAAGCAGCACCGTCCCACACCCGCCGCCTGGCGCTGGGAAGCAGCACCGTCCCACACCCGCAGCCTGGCGCTGGGAAGCAGAACCGTCCCACACCCGCAGCCTGGCGCTGGGAAGCAGAACCGTCCCACACCCGCAGCCTGGCGCTGGGAAGCAGAACCGTCCCACACCCGCCGCCGGGAAGCAGCGCCTCGCTCTGGAAAGCAGTGCCATCCCACACCCAGTGTCATCCCACACCCTCCGCCACGTGCTGGGAAGCAGCGCCATCCCACACCCTCCCACACCCAGGGCCCTTGCGCAGATCCATCCCACATTGTAAAAGTTTATAGTACCAGAAAATTGTTCTTGCAGTGTCCGCAGTTGACTCGCACACCTACTGGCTGTGGCTCTGGACTCAGAGGCCCTGCATGCACAGGTCCCAAATTAATGATTCGCTTACTGTAGGGAGGGAAAAAAAAGTCCTGTTAGCCAAACGTTTCCCATCCACCGCTTCTCCAGTCAGTCCTGGAGCATACCATTAAAAATGTTATTTGTCTTCTGGACATGCCACCCTACAGAGCTCACCAATATGGTCTTGGACAGGCTATTCTCTGAGACGTGACCTTACAGATCAACAGACAATTGCAAGGACAGCGCACGTATTTCTTCCCTTGTGGAGCATTCTTTATGGGCTGCAAAAAAATAACGTTGAATTATTGCACATGGACAGCTTATTTTACCGCCTTTCTTTCCCAACAATTCTTTCGCCCCAAGCCCTCACCGTTGCTTCATTGCAGACTCCACATTTCACCACGTGCTGATGCATTTTTCCCTCCACGTTGATGAGCGACTGGCAAACCCTGCAGGTTATCATGGGCGCGGAGCCGCTTTCTGGGCTTGTCAGAGGTGAATACGGAGGAGGATCTTCAGTGGGTACCACGGAGCCGTGACCTGCTGGAAATACAGGGAAACCTGGGGGGGGATAATGATGGAAAAAGGTTGAGATAAGGAAGCACAAATATTTAAAATACAAACTAAACAACTTTTTCAAACACAATATCAATAGACAAACAGCTAAGTGAGACAAAAACAGTGCTTCTGGTTTTAAAAACATTATGATGCACTCTACTATATATAAAAATTCCCTTCAGGATTTTTCAATTCCAATTAAAAATTAGTGAACTCTGACCCTCTTTACAATACGGAGCCCGTGACTGCAACGTGCTGCCATGCATGATATGAAACACGCCTGATGAGACGGGCAGGGCAGTTTCTCATTAATACTCCAATAGCACTATGTGCAGTTTAACTACACGGGGCATTTACGTTACAGACGCGTATTAACCGATTATTATTCAGTGATTAACGTCCGCTAAACCCGGCCCTCTCTGAGGACACGCAATAAATGCTGAGAAATACGGCATCTTTGGTCATTATTGTATGTTTGGTTTTTTTATGACAACATACTTTTCTACGCACATTTAAGGTGTTTTGTTAACCTGGTTTGTTTGGGACAGACCCACAGCCTGGTTTATTAATCCCCAAACACTGTGTGTCTGTGACAGTTGGAACACCACAGTACACATCTGATTAGAGCCATTACTCAATCCTGAACAAAGTGCAAGGGTCTTTTACCATGTGTGACACAGAACGACACGGTAACACGAACCTCAGATGTGTGTGTGTGTACACAATATAATACTTATAATACACACAGACATTTCTGGCATTAAACATCAATATGTAAAAGCTAATTTATATTAACGCACACATTAACGGAACGTGTGTGTGTGTGTGTGTGTGTGTGTGTGTGTGTGTGTGTGTGTGTGTGTGTGTGTGTGTGTGTGTGTGTGTGTGTGTGTGTGTGTGTGTGTGTGTGTGTGTGTGTGTGTGTGTGTGTGTGTGTGTGTGTGTGTGTGTGTGTGTGTGTGTGTGTGTGTGTGTGTGTGTGTTCCTCCACACCCCTGGTTGGTCAAGCCCATCGGCTGCTTCCTAAACCTTCTCCCCACTTCCTACATCATCCAATTAGCGATGACTATCCTCGGGCCCCGCCCATTGAAGGCGGGTCATGTCCTTCGGCTGCCGAGTACACACTACTAAGAATGTGGGGAGAAGGGGCGGGGCAAATTGAATTTGCCTGCTTAGGAAAACTACAGTGGGAGGTCCTTTACCTTGCGGCTTGTTGCTGGGGGTGGGACCGGGAACATCGTATGGAGGGGCTGTGGGGAGTGCGCTGCCCGGGGACGGCGTCCCAGGACTCTGGGCTGTCCCCATTCCGCCACCATCTCCGAGGTCCGAGAGCAGCGGGGAGCGCTCTCCATCCGTCATTTCTAACGCTCCCGTGTAACACCGGCACTTGTCTTTCAGCTGCTGCAACTGCACTCGTCTGCTGACGCACCTCACACTGCGGCTGCGCAGAGAGCGTGCGCGATGCACAGTGAAGGCTGCTACTCGGTTCAGCGCGTGCGTCAAGCTATCCGTGACGTTGCAGCATCATGTGCTCCCACTAAACAATTATTCACGTGATTTGGAATGGCTCTTTTTTTCTCAATAACTTTATGCCAAAGACAAATAAACACAAATCCAATTTTGTTTGTTCCACAATAACACGGATGTTTATGTTTAGTCATCAGTTCTGAAAACAATTAAAATATTACGCCTCAAAATAATGATTTAACATCAAAGCACCTAAAAAACCTTTTATACACAATAGATGAGATGTATAAAATAATGCTTCTTATTTTATTAGACGTTCTATTCCTCGTCTCAATAATTGACAATGCTTTGATTAATAAACAAATAGCTATTCATAGGTGATATATATGTGTGCAGAAACATGCAGTTAGAACGTTTTCTATACTGCAGATGTGCACAGTGCCAAAATTGAAATAGCAAAAAGCTCTAGTGCAATATGCAACATCATTGTATTTTTGCATACCACCCAAGTGTCCCTGTTTAGAAGGGGCAGCCCCTCTCAGGACCCAGATCCCTCTGTCCCTATTTTTTTCTCTTATGTCCCCCTTTTGTAAGAGCATGACCATATCACACAGATCCACGTTGACAAAAATGAATGCAGAAAACGGGTATATGTGGTATAAATACATTATTCTCCTTGTAAATGTTCTAAATAAACAACCATCACTAGGTTGAAAAACATATAAAGGTCCCGGCTACGCCCTTAACCACAACCCATAAAAAAACAAAAGCCTCCTTCTTTGGTTACAATAGGGAGGTACGCGTCAGAACTGTTTTTTATTATCTACAACAAAATATTTTTCCACATACAGTCAACATAGTTTATTTCACTCGTCCAAGCACCAACACTGATAAAATATATAGTAACATGTGCCTGTGAGTCCTGATTCAGATACTTAAATAGCTGTTAGTAGGTCGTGAAATGCCCGCATGTCTCATTAAATGCCATGCCTGTATCTTAAAAGGTTACTGTGACATTAAGTGTCATGGCCAATGTGGAATTGTACCATGTAAAACATTTATAATGATTTTCTTTCATTTTACATAAGCATCAATAAACACCTCCAAGGAGACAAGGATCTCTGACATAAACACAGTTTGCTTTAATACTTCCTTTGGAGCATGTTACAAAATGCGTTGAGTGTTGAACGGTGCTGAACAAATAATAACAATAATAATGTTTCTACTTTGGAAGTTACAATGATCCAGCCTGGCGTTGATTAACGAGCAAAGATTAGAATGCGTCTTTTTGAATATTTGATTGTATCTGCTTGTTTACCTGGACCAGGGCACAGCTATACCTTTTTTGTATACAATATTGTTTTGATAATCACTAAAACAAGTCCCATAATTACATAGTGAGCCAAACACAGAAGGTGGTATAGTATAACTCCAATAATTATATAGCAAGCCAGACACAGACTGTAGTACAGTAAAACTCTCCCTATATACTGAGACAGACTGAGACAGTGGTACAGTATAACTCCCATCACTATATAATGAGCCACACACTGAGAGTGGTACCGCATTGTTTTATCATGTTCATTTGCATTTTGTGTCTTTTTCACTCTCACTCACTCTTATTCACATTCTCTCACTCACATTCTTTTACATTCTCGCTCACTCTTATTCACAATCATTCATGCTCTCACTCATTCACACTTTCTACCACTCTCACACTTTCATTCATGCTATCTCACACTCTCAGACAGTCTAACTCATACTCACATTCTTTCACATGCTCACTCTCTCACCTTCTCCAACACTCTACCCCATAAAATATATATATATATACTGTATGACAAAATTTATGTGTTCTGGGAAGGCTTTCCACAAGACAATGAGGAGTGTTTCTATGGAAATTTGCACCCATTCAGCCAAATGAACATTTGTGAGGTCGGCGACTGATTTTGGACAAGGTCTGGCTCGCAATCTGTGTTCCAGTTCATCTCAAAGGTACAGCCATGCAGGAACAGGAGAGGGCCTTCCAAAACTGGTGCCACAAAGTTGAAAGCAAACAATTGTCTAAAATTTCTGTGTACTGTGGCGTTAACATTACCGTTCACTAAAACTAAAGGGCCCAAACCCCCAAAGAACAACCCCAGACCATTATTCCTCCTCCACAAACTTTACAGTAGACGCTATGCATTCTGGCAGGTTCCATTCTTTTGGAATTGGTCAATCCCAAATTTGTTTATCACACTTTCAGATAGTGAAGCGCCATTTATCACTCCAGAGAACATGTTTCCACTTGTGTCAAAGCTTGGCATAGCGATCTTCAGCTTATGTGCAGCTACCCAGCCATAGAAACCCTTTTCATGAAGCTCCCGTTTTGGTCATATAGTGTACTGTACACTCATACCCACCAAACATTTAGAAAAAAAGAAAGAGGAACATCAGGGGGAAAAAAGATGGACACAAGGAAGTTGGAGTCCCAAAGTACTAATGTTCCTAAAAAGGGACAGTTCTGAGATGTTGTAGTTAACTACATACTATGCTGTATATACTATTGTGTATATGATTATTATTATTATTAAATAATTAATTTATGAGATGTGACTTATGTGTGGATAACTTGTTACCTTCATCAGTTAGCATAAAAATGCGGCTGGAAAACTTTATAAATGGGGGTGGGGGTTAGTTTTACTTGTTATAGCACTTCAGGCACCGAAAAGCAACCGCTGCCAGGGTGCCCAAAACAAAAATGGTTGCCTCGCTTGGTGACGTAGACGGGCTTGATACCGGAAGCTAAAGGTCCTTCCGGGTACTGAAGCTAAGCGAAGTCGGGAGTGCGAGATTCCGGTTCAGTGTAAGGTAATGGAAATCTCATTAGTTATATGTTTATGTGCAGCAGAATCGTATTTCTAAAAGCTGCTTTCTACCGCGCGTACCACGACATTTATTGTTATGAATTAGCAGATTTTATGTGGGGAGCGCTGTTGTCTCGTACATTGCATTCAGACACTACATTTAAAATATGGGGGGGGGGGGGTTCGTTGTTTTTTTTTTTTTTACAATTGGCTTATTCTGTTCGATCAGCTCGTAAGTATGATAAACGCATAATTGCATATATATATATATATATATATATATATATATATATATGTGTGTATGTACACACACACACATACATACATACACACACACACACAGACATCACTTTGATTGACCTTCGTATTGTCGTTTGTGGTATCATGGTGTGAATGACTTTTCCCCCACCAGTGTCTTTATAGGGCAGCATGGCAGCTCCATCAAATTTGGTTGCAAACCGGACCCGCCGCTTCAAGTGGGCTATCGAATTTGGGAGCGGGGGAAATAGGTAAATCACCATATGCTGTGTAACGGTTACACAGTAACAGATACTGCTTAACCATTATTTATTGACATGAATAGTAATGACAGTAAAAAACATATATCTGCAACGCCTCTACACCTTCCTCTGGCTAGCGGCCAACTCTTTCCTGCCACAGATGGGCACACTTGGGTTCAGTGCTCAACCCAGCCACGGGGGGATATGCGCTGTCACCCACTTATGTCCGGTAAATCAAGATGCCATATCTCTCACTAACATGTCCATGGTGAAAGGAATAGTGAACCAGTGCCCATTGGTGGTGTACATATTGGTAATGTGTGCTAAGCAGGTAGTCATTACATGAAGTACAGTTTTTCCTTGTGTGAATAGCCAGCAGTGACTCCATTGTTCTGTACATTACAGCCAAGTTTTGTTGAGCTGTGCTGCCATCAGATGCCACTTACAGCCATGTTTTGCATCTTTTTCAGCAATATGTGGCTTGCATATGGAGTGTCTGTAAATAGGCATGCCATGAATGGCACCAGAGTTACCCTTTGAAATAAGCATGGGCTATTGCCTTGCATTAGCTGCAATTAATCGAAAGGTCATCAAAACCAATACACAAACGCCTTTAGCGTTAACGAAGCTTTTTTTAATTGTCGAGGTTTTTTTAGCCATTCTTGACATTTTCATATACCTCACATTTTCTTTGTGCTCCATCATTTGTAGGAGTCGAAGTGATAGGGGGGCTCCACAAGACAGCATGTATCCAGTGGGATATTCAGACAAACAGGTCCCCGACACAAGTGTGCAAGAGTCTGACCACATCTTAGTGGAGAAGGTAACAAATAATAAACTTGTGGTGGTGTTAACAGTGCGCAATAATGCTGTGATAGATGCTGTTGGGAATGGAGCTGCAGATTCTGCTTACTGACTCGTTCGTGTTTGCAGCGTTGCTGGGATATCGCTCTTGGACCACTCAAGCAGATCCCTATGAACTTGTTCATCATGTATATGGCCGGAAACACAATCTCCATCTTCCCAATCATGATGGTTTGCATGATGGCGTGGAGGCCTATACAGGCACTTCTTGCAACACCAGCCAGTGAGTTTTGTTCATTACTGTCTCTATAACTTTAATGCTTATTGTCTGCAACCCTCAAGTAGCAGGTGACAACTTTGTTAATTTTTTGATCTACTGTTGTGGGCTTTATAGCGTGATATATAATCCCAGTGCTTAAGGGTTGCAAACCAAACATTTAGAATAATTTACCTCTTATTTGGATGGAAATATGAGTAATTATTGAGAAGTATTTTAATAATATAAGGTATATGTTCTTAAGTGTTGTGGGTGACATCCAAAGCAGCATGACACACTACCTGCACCAATTATCTGGACATGGTGGGACATTCATGTACATGTTCTGCACATCCCAAGGACTCCAGTAGCTTGAGAAATACTTAATTGAGAAGACAATGCATGTAGTACGATAAGGATTCAGTTTTTGTTAGTGCGATATCAAAACACACCTATACATATAAAAACCTTGTCACCATTGGGTTTGTTGGTTATGTTGGATGGGACATAAACTAGAATGACCTAGAATTTCAGCCAGCAATCTGCTGGATAGTGTGGGAAGGTTCGCCACATAAGGTGTGTGTGTTAAGAAAATGGGCTTCTATGTGTTTTTAATGTAGTGCAAATAGAGTTTGCTGTATTGTGTGTGCAAGATTGCTGAAGGGCTGTTACGTAATGTTGTATACAGTCAGAGAGGCACTGCCCGATGGTATTGTGTGTCGAAAGGAGGTGCTGCCAGATGGTGTGTGCAGGAGGGGATGGGCAGCTGGAAAGTGTTGTGTGTAGGGAAGGGGGTAGATTAAAAAATAGGGAAGAGCTTGAGAGGAAAGGAAGAATGTGCAACACAAGAGGACAAAAAATGCATGGGATTTTAATAACATACCCAGGTACCTATATATAGTTGTCAAATACACAGTACTGTAGTGTATTATTGATTTGAAATTCTACTTATTCCAGTATTAGTCGTGAGTTTCCATATACCAGAATATGTGTATTTGAAATTGTAAGAAAATACTCCAGGATTGGGCATCCCCCAAAAGAAATTTTGCTCGTGTAAGCTTTAGAACTGTGCTTATAGAATAATACCAGGGCTGCAGGGATCCACATGCTGTGAAAAGCACAGGACATTTGTGGCTTGCCAGACCTCAGTATAATAGAAAGTTAATTTTGTTTATTTAGAATAAATAGATATTCCATAGAGCTACGCAATGTCAAAGTGCATGCTTGTTCCTTAATCATACTAATAAAAGCATCCTCTGAACAAACTAAAGGTGCTGGAAAGCCTACAGACTGCAAAATGCTGCATTAGAAACATAATTAGTACTGTTGAATGCTCCAAAGCAGCCAAAAAAGTAAAATGTTTCCTTATTCCCAATTTTCACCAAAAGCACTTGTCATGTAACACACAGGTAATGATTTGCTAGATGTTGCCAGAGATAAAAACAAAAAAGTTTCTTTTACAGCTTATGTTAACACAGAAGAAATAAAATTAAAGATCTGGTCTGCAGTACAGAGCACAGTTCTTATGTTATCAAGTGGAAAAACACCTTTAAACAATCATTTTTCTGCCAAACCTCTGTTCTCAGATGGACAATGGGATTTAGCCTATTTTTTTTTTTTGTATACTAATAAAGCAGTTTAAAATATATTATTCCCACAAATACCTTTAGTAAGATCTGGAACACAGTGAAGCCCTCCATAGTATTGCGTGGCTTTTTCCATTATTAAATACTTCTACGTAAGATCTTTATCGTGCAGAGATTTATTGTATTATTTGCCTGTTTCACTCAGCCTTCAAGCTCCTAGAAAGTTCTGGCCAGCGCTTCCTGCAGGGACTGGTTTACTTGATCGGGAACCTGCTTGGGCTGGCACTGGCTGTCTACAAGTGTCAGTCAATGGGGCTTCTGCCCACTCATGCATCAGATTGGTTGGCCTTCATTGAACCACCAGAGGTGAGTGTTCATGTTCTACTAGTACCACAGTCTAGAGCAGGGGTGTCCAAGTTTTTTCTGCAGTGGGCCACTTCATCAGAATTGTATACGTGCAAGGGTCGCACTCATTTTTCACTGTGAGAAAATATAGCCTTTAATAAAATATGCAGATTGAAATAAAGTAAACGACACAAAACCTGGTTGGCTGGGCATGATAGGAGTGTGATTGCTGTCAACAATCATATAGAAATTAATGGTTATTGTATTTTTTTGTCCAGTTTTAGTGCGTTAACCACACTTTTGTTAAAAGTAACACCATAATTGGACAAAAAAAAAACAACAATATGACTTGGCATGATAGGAGTGTGATTGCTAACAGCAAACACACTTTTTATACCAGGCGACCAGTAAATGCTGGAACCTAGGCATGATGGGACTGTGACTGCTGTTAGCAATCACACTCCTATCATCCCAAATCAGCCAGTACATGGTGGCTAAGTGCAGACCCCATACTGCTGGCAGCATCAATACACAAGGGGGGCAGCTAGCCAGGTTTCCGCATGTACTGGCTGACTTGGCATGATAGGAGTGTGATTGCTAACAGCAATCACAGTCCCATCATGCCTAGATTCCAGCACTTACACATCCATGCTATCACACATACAAATTCATTCCCTCAATCAGGCATACTCATTCAAACACCCACCCCCACCACCTAACCTGCACTACCGCTCTCGATGCTGCTCACAGACTTCAGCAGGGGGCGTGGCCTCCCGCTTCCTCTGTGCAGGACAATAAGACCTCCCACAAGTAAGCAGGGCTCTTGTGATCCTGGCTGCCGATCTCACGCCGGCCGCACCTCAAGGTCCCGTGGGCCGCATGTTGGACGCCCCTGGTCTAGAGTAATGATTTGTCATATCTGATACCTGTGTTATGGAAACACTGACGTACTTTTTTGTTTGTAGAGAATGGAATACTCAGGTGGTGGACTTCTATTATGAGAGAGACACACCGAATACTCAGAACTGCAAGGAACAGTAATTAGACTGACCTCAATCAGCTTGTGATTATTCCACTGTTTTTTTGTTGGTTTTTTTTTAAAGTAAATTATTGCCCTAGTCAGCTCTGGTTATCTATGTATTTCATGTTTTCCCCACTACCCTTCCGAAGAATAATAAAAAAAACAAATAAACTATCTTTATAAAACTTTTAATCTGATCTCTATCACAGAGCGTTTTAGCCCTCCCCACACTCAGGAAACAAATCACAGACACAAATTATGTTAGCGACTTGGGGAACAATTGATTTGGCGTATCCTGCAGACATTGCTACAGCCTCTACACCATGAGAACATGTTCCACCGAGCATGGAAACAATACAATCGGCCAAGCAACTCAGCTCTCACAGGCAGGACTTACCAAACAAATATAACACTTGGAATGACAGAGTGACCAATAAGTTAAAACCTGCTTACTTTACTTACAAAAAAAACAAAACAGATACACACAAAACTTTTCATGGCCCCCCTTAAAAAAAAAAAAATAAAAAAAAAATCTTCAAGAGGATTATTACTCAAGGACAGTAAGAAATCACCATTTTTTGTGTGTGGTTCAACTCTTAGACTTTGACAGCAACATTGGCAGCAACTAGAAATTAAGTTAAACACAAGGAACAACAAGTGAAGTGCCTTTTGTGTAAAATTTAAATATTTTGTTTACAAAACGACCTTTAAAGCAGGGATTGGCAACTCTGATTCTTGAAACCGGGACTAACCAGGCTCGTTTCAGATCCAGTACAAATTTCACCTCCTTCAAAGAGATGTATCAATGGCTTCTTTGTCCCGAGATCCACGGATTACAATATCTATAATGCATTCGCATGCAGTTTAAGCAACAAGCTAGTACAGTTCAGTTGAGTCATCTTCAACACAACCATTGCAATGTTAAGGAACCAAATGACTGTTTTTAGACAGGGTGGTATTTACAGTTTCAGAATCTAGTTTAAAGTTGTGGTTTGTTCCTACCATCGCAACTCTGATTTGTGTGGGAAAATAACTATATTCCAGCTTCAGTAATATTAAAGTTAAACCGTTCTGGGCCCATTCTGTGTAGTCAGACATGTCTACAGTGGTCTTTCTAGATCTTACAGTCACCTGGATGGTCCAGAAGATGCAGTATCCACTCTTCAAGACAGCTCAGCTCCAGAACATTTAAAATAGATTCCACACATTAAGTGACCTAGCTGTTCTCCCTTTCGTACATGAGAATAGATAAGATGCATTTTAATATGAATCAAGGTTTGTAATTTGGGAGTGTAGCAACCAGGCAAATAGTCTAAATCCATACATCCAGCGTATAGCATAGAGACAAACACTACACGCAACTGGGATTTTCTCACAATCGACACCATCTTCCTGAGTGTTACGTTGGGAGCCTATACGGTGCATGGATCTCTGACTCAAAATGGTTTGTCACTCATAATCAAGGATCAGTGCTGGTACAAAAGGAGTACTAAAGCAAAAGTTTCCCAAAGCCAATGCACCATCTCAACAAATGTGTATGAACCATAACTAGAGTAAGGAAACCATCTGCTAAAGTACTGCAACATTCACCAAATATTGCAAATGTTTAAAAAAAAAAACATGGGGCCAGCAGACAAAACATACGAGCATTGGCTGCATCGCTGTTGCATAGTGGTGTGTGCTGTTTCACAGTTCTGCAGGAGAGTCCACTGCTTTGGTAATCTCCATCAGTGCCAAGTGGGGAAGAGGGGAAGAGGCTGTTCGGCAACACTCGTCCCCTATGGCAGCAAATAATAGATTGCCTTTGGCATTAGAAAGGGTTAAAAAAGGGTTTCCCCAATCGCTGAAGCTAAAATAAAAGGTTACACAATCCAATCCCTTTTGCTGATGAGAGCTTGTTCCAGCTGCTTGCTCTGAAAAGGCGGGAAGGGGAATGAAGAGGTGCAGTTTCACCCCCCCCCTCCAACCTAGATTCCAGTCAACGCTCCTTACATATGGAGTAGTCAATTTCCCGAATGCAAGCTGGCATGATGTGCTGTGGAAATGGAGCTAAGCAGGAGTCCAGCGTTAAGAGTAAATGGTTATCACTTCCGTTCCACCTCCTCTCACTAGAAGTACACGCTCCAAGCCTTCAGTTAGAACCTCTAGAAACTCCATGTCTGGGAAGAAACTTGGGTTAAAGAAACAAATGGCAACACAAGGATTGAGATAGCTGGGCTATAAATAATTGTAAAAACAAATGCTCAATGTCATCAATACCAATAAAGTTTTCCCTACCGTCAATACAGTTTTCTATAGTTTAGTTTTTAAGATTATTTCAGTCAATCAGCCTTGAGAATTCATAGAATCAGTGTCTTATGGGGGCACATCTGCTTAATGACACACTATGTCCTCCATGGGTCCTGCACAAAAGGTGGACATACATAATATTGCTTGACGGTTAATATGTACAAGAGGCATACCTGGAGAATTTTTAAAGAAGATGTTAAAAGCTGATAAACCGGTTTAAAAAATAAAATTTTACTAAGGTTAAAATGATTGTTGAAAAGTTATTTTAAGGTGATTGCAGTTCAGAAGGGGCTCTTACCGTTACACTGTGGTGTTTAACTCTATGCCCCTTCAGCTTATCACTATGATTTCACGGTCAAAGGATACAGTTCTCATCACCTTGTGAATTGCGCGGGGGTCCTGGCATATTCAGCAGAACGAGTTTGGCGTCGTGAGACTTATTGACAATGACCTCATTCAGTTTCACTGCAGTGTGCATACGCCGTACATTAGACTGATCCCTGAAAAGCATCAGAAACGTTTCACATTTAAACAACAGAACTTTAATAAATTAACACGTCACTGCTAGTTTAAATAAATCTTCGCTCACGGTCGCATGCTCAGCAATTCCTGGAAACTGGGCATTGGTTTGTTTTGGATTACACGGGCAGACTGGTGCTTGTCTTTGGTCCACGTCATGTGCACTTTGTTTGGAGCAGCTTCCGTGTCATCATCCTCATCCGAGCCAACGCTGGTCAAACGCAGCATTGAGTTCCGGTCTTTCACAAGCTGAGCCTAAAAAAAGTATACAGAGAATCACTTTAATCAGGAACGTACCCTGCAAGCCACTCTCTGTAAAGAAACATCCAGCCAAGCTTCTCTACGCAGCATGGAGTTCACAAACTCAAGCCATGCGATTCTATTTCTGTGGAGATTCTCCTGGTGACACAGGCGTACACTCCGTTCTAACACACCGAGCTTACAAAACCATTCCTTGTTAGATTTGGTCCAGCAGAACACCACATACAATGCTGAATGATGTTCTATGAAAAAAGCAGCTTATTTCACCAGAATTCAAGTTAAAGACTGCTCTTTATTATCCATACCTCTCGTTCACGGTCGGTCTTAGAGAGCCGCATCTGCCTCAGCATTTGTGATCTCTGTTCCATCATAAGCGTGCGTTCGTATGTATACGCAGAGATATCGCTGTCATGCTGTATAGGAAACAGGACCATGTTAGCCTCTTTCCTTCCTAGCCATCAACCTCCGCTCCCCAAGTCCCACTATCTCACCATTTCCACCACTTCCACTTCAGCTGGCATACGTAAATGATAGAGGAAGGTGGCCAGGTCCTTTTTCATCTGGATGCTGTTATCCTCCATCTGAGCCACAGTGAAAATACGCATCCTACATTTCCGCCACACCTGATGGAGGGAGGGTCAGAACAGACAAGACCTGATGAAATCACTGAACAATTTGTTTTCCTATATAAACAGGTATACCCTGTATGTAAAACTATTTTGGACATGGTTCCAGGACATACTTGGAAAAGACAGACATCTCAATGCATTCTTCCTGGTAAAACACTTTCTAAATAAATAAATCAGCCAAAATAAAACTAAGGCAGCTTCACTGGTGAACAACTAAACAATGATGGCACACAAATACACAAAGCTGGTGCTTATCTCACCTTGTGCTGTTTAAGCAGGAATGGCAAAAGCATGAGCATGCCCCCGTCATGTACCACCCACCACACATCTATGTGGCCTTCTGCAAGGGGCTCCCGGGAGCCAGGGAACAGCGATATGTTCTTGGCCACCAACAGTGCCTGACGTGCTGCAGTTGTTACACGCACGGTGGCTAGAAGGTGCAAAACAGCACAAAATTGTATTTGGTTACGGGTTATATGGTTTGATGTACACAAGACTTTTCATATAGACCCCACACAGGTGACAACATTAAGTTCTTACTGATAAAAGTTTTCCAGGAACGAGAGTCCTCACTCTGCCTCCAGCCACTGGGCCACCCCATGATTACAGTGTTGTGTCTCATTCCTCCAAGGCCACAAGACTGGATGAGATGGGACAGACCCTCTCGTTGCTTCTGTGCCACAACCACCTGGCAGAAGCCTTTAACACGCTCCTGCTCCATCAGCTGTTTCAGTGCCTATCAGAAAGAGACAAGGACTGGCGTAAGGATAAACACATAATGGTTCTTTGTAAATAGAGTCTGACATTAGCAGTTTATGGTAACTCCCTGTACAGTACAGACCTGCTCTGCTGCTGCAGCCTCCCCGTAATTCTCCAGATAATCTCCTACCAAAACAGAGCCCACAATGGTTAGGCCTTTTCCAGCTTTCAGTTGAGAGGCAAAAGACAGAAGGCGAGGCTGGGAAACATGTAGATCAGAGTCCAGTTTTACCAGTACGAGGAGTTGTGGTCTGGTGAGAAAGTATGCGTTAAGTATTATATGAAATATCTACCGTCTGGTTTGCATTTACGTAAGCAGTAAGCTCACCTCCAGTTTTTGGTGTGTGGTGGTCCTTCCTCCAGTCGCAAGAGGGCAAACCGTGCGGCACTTAGCGACAAACCACGAATTCCATCCCCCCATTCTTTTTCAGCCCTACATACGAAAGAGAACTTTATTGCACATTGCAATTGGGGAAATATTCTAATTCCCTGCGGGAATGATGGTAACAAGCGTAAAGTTCTCTGCAAGAAAATAGCTAAAGGACAAACTTACCCGTGGTACTCAATGTATTTGTAAATCATGCCAGCGATGACCATGGAGATGATGGCATAGTACCAAGAGGATATGAACATAAGAGCTACGCATAGCACCATTCCCAAAAAAGACAGAGTCCTGTAAAAGAGACGCATTTGGTTCTGCAATATAGTATTTTCTGAGGATTTGTACGCTTGCTTCCGTTAAGTTTTGTCTTAAAAGGAAATTACTGAGCAGGACCTACCAGTGGTAATAATGGAAGCGAGGGCGCCAGTTTGGGGAGCGAAGGAGGGTCTGTAATCCACAGGCCAAGTTCACAAAGAGATAGCACATCAAGAAAAACCTGCAGCAGCAGAAGAGGAGGAGGAACTTAATGAGAAAGAACAGCGTTGGTTCACATGGCAGAAAGCCAGAAAGATAGGTCTGTGAGCACTGTACTATGCAAAAAAACAAACAAAAAAAACACGTGCCCCCGACACACAGAACAATCCTATCGTTAGAAGTACATACATTGACAAGATAGGGGCTACCAAGTCCAGAGAAGCAATGAGGATCCCAAGCTCAGCAATCACAGCCGTTAACAGAAGGGCCCACGTAGGCTCCCCGTTACTCTTCCCGTGACCAAACACCTTTGAGAATAAAAAAAAAGCTACATTAACTCAGCATATTTCCAGATACCCGATAGCACTTAGTGCCGTCTAATCTCGATTCCTGTTCACTAAACAGTGATTTTTTTTCAGAGAGTCGTAAATTCCATTTGCAAATTTTACTCAGCACTGGACAGCTACAGGTTTGACAAACCCCATTTCCTTTTCTCCGTTCCTTCATCTTACCCTCAGGAAAGGAATGATCCCATCCTTGGCAATAGCCTGCAACAAACGAGGCGCTCCTGTCAGACTTTGTAGTCCCGCGCCACAGGTGGAGAAGAAAGATCCAATCACGATAACCCAAGGCGATGGCCACGAAAGAGCTCCCACGACAAGCGTTCCCTTAACAGCATCACCAAACCTGCAGGAGACGAGAAGAGTTATGGCTGCCCTCTCCGGAAGGTCACCCACACACACTCAGGACCCACTAGTCCTCACATACTTGTCTCTGAGCACTACTCCATCGATACAGGCGCCAAACAGGATGACATTGCTGAGATCTGACGACAGCCGTCAAGGAAAGAAGCTGAACAGAGTCGGAATATATGCACAAGAGACAAAAACTCTGCATGTTTGCCCTTACCCAATACACGCAGAATAATGCAACAAACACGGTGATCTCTGTGAGATCTTCAAGGTCTCCATACACCTTGAATTATGTATGAAATGGGAGTTTAAACCATGAATCTCCTGCAAACACTCCCTTTAGTGAATAACAACCAACCCCCCCCCCCCCAAGAAGTGTTTTACTTAACAGTGCCATTCCTAACTAACTAGTTACGCAAATACACATTGGAAGATCTGTTATTTTAGTCTTCTGAAGGTTTAATAATAGAGAGTTTTTAGGCTATTGTGTCTCATGACAATTAAGTGTTCCAGCAAAATATCTGAAGGAGACAATTTTTTTTTACAGTATTAAAGTCCTTTTTCTATTAAAGATTTGGGTAAAAGAGATGACTCTTCTACTGCTGCTTTTATAAAAGCGCTAAAGTCTTTAACTTTCCGTGCGGCTTCTGCCTATTCATTGGTAGAGATCGGCCATGGGTCTAAGCTTCGTGCTTTTGTGACTCCATCTTTGCACATACATAGGCTGTGGGAATGTACACTTGTGACCTGGACCTGCACCTGGGCACAAAAGCTTGAGATAAAGCGGTGGTGCTTAGGCCATCCGCTGATTGTTTCATATATGAAAAGGAACAAGCTGGAGGGACTGATTATTATATTATATTATTATACACTTAGCATGGCGCTGTAACCACACTAGGCAAATAAACAGCCAGACTCAATCTGATAAGCGTAATAATTTTATGCTGTGTGAATTGTTGAGAACCCTCGGTACAGATAGACTGCTATGCTACACATACACACAGGAGCCAGAGAATCCTTTCCACGACCTTGGATATGTTTACTAAGGTATCGGCAGCGTGGTTCTGAGATTAAGTGATATCTCCTGGCAGCAGACACCATGTATTTTGGCTCCTGCACTGAAGTGACGGCTTCCCGATCCGTAGGAGACATTTTTTAACGTTTGCAAAAACATAGGCACATGTATTTTCACGGCGTGTCTGAAGACGACTGAAACAGGACTATTCCCCCCCCCCCCCCCCCCAAGTAGGATGGGGATCTTTAATCCCAGTGGTCATGCAGTAATGAGTTATATTTCTGATAGATTTCCAATTTAATATTTATATTGCGAGCCTGACATTCAGGTCATGAATTCCCTTTCGTGTTCATTCTTACTAATGATTCTGTCTTTAGATCATTATTCATTCACAGTTCCAAGGCACAGGCAGTTAAGACATTCGTGATACCGTTTAGTGGACAAGAGGTAATGGGGTAAGGTAAAACAAACTACATTGTACTGTCTTCTCTGGGAGCAATAAGACAATGTTGGTTTCTGTATTGTACGCATGGTAAGGATACAGACTAACGAGGTGGTTAGGATTGCAAGAATAGTTCCAATGGGGATTGATTTCTGTGCATCCTTGAGATCCCCAGAGCGGTTCGACCCAGCCATTATTCCTGCGGAAGAATAGAATTCAGAACTTGTTCTCAAATTGAGACACAATGCGACAGGAGACACACTGTACACCACATAGCAAAGAGGAGAGAAATCCTGCCTTGCCCTAAATAAGTTTTATTTTAGACAAATTATGGGTGGGTCTGCCGTTCGTACAAGTTACTGCCAGTTTCCCATGAGGAAGAGCAGTCTTCCCAAAGCACAAATTGTACTGTACACATAATAGGCATAAATTCACCGCATGCATGCGCAGTGTGAGCCTCAGGAAACCAGCACTTCCTGCAAGAATGATCATACAAAGCAGAAAAAGGAACGCACGCAGTACAACCGCTCGCCTCTTGGCTCACATTTTACATGAAATAAATAAAACGAAAAGGAACCGCCAACAACATGCTTTTCAGGCTGACGGCATGTTAGCCTCTCTACGAGGCTAGTGTTCCACTGGCATAGACGAGCGAGAAAGGTTGAGTCACTGGGGGAAAGAGGGCACAGTACACTCGGCGGTGCTAGATTCCAGAAAGAAGGTGACAGCCACAGTAAGCCAAAAGAGTAGCTTTTCTGAATTAAATATCAACCAATTTGGGGATTTAATACAGATAAAGCAAGGAAATTAATGTAAAGATCTTCATAAAATATCCCCACTATAAAAAATAAGTGATAAAATTGCACAGTAAATATTGTGTGTGAACTACAGGTTACGAACAACACAACAAACATAATCCTTGGTTTCATCCATTGGGGGTCATGGCAGTCCACAACCATTTACCTGTCACTGACGGGAAGAATATTCCAACAAGTAGCGTGAATGAGGTTGTGATGTCAGCAAGAACATAGTCATGGGAGAGGGATCCTAGCTCTTCTTCTGATTTCAAAGATGCCTTTTCTATAAATTCTCCTTTCTGGATGTAATTGCTCCACACGTTCTCTAAATTGGAAGTAGGAAATAAAACAGATGGTTGACGCAGCGTGCAGGGAAAGGGCTGCGATGATTGAACATACATTGTATGTCCATATGCTCTGTAAGGAAAATTGATAAGGTTCGGTATGTACCAGAGATGATGCCACTGGTCAGTCCAGGTATCCCCTGGATCTCGGTGACGTTGTTGTGCATGAAGTACTCATCGCAGCTTGCATTCAGCTGCCCGGGCGGGTGACAGAAGAGGTCCCACAAATCGGTGGTGTACGTCATGTTGTCCTTCTCTACCGTTTTAGCGCAAGCACTTATACGAAGACTTGACAAAGTGCGATTACCAAGCATACAAACTCTATAAAAGAGGAGAAAGAAAGAGAAGCATTAGACTACCTAGAATTACAGTTCTGGACAACAGTTTGGGTTTTTTTTCTGTTTCTACATCTTTTGTTATAATACCGTTTCATATATGGAGAAGAAATATACGGACACTAATTAAGTGGATCTCAAGTGTTTTATAGAAGAGGTTGTGGCTATACAATGGCTTAATTACACATTTTTTTGCCTCCCCACCCTGCAATATGTATCTATTGAGATCTAGTGGGCCCACTAGGGTTTGCCCTTGATAATCCACATAGAAATCGGGGTGTCTGGATGTATATGTGTCATGTGTATTAGGCTGTGTTGGGAACCTGAATCAGTTTGTGTCCATACAGGGAAAAATCTTAATGTTAAACTGCGCTGGAAATCTCTCTCCAGCGTGATCATCAGGGTGAGGCACCATGTCTAATCCGGAGAGAGAGAGACTACAATGTTCTCTCTCTGGTTTGCTGGGAAAAGTGAATCTGTAAAGAATCTTTGTAAAGAAAGCACATTAACAAGGAAATAAATGGAGACTATGGGCCAGCTGAAAGCAACAGCAATACCTTTGAAACGTTAGAATCTTTAAACTCTTAGTAAACTACGTGAAAGTAACCTAATATCCCAACAAAACTAGGCATTTTCAGAAATGCTACGGAAACCAAGACTAGATGACATGCTTTTAACCCAAGAATCTGTGAGGAAT
This sequence comes from Spea hammondii, assembly GCA_029215755.1. Taxonomy (NCBI): domain Eukaryota; kingdom Metazoa; phylum Chordata; class Amphibia; order Anura; family Pelobatidae; genus Spea; species Spea hammondii. The sequence goes on along the minus strand of JARDYJ010000001.1, from coordinate 128,159,519 downwards.
GTGGCCTTTTGCACGGTTTCACATATTAGCAGAAATCAAACAAATAAAACGGGCATTTCCAATTATGATACACCATTAAATTAGCGTAGACAAGTATATTTTCTCTACTCCTACCAACACCACCAAAACGTATAGCTTGGAAATACTTGCAACCAATGGATCAATTTAACCCCTTAAGGACCAGGCTGTTTTTCACTTTTTGTACCCTTTGAGACCAAAGCTGTTTTAACACTTTTGCGGTGCTCGTGTTTAGATGTAATTTTCTCCTCACTCATTTAGTGAACCCACACAAATTATATGTTGTTTTCCAGGACAAGAAGGGGCTTTCTTCAGAAGCCATTTTTTTGATCATTGAAAATTGAAAAAAAACGCACACATTTTCTGACTTTTACCTGAAAAATCTATTACTCATCCAAAAAAGCTAATGAAAAAAACAGCTAAATAGATTCCACTATTTGCCCTTAGTTTAGAAGTACCCAATGTTTTTATGTTTTGTTCTGCAAGTTATTGGACAATAAGTACAAGTAGCATTTTGATTTTTCAAAACCATTTTTTCCCCAAACCTGGTAACCCTTCCCCCATGTGCTATTTCGGGTATCTTTGCAATTTATCCCGTCAAACCATATATTTTTGAAAACTAGACACCTGAAGGTATTTCAAATGCTGGCATTTTAACCCTTTCCATGCACTATTTCTACTACCACCCTTTGTGGTATTTTTTCCCCCCCACACAAAATGTACTTCAGGTATAAATTTATAGCTCCAGGTATACGTCACTATCAAACAATGTGTGTTCAGCAGCATCTCCCGAGTACAGTGATACCCCCCCATGCATGGATTTGTGTGGTGTTTTACTAATCACATTGTGATTAGAAAGCTGGGCTCCATTGACTTGCAGTACCTGTATGCAACCTGCAAGTGGAGCCAGAGTTCTCAAGAGGGTCTGGAGACCCTCTAGCGAACTTTTCTCGGTGTTGCTGAATGCCTCGACATCGAGACATTACAGCAACACCGTTTAAGCTAAGAAGGTGATCGTAGATCACTTTCTAAGCTTGATTAATAAAATGACGTGACAGGCACGTCATTGGTTGTTATCTGACCATTTGGGGGTCATGCCTGACCCGTCAATTGACGTTAGGGGTTAAAAATGAACAGTGAATTTATGTATGTATGGCTTTAGTCACAAAGGACAGGAATGAAGGCAACAGTATTAAGTACAAATTTTCCCAGGACTGCCAAATACTGTGGCATCAACGTTCCTAATATTTGAGGCTACAGTGACAGACGTACTAAAATGTCTCCGATACTGTAATTCAAAGTAGGGACTGTCGTCATTAAGCCAATCTGTGCTATCATGACGAGGGTGAGAGAGAGAGAAAAAGAAGTATATACACTGTGAATCAACTCACGGGAATTCAGGTGGCGCAAATGCAGATTTCAGGGCCCCAGTATAGATGGCAAGAATAGACAGTATGACGCAGGTCAGGAATAGAGAGGCCAACTTGTTCACATAACGCACTCCCACAAACACGATGACAGACATGATAAGGAGGAATCCAGAGCCATAAACTCGCATATTGTTCAGCATTGCTGCCGACTCTTCCGCTGCTCCCTGTCCTTCAAATATCACAGCCTCTGGGGTGATATAAACCTAGACAGAAGGACACAAGATGTTCAGCAACAGATGACTAAAGTGGAACAGGTCCAGAACAATTATCATTAACCAAGTCACTTGAGCTGTACACACAAAATTAGTTTAAATAAACTTAAAAAAACAAATGTGTTTGTTTCAATATTATACTTTTTTAGATTCCCTTCTCACTTGCAACATCTTGTGCCTGTTCTCTGTTTTATTTGCATAATTACATAACCCGAGGTCTCTGTTTATAGTAAAACAGCATTGGATTGCTCTCTCAGAAGTGATCCATTGTTTACAGTAAAGCAACAGGACAAGTGAGTTTAAATGGCTTATCTTTACATGATGAAAAAGAAAGTGGTTAAAGCACAAAGCAATTTGGAACAAGTACAGTCATCAACCCCCTTACAAAATGTCATTTTAAAATATAAAAAAGGGTAATAAAAGAAGGATATTGTTCACATGTAACTAGCTTAACTTTTTCCAAAAGCAGGTTTAGCTCAATAATTACAAGATTCTCATTGTTAATATCAAATCTTGTTGCTTTAAATACACTCCTGTCACATCCCAAACATCCCACTTTTGTCTATCCCTGTAAAAATGGCTATAAAGGGAAGGCTCAAATCCTTACCAGAAATATCTCAATGGCTCCGAGGATATACATTGCAGTGGCAAACGTTGTTCCCAAGTAGAAGCAGAGACCAACAGCCCCTCCAAATTCTGGGCCAAGTGCCCGCGATATCATAAAGTATGAGCCACCCGCTAAAGAGAGAGAAAATAGAAAATGTAATATCACATTCTTATATGTAGCATGTGCACAATCATTATATGGCAAACATCCCACAACCACAAAGGGTCAATCAAGGCAGTGGATATTTAAAAACATAAATTAAAAAATCTGCATTATATGCACATCCAGAGACAATCAGCAGTGAGCAGATTTTGCACAACTAGTCTTCGGTGACTACTTGTTTTCAGCTCACTAATGTGAAAAGGATCTTGATAAAAATGAACTATTTTGAAAAAACATGGCTTGTTTGAAAGAACTGCTGCTGGCTCCAGTATGGAATATGAGACAATGACAACCATTCGATGCCCACAACAGGAGGTTGTCTTAAAATGTTCTCTGCTCTCCCTGTTATCTGCTTATGTATGCAGACTCAATCCAAGCCTATTATCTAGCTGGTATGTGGCAGAAACACACAATTCCATATAAGCCTTTTAGCACACATTTGTTATCCATGTTTCCTCTAGGGAAAATATAAAAAGCTAAATACCCAATGGTAGAGGAGCTAAGTAGGTTCTCACCTGGTACTACTCCATTCGTTGCTATTGCACTCATAGAAATGGCGGTAAGCATTGTCTGCAGTGAGCAAAAAATTGACATAATTAATATTTTCATCGAGCCCACCCAGATCATGTATGCAACCAGTCTTTGAAATACTCACACAGCAGCAGCAGGAAAACACAATGAAAAATGAATGAACAACTCCAGCTGTCCCAACCACCCAGGGAAGACGGAGGAAAAGGATCACACCAAAAATATTCTGCAGGCATGGGAGATACACTCCCATAATTGTTCCCATCCGAGTAGACTGCAATAAAATAAATAAAGTAGTAAAATACTCAGGACAAGATAAAAGAGAATGAATGAAGAACATAACGGCTGGTTGGGGGGGAAGTGCACCTGAATGAAAATTCATAACACACACTGTTGAGAGAGATATAAAAGGGGATATAAGCATAGAGACAAAATCAGCAAATATGTCTGCCAGCTGGCATGCATGCGTGGCCACACTCATGCAGATGAAAGTCTTTCATGGGACAAGCGGCATTGTGGGAGCTCACAGCCTAGCCATTAATTTTGTCCAGTAACAATATCTTTTCATCTATCCTTGCCAACAATTTTGCTGTAAAAAATAAACAAAAAAATCTACGCTTGATTCTACGGTCCTCCTTACTTTCGAAGGTTTTTTCTTGCCTTCACTCTCTTCCTCATGCTCTTTAGCACCCTGCGGGAGGTTGGTGTAATTCGCCAGACGGTTCAGCAGGGAGGAAACCTTAGGCCGAGTGTCCATTTCTTCCTGTACAGAAACAATTGAAATGAAAAATGAGAATGTTAGAAGTGGTGGAGGTGTAAGTTCAAGGAAGAGGTTGCAATGACTTTCTGTCATCTGTCGCTTACCTCAAAAAGAGCCAGATTCCTGTCGTAGGATTCCTCCCCCTCCTCACTGTGGTTCTGATACAGAGATGAATTCTTCCTCCGGTCAATTTCTATATTAAACAAATGAATGTTATTTTTTGTGCCTTATGCCTTACAACGCACCCCGCTGCCCTGGAACATACCTAGCAGTTTGCTGTTCTCCTCTGTGACCGATGTCTGGCTCCTATCTGCAGACAAAGAAGATGACAAAAAACAAACATCACCACCACCATCATCATCATCATCTGAGTGCATATTTCCCCAAAATATTTTACCTGTATGTACAAATACAAAATTATAACTCCTGACTCTGCAGGAGAGTGGTTATAGCAGTTTACATTCAGGTCTTGTCATAATAGTGTTAATTAACACCTAGACAACCAGAGGGATTAACATAGCAAGGAAAATACCAATGTTGCACGGTAAGCATGATCACACATTTCTACAGTACCGATCACCAAACATTTGTACGTTGTTTCTGCCCATGGCACAGCACTGCAGAACATGGCACAGCACTGCAGAACATGGACCAGACAAAGCGAAGCAAATTAATGTACGCCATCCCAATGAGTTTCTATGCACCATGAGAAAAATGATTCCATCATACATCATATGTTATAGTAAAATACGACACCCTATTCGTACTGCATGTTCTGGGACTACATATCATTACTCATACTTCCGTTATTTAATGGAGCGAAGCCAGGTCAATGACCCTAATGGACAGCAGACTGTATGTCCGCAGAGGTCTCCCAGTCTAGCGGAAGGCCACAAGATCAGCAATAATAATTAACAGATTTCACATTAGACATGAATCCTCCTACCACCAAATTAAAAAGTAAAAACATGTTTACAACAGAACCTGCTAATGATCGGACAATCTCACGCGCTTAGAGCGGAGTTAAGGATAAACAGTTAACTCACCATTATCCCAGGTGTCTTCTCTTTCAGCCCATCCTGTGGGACTGGAGCTCTCCCCTTGCTCGGCATACTCGGGATCTGGCACTTTCGTGACAGTGAAGTGCGGCATGGCTACCCTTCCCCTGTCTGCTTTGTACTTTCAAAGTCTACGCAGTTACTTCCTATTTCGACCTACACACCCTCACCTGTCCACCTCAATGTTTACTCCCCCACAAAAAGGTGTTCTCTTCGCCTGTTTCACCGCCCTTCTCAGTCTGCCATTCTTTAGCTCACTCCTCTTAAAAACTCATGCACTTTTTTTTTTCAGTCCCTCCTCTCTTAAGTTTTCAGCTAAAGTAAGCCATCTGCACCTGGTCTTTTTACTCAGCTTTCTTCTCCCCACCCTGTTCCAGAACTTTTCTATCTCAATTGCTCGCTGTCCTATTTTGGGCACATTTGTGCTTTGTTTTCTCCTCCCGTGCAATATCTCCCTTCCTCTCCGGGGACACACACACTATCACTGCTTCCCCGTCAGTCACGTGTTCCTTCGGCATCACGGTGGGAGGTGCACAGTCTTAAAGGTGCAGCTACCCTTAGCACCTTCCAGTCAAACCAATAAACTATGTAATCTCCCTTTACAGGTGTTGAAATCATGCCTTGTGTTTGCTCATTCATACAGGTTGTAATTCCTTTCTACAGGTGCCAAATGTTGTACCAGGGTGCTAATCGGACTGTATAGCCCAAAAAAAGTTAAGCGTCTGTTATTAAGCCATTCCCATAAATTGTTTTTAAACTTAAGGTGTGACTATAATAAACACACCTGTCATAGCAACATAAGGTAGGAGTAACCAGAGTGAGTGATCCCACGTAACCTGGGGCCACAATAATACATGTTCTACGAGAGTGGGCAAGCCCAACAATGCTGTGTCTCCTTTACTTGACCTCAACTTGCTACACGTTATAGGGGATTGATTCATATTGTGCTAGGCTTTGCTCTAATGTTAAAATGACAATCTAAGGTTATCTGTCTGTTCTGAACAGAGATTATAATAAAGTCCTCAAACACTGCTGAGTTTATATCTGACATTGACTTCCTGACCGGATATTATCGGGACAGGCTCAGACTACACTTGCTTTTTTTTTTAATGGGCTGTGACCACCTCCTTGGAAATCAGGTTTCATCATCTATTTACTGATGAACATCTGCAGCATCTCTATCTAATCTAAAGTGTCCTCAGCAGTCCGTCCATTATGTGTAAAACTTGCCCAGGAGCCAGCATTTAAGAAATCGGGAAGTTACGTATCCATTCAAGTTAATGCACAATAGATTTAGAAGTTAGGTGCCGTCAGATAGGAGACACATCTAACTGGCTCCTGGGGTTTGTCTAGACCTCATGAAGACTGCCTGAGAATGTAATCATTTACAGCTAGAGTATGTGGCGTAACATCTTAAAAAGGGATCAGGACAGGTTCAGTGCTGAACCTCTCTCCAATTTAGTAGGACATCCAGATCAGACACTGGGCTTTCTGATGTCTTGAATCTTCACACTGCGTTATCAGGACAGGTTCAGACAGTACTTGGTTTCTCTATTATGTGCCATGAGTTCCACACTCGAGATTACAAGTAATGGCTCAAACAGTGTTGGGTTTCTCTTCCATCCTCAGTAATATAAGCAGCGAACATATCTGTCTTATGATTCTAAAAAAACACAGAACGCCCTGGAGACATGCATGTTGAGTTGTGTCATCAGAAGAGGAGGGATGAAACATTGGCCTGGGTGGGGGAGCTGTGTATAAGATAAGAGGCAAGTAACTAAGGCTTGTGACAATACAGGAACATGCAGAAGACCTGCATTTAACCCTTTGCTACCTAAAATATTTCAATGTAACACTCTCGTACATAGAGGTCTTGAAATAGAGGGACTTTAGCACTTGCCATTAACAGATATCTACAGAGCTATGACACCCTTTTACCTACTGGAGTTACGTCAATAATAAAGAACAGACGTATTTGCCCCTACACCTTTACTTTGTGGGTTTATAAACTCCCCAGCAGAGACATAGCCTCTCACAATCTATATACCTGAACAGTTGTTTTTATCCTGATTCCAATGATTTGTGCTCTACATGTAAAAGTTACTAACCTCATTCATTCATTCCCACAATAGCACATAACCCTTCTGTCTTCTACCAGTTTGCCAACATCTCCTTGTTATCCTACAAAGCATTGCATCCAAAAAGTTCCAACACATCACCTGATGATTTTTATATAATCATATATATTTTTATATATATATTTTATATAATATAAAAATTATTTATATAGCGCCATCATATTCCGCAGAGCTGTACACAAATGACAACATACTCTGCACGACTTAATATTTCCCTTAGTACTTTGCCCGCCATAGAACCCCAATTAAATGATTACCTTCTCCAGAGTCCATGGAGTTGGAGGTCCTTTCACTAGTTGGATCCACAGCCGTAGTCGCCAGCGAGCTTTCGCTGTACGCTTCACTGCGACTTGCATCGCGGACACTCTCACGGGAGCTGAATCTGACGCGGGAAGAGGAGCTGAGATCTGGGCTGGTATCTGAGATGCCCCCCAAATCATCCATCTTGGTTGGGGTCACCGTGAACCGCACCGATGCCATTTTGGGAGGCATTGGTGCCAATTCCTCGCTCTGAGCGGACGTCGTCCCACCTTCCAAGCAAAATCCCAACAGAGATTGAATTTTTTGGTATCACAGTTTGTTGATATGTGATACCTAGAATAACATGTAAATCTTGTAATATCAGAGAATGATACAGCGATACAAAAAAAATCTTAACTTTCAGACTGTCCAAAAAGAATTGATATTAACGTCATTCACCCACAAAGCCATTTCAGACTATGTTACCAACAAAACAAAAAAAAAATTGTATCAAACATAAAAAACAAACTTTTCATTTACTGCAATAAACCATGGAGATTACATCGGATTTATGTATATATATACACAGACTGTGTATATATAAATATAGCTAGCAATAAAATAAAAACAACAATCAGCCTAAATATTTTAGAAAAGAGAATTTCTATATTCTTGCACGGTCACCATCAAGCGTGGCTGTACATAAAATGAAATATATATATATATGTTGAAACAAGTCAACGGATAATTATTTTGACGCTGGAAAGTGAGATAAAACCCGTACTCCTTGAAGATGTCTAGCGTCCAGTCCAAGAGAAGCGATCAAGCTCTATGAATGATAAGAACACGGGGATTCCTTGAAAGATACAGAAACCTTCCAGAAGAACAGGGCAAGGAAGAAAGAAAAAGAAAAACAAAAAGGTATAATAAGCTGACTGCAGAGGCTTTTAAGAGAAACAGATAAACAAAAAAAGGAAGCTGTAAAACAGGAACCCCCAAAAACCACAATTTTAAACCGGAATCAAAAACTCATAGTAATCCAACCTGGCATAAGCAAGATTGATGATAAAGCCACAAGGAGAATGACAGGCTGGGATTATCCACTGAATAAAATCAGGTTGAAAAATCAGGCCATTCACAGAAAAAAAAACAGTGCTGACCCTAATCAGAAGGAATAAGGCATATTAACATAAATTAAAGAAAGATGCTCTTTTCCTGATTTAAATTTTAAAAAATGAGGTTATAAATCCAAGGGCAGCGTCTGCGTGAAACGAGAATCTTGTATAAAAGCGGTAGTGCGGGAAGCCGGTAACCCGCTAATGAAAGGGGGGAGGAAGAGAGGATGAGTCAGGGCGCACAGCGCCGGGGACAGAAGATGAAGGCAGAAGCGAAAACAAGATAATGAGAGGACGAGGAAAGAAGAATAGAGGAGAACGGCGGGAACGCGCAGGACGTGCGCGGCGCGTACACAAGGAGGGAGGAAGGCGGGGTCAGCGAACGCTGATTGGTTGCTGCGTGTGCCTGGTTACCATACGCTTGTAATAATAGCTTGTGTACTGTGTGCGTGAAGCGTGGAGTAACAGCTTGCTGGGGGGTGGTGAATGTGTCACTGGGTGTTATTAACAGCTTGCCTATACAATCCCAATACAATAATTTTCATACAACTGGCCTGCCGGCCACCGGCTTCTTCTATTGTGCTGGTGTGTGTGTAAGGGCTTTTGACTGTGGGAAGCAAACGACACCCCTGTGGTACTATGACTAAAATACACCATTGAAAAGGGCTGCATCACGGACAAAATGTTTTCTGCTAAATAAAATCGGCGCAATTATTAATACAATGTAAGTGTATTTACTTTACCAAGATGGTGGTAGATAAGGAAAACAGCCTCCCAGCAGAAGTGGTAGAGGCTAATACAGAATTTAAATATACATGGGAACAGCCATAAAGTCATCCTGAACGTAAGACGTGATCAAGTGCTGATAAAGGTCTTTATACCAGGAAAAATGGGCTGAACATTCTTATCTGCCATATAATTCTATGTAAACTAAGCACAACCTAAGAGGTTTACGATACAATACGCTTTGGGGGTCAAACCCTTAATCTTATGGACAATCGGTGTTAAAAAGTATGTTAAATAAAACAACCACATAGTCGCCTTGGTTTGTGACAGCTGAATTCTGGGAAAGTACAATCCGGCGTGAGTCAGTCAGCTATTCTTATCTCCACAGCCATTCACTTTTATCAGCTTAACTGCTTTGAAAACAACAGTATGAGGTTGTGAGGGACTCCAGTTAAGGTAATAATGTCAACAATGCCTTACTCTATTCATCTTTGTTGTGTCTTTTTGCTATGTTATTTCCATCTTCCTCATTTAGTGTACCCACACAAATTATATATATATATATATATATATATATATATATATATATATATATAACATAGCAAAAAGACACAACAAAGAGATGCAAGAGTGGAAGTGCATCTGAAATCCAAATCAACTGGAAATAAAAATGAAAAACCCATATGAATATATATATATATATTGGGAGTTTTTCGGAACAAGTAGAGCTTTTTTTTAATCACATTTATAAACGTAAGGCATGGCATTTAAAAAAAAAACAAAAAACACACATTTACTTCGAGCTTTACAGGTACATTAATTGTACAAAGCTAGTTTAAATGGGAAAAAATACCAAAAAAGTATTTAACTTGATTCGGAAACCACCCGTATATTAATATGGGTTTTTCATTTTTATTTCCACAAGCATGTGATCACATGCACAAAAGTGTGGGGATCTGCTGTGGAGTGACTGCTCTGGTGAGAAAGGTAAGAAACAGCGATGCCCTTGTGATTTAACCGATGATGTACCAATCACGTCATGGGTCCTGTAGGACCATCTTTTTATGATGTAGCTCGTATATCATTAGTCGCTAACGGGTTAAGGTACTTATAAAAAGGAAAAAAATAAAGTACTTATGTAGAGGCTGGAATCCAAAGCTCTCGCTCCAAATCTATGGTGATAGTCAAATGAAAGACTAATAGAGGATGTTGTATAACGCTACTTGTTTCTGCATCACATGCAAGAGTGGAAGTGCATCTGAAATCCAAATCAACTGTAAACATGAATATTTTCACTTAACAGAAGTGAAAATGATATCAGATAATAGGTGCTATACTACACCAATATTCGCTAGCCACATTGGCATATGTACCGGAGATAAGTGTTTGAAATGTAATTTATCAGAAGCTGATTTGCTACATAATCTGTGGTTGTGCCAGAAATTGCGACTCTTCTGGTGTTCTTCTTTGAAGTCACAGGTTTGGCCCATTATGAATTATTACCTAGATATCACCTTTATGTCGGGTTCTTATAATCTCCCCAGTAATGTTTCTAAAAGTCAGGTTACTGGATTTTGTAGTCCTCTTGCCTCTCAAATGCATATTAATCAATTGGCTGGATCCTGAGCCTCTTTAGTTGTCTAGATGCATCAGGTCTTGCTGATGGAGTGGAGTGGGCCTTAGCTAAAGCTAATAAAGAACACGACGGAGTAAAGTTTTCTAGCACCTGGGAACCATTTATTGTGTTATTACATATCCATACGGGGGGGGGGGGCATCCAAAAGAGCTTCAAAAAAGCTTTTCTTATGAAAAAGAAAGTACACTTGCTGCTCAAGGTGGTTCTACAAGTTATTAAATCATTAGGTGTACTGAGTTTTTCACACATGGCTTCTCCATTGTGAAAATAAATCATGACACATTATATGTCATGTATTGTTGTTCATCTGAGGTTGTATTTACCTTATTTTTAGACCTAGTAATGAACAAATGACTGTTATGATCTCCTAATATGTAAAATCATAGAATTCAAAGAAGTTTGTACTCTCTTTTTCATGAATGGGGCCTGCACCATTGGGTCTGTAAGATGCTTGGATTTGGGCGGTGAGTGGGTATGGTGGTGCAGGGATTCCTCTTTGCCCCAAGAGATTGTATACAATATTTTTGGAAGTGTGTCCCACGTTTTGGTATGCTATTAAGTTGGGGACCTCCCTGTTGTCAGACATGAGGCTTTGGCATCATCTCTCGACAATAATAAAATGTTATTGAAAAAACATTTTAAATCTGCTTAACGGCAGCTTAATATGGGGCAGAGAAAACCTAAATATTTTTTAATGAAATTATTTCGTTTTTAAGGTATAGCTGATAGATATTTCCTAAGGCATCATAGTCGTGACTGCAGTAGAGTAAACCACAATTTCCTTAGCCAGACTGTTTTGATCCAGTGATTATGTTTTTCTATGAAAATTGCCGCATTGGAACTGGGATCCCGAAGACTTGTTTTTTTCGTGGGGGGAGCAGGCCCCTCTAAGACTTAATTGGGTCACTCTGGCCAAGGAGGAATGGAAGGAGCTGCATATCACCTTGTGGGACTGCAGCCTCAGAAGAGGAAGAATGGAGATACAGTGTCCACTGTGGCCTAAAGACTTTTTGATGCGCTTTTTCGCCCCCAACACATCGATGTGAAGCATGAGGTACCTCTGGCTTTATTAATGGGAAAAAAAAGTTTTGTGTTTCTGAAGTTTTTCTTTTGGTTTGCAATGCATGAATAGTATATTCCGGCATAGAACATGTTTCATGTTGAAAAACATGGCTCTTTCAAACATATACTTCCCCTTATTTCACAAAATAAGCTTTATTATCTTGGATGATTCAATGAATAACAGTTTTCTCAAGCACTGACAATACATTCTTACGAACAATCACGTGGTTATCTCATATGATTGGAAAATCCTGACAAACATCACACTCCTTAGTCATCAATATCAATAAATCAGTTGAAATAATTTTATCTCCTTAAATGGGAACTCCCATAATTTTTTTATTATAAGCATCAGATTAAAAATAAGTTTTTTTAAAACGTCTCGTTATTTAAAACAATTCTTATTTTTGCATATAATGTTTTAAGGCAGTTGCATATTAACCATTTGCATTTGCTCTGGCTGTATTCTCTTATCTCATCCTGGCTCCTTATCATACTGCCTCTAGCAAACAGTAGAATGGCTCACTATTAATTACCCAGGTGGACATAGTAGCTAATAAACATCTGTGGAGGAATAGCATCGTGATGGCAAACGTTTTTGGGCCCGAGTGCCCAATTTTCCGCACGAAAATAAGTTACAAGCCTCAAAGTTCCAGTCAAATCTCCGTTTATTTCCATAAAATAGAGAAGGATGTGAGTACAGGGATGAAATACATCGCATCGTGCGTCATAGCACGGAACAGCAAGTACAATGGTAGAAGGTAAATATGACAGGTAGAGCAAGAAACAGAACAATATACAAGATATTATCCAAACAGCACATAACCATACATATTTGACAACACAGAGTCACCTGTACAAGTATCATAAATCCCACATAGTGCCGGCAAATGAGGAAATGTCGGGAGACGGATAAGACCAGTGCAACGATATAAAAAACAGAAAACATAACCGAAACAGAAAAAATTGCTGCTGCGCAGGGCCACCGGTCAGTAAATAACCCAATAGAGGCAGTGGAGGATAAAAGACCTGGGGAGACGAGGGGGGAAAGAAGGCAGAGGCAGAGGGGAGGCAGGGGAGAATCATATGTGCATGGCCAGCCCAGCAAAGACCCATAAGGCACAGTCAAGGAGTCCGAGAGGCTCCGACAGCCGGTGGAAAACACAGGTCAAGAAGACGTGTCGAGGACGTAAAGAGCGACCAGGGTAACCATTTAAGGCCATTTTTATATTCGCGGCCCATCGAGGCAGCCACTAGATCCTCCATATGGGAAATGAGGTTCATCCGAGATATCCAAGCCGCAATAGGGGGGGGACCACGAGTCCTCCAAAATCTCGGTATGACAGCTTTGGCGGCTTGGACCATATGGATAGTGAGAGAGCGCTTATATGAAGAATATGAGGATTGGGTGTGATGTAATAAAAGGGCTCCAGGGGAAGCCTCAAAACCAGGATCTGTGACCGCCTTTATTACCTTAACAACTACATCCCAGAAGGAACGCACGTCCCTACACTCCCACCACAAATGCAGGTAAGAACCATCAGCGAGGCCACATCTCCAACATAGCGGAGATACCTGAGGGAGGTAGCGGTGAACTGACAGTGGGACCCTGTACCACCTGGACAATAATTTAAAAGAGCATTCTTGTGCCCTACTGGAAATGACACCCTTATGTGTAAGGGAAAGGATCTTGTCCCAGTCCGAGTCGACGAGCTGGAGACCCAAATCACGCTCCCAGAGGCTAAAATAAAACGGCTTGGATTGACTGTGTTCAGCAAGGAGAAGGGCATAGATTCGAGACAAGAGATGGGCCGGCTCACTAGTCATTACACACAAACGTTCAAAACCCGTCAGGCCTCTCGTCAATTTAGCGTCAGGTAAGAGGGAATTAGCGTAATGCTTAATTTGATGATATAAAAAGGTAAAAGAAAAAGTGGGGGAGGCCTGCCGGAGAAGGTCCTTCAAGGGTCTGAACTCAGGGCCCTGCATGATGTGACAAAACCTCATCTGCGTAATGTTCATGGGTTGAAGAAAATCCCGAAGCCCCTGACGGATAGACGGGGAAAGATCGGGATTATGTGTGAGGGGAAGTAAGGGGCTAGGGGTCGTGGTGAGCAGGCCACGGACCGACAATCGTTTCAAGACCCGCAACGTGGCGGGGATCGTAGGGTGGACACGCAACGTCAGGCCCCTATAGCGGTCCGGTAACCAGGGAGCAGTCGAAACGTCATGCACAAAAAAAGAGTTCTCCAAAGCCACCCATAATTTCGGGGGTCCGACCGACCACTCCACAACACGACGCATATGCGACGCCTGCCAGTACCATTCAATATTAGGGACCCCCAAACCCCCTCTGGATTTATGTCTAGTGAGATGCATGAAGGACAAGCGCGGATGACGCTCATTCCAAATAAACTTCAAAAAGGCCCTGTGGCAGGATTTAAAATAAGAACGGGGCAAGAATATGGGTAGGCACTGCAATAAATAGAGAAATTTGGGCAAAACAGTCATCTTCAACACTCCCACACGGCCGAACCACGAGATGTGGGGGGTCGACCACCGACGCAGATCTGTGACCACCGCGGAGAGCAGAGCGTCGTAATTGAGACGCGCAAGTTGCGAATAATCCGCCGGGATCCAGATCCCCAGATATTTAATGGCCGACTCGGACCACCTGAAGGGGAAGGAGCCCATTATAGCGGTTTTAAGAACAGGGGAGATATTGACCCCTAAAATCTCAGATTTCTGAAGATTAATTTTATAATTTGAGAGGGCATTAAAGGAGTGTAATTCATTTACGAGATGCGGCAGGGAGCTCACAGGATCTGTAACCAGACAGAGCATATCGTCCGCGTAAACAGCAATTTTATGAGTGTGACCCCCCAAGGTAAACCCTGTAATCTGAGTATTGCATCTAATAGCGGCCGCTAGGGGTTCCATCACCAGCAAAAACAGTAAGGGTGAAAGGGGACAACCCTGCCGGGTACCATTGGTGATAGCGAGATTCTCGGAAAGGATGCCATTGATTTTGATTTGGGCTGAGGGATTGGAATACAGCGCTCGAACTTGATTAAGGAAGTTTCCTTCCATACCTAGCGACTCCAACGTCTGGAAAAGAAAGGGCCAGGCCACCCTGTCGAACGCCTTCTCGGCGTCGAGAGAGAGAAGGGTATAGGGGAGGCAACGATCGTGGGCAAACGCCATCAAGTTAAGAACCCGGATGGTATTATCCCTGGCTTCCCTCCCAGGAACGAAGCCAACCTGATCCCCATGAATCAAAGACGGAATGTGAAGCTGCAGTCGGAGGGCCATTACTTTAGCGAGGAGTTTGAGGTCGGTGTTAATTAATGAAATGGGGCGGTAATTAGAGCAAAGCTCCACATCCCTGCCCGGTTTAGGGATGACCGTTATATGCGCCAGATTGGTCTGGGGATCAGGAACGTGACCCTTCGCAAAGGAGTTGAAGAGCGTGGTCAGGTGAGGTCCGAGGACTGGGAAGAAACGGGCATAGTAGTGAGTGGTAAACCCGTCAGGACCCGGGCACTTACCCTTAGGGGTTAATTTCAGGGCTGTCTTGATTTCATCGCACGTTATGGGGGCATGTAAAGCCGCCACAGCCGTGTCCCCCAGGCGTCGAGAGAGGTGTTTAGCGATATACGCCTTAATCGAAGCTAAATACGTGGGGTCAGTTTGCGCCAAGGAGGGGAGATTATAAAGGGACCTGTAATAAGCGTGAAAACATTTCGCGATCCCCGGGGAGTCGTGCACGAGCGAACCGGCACGATCCCGAATCTTTGAGATATAAACGGCGGATCTACGCGCACGAAGCGCCCTGGCAAGAAGTTTGCCCGGCTTGTCTCCGAGCTCGTAGAAGGGTTTCCTGGCCAAAAGAAAGGAACGTTTTACCCGCTCGTCCAGGAGGGAGGCCAATTGGGTTCGTAGAGTCTGCAATTGCGACAACACAGAAGGGTCTAATGATGCTTTATGGGATTGTTCTAAACGATACAGTTGCTTCGTAAGCGACAACATTGTAGCCATTTTCAGCTTTTTAATAGTAGAGCCTAACCGAATCAAGTGCCCCCTTATCACAGCCTTGTGAGCCTCCCAGACAGTGGGAAAGGGAAGGTCATCGGAAACGTTTTCCGCAAAATAGTTCTTCAAATGGTCCGACAAGTCCGAGAGGGCAGCGGGATCGTCAATGAGATTGTCATTAAGGCGCCAGTTCCAACGCCTGGGCTGGGGCTGCGACATCCTGAGGGAAAAGTGTATGGGTGCATGGTCGCTGAGTGACTGAATGCCAATGCTAGAGGAGTGTAATTGCAAAAGGTGGTGGTGGGACAGAAAAAACACGTCGATTCTAGTGTAACGGTCGTGTGGTGGGGAGTAGAAGGTATAGTCATTAACAGTCGGATGTTGGGCCCTCCAAACATCAACCAGCTGATTCAGGTGCAACGCTCTCCTAACTCTCTTAATATGGGCGTATGGAATATGAGAGTATCTGGCAGAAGAATCCCTGAGCGGGTCCAGTGTCATGTTAAGATCTCCACCAAAAATAGTAAGACCTTCCTGAAAGTCCCCAAGTCTGGACAATAAGCGGCTGAGAAAGAGAGGCTGGCCATGGTTGGGAGCATAAACATTTGCGAGTGTAACCTTTTGATTAAATAAAAACCCCTTTAGAAAGATGGCCCTGCCCTCCGGGTCCCTCCAGACCTCCAGCGTTTGGAATGGGAGCATTTTATGGATAAGGATTGCCACTCCTTTAGTCTTGGATTCCGGGGAGCTAGAGAAAAATGCTTGGGTGTAGAGACGATTAGTGAGTTTAAATTCTTTTGGTAATTTAAAGTGCGTCTCTTGGAGGAACGCAACGTGAGTCTTAAAGGAGTTTAGAACATGTAATAATTGAGACCTCTTCTGGGGTTTGTTCAAACCTCTCACATTCAGAGAGGTGAACTTGACTATGTCAGGTATCATCGAGAGGATGTCTGGAGAGACCAGCGGAACCGACAGCAGAGCAGCAGCAGGTAAATAACATTATAAAACAAAGGCAACAATAATAACAAAACAGAAACAAAAACAAAAAGGCCCCTGCGCACTCGAGTGGGAGTGCCGAGGACCCTGGATGCCAAGGCATCAAATAGTGAGCAACGGGACCTAACCGTAGGTCCAGAACCAATACCGTTCCCCCGGGTAGGGAGAGGGTCGGAAAGCTCCGGGGAGTGTGTGTGAAAGGGAAGTCACAAGAGGACATCCGTATACGCAGTAGTGTAATATGTAGTGTGCAAAAAAGAAAAAAAAAACTGACAAAGGAATCAGAAATGAAACGATGAGTCCGGTTGTACATCAGGCCCAGTGGTAACCAACACTCAAAAACCATAGAGCGCCCTTATGCGAGGAGAAAAGTGGTAAGGAAAAGAAAAAGTGAAAGAGTAAATAAGGGAATGGAGCCCCGCGACGTGAACAATGGTGCATCCCGCCAACAGCTGAGAAGCTGGGGAACCGATGTTCGCCGCAGTGTAAACGAAGTGGAAATATGTGTGCATCTAGAAACACCGCAGTGGTAGGCAATTAGGATAGGCACAGCCCATAGCGGTAAGCAAACGGGCAACCCCACCGGCAGATACCTTGCGCATGACACAAATAAAAAGGAAAAATGAAATAGCGGAAAATAAGGAAAATACCGGTGTCCCGGTACCAGGAGGCAACTCAGGACGAAGGAAGTCCAACGATCACAGCAGTCCGGCAACCAGTAACGCGGCACAGGAGAAGACCCGGTGCCGCAGAGACGGCACCACAACGCTGAAAACGTCCCTGGTCCCAGGTGATGCCTCGAGGCAGCAACGACGGGAAAGCGGCGAGCAGGACGGGACGGCACGGGAAAAAGTCAAATGAAACATCACTCCGGGGGGTCATTCCGTGTCTTCTGGCGTTTGGGTCTTTGCGGCCTGGGTGACCACATCTTCGAGGGATCCAAGAGGCTGGCGGGCGGCGTAAAGGAATGTTCCCAGTCGGCAACTTTACAACGCGGGAGGCCCAGCGCCTCTGTAAAACTAGGTACATCGCTGTGTTGCCGGATGATATGAGTGTCCGAGCCCCTGCGCACGATTAAAGCGAAGGGGAATCCCCACTGGTAGGGGATGCGAGCCTCCCTGAGGGCTTGCGTGACTGGCTGCAGTAGGCGCCGGTTCTGCAACGTGACCGGGGATAAGTCTTGGTAGACAGAGAGCACGTGGGAGTCCCATGTGAATGGAGGGCGATCCCGGAATGCCCGTAAGACCTCTTCCTTAAGGAGGAAATCCTGGAAGCAACAAATCACGTCGCGCGGAGGTAAGTTGTCCGGAGGCCGCTGACGGAGGGCCCTGTGGGCACGATCAAAGCGAATAACATCCTCTAGGGGCCTGCTCAGGACCTTGTTGAAAATTGATTGCAGAGTGAAGGGAAGGTCTGAGTGCGCCACCGACTCAGGTAGGCCGCGAACCCGAATGTTATTTCTGCGTCCCCGGTTGTCCAGGTCTTCGAGTTTGCGTGACAAGTGAGTCACCAAGTGGGATTGTAGGCGAAGTTGGGAAGTCAGGGAGTCCACAGCATTGTGGATCCGAGGTTGGTCATCTTCTAAAGCCGCCACGCGGTCTCCAATATGGCGGATATCAGACTGAATGTCCGCGAGGCTGGAGCGAATTCCCTGCGTAGCCCTGTCCACGATATCCGCGATGTCCGCCTTGGTGGGTAATAAATCCAGTTTCTCTTTCCAGGAGCGAGGAGCAGGGGCTGGAGAGACCAGACCAGGCGCCTGAGAAGCGTCCTCCGCCGCGTCACTCGCCACGCTTAACGAAGGAGATGGCGGCCTTTGAAAAGAATCCCGAGAGTCCTGATCCGAGGAGGACTGGAAAAACGAGCGGACAGAGGTAAGGGATCCTTTCTCCTTGGAACCCGATGGCCTCGGGGTGTTGGGAGCCTTGGTGTGCTTGCCCATGGTGAGTGAAAGAGCGAGTCTGGAGCGTATTTTAGGGCCCGATGCGCCGGAGCTCAGGACTTATGCGTCCATCTTATGTGCTGCCAAGCCACGCCCCCTCACAAGCCTCAAAGTTCCAACATTGCATGTTGGTGCCTACCCCTGGTGTAGTGCACTGTTCACCTTCCAGAAAAAACACACACAAGCATATAATCACATTGATTTACATACATATACACAATTACATACATCACACAATTCTGTTTAATGGGTTCTGTACTGCTGGCACTGTCTCCCCTTTCTCATTACCCCCTCCTCTTTATCTCTCCATTATCTTCCTCACTATCTCTCCCCATCTCTTACCTTTCTTGAGTTCTATGGTGGGAAGTGGGAACGCAAGGTCTGTTCTTACAGATCTCAGGTCTCTGTTTTAGTCCTCCATCGTGGCGTGTGCAGCTTCAGTTCTGAGCGCCTGTATATGACATGACATCACATCCCAGCACAGGGGAGCGGTGAAACAGAGGTCTGTAATTTTGGGC
The DNA here is from genome assembly GCA_029215755.1 of Spea hammondii. Classification (NCBI taxonomy): domain Eukaryota; kingdom Metazoa; phylum Chordata; class Amphibia; order Anura; family Pelobatidae; genus Spea; species Spea hammondii. The sequence continues at coordinate 128,140,339 of JARDYJ010000001.1, read as the reverse complement.
TTATTCCATAAAACAGAATTTGCTGAATTAGTAGGTTACGCCGTGATATAGGAAAAAAATTTTCAATTTAAAAACAGGCAGAAAACCTAAAAACCAGCAGACCAACTGCCCAAGTCACCCTAATCCCCAGAAGAAATCTCATCGTTTCGGACATGTGGAAAGGTTTGAATGGGAAGGTTTTTGGGTTTTTTGGCTCCCATTGCATAAGTGGTTTAGCCTAGGAAAAAGTCATATTTCCCGGTGCGTGTGGAATTTTTCAGGAATACTATATGGGCTAAAGGGCTACATAGATTGGATTCATTTCACAAATCTTATGTCTGGGATGTTGGAAAGGGAGGGCACATGCCTGGTTAAATATGAATTTTATTACTAACCCACTAATTTTTTTTCAACAACACTTGCATTTCCTCCCTGCTTACTCCCCTTTTCAGTTGTGGGAGAGGATCTCAGCCCCGGTTTCCTTGTGCTTTTGTGCACTGCCAGATAATGGTTTCCTGCCAGGAAACACACACATAAGCTAAAGGTGGCAGCGAGAAAGCTAGAGGTCGCAGATCTCATACTCTCACCATTGGCTATTTTGGGGGCATACTCTGAATCCAGCTATGACGACAACATATTAATCATATACACTATGTGGTAATTATGTTTTCCCTGTTGGGAAAGTATGAGGCAATAAGCAATGAGTTAATCTATATCAAGTTGTCTCCCACATTACACGGAATTGATCATACTGGGTGGTTTTAGTTCAAACTGAGCAACAATTCTGATACTAGGATTACTAGGTAGGGACTGCCAGATTGAAAAAACGTATTCATCAGCCTGCATTCACACAGCGTATGTGGTTCTACATCTTCTATATTGACCCAATAAAAAGTAATACCTTAGATTGAAGACTGCATCTACACTTCGACCAATACAAAAATCACTTACCTACACCAGTGTTCCTCAAACCTCTCCTCAAGGTACACCTAGCAGTCCAGGATTTAGGTATTACTCAGGTGTCTCTAAGGTGTTTTTGTTTGTTAATTATGCAACACCTTAGACACACCCGAGTAATACCTAAATCCTGGAATGCTAGGTGTTCCTTGAGGAGAGGGTTTATTAGCAGTGACCTACACTATGTAGAACATTAACTGCCTCTTTAATCCCAAATTTTTGTTAATGAAATGGAAGCTTTAAACAAATCAGAACATCAACAAGTTGTTCGGTCACTCAGTGATGGTGATCTCTGATCAACAGTGAATTTGATGTCAATGGTAAAGGTACACATAACTGTACCCTGGAAACACCCACAAGCTTGAAAACAGAAATGCTGATCTTATAAGTATTTTGTGAAGTTTCATACACATTCCTCCAATAAAAAAATACTTAACCCAAATACCTCATCCGCTAATCTAATGACTCTTGCCACTGACTGACCACTTGAAGCAGCCACTCAGTGGTAGCAAAGTACACCTATTGAAAACAAAGGGGAGCTCTTTCTGTGCTTCTGTCTAAACAGACCCCTGGCTGCAGTGTTTGTTGAGCCGGTGCAAAAGCTAACTTCAGGCAAGCATCACATGCATGGAAAACAGCTGAGGGTCGGGGAATGGGAAAATACATATGGCGGGATCCTGCAGAATGTCCCTAATGCATATGCAAGGGATCATGCAGCTATATAAGTGCATATGATGGTTGGAGAGTACCTTTACATAGAATAAGAGCAGGCTTGAGACTGGTATTAGGGTTTTGGAAAATACTGTGGTACAAAATAAAAAAATTTCAGTCATATCAACGTTTTTTTTTAGCGCAATCTTGGTAAAAACTAGAGACCAAAACCATTTGTGTATATGCTTTTTACAGGTAGAACTGTTCTGGGCCTACTCATGCTTCCTTTTTATATGCTTACGATCATATATGAAAAAATGAGAAAAAGCAACGCGAAGTAAAAACAAAATGGCAACATTTAATGGTTGAAAGCAAGATATTGTTGACAAATTGTCAGCAGGTGCAGACAAATTACAGCAGGCTGCTGTATAGTATAACAATCAAAGCTATTCCATTATTCTTTTGTGCAGTCTATTTCCAGCATAGGCACGCGTGATGGTAACGCAGCAACATTTATTAGAAATTGTCGCTCTCCAGAAGGCTCACATAACGGGTCTTGGCTGTTGGGTCAACAAAAGGCCAAATCTCTTCTTCAGGTTGATGCGGTGCCGGGAATATTTATCATCAGGGGAGAATCGGGCAGGGTGAGCCGAGGAGGTCTGCTGTCCATCTGGAGCTACTTTCTGAAAAAGTGAGGGAGTAGTTAGTTGCAGAGTACTGAATAAAGCAACCACAAAAAAAAAAGGGAGTATAAGCAGCACTTCCAAACTCATTCTAGAAATTTATGAAACTAAAAAGCCAACCGGACTAGGGCAAAACATGAATGACGTTGCTTGGAATACAGGCAACACGTTTTCTATTTTGCTTACACTGATATTCTATGAAATTCATGCTTTACACAGCCACAGATATGAGAATCTGAACAAGCTAAATCAGTTGAACATGAAAAATGGTAAACAAAATATTTAATGTTAGCCTTTTTCTAACACAGATGTATTGCAATAATAAAAAAACATTGTTCTACTCAATTGTCTACCACATGTATGGATGCCCAATTATGTTTCATCTTAAATCTCCTGCCCACATACATACCTGCTGCGCACTCACCTACAATCCTGAAACAGAATGATTAAAGAGAATATATACAAAACCCACAAACGGTACAGACATCCAGTCATTATGGAAAAGCCACTTAAAAGCCTTCTTCCTCTAGAGATTCCGGTGGAAATACATTACATGACTAAAGGTATGTGGACACCTTCATATTCACTAGGCTTAGGTGTTTCAGCCATACCTGTTGCCAAGTAGAGTATGAAGTCAATAAGTGCTATCATTGTAAAGTGGAAGCGTCTAAGAGCAACAATAGACATGCCATGATGACATAGACCACGCACACTCACACAGTGCTGAAGTGAGGCTCAGTACCGACTTCCAAACTGCATTGGAACTTCATTAAACAGGTTTCCATGGCTGAGCAGCAAAGCCAAAGATCACTATGTGCAATGCTGATCAATGACTGGACGGGTGTAAAGTACACCGCCACTATCTGAAAGTCTGATGAACAAATCTGGGTTTGGCAGATGCGAAAATGCAACCTACCAGAATGCATAGTGCCTACTGTATAGTTAGGTGGAGGAGACATAATGGTCTGGGCTGTTTTTCAACGTTTGCAGAAGGCACCATAGGTCCAGCGAAGGGTAATGTTAATTCTACAATTTACAGACACATTTTAGACGATCGTATGCTCCAGCTTGGGGAAGGCCCTTTCTTGTTCCAACACGACTGCCCCAGTGTTTTAAAATAAGGGGTTAATCCGCAGAATCTCTCATTCCTTTGCAAGATGAACATCGTGTACAGTTAAAGGGATCTTCAAGGGGCAACGACGAGAAAAAGAATGGATTTTGCGATACAAGACTGGATGAATATATTTTGTTCGAGTTTAGCTACAGCAATATTCGTAGTTTCATAATTCCAACTCTTTGATACACAAAATAAAGATTAGCATTTTAAGCACATATGCAATTGGTCAAGACGGCACAATACGCGTCAAATGCTAATATGTATTACTGTCTCACCTTCATGGTATACACCCGGTCCCCTTGTTCGTTCAGATAATACTGCAGGAACATGTTTTCTAGCTAATAAGTCGGTATACCGGACAGAAAAGATCTGCACTCAAACACACTTCTCACAGACCACGTTTTCGATCTGAATCGCAATAGCTTCCGCCAACCTCGCGTCCCGTCCACGAAAATTGCGTAACTTCCGTCTCCCATGGTTCATAGGAGTTGCAGCGTGCTCACTGTAACCATGGCGATGGATGTTTCGCGTAATAGTCATGTGGAGTTTAGTTGTTATATATGAATTTTCAGCTGTATCTTTTTCCCACTTATATATATGAAATATATATATATTTCATACACATACATACTTATATATATATATATATATATAGAGGCACGTATTTTATAAGCTACATTATATTTCCCAAGTGTGGAAATTCATTTTAATATGTTTTAGCATTTTCCATTTGGGAATGAAAAAGGAAACCGGAAGGAGGGATTATTTTATAAAAACAAGGGTCACTGTAGTACAAGCTGCAACAATATTTTCTAGAATGCGATGGTTATACCAAAACAAAAAGTAAATCAGATAACTAAAATGTGCACGATCCCACCATAAAACGTAGAACATCTAACGTATGCATTTGTCAGACCACTGCGTCTGTATCCATGAAACAATTGTACATAAAGATTGGTATTTTAGGGTTATTACTTGTACCATCGCTTACTGATGAGCTTAGCTAAGAGGTTTCAGGTTACGGTTTGGATAGTGATTCTTATATACTGTAGCTTTACCACATAATGCCACTGGGTCCTGCACATGGCACCCCTGATGCTGACAGCCTTTACTCAGGCCCAGACTGGCCATCTGGCCCACCGGGCACATGCCCCATGGGCCACTGGCTGACAGCATCATGTATTTACACATCCATCGGATGCTGCAGTATGTGGCTAACAGCAGGATATGCCTGGCTGCATGCTACCTGAGCATAAAAAAGTAGCATGAGGCTATGCGTATCAAGCCAATGGTCGCGAGTGCCAGGTCTGCCTCATTGTCGCCTGTGCGGTCCTAAATATTTCTGTCTACCTACCACCAGACAACAGAACAGTAAATAAAAACAAAGAATATCAATACTATATATTGCTTTTACAGTTACTTTAAAAGATCTGTCATTTCCAAATATGTACTTTGTTGAACAGTGAAGAAATCTAAATCAATTTTCACTTAGACATACTGATCGTTCATCTACCTGGAAAATGGCTGCTGGCATCTGTCAGTGAAGCATGTCATGTTGCCACCAGCATGTTAGCCCGCTGGACTGGCTGGAGTGAGTTAAAGGGGGGGCCTGCAGAGCCTTTACTATGGGGTAACAACACTTCATATTTTATTTTTACTAATAAGCAGTCATGTTGAAAATTACATAATTCAAGAGCTTTCAAACCAAAGTCTGTGAGAACACATCTGCCAGCTGAGTTTTGGGGCATGAGAATCTGCCAGTGTGAAAGCCAACGCATTCTTCTGAGTGTCTGGACATGTCTGAGAAATCAAAATATGAGCAGAATACCCAGGACTCAGTGAACCTTACTGCTTCACCATAGCAAGGAAGTTTGCCAACATAGATTCTGAGTTATGCCAAGTTGAAAAAAGGACAATAACAAGACAATAGGTTTAGGAGGCACTGCTACTATTCTTACTTACATCTTATTCGCAGATAGAAACATTTTGATAAAATTAATTTTAAAACATATCAAGCAGGATTGTCTCTGCACTCACTGAAGGTGTGTCGGCACAGGTAGCCGGCTTAACCTTTATTGTATGCGGCTGTTTCATCCTTTTATACCTATTCTGCACAGTGTTCTGGTTCAATGTGTTGCCAGGTGATGAAAGAAGTAGACATAGATATCCTTTGGGCCTCACCTCTAACCATGCAGACGAAAAGGTATACTATTGTGAGCACCTTAAATGCTGAGGGGATATAAAATAGGTACCATCCAGTGAAAATCAAGACAGGGTGCAGCCTTAACATGCTAGACTGGTAAGTCACATTACTATATTGGGTTATATGTTTATCTTCTTTTACCTGCCACTTGATAATAACGAGGTGAGATGATATATATGGATAATGAGGAGGAATGATAATTGAAACCTGCACCAGTACGTCCCTAAAGTTGGAAGAATTTAAATGGACGCACCAAATGCTGGTGTACTTGGGATCATTGTCCTGTTGCATGACCCAGTTTAGGGCCAAACTTTAGCTGTTAGACAGATGGCCTCACATTTGGCTCCAGAATAATTAGGTATACAGAGGAGTTTGTGGTTGACTCAATGACTGCAAGGTTTCCAGGTCCTGTGGCTGAAAAACAAGCCCAAATCATCACCCCTCCACCACTGTGCTTGACAGTTGGTATGAGGTGTTTGTGCTGATATGCTGTGTTTGGTTTTTGCCAAGTGTGGTGCTGTGCATTATAGCCAAACACCTCCACTTTGGTCCTGTCAAAAGGACATTGATCGAGAAGTCTTGTGGTTTGTCCAGATGTAACTTTACAAACCTAAGCCATGCTACCATGTTCTTTTTAGAGAAAGATGCTTTCTCCTGGCAACCCTTCTAAACAAACCATACTTGTTCAGTCTTTTTCTAATTGTGCCTTCATGAACTTTAACATGCTGAGGCCTGTAGAGTCTGAGATGTAACTTTGTGGTTTTTTTGCAATTTCTCTGAGAATTTGCTGGGATGTCCACTTGTGGGAAGATTGGCAACTGTGTTGAATGTTTTCCACTTTTGAATAACCTCTCAGTACAGGCTTGTTATGGGCCAATTGGGGAGATCCCACCTAGCTCTGAAATTGGTTGATATCTGTGCTCTTGCAGCTCCCATTGAGTGAACCTATATCATATCACTACCGCATGAGGGGTACCTCACCTTGGCCCCACATATAGCTGCTCCTCCCAATAAAAGTGCACCTGTTTGGGCGCTTGAAATACTGAAGAGGGAGTATGTGTAACTAAGTTTTGTATATAAAGATATATTTTTCACAAATGTAATATCTTCGTGAATAATATACTTTATGTCAGGGACAGAGAGGCAGACATGTCTAGAGCAATACAGTTATATAAAATGTTTGTATACATAGTTATAAAAATTCGATACATTATCTGTTTTGCCATAGGGAGTGAAAAACTTCTTTTTTCAGACCCTGATAACCTTATACTTGGGTTCAAACAGGTGCAACTGCTCCCCTTTTATCACACAGACACTTCTATACACAACCCTGTTGTTTTCACAGGTGTCAGAAAGGCATGGAGTGCTGACCTTATGATGCTCCTGGTACATCTGAAGGCATGACCGGTGACCTAAAATTAAAGGGCATCTAAGGCTTCAAATATTCTATGTTTGCCCATTTTTAGTATAACATTTGTGTTAAGTGCCATATTAGATGCAAGTACTTTATGGATCATCAGTACATATTATTGACACGGAGCCCATGTTGGATGGAGAAACAGCTTGCGTAATTTTTCTGTGAAATGCTCGAGGCATCTCCCTCATCCTACTTATTCACAATCTCTTCTCTCTCTAAATCCCAACCCCCTTCTCTAACAAGAAATGGATCCCATGATAACATGTGCCGAGAGAGCCCCGTTAAAAAACGACTGCCCTCCTTGTAGTCCTATGTAATATTTGGTTTCATGCAGGAATACGGCTTCAAAAGTAAGCCCTGCTTTTCCTGAGTTGTGAATGCTGAATGAGGGAAATTACAACGAAACAGAACAGTAAAACCATCCAACATTAGTTTGCCATCCTGTCTCGAAAGTGCCCCTGATACCATTCACAACAACATGGAACAACATGGTGCTTACTGGAATACTGAATCCATCTCAGAGACAAGGAAGTTCATAATAAATAATGTTCTTCCCATATAACAATCATCGATTCACAAGTGAATTCTTTCTAGCTGCCTTTTGATTTTCCTATGGTGATTTTTTTCTTGGATAAATACAAAACTAACCAGACATCTGAAAGCATTAGTGTAAACAAGTATAGGCCCTATAATCAACGAGCATGGCTTATTACACCTAATATTTTATTTATATGAGGGTAGAGGGGTGTGATATTCATATATTTCCATAGCTATACACAAAATATCAAATATATTTTTTCAATAACTATACAAGTATGTAACAGTAAACAACATTGTTCATGGGAAAGTCGGTCATGTCCAAAGTCAACAGAACATGGTTTATTAAGTCTAACTAAAACACGTTTTTATGCTCTTGGTTCTCCTTTGGTCAGAGGCAATAAGCATACCAGATCATTGAGCCGTTAAACGAGGTTTTATCGGCGCACATTACTAAGCTTAACTGTCCCATAACATCAACTAAACCACATACATTTTATGAAAGCGGACAGCCTAAATTCAACACTGGCATACATCTCATTGGGCAAATCCCCAACGAGGAAAGGATTCTCACAGGGAATTAACAGATATTGAAAATTCTACAACCCTATATTTATAAATAAAATCTAAAAATGCATGTCCTGTGCAGACTAAAAGTGCACTGTTTTACATGCAAACTGGAACACTCATGGACACGTCCTATACTAATATAATGCACTGGAAATAACCCAGAAAATATAAAGGAATCCAGCGTAGAGTTGAAAAAAGATAAGAAAAAGTACTTCAAGCTCAACCTTTCCAAGATATTCTTATTTATATTGATCCACGTTGAAAGCAAACACCCCTTTTTAAACAGATACCGATTTTGGCCAGGAGGAAAACGTTATTTGTAAGTCATTGTGAAGTCACAATGCAAATATTAATAATCACTAATTATATAAGTATTATTAGTAATAATGTTTTCTGGTAAACTTTTGAGCACAACTGTACAACTCCCCGACCCATCGTATCTCTTAAGACTTTGTCCCACAACTGCTTTTCAGAAATGTAGCCTTCATATTTTTCTTAAGAATAACCAGTGTTTTCTCAAAACATAAGTACATTTGTATAAGTAGGAAGCCTTTCTTACTGATCTAGATACACTGAAATAGTTGTGGGAATGCCTCCTTGCCTAGGCAAAGGAATGCCCCAAAAAATAAAAACAAAACAATGAAAGGAAAAATAAAAGTTCTCAAAAGAAAGTATGCAAAGCCAGCACAGCTGTGTTATCAGATGGCCGGCTTCAAAACATGCAGAATGTAGATATCTCCACTGTTAAATGGATATATTAGTGTTGAGAATGCACAACACATATGCATGGCCAATAGCCATCATTGCAGTCTAATAAACTCAACTAAGGACTAGATAAGCATACACAAGCATCATGGCCTCTTTGATTTTCAGTAATGTATCTGTATTGATTTTTCTTCTGATACATATGGAAAAAATTATTTTGTTTTGTGTGCGCTTCCAAAACCCTTTTGGCGGTTTGCCATTTGGAGTTAGGAGGAGTGAGCTATTTGAATTAACAATTCCAGGACAGTAAATCACATTAACAAAAATAATCAAATTGTACAAGGAAAGATAATATTTTCCTGGCAGATGTGAAATAAAATAAAATTAATTATACATTATCAGGCTTGGGTTTTGATGGTGCCTCCTTGGTCAGTAATGGAACTTCTGAACAAATGTGCCAGAGTAAAGCTTAATCAGAGTTCTGAAAATAGAAAGTGTTTTCATCTCATAACGCAGCAGCATTCACGAGGATGCTGAAATTAAGTTACTTGATAAACTGAAAGGCACTCTGAACAAGCCATAGGAATCTATACACCAGATTACAAGAAGGACTTTTGCAGTAAGCTTCATTTCTTGCAGCTGGCTCTCAAATGGTTGAATATTATCAGCAAAATGAGCACTGATTTCATTTATTGTGAACTGAACACCAAAAACTTACACACCTCTGGGCTTTGTTTTTTCTTTTTCGAATATCGGACGGATGAATATAAAAGAAAAGTTTGGCAGCTATCAAAAAAAAATATATATTAATTAAGCAAATATGCAGCGTCTGAAAAAGCAAGTAGGGTGCTAGGTTGTATAGCGAGAGGCATTAGTGGCAAAAAGAGGTGATTCTGTCACTTTTCAGGTCAGGCGTCACCTAGAGCATTGTGTAAAGTTCTGAAGACTCCATCTCCGGAAGATATTGACATTTTGGACGGTTTAGAGGAGGGTGAGACAAGACCAAAGGATCTCAATACGCAAATCTTGGAAGAGAGAAGATATGGTAAAAAAAAAATTAAGCACATAAAAGGATTTAACAAGGTATAGGACATAAGTTTATTTCCAAGGAGGAGACGTGTTAGAACAAGAGATCATAATAAAAAACTACAGGGTCAGAGGTATACGTGTAATGTAAGGAAGTTTTACTTTACTGAGAGGGTGGTAGGTAAGTGGAATGCTCTCCTAGCATATAAATAGCCCAGTATATACCTGCCAGAAAATACACTCAGTGTGCATAATCCAGTGCTGTCAAAAACAGATAAAAAAGCCATAATTGGGACACAGAAAGAATGCAGCCTTGATATAAATACCACATAAAGTGTTTGTTAATCTTAACCTATGTTGGCGGTTGTGTGACTTGAGATCCAAGACAGGACTGCTGACCTTACCCAAGCAATTGTGAGGTGACTTTGTGGGAGCGGCAACGGAGGTCCATGCTGCAACAGCACAGACATCTAGCAATTTAACAGCCCCCAGGATGGTCAAGGAAGTTCAGAGGATCTCCCCAACAAGCTCCTAATACTCACTGCCTGCAAACGCGGGATGGTTGGGCAGTTTGGAGAAGGCAAGTAAAACAGATCAAAGAGTTTTAAGGATTAGCCCCAGGGAACAAAAAAATAAAAAACATATCCTGACCCAAAGCACCCAAAGAGTTAAATAAGATATGTTCACAGGAAAATGAAAGAGGATTCCTAAGCAATTGCCCATATTGTAACAGTGAGATATATACGTTTATCTCAGCGTTCAGAAGACGGGGTGGAGGGGTTCAACTGAAGATTAATCCGTTATTGTGAAAAAACGAAATATATATAAAGTGTTTCCTTGCCACTGCTGTGCATGAAAGGTGCAGTAATGGTCATTAATTCATAATAATAAGGTGAAAGCAAGTGTCTCACACGGGGGCTCAGGAGGAAAGGAGCATCCACTCCAACTGTGAAACCGAACATACAGAAGTTCAAAAGCTTTTGATAAAGCACCTGTTGTGCGAAACGCGTCAAGCAGTTTCTCTTTCCTTGAGGCTGGTATGATATTTCCCTTTTTTCACATATTTTTGAATATATTTTTCTTAGATCAATTTTTAATATGGGATCAAGCATCCAAATAAAAGATACATTTATATGGAGTGCCGGTGTTTCTATCTCTGTTCGGTTTTATAGTTCACAAACTAAATTAAGACATATACTAAAAAGTTAACTTCCGTCATAACTTCCTTTTCGTGGGATCTGCATGAAAATCAAATACCATGGATGTCTTTTTAAAACAGATTGCAGATCAGATTTTTATTTACTCCTTCCTCCGTAGAAATATAACAGGCAATTATTATGCCCGATAGCAATTTTTTTTACAATCTCCTTTGTTGAACTTCTTGTTCTAGCTCTGAAATCAATTTCTGGAAAAATAACGTCTCTGATAATTGCAGAATTACCATTGGGGAGCATTATGCGATCACATTAGCAATAGCTCTTCTTAAAACTCAGAATGGCCAACGTGGTTTACATGGCCATTAAAATGTTTTACTTACTTTTATATTTCATGAGAGCTTACTGAGGAAGCTATTTTTAAATTGTCATTGTTGTGTTTCGTCTGATCTCCTCACAGAAGAAAAACAAAATGCCAAGATAAAAATAGCTTGTCAAACAGCATTTGGAACAATCACAAGATACCAAATAAAAACATGTCCCCAGAGCCGCTCCAGTGAAGCAGGTAAGCAAGGTCAGGCCTAGGAATTATACATCTGCATCCCCCACCACCTTCCAGCTTATCTGTACTCAAAGGGGGGGGGGGGGGGAGTCCTATTTTTCCTGGTGGATTGTACGAGGGATGTTCAAAAAGTTTCCACACTTTTTTTAAACTATTTATATTAAAACAAATGACATCACTTTTCTACATAGTCCCCTTCCTTTGCGATGCAACTTTTTAACGCCATCAGCAAACAATGTTTTTGGTGGCACAGATAGCCACTGATGCACCACTTTTACATCATTATCATGCTTTCTGGCTTGTAAGGGTGGATCTTCTGCAGAAAATCATCACCTTCTTCGTAACAGGCCATGTGTCCGGAACAAACCTCTAAGCGCTTGCGGTTATGCTCCTCTGGCAAACACTTAACTTAAGGCTGACATAAATTTCCGCATCCTGCAACCTCCCGGCCCACGTGCTGCCCACAAAAAAGCGCATGATAGAACGCTGTTAGAATATTCTTTGTCTTGAATATCTAAGCTTCTCCAGTGATCAAACAGCAATCAAGACCACAGCTTCTATGTCTTATTAATCAGGTTTATTAGATAACAAATTATCAATTCATACAATACCAATGCTGGAACAAATGTTGATAAAAGGTACTGTAGGCTAAGTATCTTGGTGAGATGAAGATGAGAGCGTGGAAAGAGACCTTGTCCTTGTAGTCATGCCAATTTATACCCCTTTACATTTGGTTAGGGTATACGTAAAGGAATCCTATTGGAACAGTCATATGATACACCGGCATTCCACAGAAGACCCTCTAAACTACGTCACTTAATTGATACCATATGTTCCTAGCACTCAAGTTGCATTCAGGCCTAAAATGTGCAGAACAAAATAAAAGTATAAAAATGATTTCTTACACTTCCCCCTGTTTATGGTTATGTACCATAAATAAATGTTTGCTGTCCATTCATACAACATTCGTATCACATTCAGTGAGTGCAGGAAGATATGTAAACGATAATATTATAAAAAAGAATCTGTGGAAGACTGATGCATCCTACGTCTTAAAGTTTCCCTTAATATCATCTCTCCTTGCTTTATCTTTTCTCGAATAGTTAAATATGATTTTCTTATTCTACATAATAAACATATTTGAAAAATAATACATATAAAAGACACAAATAAAACAATAATAAATGGATGTAACAAAACATTGGTGATAGCGGAGCCAACAGATGATTTTGCCATAATTTCTGTTGACTTAGCAAAGTTTTTCCACCAAGATGTACCTGAGACTATTGACCATTCATGTTCTATGTTTTTGAGTTTACCTTGCTCATGTTGAAATACAATCTGTGCTTCTTTTAATTGTTTTTGCAAGACATTTAAAAATCCTACATCTTTCCTTATCTCATTTGCCCACTTTTGCCATGGAAATTCACTTACTTGTGATAAATTAAACTGTAGTGGCAAAACATTTAATTTTTGAGAATTAATTTGAGAAACATTAATCTGAGTTCCATATATATATATTGCTATTGGATCGCCATCAATACAATACAGACCTTTCGATAATATTTCTGTATGCGTACATTTAGAAAACATTGCTTTAATCAATTCCCCATTAGACATTACCTGTACACATACTCTACCTTTCTCTATAGGCGTTACAAGATCGTTAGATGTTTTCACACTTTTAATTGTACCTGAACATGAGCTCTGGTTATGAAAACATGAATGATATATAGTTTCAGCTTGATAAGACAAACAAATAATTTTGGACACAAAATGTAAACATGCAGACAAATCTAACTGTTCCGGTTCTGACATATCTGTGGAAAAAACAAAATCAGGATACTCTAATTTATAAAATAATAATTGTGTACTACTGACAGGTACTCCCAATACTCTCATAGGAAACAATGTTTCTTCTTTATCTGCCATAGGTATTAAACATGTACCTTCACATACATTATTACTGCATCCTATTACTATACTCAATAAAGCTACTTTGTTTATGATATGTTCCCAAAACCCAAATTTATCATCTTGTGTGTAGGTCCCTTTAGTCCAACTAAATAAATGTTTAGGCCCTATCGTAACATTTAACCTCACATTACTTTGTCTAGTGACGTTAATTCTAATGTTACAAACTAATAAGTACCCTTTCCTTACACCAAAACACACATGACCATTGAAATCATCAATTTCTCTTTTCTTCTTAATTATGTCTGGGAACCCTTGAGTATTGTTAAATTGTCTATAAATTGGTTGTCAAATCTGTATATCTTCTTGACTTCTTAGAACCATCAATCATCAGTATGGTCGCCGTCAGAACTGTGAGAAACAAAAAGGGTTGTCTCTTGTTGAATGTCAGATGTCTTTGCCATGATAGACTTTTTAATAATTTGCATTGTCCATTCGATTCTTACATACAACCTAAAAAACACAACAGATATGCAGCATCAAAATCTTAGCTGATACAAAACCTTTATTATTGTAGCACCTCACTATAAAACATGATGTAATGTTCTAATATGATTCTTAAGAAATTGTTTAAAATGATTAACATTAAAGACCGCATCATTTTATCAAATAACCAAATAGCAAATTATAACACATGAATTTGGATCATGAGATGAATTTAAGAATATGGACAATAGTAAATAATTAATACTTCAATTGATTACGGAAAAACATATTTGATCAATACAATACAATACATAGTAATCCTTTTTAGTCATGACGCAAAACCCTGTTCTCATGAACTAAATTAAGGTTTTGAATCAACCTGAGAAGCAAGAAAGGAAATATCCCTAACTTGTACTTCTGCAAATGATGGACACTATGTAGTTGCAGTTTAACATATACAACATATAACATTACAGGATCTTAACTTACAGAATAAAACAAAACACAAAACTTTAACATATAACACATCTGATGTTCATATAGTTTTTCTTATAAATAAATTAACTTATTCAAAACATCTTCATAGAAGACAGAGTGCAGGGATACAGTACGAATTAGAGTTAATTGCTATACTAGCTCCCTATATACTGAATCAACATAGATCTACGTATTATAGCTCTCGCGACACTTACAACAAACATACTCCTGTGTAGTTCCTGTATTAGGTAAATCTTCTTTATTAACTTCAATCTCCCTGATTTGCCTAATCATTGGAGTGTAAAGTAAATCTCTTTGAGGTGTTACAGCCCTGTTAGTATATACATTTGGATCTGAACTGTAAACAAATCCATTTGATTTTCTTTGCTCTTTTAATTTTTTATTATAGAGAAATTTGCGACATTGTCTTTTAAAATGTCCCAGTTTCTTGCAATAGAAACAGTGAAAAGACTCTTTATTCCAAAACCTGTGTCCCCTGGGATTCTGCATCTGGGTATGTTTAAATTCCTGAGGGGGAGAAGGGGGGTGAATTAAATGTGATCTGTCCTTTCTACCTATATCCTTGCTATTAACCATGTTAACTACAGACACATTCATTTTAACCCCTTCATGTCTGCATTCTCTCCTGATTTTATCAATAAATGCAGCAGCATCCTCAAGTGTTTGCATATCAGAAGCAATTGCTATGCTAGTAGGATCCAGGTAGTTAAACTTTTTAACAAACACCTGTATCATAGAAACAGGACATTCATCATCAGAAATGTTAAAAACTAATCTGTAAGCCTGCTCAAATCTTAACAAGAAAGAAAATGGATCCTCTGAAATTGTAGGTTTCAGATTTTCTAGTATATCAATTGTTGGATTGGTATTTCCAGTTGTAAACTTAATCAACTGCTGGAGTCTATCCTTATCTGTTCCATGAATTATTTCATCATTCTCCACTATAGGAGAACTTATTGGAGCTACTAATCTTCTACTCATGTATGTAGGTAACCAAATCTTAAACAAAATATTTTTTTCTTTATTAGACAAATTATGCTTCTCTGTATTCGATTCAAATACATCTGCATTACCAAATGCATCCAAATTAGAATTATACGGCGGTATTTCTTTAAGTAATTTCATTAACTCACTTTGTATTTGTAATTTTAATTTTGCTGCTTTATTTCTAAGCTTCTTCCTTTGCAGTTCCTGTTCTGAACTGACCTCTGGTTCATCCTCTACATTTTCTGGAATTAAGCTGTGTCTTTGTCTATCTCCCCTTGTAATTACACAAACTTGTTTCAAATCTTTCTGCAATTTTGTAATTAACAAATTCTTAATTTCTAAGCAATCCGACAAATCAGAAATCTCTTCAGTTAATAAATCACATTTAGGACATTCCTTTTCTATTGCACACACATTGTGCATCTCATTTTTAACCATGTCACTACTCTGTGAATTACTTTGACTAACATCATTATTAGTCAGATTAACACCACCATCAAGTAATGTATTAAAAATCTTAATCATTTTCATTACATTCCTCAACTTTTGTTTCTCCTTATTCACAGAAAATATCTTTTTGTCTATCTTCTTATTTGCATCTTCACATTGACGCCATAAATCATGCCACAAAGCTGAATCACTAGCCGTATAAGGAACAAACGTAAATTCAAGTTTACTTCCGGAAGACAAAGTATTAATAAAATCCATACTTACCGTAGATCAGTTGCTTGCTCAATCTGCTCTCACTACGATACACGGTTCTGGAATGCTCTTGCTTCTCACCACGTGGTCTGGTAAGGGTCTGGTAATGGTCTGGTAGTGTCGAATTACACTTTCTTCTGATCACACTGCTAGGTTTTTTGTTTTTAGTCAGAGGATCTCTTTGATCTCTTCAGACAACTGCACACTATCCCCCCTTTGTCGGAAGAGGAAAAGTCAAAAACAAACATGCAGCAAAGGCTCGCCGTAGAAAACTGACTAAAGACTGACTGGCTCGCCAATTTGTTAGAATATTCTTTGTCTTGAATATCTAAGCTTCTCCAGTGATCAAACAGCAATCAAGACCACAGCTTCTATGTCTTATTAATCAGGTTTATTAGATAACAAATTATCAATTCATACAATACCAATGCTGGAACAAATGTTGATAAAAGGTACTGTAGGCTAAGTATCTTGGTGAGATGAAGATGAGAGCGTGGAAAGAGACCTTGTCCTTGTAGTCATGCCAATTTATACCCTTTTACATTTGGTTAGGGTATACGTAAAGGAATCCTATTGGAACAGTCATATGATACACCGGCATTCCACAGAAGACCCTCTAAACTACGTCACTTAATTGATACCATATGTTCCTAGCACTCAAGTTGCATTCAGGCCTAAAATGTGCAGAACAAAATAAAAGTATAAAAATGATTTCTTACAAACGCTGTCCCTCTTTGGTGCAATGTATAAGTTTTGCAGCCACCTTTACCCCAGGGCGAAAACTAAACTGCAAGGGCAGCCGGCTTGCCAGACAGAACTAGTTACATGACACGCTAAGGCGCGACCAATTACTACTCGCCTTCACCATTTCCAACGAAAGTATAAAAATATTCTAGCATTCAGCATCACTAAATGGACACTACGCGTCCCATACAGACAACCCAATGAAGAACGCATATTAAAAGTACTTTAGTATATATTCTTTAACCTGTAGAGAAAAAGTACTTACATTTAGTAGAAGCTGCAGCCAATGAGTGTTAGTAAAGTCCTCTAACAAAAATTAATGGGAACACCTTCTGCAGGTACACGCGGCGTTTCATTAGAACTCTTGTTTCACTCAACCAGTGGCAGGATTCCCACTTAAATCAAGTGGCCATTACAGGGCTATTACAGCTGTCATATGCATTAAAGTGCATATGATGGGTAGGGGGTCCCTTTAATATGCATCCATTAAATAAATGTACTTACCTAAGGTAGAAGCTGTGGATGCCCTCTTCTTGCTACCGATTGGCTGCTGGAAGCAAATGCATACATGTACAGGCAAATGCATACAGCTGATTCTGCAGAATGATGGCTGAAGTGTCCCATTAATGGTGTAAAACGTGTTTAAGAAAGTTTTATAATAATGTAAATCTTCCAAGCCTTGTGCAGAGCCTGCCACATTGATCTTGTGTAACCACTCCATCAAATGTATAAAGAAAAGCGTGATACAGCTTGGGTATATCTGGGAATTTCAAGCTGCTTAAACAGTCTAACAGGAGAGCCACAACTTCAGTGGGAAAGTAGTCACTGGAGACTGGGCCAAAATCCAAAGAGAAGAAATTAAAAGTATTTCTGATTTTTTTACTTTGAAAATTTTAATATGTTTGGAAGCGAAATACAGGGTTGTTCACATAAGGTCATCTGAAAATGCAGGAAGTTCATGGAAGCTTGTGGTAGCCATGCAATCATGAATCAATGTTAAATAGCAGACAAGCAACTCCAATAAAAAGAGGAAACAGTTGAGGGACAAATGGGGCAATACCTAATATACCCTGGATCAGGATTGATCAATTAACCTCGATTAGGGTTGTAGAGTGGGAGTAAAAGCTGCAGAACAACACAACCCAAAAGCCACATGGCACAGCACCGTTATCAAGTTTTACAGCTTCAGTGGACAGCACTGAGAACATTGTAGGACGCTGGGCTATATAAATCACAATTAGCCTACACTGTTTCTGACTTTATTTACGCAGATATCTTTAGGCTTGTTTTTGAATGTTTGGAGTAATAATTATTTGTTAAGATAAGAGCTATTATAAGATGTACTAGTTTGAGATAGCAGATACTTCTTTCAATTATCTCTCTCTGCAATCAGCAGCCTGTGAATTGTTGCCTGTAGCGTACTCACTATTTTTCACCTGATGCCAGCCAAACAACAATTCATTTACTGAACTGCAGACAGTATGTTTGTTTCCATATTGGTGATGAGCAATAAACGTAATGGTGTCCTGCCAGTACGTTGACGATACCATTGAAGAACAGACTATGGACCAATATCAACAATGTAGAAGGACTCTTAAACTCACAATGCAAACTTTTGTCACTGCTTTTTGTCCGTAAGTTCACCTGCTGATGAAAAATTTTACCATCTTTTGGCTTCCACACCTCACACACATATATATATATATATATATATATATATATATATATATAAATTGTATTTTTTTTTTTAACACAAGTTGCCCCTGAACAGGAGCAGATAATTAAGAAAATTAGGGGGGGGGTGTTATATCTGGCCCCACCTTGGGCCAAACAGCCCTTCATGAACAAGGCCGCAAAAATGAATGTTGCCTTAGGTGGACAAAGCAACAAGAAAGTGTGGCTTGGCTGAAAATAAAATAGTTCAGTTGCATGTTAAAAGAACTATGGACCAACACATAGTGTTAAAAGAATCACAGAACAAAGTATTTTATTATTATTTTTTATGAAAAATAATCATCATTCTGAATTGTAACAAGGGTGCAAATACACAGGGGCCATTCAAGAACAAAATATCCAAGTAAAATACAAAGTTAAAATATAATTGGGGGAAGGGGAGGCTGTTTCCCTGAGAGCTGATATATTCGGGGCATCACTGCCACCCTCAATCTGCACCTGCTATTAACATGCAGAATATTGCTCCTCTTTAATTACCAAAATCTGCATCCATTTCAGCGCACTTTCCCCAAAACAATACATTCAATCACCATTCATTCACTTCTAAAAACATGCAGAATATTGCTGCTTAACCCTGCTTTCAATATAATCTGCGGTAACATTGGCTACTAGCTAGTGACTCTTCAGAGGAACACCCTTTGCTGTGTATCCTTTTCAATCATTCCTGCAAAACAATAGTTTATATCATCAATGTATCCCATAAGCGTTTAAAATAGTCCCTTTTCCATGGACAGGCCAGCTTCCTATATTAATTTAAAGACCTGTTCATCGTTACCCCCTCTTTTGGAGTTTTACCCTCCCCCACCTCCCCAGTCCCCCCCCCCCGATTAAAATATCCCCACCCTCCCCGTTATCATTCAAACTTGCACTGATTTTGGGGAGTATATGTCCCAGCACAGCGCCCATTCTGTTGGGCACATGGTGGCTTTCGACGTCCTCCTGAAGCTGGTGGGCGTAGGTAGAAGAGAAAGAGATGACGATAACAATGGTGACGCATGGCAAATCCTAAAAATCCATCTTAAAAGAAAAAAGAAAAATCATTTCCTGTGTACTCTTCCCTTCTTGACATATCTTTCCGCATATATTTGCTTTGAAAGCAATGGGGAAGAGCGCAGGAAAACTGATCTTTCATAGTAAGTTAGTAAAAAAACAAAACACACATTGAGCTCCCCATTAGCTCAAGGAGTTTTATGACTCGGTACAGCCACCGATATATCAGTGCATCCCATTTCCCTTTATATGTCCAGCATCTTATAACAAAGGTAATTGTGTACTCACCTCGGGTCAGGCCACGTGGCTCAGAATGGGTCAACAATTCAGCATAGACTTTAGTGCTATCCGCAGGAGGAGTACCAAGAAGCGAGCGCAAAATAGAAGAGAATCCATCGCCGTAGAGGATGAAGCATCCGTCAGCATCTCGGACAGAGAAGAGCTGGAGGTGCAAGAAAATAGGTGACCAAGTGAAAAGACAAAAAGGCAAATTCTAGATTTTCTATTTAACAGACCACTTCTCTGAATGTGCTTTATAGTAATAATAGGAATAGTGAATATATATATAATATAAAAATAGTGAAAACAGACATAATGCTTACATCAAATGCAAGTTTTGCCAGCTCCTCTGCAGATCGTGTAGCATCCTGGGCTGCTAGCACCAAGGAGACCTCCCGGAAATCAATCATCCCTGCTGCATCCTGAGTTTAGAAATAATACATAAATTATAGACTATGTCATAGTGTAATACTTGTTTTTATCTCTACATTCATGGCGGTGTTTTTATTGAGCGTGGTCAGCTTTACAATAGTGTAAAGATGTACCACAAATTCAGGCTGCAGAAGATGCCAGAAACAACAAATGCAAAAAATAGCTTCGAAGAGGCAATGTCCTATAAATAGGGGAACTTGGCTGTGTACTCATAAGAGCGTCCAGAAAAGAATTTCTTTGAAAAATTAAAACTAAAAAGGACAAATTTTTGTCCTTCCCATGTTTTTAACATTTGGCCCTTTTTAAGGAGTTGCCTACCATAAGGAGATCTATAAAAATTATGCCCCAAAAGGGAGACATTTATCAAAGTAAATTTATGTGAGCTTTCAATATTACGTGATAATGTTTACTTTTGCGTAAACATACTACTTCAACACAACTCAAAACTTTATTGCCTAGGAAAAATTTAAAGGTAGCAGGTACAGCTTCATTTAAACACATTGTCAAATCTAAACTCAGTCATACGAACACATGGCGCAAGCCATGGCAGCGTCAGTCTTTCACACCTTGTTAAAGTAGCTGAATACACGAGAGATTACATCGCTCTGCCTTATGTCTAGCTTCTCTGCCAGCTCATCCAAACCAACCCTGGAGCACACCCCTTCCAGACAAAGATCAATCAGCCCCTGCACGCTGTCAAAGGAGAACCTGTGGAGGAAAACAGATAACACATACCATGACTAGATGCACTGGCCCCAACCGATAGCCATAACCCCCCAAGGTACTTCTCAACTTCCACATTACGCGATTACATGCTGGTTGTTTGACCAGTCGGGTAACCCTAAGTGTTCTCCAGCAGGACTATCAAAGCTTGATTTAAACACATTATAAGCCCCAAATTTATATACTTCAGGTTAAATACTATAGTTTGTATCAATGTGGTAAATTCAGAGGTGGCAGGAAATTGCACTTTTAGATGCCATATTGTCTTTCTGCACTGAGGTATAAAGAGTGAGTATGATTTAGCTTGTACTTGTCACATTAAGATTGCCAACAATATTAGGACAATCTTGCAGATTCTTCTTTCAAACCCAAATATTTTTCTTGTTCTGTTTATCAAGAAAAGTCCTTAAGTAGTCCTTGATAAGCAATATTGTGTACTGATCACATGAGGGTGAAACCATGGCTCACTCACCCAGCCTTTTTCAGTATTTTGCCTATTTCCCATATCTTAGGGTCCACTGCCACCTTCAGGTGTCCAATAGGCGTTACCGGTGTATCACCCATTAGTTCAAATTCTGTTGCTGGCTTGCCAAGCGCTCTAAGGGAAGCAAAAAAAATAAAATGAATAGACCTAAGAAAAACATTTTCTTCTCTGCTGTTTACATACACACACGTTCATTAGGGTTAACCTAATTCACTAACTTTGTTACAGACATTTAGTCTCCAATTCTAACTTAGCCCCTATATCGCCTACCATATTATGACTTACTCGGCCATTATTCTTTGGACATTGCTGGCGTACAACACAGGGTCTGACCTCTCTTCAGGCGATGGGTGATAAACAGGCAGGAACTGCAATCAAAGAAACACACAATTTTATTCAAAACGCGATATATTCCAGACAGGAGGAGTTGACTGAGGTATCAGAACAAATGCGAGCGCGGTAAACTAACAGGAATGGGTTAACAACTGAAATAAGTAAGGCAATGGTGCATTCTCACCTCTATCTCCAGGTTGATGTATAACTGAGACATTGTGAGCCAGAGAACCTTAAAGCTGGAAAATAAGAGCAAGGCGCCATTAAGGTTGTGTGATATTTAAAATCCAGGCAGCAGGACAACACATCTGAGGCTGGCATACTTTAAATGAAAAAAGGAAAAGAAACAGATCAGGAAGGACAGTAATGGAAAAAAGTTGGGCATCAACAGGTAGTGAGTATTTTGGAAAATGTCCCACGACAGCAATTTAATATTCAAGTTAGCTGTAGTGTGGATGATAGACAAGGTGTCCAGAGTTGTAGGGGCCAGAAAATTTGCCCCATTAGACCATTCTTGAAGGGTTCTGGCCTAATCTCACAATTTGATTATAGGTCAACAGCTGTCCTGAATATTAGAATTAGCATCCAATGTTTGAAATGGTTACATAAATAATTAAAAAAAAAAAAAAAAAAAAAGATACGAGTTGTTGAAAACGAGCCCACATCTACATTTCTTAAGAAGAACAAAAAACAGAAATACACAAGGAAAAAAAGAGAAAGACCAAGATGTCTTAGACTTAGTACTTACACCCCATTCCCTTTCCAGGTCCAGATTGTTGCTGGCTGCATAAATAAAAGAAAGGAACAATTTAAATTTGAAATGCAAAGTACAGACAGAGAAGTGCCTGGCAATAATGAGACCTCTATGCAATTTTATGTAAAGGTACATTCTGACATTTAAAAGAAGTAAATAAACATGAATTCAATAAGACATACATGGCAACCTTTCCGAAAGGATTACCAATATGAATATGACTTTTTGACTGATTTTTTTATGACTAGTGCCAGATTCATGAATTTTTTGTTATGATAACTATTCCACCACATTTAAATACATTACCTCATTTTAAAGGAGAGTAACACAATATACCAAGTATACTTCATCTGCCTTGAGTTACTTTAGAGCTACTAGGTAGATTTATAAAAAGGAATATGATATAAATTCTGTAAAAAAAAACAAAAACATTTTTCCCCAAAATCATCCTTGCTTTGATGCAAAATATACCATACATTAAAAGTCTATTTTTAAATTATTAAAATAACTATTAACGGGCGAATAAGAATAATACATACACAGGATTAACACAGAATGCATGACACAAAAATAAAGAGCTGGCTTCAGAACAGGCCCATGAGTGCTCATAACATCATAAAAGTCTTTCAGCATCACAGGACTCACCAGTTTGTTAGGATATCTCATGAGTACTGGTTGAACTGGCACCCCTGCCACAAAAGCACCTGCAACACACAAAACTATCAATAAGACATACTGGGAAAACCAGGAGCACAAACTCAAAGGGAGACTGTATGTCAAACCCCGGTGGCATTCATTCAATCAATCATGTTAAGGCTACCATAAATCTAACATGCGGACCATCATATAAACCCCAATGGAATATGTTGAGCGTTATAAACACAAAATGGCTGCTTCTTGCCTGGTTTAAATTTCAGCAAGACCTTCCCATTGCCATTAGTTCCCTCTGGGAAAAACAGCACCTACAGAAGTAAAAAAAAAAAAAAAAAGAGGGAACAAAAGGGTCAAATTTAAAGCTCCGGGGAAAGAAGATCATTAAAATAAGTAGACAGCATATAATATGAATTCATTCTATTACTTCTTTAAGAGGCCTGTAAGCAGCAGGAACTGATATAATGTTTACTTGATTTTCTGCATTATGTAAACCTCCACACAACAAAGCTCTAGATGTTTGTGTAGGGTTGACTCACTAAAAAAGACTTCTGAATTGACTGATGATGATAGATATATGGCAGGGAAGGATAGAGATGCTGTACAGGTTATAAGAGAGAACAGATACACCAGAAGCGATAGATAGCTAGGTATCCTATAGTATTAGAGAAGAATAAATGTGGAGTACATACTTTTAAACACTGTGCTATGCAACAACACATTCTAATAATGCAAAGCACATAAAAATAATATTCTTGTTCTTTACAACTGAGTCACCTGAGGCCACTCCCCATTTGAAGTTGCTCTTTGCGTCACCTCCTCCACCACTTTTTTCCGCGATGCAGGGTCATGTCGGGACACCAAAATGGACTGATTGAATCGCAGGAGAGCTGAGGAATACAGAACATTAAAAAGGTAAAAGGAAAAGAAAGAACCTTGATAGACATACTTCATAGTCTATGTTCCACTTAAAAGCATGAACCCTTCTCGGGTGTCAAACTCACCTCCGATCACCGGTATGTTGAGGTTCTCCACTCTGGACACAACGGATGGGAGGTCACAGACCACAGTAACAATGGGATCAAAGAAGGTGGAGTGAGGGGCCACAACCAGAAGTGGAGCCTCAGAGCTGGAGGCGCGACGGCCACGGATGGTGATCCAGTGGAAGCCACACATGAAGAACATTGTGCGACTCAGAAGGTAAATCAGGTGATGAAAGATGCTGTATGTACAGTCGGAGGAGACACATGAAATAGGAAGTGGAAAGGAAGAGATGGGGAGAAATGAAAGTGTTGCACCATAATGATGACAAGAAACTCTATACACCTCCTCCATTTTGTATTTAAATGCAGAAATTCCACCCCTTGTTGGTTTTGAAACCTCTCCCTTTGAGTGACTGGCAGGGGACTTACGTTCGGCGGTATCTGATTGACCGGCTGAGCTCTTTCTCTGTGATCCCAGCTACTCGTAAAGAAGCAATGGGCCACATCAGGAAGAGGAAGATGGCTGCCATCAGGAAACGCAAGGGGAAGAGAATCACACCCAGGATATAAAACTGCAAGATAAACACAGGGAATACAGGTCAGGCAAGAGCCCCCATCATACTTTATCATTTATTTAATAGACATGAAAATTCTTGCCTACTCATGACCCTCTATTATATGAGAAGCTAGTTCATGACCTGGAAGACTCTTGGGGATTAGCACATAACACTGACTGTATCATACATGATGCAGCATGTGATATAACCAAGTTAAAAACATGCATACTACATTTTTTACTTAAATATGCATTAATCAGGAGGACTACAGACTGTTCCCTAACCTAATATTTTCCAGTAGTGAAGCACATATGAAGGCCATATATATATATATATATATATATATATATATATATATATATATATATATTATACACACACATACATCTTAATGTCCCATGAATCAGTGAAGATGCATCAACTGAGCAGACTGTGCTTGGGTTTTCTAGCAATTAACAGTCTAGTATCATCTATAAATACCGTATTACAAATATGTTTGACAAGTTGGCATTTGATATCATGAGATTTCAGTGCAAACAACAAAAAAATGATTTATGCAGATATAACAAAAAGGATTGGGGTCTGGAATGTGATCTCCTCTCCTCCTAAGATCTGTATTCTGACAAAGTCTCTAACCAGCATTTAAACAAAACAGCACCAACCACGAATGCCAAAGAAAAAGGCCATGAAGGCGACATCTGGCCTCCACTTAATTCTACAAAACATTTCTGATAACATGAAATCAACATGTTTAAACTCGCACAGTTCACTCAGTGAACATTGCGGTTCAAAGGTTTAAGAGCAATGCTCTGTAAATTGGAAGCTAACTTGGTGACGGGGAGGGTTAACTACATGGTGGACAGCACAGCCTTTTTCACAGGAAACCTTACTTTGAGATCTTAACATCCTGTTAAAGGGATTTCTAGCCTAAAAGTATAACATAAATGTGTATAGACCGGATGAAAACAGCAGCTATGGCAGTAATACTGCCCATCAATAGCTACACATAGACACGTGCATAAAGTATTTTAGAAAATGATATTGTAAAAAATATATCCGTATGGAGGGCAAACAAGCACCCAACTCTGTCAAATATAATGTCATTCACACTAGTGTCCAAGAATTCAGTCTTCAACAGAAGAGATCATGTTTGCCAGTGAGAGTTCCAAAGCATAAAAACCACATCTGTGGTTGATGTGACCCCAAGACAAAGAACATTTCCTAAGTTGAAATAGTTGATGTGTTTTGGGTGTTCCCAAGCCTCTCTCCGCAACTTTTCCAATGACAAGCAGTAACCATCAATGACCTTCGCGTGATCCCTGCATGTACAATCTTTTATGAAGTAGTATCACACGGTGTTGACTTGCACTATCCTCTTATGGCCCACAGAAAGATTAACATTAACATTAAAATTAACATTAACATTAAAATCATAAAGAAAGATGCCCTTGTGTAGCATAGTTGTGCATTTTCGTTATTGGTACCTCAGTTGATCAAAGTAACCCTGGTATTAGTTTTTTTGGGGGGTTTTTTTACACGCTTCATTTTATTTCTTGTTTTTGAATACTTTAATGACTTGAGATTTTTTGTGACGTGTTTCTCCTTTCAGGTATACTTAGTAAGCTTATTATGTGGAGCTTGCACTCATACAGCGAGAAGCTTGTCTTGTTATTTTCTGACTACTCATGCAAATATAACTATTATATAAAATTACAGAAAACAAATACAACAGCCAGCAGGGGAACGGTCATTCAAATTCTTTCTACCGGTAAGTTTAATAAAGGCTGGCTGTTTTTGTAAAAGTGTTTTGTCATGAAAGTCCCCCTTAATTGTGTCAAAGTATTTATTACCTCCATGTTCGTTACTTCAAAAAAATACAAGGAACGTGTATACAAAACATAACACTTGTAAGAAATAATCAATACACTCCAGACACTTTCACACTCTGATATTCTATTATCTATTCAGAAGTGCGAACAGTTAAGCAAATATCTGTTATCAGCGATAAGTGATAAGAGAGCAACAAATGTATGCACCAAGGAAAGAAAAATCTGACTATCTCCATTGGAAATCATACATGTACAAAGAGATCAATTGCCCTACTTATGGTGTTCCTATGGCTGATTTGCTTTCCATCTGTTTTTGTGGAAAGTGACACACTACAGGCTTAAAGGGACAGTTTAATGTTCCCGACACCCCACAAAAATAGAATGCATATTAAGTACCCTGTGAGTACTTCCAAACTTAATAAGAACACTTAACCTGATGTAAGAGCTGCCCTCGCGCAGCTGCCCTCACGCTCCATGGTCTGAGATTCACCGATTGGCTGAACGGATCCCTGCACACAATTGCATAGAGATGTGTTCAGCCAAACACATATCTCGCATGGCAGCTAGCTGGGGGTAGGGAAAGGGCCAGACGCATTTGCAACACTGTGACAATGTAAAAGGGGACCCTGAGCTAGCATACATTAAAGTGCATACAATAGCTGGAGTATCCCTTTAAAATAAGAGATATTCAGGTCCGCTTATCAGAGAAGAGGAGCAAACTACCTCCTGCTGGAGTAGTTTATAATTCAAAGAGTAGGAAGCAACCTACCTTTTCCCCCAAGTTACCTAAAAGGAAGTTATATGGTCAAGCGCTGGCATGACCACCAGTCCTGGCGCAGCACGACAAAGCAGACATGTAAGGTATTGTGTGAGTCTCTGCCACGTATTGCTAAAAGCTTCCCTGGCTTTCTCACACATTGATATAAAATAGTTGTATCTGTTGTAGCCATTTTAATCAAGTTGCTAAAAGATGACTTTAAGGCAAATAAAATTACCAATTAAAAATGTAAAGAAACAAAACAAAAGATTGTAAGCTTGTTTGAGCAGGACCCCTGTTTCTGTAAGTCAAATTGTTAAGTTATATACTACTAGTTATGTCCTGTTTACCCAGTGTACAGAACCGCGGGAAATGATGGCGCCATATAAAACAAATAAACAATATTTTAGTTCATATTTTTTTACTTCATTTCGACTCAGATCTATCATACAAGTGTTTGCAACATGTCAGCACTTTATAAGTAATATTGTTAAACAATAACACAGAGCATAGATAGTTTATATTCACCTTTCAATGTATATAAACACACACGCCTGTCATACCATATAGCACACAAGGGATATTCTCACTAAATACGCATATTATTTGTATGACTGTGTGAACAGCTCAAGTTCCCGTGGTTACTAATTAGCAGTTAGGGTGGTGAGGCCTCAGATACAGGCCCCTGTCTGACAGAGGCTTACAAACAGTGCTGTGTTACCAAAGATACGGCAGGACAGGCCTGTGATTACCAAGTAACCATCTTTAACACAGAATGTTTATTCTTCCCCAGTCAATGAGTCGCTTTTTCTAGGGGACTGGGGACACATTTTGACTATTTTGTTGCCCGTTAGATGTACTCTATATATCATTAAGCTCCTTCAAGTACCAATTACGTTGCCAGAGCCCATGTTTATAAAGCTGAGCATACAGATACTGCAGTGTCAAAAAAACATTTGGCTAGTAGCCCAGGTGGCAATCTTACACAGCCATCATGTGACAGCGGGCAATAATCCTCAGATAACACTGTACATTCAGAAAACTGTGGCCAAAGCTATAGAGGAGGCGTGTATGAGTATTACACCGAGAGGCACAGTGACACTGAACACCCCCAATACACAGCACAAGCCCCATGTACAAGCAGCGAAGCACCGTATACGACGGCCTTAATAAGTCAGTTGCTTCTGCCTTCCATTCATGGGCATGTAACCATTTCTCCGCTTAACACTTTCAATGCCCGGATGGGCCTTAACAGCGCTGTTTCCCGGGTACTTAAACGGGTTATTGCAGAGGCGGGCAACACCGGGTCCCAAGAAATCATCAATTATTCAGGAAAGCTTGTTCTGCGGAAGTCATACACGTCCCATAATGTCTCTGTGTGTTTCTCCTTGCGCACATATATACATACATGTACGTATATGTAAACTAACGCAGGTATCCGATCATGCCACATCACTAGACCCCAGCTCAGCACCGCAAACCCCTAACCCACTTTGTACACTGCAAGCAAAATGCTCAGCAACGCTATTTTTCCTGCGCAGCCAGTATTTGCGCCCCCGCCGCACAGTACAGTAAGCGCAATGCTCTGCAGAAGGGTCCTCGGGGACGTATATTAATCCCGCTTGCCCACTGGAATCACAATATTGCCTCAGTTAGCCATCTAAGGCTGTCCCGCAGCCAAACTCACCCTGGTTTTCTGCCAGAAGCCTTCCGGGTCGAATTCATGAAGAAAAGGGTTAAAGGGGGTAACTTCCTGGCCGTCTTCCCCGTTGGGGTCTTTTTCCCCCTCCGTGTCGCCCATCCTAATAGTTGTTGAGGAGACACTAGTTTACACTGCCATAGACGGGGCCCATCCAGGCACAGAATCAGCCCATAGGATGTGGGAGGAGCTAGATTTCCTATTTGAACTTAACCCGTTTGTCTACTTGCGAGAATGCAGAACAAGAGAAACACGTTTACGTGACTCCGAAACGTCCCTCCTTATTCATACAGCAAGCAATGTTTGCCTGGATGATCGCCTTTGGTAACAACGAACAATTGTTGTTGTAAACAAACAAGCAAAAAAAGCAACAACAAACAGTAGCAATGTGGACTTTACCCCAGATTACATAAATACTATGGGCTAGTCCTGATGGCTTCTCCATTCATACGAATTCTGCGTCCTATAGAAAGGTCTGGGTACAAGTATTTAGGATATACCGCCTGTCCCAATAACAAGCACCTCACTACGTGAGAATGTAATTTTAAACTGTTTACGGTAATGCGATATATCTATGGTATAAGGTCATAGAAACATTGAATTTGACAGCAAAATAAGTCTTCCCATTTTTCCCAAAGTAAAGACTCAGTCCCGAGCCCAACATTCCTGATTCCAGCTTTATGTCTACCCCATGCATGTTTAAATTCCTTCACCGTATTAGCCCCCACCACCTATGATGGGAGGCTGTTCCATTTATCCACCCACCTCTCTGTAAGTAAAACTTCTGCTGACCCTTTAGTAACAATCATTACAACTACTGTACAATACGGACATACACTACACAACTCTTGGTTTAGGACAACTGTTAGGACTTGCTGTTTCTTTCAAGGCACACTGGATAGATGACCCCATACCTCAATACTTATGTCTGGCTACAAATGGGTTTATCGATCTAATAGGTCAGAACAGACAGCCTTTGTGCACAATTCTGTAACATTTCAGGATATGTTGTAATATGTCTAGCTGTGCAATATTGTGAGGGTATAGTGTGCACTCTGACTTTACTATTGTGATGTTTTGCATACGTTGTGTCTCGGATGACATAGAAACTGAGATTCAATTAAGAAAAACAAACACATTTTAATATTAGACATAATATTAGACATAGACAACCAGAGTAAACACACAATCCAATAAATAATGATTTCATGTATAGAAGGAAAAATTCTATCCAACCCTAGATGGCCCTGTGTGAAAAAGTAATTCCCCCTTTGTTACTAAATAAACTAGTTAACCAAATGTAATTGATAATTGGGTTTAATTTCACTAGACACTCCCAGGCATGATTACTGACATAAGAACCTGTCTTGCACAGAGAAGTAGGCTAAAAGGTCTCAAAAAGTAGAACAAGATACTGCGATCAAAAGACATTTAAGAACAGATGAGAAACAGTTATTGACATCTATCCGCCTGGAAAGGGTTACAAAGCCATTTTAAGGCTTCTGATCTCCAGTGAACCATGGTGAGAGGCGTTATCTGCAAATGGAGAAAACTTGTATGAACGAGTATGTTTGTTTGAGGGAATTAATGAGTATATGTGAATTAGTGAATTAATGAGTATCTGTGAATGAGAAAATTAATTTTTGTAAATTAATAATTATGTGTGTCATAGCATAGATGTGTAAGAGGGGCATGCCACAGGCAGGCTGTTTGGGTGCAAAGATGGCAAGTCCTATGCTTCCAATCTGGGTATTGGGCAGATCCTGTGAATGCAATCTGGGTGCCAGGGCTGACATGATACTAAATTCCCTCCTTCCATCTCCACTCCTCTATCTGAATTATCTATCACCATTAACAACACGACTATCTCTTCTACTAACCAGGCCCGATGCCTTGGGGTCATCCTTGACTCAAACCTCTCCTTCATCCCTCACATTTAGTCCCTCGCCAGATCCTGCCGCTTTCACCTAAAAAGCATCTCTCGCAATCGCCCATTCTTCACCCAAGAATCAACAAAAACTCTGGTTCATTCACTTATCATTTCCCGTCTTGACTACTGCAACACTCTTCTGGTTGGCATTCCACTGTCTTGACTCTCTCCTCTGCAGTCTGCCCTAAATGCTGCTGCTAGGCTTATCTTCCTTGCACGTCGCTCCTCTTCTGCTTCCCCACTCTGTGAAATCCTCCACTGGCTCCCAATTACCTTTAGAATGAAATTTAAAATCCTGGTACTAACATATAAGACCCTCCATAACACTGCTCCTCCATACAATTCTGCCCTCATAAGCAAATACTCTCCTACTCGATCCTTTCGTTCTTCCCATAGGCTAAGGCTCTCCTCCTTACTTATCACCCCTTCCTTTTCCTGTCCCCATATCTCTGGAATCTACTCCCAAACGAACCTCCAGCATTCTCCCTCCCAACATTCAAGAAACATCTCAAAACTCACTTCTTCAGAGAAGCCTCATCATCTTAGCTGCTAGAACTTCCTTGTCACTGATAAAAACACCACACTACCTCTCACTTTTCTCTGTGCCTTATGTTTGTCACCCCATTCCCTCAAGATTGTAAGCTTGTGAGCAGGGCCACCTAATGTATCGGTTTGTCTTAGTCTGTCAATTCTGGTCTTGTCCTACCCCTTCAATATATGTATTGTATTAAGCACTGCATAAATTATTGGCACTATATAAATAAAAGATAATAATAAAGGGGGGGGCAATATGCAAGGGTGTGGGGGCATTAATTCACAAGGAGGTGATTCACATAAATCAGTACTAAAGGGGGGGCTGGGTGGTGGGATAAATATACAATGTTGTGCTAGCTGGGGGCAATGCACAAGGGTGTGGGGTCATTAGGGTGACAGCATTGGCCATGTTTTCCAGGACGCATATAACTTTTACTTATTGCTGACCAGCCCAGATAAAATGCTGACCTGCAGTATGGGGGATGTATAGGCTCATTGAAGGGAACCAATTAGTCAGGTATACATCCTCTATCCTCCATACTGCTGGACAGCATTTTATCTGGACTGGGGGCATCAATATACAATGGGTGGCAACTGGGGCCATTAGATAAATCAGTACTAAAGGGAAGGGCAGGCTGGGGCATAAATACACATAGTGCTGGGTGGGGGTGATACACAAGGGGGCAAAAACACAAAAGGAGGAGGGTATATTTATTGTTGTAGCTTAGCCAGTCCGGATGTGGGTGTCAGTGTGGCAGAGCCTGTCCTGCAGTGTGTATATGGGTGTCGGTGGGGCAGAACGTGTCCTGGTGTGTGGATGTGTTTGGGTGTTGGTGTGGCAGAGCCTGTTCTGGTACATATGTGTTTGGGTGTCGGTGTGGCAGAGCCTGTTTTTGTATACGTGTGTTTGGGTGTCGGTGTGGCAGAGCCTGTTTGGGTATGTGTGTGGGTGTTGGTATGGCAGAGCTGTCCTGGTGTATGTGTTTGGGTATTGGTGTGGCAAAGCTTGTCCTGGTGTATGTATTTGGTCATCTGTTTCCTGGCACTTTACTTATTGTACGAATAAATTTAGCTATTTAATTTTTACTTATCCAGGGATAAAACGCCCTCCTGAATTTGTGGTCACTTCAGAGGACAAAACTTTCTAGGCCTAGAAATCAGTGAGAGGAAAAGGACTCTATTTCAATTTGCATATTTTTTTTAAAAAGGTTTAGTGGCACTGAATTATGACTTCAGGCATCCCGTGTATGATTACTTTATTTAGTGTACTGATGTACTCCCAATCCCATCACATAAGCATCACACTGATATCTTTATCCAGTATACATGGATATCGAGAAGTTAAGATTCTGTCTATTTTATTTATTTCCATAAAAAGGCCCACCTAAATCATCAGCACCAGGCCAATGATGCTCTTAATCTGGCCCTGTCCAAAAGATTCTAAGGAGTATTTTTTATATCTCATGGACAAAATATGTTAAATAATTTATATATCATAGAATCACTTAATAACCACATACCAAATACACTGCATATATAGTCTGAAGAGAATATGTTTATTAAGAGATTTTTTTGCCATTTGCCAAATTTTTTTTTTGAAATGTCCCCAGATTACATTTTAAAAACCTGGTCACCTTAATCTGGGGCTGCTTTGCTGCTTCAGGAACATGATGACTTGTCATGAGTGATGGGACCATAAACTCTGCTCTCTACCAGAAAATCCTGAAGGAGAATGTCTGGCCATTAATTTGTGACCTAAAGCTCAAGCACTGTTGGGTCATGCAGCAGGACAACGATCCAAAGCACTTTGTCCTATATTAAAATTAGTTGGATGACCGGAAACATTTAAATGTGGTGTAAAGTAAGAAACAGAAGTAATCAGGAAAAGGTCGAATACTTTTTTCACAGCTCTGTACTTATGAATGGGAAATATGAAGCGATGCATGATACACTGTGTTCAGAAAGCATCAAGGTGACATAGTTCTAAAAAAGCAATTATTGGATTTATTACAATTACCTAGAGGCATTCTTAATTGTGTTGCAATCGAAGAGGCATAGCCGTGCCTATAATCCCTCTAAATTTAGCTTTAGAAGCAAAAGATATGAACCACCATGGCATACATACATACATACCTCCCAGCAGACCAGGACTGGCAATCAGGGACATGACCAAATGCTTACGTACCTTTACTGATTCAGTCCATGAGTGTGGGGCCGCCAGCTGCTTCAGGAGTATAATAACATAAAATGTCCATCGTTTAGTGGCCACTGGCCGTTAAAGCACTTAGATCATCACTGGTTCCATAACATATGAAATGGCCAAAGATGGGCACCTTTGTTTTAGGGAGTGTGGTTGGATGCTTGGGACTTTATTAAGATGTACAATGTGTTTCTAAGAAGAATAATATATTTTACTTGCATGATATATAAGCACATCATCTGTTTATAAGCATATCACTTTTAATTGTAGGGCTTAGAACATTGTGAAACACACTTCCAGCAAACATTCAGAGCTTCTAAAAAAAAAAGAGGGACATCGGTAAGGAAAGAGGGCCAACAGGTTTGGGTCCAAAAAAATAACCTAATTCAGGATGTATGCTGAGGTAGACCCTGTTCCTCCTGGCATCATAGTGTAGTTACTTATTGTGACCACACAATAAGTAACACATTGTAGGATTTTGTTCCCATTCTCGTTTGGGGTTACTTGTTGATCTGTTGTCTAGATACCTTTGTCTATACAAACTGCAGAGATGAGGTCTCTCCATTAAACAGAAACTGATCACTGTCTAGACTTTGAAACTGCAGCCAATATTACGAGGTTTGGGGTAAGTTGAAACAAAATGGGAGAGTTGGAGAACACAATAAAGCATAATGCAAAAAAAAATTGGGATTATCAAAAACCATCCATAAAAGAAAATTTACTGAGCTAAAATTAAATCTTTCGAAATCTTGAAGAAGGCATCTTTACAATGTGCGTGTGAAAGTCTAGCCATGTATTCAACGATTTAAAAAACAAAAAAACAAAACTGAGATGCAGAGCTAAACCTTATAACTCCATAAATCAGAATACACGCAGGCTCAGACAGAGTCTCGGTTAAACGTAATTCACATGAACACGGCCCCTTTGGTTCACATTCCCAGGCACACTGAAAGCCAGGATCAGGGTTACTACAGGACAATGTTCGCTCCTCCCCTGATATCCAAAGTGTACAGGGAAGTATCTGGTTCCAGCAACTTACACCCTGTGTTATGGGATGAAGACAGAAAGAAGACAACAACGTGTCTTGTTAGAAAAGGGTTTCAAATATATCACATATATAAAAGCAGTATATAACAATTAGTGCATAACTATTTGACTTACAGAAACAAGAGGAAAGGAGGGCTCAAGCAAGCTTACATTCTAGGTTTGTATTTTGTCCCGATTATCTTCATGTGCTACACTAAGAGGTATCCCCAGGTAATACTGTGATGGGCAAAAACATGGGCAAAGTGGCCCCTGATAATCTAACCCTTACGAAAAATTACTGCAGTTTTTTCTGAAGTAATACTGCAGTTTTTTGGACATGAAAAAAACTGCAATACTGCACTTTTACTGCAGTATTACTGCACATTTACTGCAGTTTTACTGCATTTGTACTTCACTGTACTGCAGTTTTACTGCACATTTACTGCACTTTTTTTTATATTGCAAACCTACAGTTGTGCTTCAATGTACCGCAGCTTTATTGCATTTGTACTTCTGTACAAAAATAACTGCAGTAAAACTGCAGTACAGTGAAGTACAAATGCAGTAAATGTGCAGTAATACTGCAGTAAAAGTGCAGTATTGCAGTTTTTTCATGTCTAAAAAACTGCAGTATTACTTCAGAAAAACTGCAGTAATTTTTTCGTAAGGGAATTATTTAATATTATATCTTTGGAAGTTGTCTTAGTTGTTATTAATGTGACTTTACTTTGGTTAATATGGGAGTGAATCTAATTTTGGTATTACTACAAATTTTTCCCTGGTCGCCACAGGGAAACTCCAGGTCGCGAGAGCAGGTTGTGGCACGCAAAATGCATTTTAGACTTTCCTGTGGTGTGTTTTAGAGGCAGGACAGGGAATTCATCTTACATCTTTGCAGGATGGCTGGGCTCCTTAGAGAGGATGCCTGAAATAACTTTCATTTGAGAAAGAATATCTTTTCTCTGCCAAATATTTTATACAGCATGTACAGGATAAACGTTAGTATGAATATTTTAGTATGCATTCTTCAATATAAATAAACAAATAAAATAAAGGACTTACTTCAGTCCTGCAGGGGCCTGCAGTTGCCCTCCTCGCCCATGGTCTCACAATTCTTGCCACTGATTGGTTGCTTGAAGCAGCCAATTAGTGGTGGAAAGGTGCTCCCATTGAAATCAAGATGATAGTATGTCATATCCCGGCGCTCAGCATGGTAGACGTGGAGATAAGTGGTAGGGACACTTGGGGCACTGCCCTGGGTTAGGCCTAGGGAAGCACCGAATCAAGATACATCTCTGCACACAGCTATGTGTATTTGCATTAAATTACATGGGCTAGCAACAGAAAATAATCCATAAAACCAGACAGAAAACACAGACATTCTTCCTGCTATTCTAGATCACCCTGGCTGTAGGTGAAAATGCAGCAGAACTCACAAAGCTTAAGGTATTTGCTCCAAATCTTCAAATCAGACCAGCTCAGTGGACAGTTGCCCCATGCCTCCCTTGCCAGCCCTGGTTATGCCTATTTAGCTGCAGGGGTACAAACCACCAGATCCTCTCTAGCCTAATTGTTTTCAAACATTATAGGCATTTAATAATGCTCTGGTGAAACTTCTAATGTCCCACTGATTCCTACACACCTCCTATAAAGAAGAACAAACTTAAGTGTCCTTGTCAATACTGTTCACCAAATCGGTATACGGATGCAGGTGTTCAATGCATTCTTGGCACGCTAATCAAAACATTTCTCGTTTTACCAGCTCAGTGAGAAGGAAAAAAAAAGGTAATAGCAAGTATGTCTTAACCTTTTGAATAATGGACTGGTGTGAGGTGTATTGCTCACTAAAGAAAAGGCAGTTTAAAGATATATTAAGTGAACATGGAAAATTCTGGGACAGTGGCCATGTTAGTCCACTTTTCACACTTGGGAAGCAGGTGGTGGGCAGCCTTTGGACAAGCGAAAGCGGCTGATTGCTGCACTTAATAAAGCCCTGGAACATGTAGGGTGATGACATTCACCATGGATGGGGTAAAGCGTTGAGAGGAAAGTTATGTTGTAGAATTGTAGTGTACATGTGCGGTAAATTCCTAGACTGTAGAGATGACCTTCTATGAAAGGAAGATGGTGACTGTCACCACCTGAAGAATTAAAACTGTAAGCATATTTTTTTAGAGATGTAATAGTTATATTTTACATTTTCTGTTACAGCTGCCAGGGGATACAAAATGTCATCCGTCTCATCCAGTTTAAAGTTTTCTTCCCTCGCTCTTTTTTCCTCTCCTGATCTCTTATTTTGTTCTTCTTATCTTTTTTCATTTCTCTGTTCTCCCCTTCCTCTTTTCTCTTTAATTTTTAATTATTTAAGTTGTCACCAATAAAACCACACCTTTAGCCCCATCTCTGGCCATGCCCCAGCCACATACCTCTCAAAGAATGTCCAAGAAACATGTGTGCCTTTTTTTAGCACAAATACTTTCATTACTTTCAACAGAAAATATATCCAGCTTGCAGATTCATCGTAGATGTTCCTTACCAAATTTTGTACCCAACCCTATCGAAGCCACATCTACACAGTCTGTTGTGCACTAATATAACCAGAAATAGTTACAGAATCCACTGTAAAAAAAAATATACACACACAATGGTTGTTTACAGGCACATTGTAAGATCAACATTGGTGACAGACCCGGATTGGCCATCTGGTGCACTAGGCAAAGCTCCGCTACATGAGCAGGGAAACGTAGCATGCGGCTGCACATATGCAGCTACCGGCTGCACTTGTGTCATCGAAAAGCTGCTAGCCTTAAGGTGCCAGGGTCGCCTAGTCATCTCCAGTCTGACCCTGATGGGTGGCGTTGAGGAATTATATAGGTAGTGTGTAATGTTGTACAATGTACCATAATGCCATGACCAGACCAAGACTAGCCATCTGGCAAACTAGACAAATGCCTGGTGGACCAGAGGATGTCCCTTCAGTGTGCCGTTGCTCTCTGGATACACACGCATGTATAAGGACATAGCATGCAGCCGCACGTACCCAGCAGGCACCCATACTTACATTTTTCATCCTCTAGTGCGCAGTGAAGTAGTGATTATTAGATAATAAATAATAATTTAGTTCTACCGACAATCTGTAGTCACCACTGCCTTCTGTGCTAAACACTGCAGAGCTACTTGGCCTCTCAACCTTCCATGAACTGGTATGCTAGTCCAACAGATTAGATTGCCTGTAGCATTGACTGGTTTCAGCTGGATTCAGTCCGATAGAAACGTTTCAAATGAGTTAAGTGACATACATTTTATTGTATAAAGAGACTTAAAATGCTAAAAAAGCTCCAGGGGATAGATACCATCATGTGAAGTCACATTGGCTTGGCAAGTGTTTGTACCTGGAAGCCTTTATCAATGAAGCATTCAGTCTAGCTACAGGCTCACTAACTGTCCTCAAACTGTTCTCTACAGTGTCATGTAGCACTTTAAAAAGTTCCCAGACAATGTATCAAATTACGATGTTTTATACATTCAAATTAAAGAAACGTAACTTATTTGGATTTCAAGACATTTTTAGGTAACCTTGGACACCACACTCCTATTGGACAATTTAACAGCCCAACAGACTTTTAACTAAATTTCAGAGTTAAATAATGGGAGACAAGCTCATGAAAACTCGACACATCTCAAGTTTCGCTAGTTTGTATTCCCAGTGGGTACTTCCCGGGAACCCTAATTGGAGAAGCTATCCAGAATCATAAAGGACTCTGAGTAACAAGAGACATGGCAACAGATTGAAGTGTAGAAATGCTACATGTATCTCCAAGTCAGACCCCTTCAAGTGTTCTTCAAAGCTGCCCCTAATCAATATGGTGATAACGTCATGCCACTATTATATTTTATCTCATTCTATGTATCACAGCAAAGGTTGGACATTTTTAAAAGGCTATCAGAGATCTTCTTCAAGTTCAGGATGAATCTAGATAAACTATAGACACAATATTGGCAACAAACTTTTTTTATTGTATAATAAACTTGTCTAAACTTGTTTATTGTAAAATGTAATTAATTAACGGTGGTAATAAAAGTATGCTTCTGGGGTATAAGGAGATAAAATGGTTAAAAAAATTACTAGCATGTATGTTACAATGCCTTGATTTCAAGCTTAAGCATATTTCACAGCACCATAAAAATAATGGCAATATGGTGGATTATTTGGATATTCCATTTAATTACTGTTATTCAGAAAAAGCATATATGATATCACCAGTGAGCCTAGCCTCATTGACACCAGCGTGCAGCATTTTTTTGGGGTATTTACCGGTATATCTACATGTCACACACTTTACTGCTTTCTAAGCCCTTCAAATCCAAGGGC
Organism: Spea hammondii; assembly: GCA_029215755.1. Taxonomy (NCBI): domain Eukaryota; kingdom Metazoa; phylum Chordata; class Amphibia; order Anura; family Pelobatidae; genus Spea; species Spea hammondii. The sequence continues at coordinate 128,101,180 of JARDYJ010000001.1, read as the reverse complement.
TTTTCATATCCTAATGACCAGAACTTAGACGCCCCTAATCAATACTATAATAATGACATGCCATAGGTATTTGCATATTTTATGTGATTCCATGTACCATAGTAAAAGTGGACATTTTTGGGAGGCTATCAGAGATCTTCCTCAAGTTCAGGATGAATATAGATATAATTATACATACAGTTAGTCACAGAATATTGACAACAAACGTGTTTATTGTAACATTTTTAATTAACGGTGGTACAAAGAGAATGCTTTTGAAGCATAAAAAAAATAAAACGATAAAAAATGTACTATTATGAATGTTTAAATCCCTTGATTTCAAGCTTTAGTGTATTTCGCAGCACCATCAAAATAAAAAAAAATGGCTACACGGTGGATTTTTTTGTAAATTCAGTGTACCACATAATTCCATTTGACAAAGCATTATGTGTACAGAAAAAATTGAATGTGGCTGTATGCCATTTGCCAAATGATTTCTGTTCCCAGCCTCTGGCATCAGACATACCTCCGAGCCAGCTGATGTCAAATTTGTTTAGTGCCAATATTTACAATGCACCTGTTATCATACAAATGTCCACCATAACCTGGAAGAGCTCTCCAGTCCTGCTCGTTTTAGGAGGTAGGAACGGGGTTGGCTGTTATAAGGGGCAAGGTTTGCCTTGGTAAGAACTTTGAAGGTGTAGGAGGAACTTGGAAAGGGATTGGGTATGAAGGCTGCCATTGTTGTGAGTCATGTGATATTTTGGTGGACTTTCCGTGCTTAAGCCCCACACTAAGCCAGTTCTTTAAGGCAATGCTAAACCAAACCTGCTTGTACAATGAACTCCTTTCATTATACAGACTGGGTGAAAAGGATGTGTTATACAAAAATTTGAGCTGTTGCAAGCATGCGTGCTCGTGCCCACAAGCCTCTGAGCAGAAACATAGTGAGTCAGGTGCAAATGACTAAATCTTGTGAATAACACATGGTTTGGGTTCAGTGAACTTTCTACAATGAAATTCTCAGGTGTATGATCTATTCTACGACCACTAAAAAGGTTACAATTAAAGCTAATGGAAACATCTGCACTCGTTTGTGTTTTTCTAAGGATCAATGTACAGCGTTGTATCATGTTAGCCATAGAAAGAAAAAGTGAATTTAGTAAAGAGGATACCTTTATTGGCAAACTGAAGTATGATGAATTAGAAGGTTTAGATACTATCTAGGTCTCTTCTTCGGGCATATTATATATGTATTATATGCCCGAAGAGACCTGGATGGTCCTAGATAGCCTCAAAAGCTCCCAATCCATCATACCAACAAAGGTACAATCTTTAATAAATCTACATACAATCTTTAATCTTTAATAAATTAATCTTTATAAAAACAATCTTTAATAAATCTACATACCAAAGTGGTCTGTAGAAATTAATTAAATTGGTCAGAGGTTCTATACAATCAAAAATCCTGTTGTGAAACATATATAGACCTGTCTTAACTAATTTAATATGTTTAAAAGTGCAACTAACACCCTGCACAATGTTTTGATATTAAAGTATCCATAAGGTCATGTGAGGTTGTGAAATGGATAAAAAAAAAATAATGAACCAGTTTTTTCTGCACCTTTTTCAAGAAACTTTTAAGCAAAGTTAGTAATAACTTTAAATGAAGCCCACATCACAATTATTTCTAAGGAGACGTTTAAGTGCTACGTGTGAACTAGGCATTTAGCTGAAGACTATAAAAAGGATGGCGCATGAATAGCACCAGTAACATATAAACCTCTCAGTGAATTAATTATTGTTCAGACAAGTAGGAGCGTCATTTAAAGTGATATTAATACATACCACCCAAATTTAATTATTGTAGAGGGCCACAATCATTGCATACTAGCCTTTATCCACATCCTCCGTTAAATCCTACCCTTTTTGTATGGGGGTACATTTTTCTTTCTTTTAAATATTTGATTTTTTGTATTGAATCCTAACATGGGGATTTCTCTTATTATCTTGGGACCCCAACGATGTCATAATGAGACAGCTTGATCTCTACACTGGCACACAAAACACAGGATATACGATTACAACCCAAATTATTCTGATGGACGGAGTAATATGTCCATAGGAGCCCTGAAGGTGTTATCTAATCTCTAATGGTTTTTTCATGTTAACCCACGTGAATGTGCTTACCTCCTAACATAGGACAATGGGATTATTCTGGGCAGCCCAGTGTTGGTTTGAGCCTCTGTCAGCACAGCTGTGTATGTCCTGGCTTCCTCCCACTAATCTTGTGCTGAATCTCATATGACATCATATCTTGGTGCTCAGTATTAGAAGGTGTCAGGAAGCGTTAGAGAGGAGGAGTATACAAGCATTCTTGCCAAGGGACAGTTTGAGGTAGAGCTTTGATTTTGCCAACTGACCCATGGAAGAGGAAAACTGTCCCCTGGCCTGCTCTACTTTGACCATTCTGGGTCACTACCGAAAGCTTTTTTGTGTTCTACTTGAAATTTCTTATGTATCCACCAGAGTGTCTTACATAACCTGCATTTTAATTGTTTCCTTTCTGTGCTCCTGATCAATGCCCAACCTTCTGAGGTGAAGCATTGGATGAGATACTGTTCGCAGGAGATACACAGCACATAGAAAAGAAGGGACAGCCGGAGGTTTGCCGTGTGTTTCTGTGGATATTGTTTGTCCTCTTGTTCCAAATTTCTAACATATTTCTCCCAAAAGGTTGGATGATATTCGAATAAAAAAAAAAAAAACGTAACTACCTAAAGTCATATTAGTTGTCACCAAGTTTACATGTTGGGCATCACTTGGAACCCGAGTGAAAATGTGTCTTTAGAGTAGGTTCTTCAGTAAAAATAAAAGTATAATCATCCTGCCGCAAGGAAGCCACAATGCTGAAGAACTTGGCACTGACTGGAACTTGACAAAATGCACAGGTAACTGTTTTTCACAGGTGATGTGTATAATGCCGTTGTCACCTTTTTGATCATATGCACACTGAGGCAGATTCGGGGAGCTTCTCTGAAGTATGCAGTCAGTCAGTTTAAAGGATTCCTTGCTTATTACAACTGTAGAAGCTTGAAACCCATTGCACAACTCCCTAACACGTTTACCACTGGAATCATGGATGAATGTGTTGTGTCTTCTACATGTGTTTTGCGTTTTGAGGTTCCTTTGCTTTATAATGACATTACAACTGATATTTGCGTCATCTTTTACAATGTGCTTTTCCATAAAGAAATTGTAGTTTTGACACCGGGACACAATGGAGAAGCTGAAGAGGAGCCCAAAGAACAGCATAAAATATGAAGCTGAAGACATCTTGGTTGGCACAATCTGAAAAGAGAAATAAATATTGTCTTTATTTATGTCTAGGTTAAATGGACTCAGTTGTGTAAAATATGTTTTGTCTGAAAGCAGTAATATACCTACTAATCCAATTAATTACATTTATTAAGTCCATGTTGTTTCTCTCTCTCCTTACAAATACATGTGGCCTCTTTAAGCAGGCATGCCAACCCAAATGAACCAGAAATAATCACTGGAGTGAGTTCATCACAAGTAATTGAATAGCAATCCTCTCAGAAATTATTAGTAGTGAAGTAAGGGAGCTGAAACCGTAGAATAGATATGGTCGTTATAGTCCAAGAGAAAGCATAGTCTATAACCTTTGATACCTTTCATTGGGCCAATGTGGAAAAATATGCAGATAACCATTTGGGACTCTAATGAAGAGACATCTGACATCTGGAAGCTTATGTGACTTTATTCTTCCACATTTCAGCGGTACCAATTGGAACAATATTTGTTGCCGAATAATCAGGAACCCTCTCTTTGATAATAACTGTACAGAATTCATACAGCTAAAAATGTTGGCCCTAAATGTGTTCTATATATCTGCCATCCCTGTGTCCTAAAGAATCTGAAAATGTCCGCCTGTTTCCAAAAATAGCCAAATATTTGTCAGGCTGTAACATAAACCTCTCATTCACACTAGCTGGATCACATTGAAGGGTCACAGAGAAGACTGGTGGACAAGGAACCACAGTTTGAAAAAACAAATCATGGTTTCAATAATCAAACATTATGCCTTTCGCTTTTATAATGAAACATGACCACTTTTCAATAAACAATGCATATATTGTATTCAATCACAAACCTCAGGTATGAAATGCAAATATATTAAAATTATAAATTAGGACTTAAATATATGAGAAATATGTTATTCTTAACCACAGTGGAGAGTAAGGAAGATATTTTGGAAAGAAAATTATCCGGAAAATTATCCGGACCAACATATTGTTATTTATAGATAGACCCATAGCTCGGGATTTATTTTTGTTTTGCATTTACAATGGCAGGACACGATTCCCAGGTTGTAAATTCCATAAACATATTATTGTATCTATACCATCAAGTCTAAATTGCAGGAAGGAATTTTATAAAAAATTCATATAGCCGTATCTCAGACGAGTCCCATATCTGGAGCTTTGTTCTTGCAATCTGATTCATATTGGTAAAATCCACAGGAAATACAAACGGAGACATGGAAAATGTGAAATATATATAGATATATATAGATATATATATATATAGATATATATATAAAATAACTACTGCCTTTACTTATATTTTATATGGTTCAAAAGAACAATTTCAAAGCATTGAGAAACAACTTATTTCCTGCGGCAAATATACAAGTGTAAATTAGCAAGGGGCCACATGCATTAATTTAGGCCCTATGGGACCCATGTCAGTGCCTATCCCCCCCCCCATCTCTTTTTTCCCCCCATATAGAGGAACAGTTAGGCAGGTGGATAGGTAGATAATATATTGATTTAAGAATGTGTTATCATAGCGATAATTAACTCATTATTGGGATTCACATATTGGCAGTAGTAATGTGATTAATAATAATATAATTTTATAACCATGAACTAGAACATATAATTTACCAATATGCCTTGAACGGCATATATTTGTTTTTTTATTTATTTTTTCTTTTTGTGGTTCCTATTATTGCTACCTGTTAATTATAATCTTAGAAGAAAAAAGCTCAAGAAACATATACTGTAGTACCAAGAATAAAAAGAATGTTCTCTATGGCAGCAGTCACACAAAATTAACAGCGTATTTTCTAGTTTGATAATATGATCTTATATGACTGTTTATTTTATTGTTTGTCATCTTTATTACCGAGAGCAATATTTCTTTTGTAAACCTGCTAAATGTTGAAAACTATACCTAAACAATATGTGCTTCTTGTATTTTCTTGGTCTTCTTTGTCATACCTATACTTTGAGGTTGTTGTTCCACTTCCCCCACCGAATGTAAAACTTTCCTAACTAAATGCAGCATTTTTTGCTTTTTTTAAATTTTTTAGGTAATAGTCGCGTGTCTTTTTTACGAATCCGTAAATAGTTTTGTTTTTTTAGAAGAAGAGTCCATATAACTCAAAAATCAACCCTAGCGAGACTTGATGAACCGGTTTTCCTTTTTCTGTTTCGGGGCGTATAAAATCAGTGCTTGAATACCCAAACACTCCCCACAGATAATTATTTAATCATATAAGTTTTTGTCTCATTCGCAATTTATGCTGGGAACACTTAATAGTCACGTGACACGCACGCTTCTTAAACGTTCCTGTGTTGTTTATGCAATAAAGCATTTGGAGGAGAGGACAACATGACGGACCGGCTAAAGTTTGTGTTTGTAGCCAGTGAGTATTTGGTAGGCGTGCTCAGAGCTCTTAACTTACTTGAAGGTTTCCTTTTCAGCTTCAATGGATCTCTGGTAATCCCTCTGTCAAAAGCAGCAGAACTCTGTAGATTTTGTAGATGGTGCAAGACATAGCTAAATGGGGGTTTTCGTGGCACACTGTAAATCACCAAACATGGCTGCTAGGAAGTCCTTCCTCCGTATGGCTTTCGTGTTGAAGTCTTCCCAGAATCCTAAGCTATAAATATAAGAGTACGCCGGAAAACCCTTCCCCTATACTCAGACCTCATTTTCCCTCTTGTGGCCGCCATGAGTAAGTGCTTATGAAAGTCAACAAAATAGTCAAAAGCATGCAGTATTTTTTAAACATTTCCCACTGAGGACCAGTAGCAGCAACTTTCCCAATCACTTTCCCAATCAGGTAACCATGATATCTCATCCTGCAGGCCTGTAGCCGCTTGGCCCTTGACAAACGACTGTTCGCCTTATCGTCCCCCGTGTAGAGGTTGCCTAAGTCTGAATGACAAATTTGTATCTTTATATTGATACAAACATACCGCTTAAGTGTGCCTGTTTAGGCAGGACTGTCTCACCTTTGGGACCCCTGATCCCTCTGCCTCTTATTCATCTGGTTATATGTCTTGTTTCTGGGAACTCATTAGGTACATAGCTATCAATAGCTCATTTGCCCCTTAGCCAGCCTTAAAACCACATCAAACCAATAAAAATATGCCTCTCAATGGCATAACTTGGTAACATAATAATTAAGGTTGAAAAAACATAGCCTTCCTGTTTTTGATCAAAGAGAAGGCAATAATAAAAAACGGAAAAAATACGCAATTTTTCAGGGGAAATAAAATTATTTTGTAATTCTCTTGGCAGTGAATTCCACACCTTTATTGTCCTCACTGTAAAGAATCCCTTCCTATGAAATCTCCGCTCTTCCAGTCTCAGATGACCTCTGGGTCTTTGTACATTTCTGTTAATGAACAGATCACTGGAGAGCTCTTTATACTGGCCCTGCACATATTTATACAATGTTATATGCTTTTCCCAGGGAGATAACATTTAAAGTATATGATGCATTGATATTATTTTCCCCATAATGCATAACTTTACATTTGTGTGTATTGAACTGCATTTGCCACTTGCCTGCACAGTCCCCTACTCTGTCTAAATCCTCCTGCAGAGAAGAAACATCAAGGTTAGACTGGAGTATCCTACCTAATTCAGTGTCATCGGCAAACACTGCTTCCTACGGAATGAAGAGAATAAGGGGCAGCCAAAAAAAGAATGTGAAATCGAGCAGCAGCAGTGACAATAGTTCACAAAATCTAAAATAAATAGCGAGAGAGATAACCCTGCGCAAGATCACACGTAAAACCCATGAAAACACCAAATTAGTGCTAAATAAAATATTGCACAGGGTTATTCTTCTTCTTTATACTTCCCAGTGTTTGGCCACTTTTCTCCCACTCACTGCCTGGGGCTAGTCCTGCCCCCTCAAAAGAGGCAGAGTTCTGGGTAGCCTACCCTGGAACATTCCCAGGTGTGGATGTCTTTTTATCTGTACCAATATAGCAAAACTGAGCAGGATCCATTTCTCCTGCTGTATTAGTTTGTCATAATGTGTGTTAAGTCAATTAATAATCTACATGATTATTCCTCCCCATCGAGTGATCTCTCCCCTGCTGTTCCTGATTGTCGCTGATTCGGTAATTGATAGAGGACACGGAGCGTGAAGGCAGCAGGATAAGGCATGCCTCCTATGGCAGATAACATGCCTGAGATAAATACCCCGTTAACATTGATATTTGATGGCGGATTATTGTATTGGGATTATCAGCAGATAAGGACCAAGGCAAAGCCGTTCGGAGTCTCAAACCAGACTAAGATACATAAAATGAATATTACAGTTACCCCCCTCTATCAATGCACAGTTACCCCATCCCCCTTTATCAATGCACAGTTACCCCACCCCTCTATCAATGCACACCCAACCTCTAAAAGGAAGGCATATTTGCCCCACTTACACAATACCAATGCACAGTTGACCCAAACCTGATTATCATTGTGCAGCTACCCCCCTGGTGGTGGAGTGTCACCTACTTGCCCCACCACTGCACGGTTGATGCCGAGAATGTGTTTTCTTCAGTCTGGGAGAGCGGGTTTAACCCTTTCAATTCATCATAGTGTCATGTGTTACAAGTTACAGGGTGTAAAAGAGTCGGGATCTGTGCGGGTCTGGGGTGCTTCTGGGGCATTCAGATCAATGTTCTGGGGAGCAGGACTCCCTAAACCCCCCCACAGAGGGTAATACAGCTTGTAGGGTAGCCTGGGCACCTGAGAGCGACTAGTGGAAGAGGCAGAGAGAGGCGCTTCTAGCGGTCCCACCGTAGACCCTGCGTCCTGCTGGATGGTTACAAACGTTTAACAGATTAAAACTCGTCGAGTCCGTCCATTAATCCTCTTCACATCCAATATAATGGATATTTATGATAAACCCGTAAATAGTTAACTAATTAACTGCCATGTCATACATTGATTTTGCACTTTAATAACAATGCCTATCCATCTCTATGTAGGTCAAAAACTACCCCCAAGAGTTAGTTGCCCCAGCAGATGAAATGAGTTCAAATAAAGGAATCATAGAAACCCAGAACCCGACGGCCATTTGGCCCCCATCTAGTCGCCTGGTTCTCCTGCTGTAAAGACTCAAACCTTAACCAGTCGTTGGTCTTGTCTTAGATTCAGGAGCCATATGCCTATCCCATGCATGTTTAACTCCCCTCACTGTATTACCCTCTAGCACCTCTGCTGGGAGGCAGTTCCACTTATCTACCACCCTCTCCCAAAATGGACTCTACCAATAAACTGATGTTCAGGTTTAATCCATATCTAACACATAATTACAAACAAATATTTAACAGAGGGCTGCTTTATCACATTTATCCCTGTGTCTTTGGGCAGGGAAGTCGTGTTTGGTCACGCCCATTCCCCGCCCTCTCCCTGCCTATTCCCCTCCTACGTCCCACCCACTAACTGCTGTCTGGGGCCAACCCCACCCCTAAAAGTGACTGACACTGACAAAAGGCTGGTGGTAGAACCTGGAAAAGGTTAAAATACCAGCATTTGAAATACCCTGGGGTGTCTAGTTTTCAAAAATATACGGTTTGATGGGATAAATTACATTGGCTATCCTAAGAGATAGAGAGAAAAAGTGCTTTTTTTCAATTTTGTTATACTATTAGATGATGCAATCAAAATATTGGTATATAAAGAAAGCCTTTCTTGTTCTGAAAAAAATATATAATTTGTGTGGGTTCAACTAATGACAGAAGAAAATTACAGCTAAACATGAGCAGCACAGAAACAGCCTCGGTCACGGAGGGTACAAAAAGAAAAAAACAGCCCAGTCTTTAAGGGGTTAATGATAAAGCGGAAAGACTTTGGACCTGCGTGATCACTCAAGGATCGGACACAGTTTGTTGGGCAGACGAGGGGAGCATCAGGGAGCATATGATCATCTTCCATTTAACCCTTTAGACAGGTGACATACCCCCAGGGGGGGCAACTGGACATTATTCCAGTTGGGGGCAGTTGAGGACAACACAGTAACTCACAGCATCTAAAATATCTCATGGAGCTTTTCAATGTGAATCCTGATAGCTAATGCCTGCTAAATATAATATTTTTATTATTATTATTATAGAACCCAACTCCCATTATTATTATTAATAAAACCATCACTTCCCTTATTATTATTAATAATAATAATGATGATCATAAAAAAAAATTGAAAAGGTTTGCATTCTGGGTAAGGTTACAAATTTATTTTTTAGTGTCATATGTGAAGAGGAGCAGCTTTCAGCTTCATTATATGACTTTATTAAACTCAGACTTTGCATTTTCAGTGTAACTCTTTCAGACACGCTGTGTGTCGCACATGGAGGGAGCTTGTGATGTCACAGAGTGTGATTTTGACATCAAACAGGCAGGTAAACATTCTGTGACTCTGGGCTCTGTAAGGCATTTGGTGTTCTCATCATGGAGGTTAAAGGAGAAAGTCGTTTCCCGAGAATACTGCATCGGCCACGTATGGAAAAGCCGCTCCTGCACGTGGCTCAGCAAAACGTTACGTTTGAAGAATGTATCAGGCTGGAGAGGTGGGCAACCAGTTTCGTTTTTTTTTTATTGTTTTGGCATCTTCATTCCTGATTGGCCAGAAGTTGTTGGCCTCTACATAAATTTCATCTAATCCAGAATATTTGTTCCCTTTCAGGACACATCGGGTCCAGCTCCCGTCTGTCAAGGGTCCGCACATGGTCTATGGTAAGTACCTACTCTCCCCAGACTCCGTTGCACCACTGCTTGGTGCTCTCCATACCAGCATGCTTAGCTTGGGCTCTCGTTCGTATCCCCAGCATGGCCCCGTTAGGACTCATATATTAATCTTTGTATTATATTAATGGCACTTAGTGGGGTGTTAGGTGGGGCAAAAGTTTCCCGTATCTGGGTAGTTTATGTGCGCTGGGTTAGGCTATTGAGTTTGGGTCAGGGGCATTTAAACAGAGGCCAAGGAGATACCCATGAAGGAGGGATGAGAAGGGCAGAGGTAAGCAGTGCCCAAGGGCCCCATACTCTACTCACCCCTCTATAGGGTAACATTACAAATCCTGATGTTTTACATCTGATGTGTTTTCCAGACTGTACAGATCCCACGGGGCCTCTCTACCATGCCAAGAAGGCCCAGGCTAAGGGCCAGGCTTCAAGGACATCTTGGATGAAGATAGGTAATTGTCTGTTTTTTTCCCCTCACCATTTTTCAAGTTATGATACATACGTTTGCCTTGTGCGATGTCAGAGTGAATACACAGGGGAGAACATCCTGCGAAGTCTCTGCGGCTTGCAAAATCAGTTTAACTGCCTATCTGATAAAAAAATGCTGTCAGCTGATTGGTAGGCCTTGACTGTAAATGTAAATGGGAGGAGCTATCTCCCTTTATAACCACTGCTAAATGTATTATCTTCTCTTCTAGTCAATACCCCCGGACCCGGCCTGTACAACATTGAGCGGGGCTTCAAGCACACCGTTCCACGTGCCCCAATGTTCCAAATCATTGGGGTAAGAAGACCAAAGAGGCACGACCTGGGACCCTTTACCACCCTTTAGGGTGTTATCCTGTGTGGGGAGTCTCATCGCAGCCACGGCTGTAAACTGGTCTTCCCAGCAACTCCCAGTTCAGTTTGTTGCCGTTCCGATTCTGACTTCTGTATCGACCCTCAGGGCCGAGAGTGTAAATCTACATATAAATAAATAAATAAACACCCTAATCTTTCATCAATTGTATTTATTCCATCCAACGGGTTAATTGAAGAATTAAAAGCAGCAAATATATATTGAATGATAATTGATGCAAAATAAAGCGTAGGAGACATAACCGGGGCCGCTGTCACCTGGGGGGTACAACCATCAACTGTCCTTGGGGGCCTGGCTGTTCTGGGGGACACGCTGGGACACAAAAGTCTCACAATGCAGCAGATCCATTAATTACAGCGGCTGGAAGAGGGGCCCCCAGCGGTGGACACGTCGTGGGGGCACTAGATGGCGTTGGCCCGCTGGGACCGGATCTGGGGACGTGAAGAACGGTAGGGATTGAGCCACCATGTGCATTACGTTTAACCGGTTCTTGGGGCTTTAACATCCAACTGCTTAGGAACACCAGACATCCCCATTTTCAGGAGCTAGTTCCTAGATTGAGGCATCTGCCACCGGTTCTAATTTGCCCCCAGCAGCGCCCCCTGACATGATTAGTTCTTAGATCTTTGAAGCCGGCCAATTAAATTTTCCCCGTCTAATCATATATTTTTGAAAAATATACACCCCTGGGAATTTCAAATGCTGGTATTTTAACTTTTTCCATGCCCTAATGCAGGGGTTCTCAAACTGCGGCCCTCCAGCTGCTGCAGGACTACATCTCCCATACTCCTCAGCCAGCCCCTTAGCTGAAGGAGCATTATGGGAGATGTAGTCCTGCAGCAGCTGGAGGGCCGCAGTTTGAGAACCCCTTCCCTAATGTGTGTTCAGCAACATCTCCTGAGCACAGTGCCCCATGCATGGGTTATTTGGGAGGTAAAATTTTATTTATTTTTATTTTACAAAATTATTGTGATTAGTGAGCTGGACTCTATTGACTTGCATGGTTGAATAAAGTACCTGTATTCCACTTGCAGGGGACTGGATAGACCCTCTGATTGGTGTGTCAGTTGGCGCCGCCCTCTTGTGAGTGGTAGCAATGTCACTCACTGACGGCGCTTGTGGTTGCTCCTTTAGAGGGGCCCTCATAATGTTTTTGCAAGGAACTTTGTATGGAAGTAAAACAAGGTTAGACGGCAAGCTCTTGAGCAGGGTCCTCTACTCCTGTTTTGTCTGTACGTGTAAATTTGTTAACCACTCAACCTCTAAAATGTACAGTGCTGCGTAATATGTTGGCGGTTAATAAATAAAGCATAATAATATATTGGGATCCCATCTTTAACAAAAGTAATACAAAGAATAATCATGCAAAGTGAAAAGGACAAGGATGGGTCCTAAGCAGGTGCTTAATTTGCTTCTATAGTAGTTCCATTTTTGCAAACTCCTAAAATCAGTCTATACTGCCGTGTTTGCAGATGACAAAAAATAGGTAGGGTAATACAGTCTTAACCTTGATGTTTCTTCTCTGCAGGAGGATTTATAGAGCAGGAAGCAAGGCAGGAGAGTGGCAAATGAGATTCAATACTGAAAAATGTAAAGCTAGGCATTAGGGGAAAAATAAAAACAATGCAACATACTGTACGCTTTAAATTGTATACCCCTGGGAAAAACTACTAAAGGGAGGATTCAGGAATAGGAATAATTGTAGACAGCAGACTTACCAATAGTGTGCAATGCCAGTCAGCAGCTGCAAAGGCCACTAAGAAATTGGCATGTATAAAATGGGGTATTGATTCATGGAACGGTAAGACCTCACCTTGAACATGCGATGCAAATCTGGGCGCATTATAGGACTAGAAAAAGTTCAAAGGACGTCTACAAAATGAGGGGGATTGAAAGATCTTAGTTATATAGAGAGACTAAAAAAGTTGCACACTAGAAAAATGGCATCTTAAAAGGGATATTAGAACACTGTATAAATATGCTCAGGGCCAATATAAAGTGCTCTCAAGTGGCTTGTTCATTAACAGAAATGTACAAAGAACAAGAGGCCATCTTTAGAGATTGGAAGAGTGAAGATTTCATACTCAACAAAGGAAGGGATTCTTTACAGTAAGAGCAATAATGGTGTGGAATCCACTGCCAAGAGAGAACGGTGCTATTAAATACAATAGACGTCTTCAAAAAGGGTCTGGGTATGTTTTTGTAAACACATAACATACAGGGCTATAAATAATATAATAAACATGAATATTAACTTTAGTTACTATGACTAACCCTATGCCAACTGTTCTGTTCGGTTATGTCTGGTTACCCTTAAATGAATGAAATTACAATTACACTTAACTAGCAAACAAATGTAATTTTATTCTTTACAAAAGAGTTACAATCTTCCTCTTAACATTAGGGGAACAAAAAACTGATATGGCCGAAAATAAATTATTATAATAATCTTAAATTTGCGTTATAAATACAGCTACAGCATGGTCTTAAAACAACAAAACATAGTACAAGTAGCCAGGACACAGAAGGCTGAAGATGAGACACACAGATGAAGCTGCCAAGTATGCGGATAGTGACAGGTGATAACTAACCCCTACGGTGTAATGTAGGTTTGCAGCAGACTAGTTTTTAGTTTTCTAAAAACAAATAATAAAAAAAAAAGATAACAGCAGTGAATAATGTAAGTAATAATATATAAATCAGAGAGAGTTAAGTGCTATTTTACCAGGCAATTGTGGTGTATAATTCTCTCTTTTTTTTTTTTTTTTTTTTTTAACATATCCTTCAAGGCTGCAATATTCAGAGCAGACATGAGATGCTGCCTTAACATTCACATTATTCACAGTGGAGCCCCTGCTGTCCTGTAAATCACTCGCTCTGGGGTCTGTATGCAACTGTTGCGCTTGCCTGGGTACTGGGTCCTTGAGGCTTGCCATTCACCAACAACCGGACAGGAGAATCAACTCGTATGCTTTGGAATACAAATGTCTGTTCAAAGAAACAAAAATTATTATCTATTCCCATGTACCAATTTATGCATTGACAGACCGACAGGGATCATTATTATTACCGTATTGGCTCGAATATAGGCCGCACTTTTTCCCCCCACTTTAAGTCTTTAAAGTGGGGGTGCGGCCTATATTTGGGGTCTAGCGCCCGACGCCCAGGACATGCAGTCCCGGGCGCCGGGCAGGGTTAGGATACAGATCCCCCGCAGCGGTGCAGGGGACCTGCATCCTACTCCCCGATACGCTCAGACAGCCTCCCCTGCCAGCACTTTCCACGGGGGGGGGATTGCCGGCACGGGAAGTTGTCTAAGCGCATCGTGCGGATGGTCAGCGGCTGCGGAGGTTGTTTACCCACATCACCGCAGCCGGTGACCGTCCGCACGATGCGTTTTACCTCTGCCCCCAAGACTTACCAGAGGAGACTCCCGGGTGTCTTGCGGGGCCGGCGGGGGAAACTACGCAATACGCGTACACAACTTCTGGTGCCGGCACATCAGCTGAGTGCCGGCACCGGAAGTTGTGTACGCGTATTGCGTAGATGTCCCCCGCCAGCCCCCCGGGAGTCTCCTCTGGTAAGTCGGGGGGGGGGGCAGAGTGGCAGCATATCTCGGGGGGGGAGAGGACAGTGGCAGCATATCTCGGGGGGGGGAGACAGAGTGGCAGCATATCTCGGGGGGGGAGAGACAGAGTGGCAGCATATCTCGGGGGGGGGGGGACAGTGGCAGCATATCTCGGGGGGGGAGGACAGTGGCAGCATATCTCGGGGGGGGAGGACAGTGGCAGCATATCTCGGGGGGGGAGAGACAGAGTGGCAGCATATCTCGGGGGGGGGGGAGACAGTGGCAGCATGTTTTTTTGGTGCTTTTTTAAAGAAAAAAACTTTTTCTTTAAAAAAGCACCAAACTTTTAGGGTGCGGCCTATATCCGAGCCAATACGGTAATATTAAGAATGAATTCAGTAAGTAGTATAGTTATAAATACACTGCATGATCAAATCACAAGTAATATAACACCCACATATAACTGCAACGGTCTATTCAGGACAATATAAAAGTCTGCAACAGGTTAGGCATTCCTGGTGGAATAAGCCAAATGGCTAACGATTGAAGTCAATTACCAGAATGGTCAATAGTGTGGCAGCTGCTTAATGTTAATGATAATAAAGGCAAAATAACGCATCTGTGACATAAAAATCAAATTGCAAAATATAGCACTGAGTGCACTGTTCTGCCAACAACCACAGAATAGGGGGATTAAGGAGTATTTACGTCTGAGGAATTAAAGGACGGATTGCACATGACAGTCGACACAGACATAACATCCCTTAAATGGCCAGCTGACTGTACAACTAAAACTCGCAACTGCCTTCATGGTGTTAAAAACAGGCAAAAGGATGATGGAAACCTCTAAATTGCTCAAATGGATCATATTTCAAAAAGATACAGAAGCAACAAAATACCAAAATAAAGAGCTATTAACCCCTTCAGGACCGGGATTTTGATACTAACGTGTCGCTAAAGGACCGGAGCCGTTTTTGCCATGTCTTTCTTCAACTGTAATTTCTCTCTTATCAATTGGTGCACCCACACAAATCATATATTGTTTTTTTCAGCACAAGTAGGGCTTTCATTTGAAACCATAGTAAGCTGGGTAGTACATTGTTTTGTTTGAAAAAAAACTGGAAAAAGTGGGGAAAAAATGAAAAAAAAAAACGCATTTTTTACAGTTTTGTATACATACAAATTGTACACACATTGAACCAATGGGAAAAAATTATCCCAAATATATTCATTAAGTTGTCCTGATTTGGAAACCACCCAACATGGCCAGGATTTTTATCTATTTTGACCAGTATAGGGCAAATATTGCAAGGCATGCATCACGTTTTTGAAATGTCATTTTTTTCAAATTTGGCATGGTAGTCTAATAACTGCAATAGTTGTCACAGATACTGATTACCCCCCCAAAATTATATGTTTATGAACAGTAGATAAGTCAAGGTGTACAACTAGGGTCATTTTGACACTTTTCAAACAGGGATTTTATCGCCAATTGCTGCCAAATTTTGAGGTATTTTTATATTTTTTTGTTTTTTTTTGCATATGTTGCAATGTTGCTTTAGATTTTATATTATATTTTGTATAGAATATGTGCAACTGCAGAACAAAACACCAAATTGTGTTCACCAACATCCATCCCCCGGTTCCAACAAGGCCTCACATGCATGGTTCATGCATTTTTTGAGGAAGCTATGAGGGCAAAACTGGAACATGCGCATTTTCGTTTTCACATTTGGAATTTTCAGAAATTGGTTTCCTGGGCCCATATCCCATTTGGGACATTTTGGAAGCCCCCTGCTGTAAATTACCCCATAAAAGTATATATTTATGAACAGTAGACAAGTCAAGGTGTTCAACTAGGGTAGTTTTGACAGTTTTCAGCTAGCCTTTTCTTCACTGATGTCTGCCAAAATTCACGGAAAATTTATTTTATTGCGTTTTTAACAAATACATTTCAATGTTGCAATTTATTTCTTGCACAGCATATGTGTAACACTGGAAAAAAAACACATTTTGTTCACCAACACCCCCCGGTTCCAACAAGGTCTCACATGCATGGTTCATGCATTTTTTGAGGAAGCTATGAGGGCAAAACTGGAACATGTGCATTTACATTTTTTTTCAATATTTTTTTTCATCAGATTACTTGTAAGTGACAGGTTTAGGCCGCTGACATTAATCAGGGAGACCGATCAATAATCAGCGACTTAAAATGTCACCGACAAGTGATCAGGTAATAATTATGATTTTTTCATTTATTAATAATTTGTGTTTTTTCATAATTACCCTAGATGACCCCTCTCTCTTTGTAGAGCAGGGTCATCCGTGGGCTGCCATAATGATCCGATCACCCCTATTGGCCAGGAGCGATCTGATCAGCCCAGCATTTGACCTGGAAGCACCCTGGACTTTCAGGTCAGTGCTGTTATTTTTTTTTAATTATTATTATTATTTTATTAATTTTTTTTAATTAATTTAAAAAAAAAAAAAAAAAATGTAAATTATTATTATTTTTTACATTATTTTTTTTAACTCTTTCAATGCTGATGCTCCATTGAAGCACAGCATTGATTGATATTTAGTCCCCACAAGCTTGTGGGGACTAATATTAACCCCTGCAATGCTGCGATGGGGGTCATACACAATCGCAGCATTGAAGGGGTTAATTGAGGAAGAGGGGGGTAGGGGTTAACTGAGGAAGGGTGGGGGTGGGGGGGGTCTGGTCTCCACACTCATGTGGAGACCAAAGAACCCTGTCTCCCTGTCCCTGAAGCTGCCTCTGGCAGCTGGGACACAATCTCCAATAGACTGGAGATTGTAGGGGAGGAGTCTCTCTGATCAGTCCTACAGGACTGATCAGAGGACTTCTGGGGGTTCGTTTTTGCTGTTGCTGGTCTGCCTGGGCTTCCAGGCAGACCACCAGCAGCA
Organism: Spea hammondii; assembly: GCA_029215755.1. Classification (NCBI taxonomy): domain Eukaryota; kingdom Metazoa; phylum Chordata; class Amphibia; order Anura; family Pelobatidae; genus Spea; species Spea hammondii. The sequence goes on along the minus strand of JARDYJ010000001.1, from coordinate 128,083,772 downwards.
GAACCCCCTAAAAAACGGGAATTAACCCCTTCAATGCAGCGATCGCGGCATTGAATGCCGCGATTGCGGCATTGAAGGGGTTAACGCTGCACTGACGCTCTCATGGAGCGATCAGGCAGCAGGGGGGTGTTGGATCAGGTCCCCACACTTGTGTGGGGACCCATTCAATACCCCCCCCCCTTCCCTGAAGCTGCCTGTGGCAGCTGAAACAGCGATTGCAGATTTTTCTGCAATCGCTGTTTCTGCCTAGAGAATCACTCCGTGGGAGTGATCGTGGGCTTGGGGGCGGGCTTAGACAGGCTGTGCTGTCTGCCCAGGACTCCTGGGCAGACAGCAGCAGCAGCGCCCCCACGATCACCGCGATTGTGGTGATGTGGGGGCGTTTTTTGGAGGAGACGTACCTGGTACGTCCCGGTCTACCGGTGACTGTTAACCAGGAAGTACCAGGTACGTCCCGGTACTGAAGGGGTTAAGCATGTTTCGCAACAGGAGAAGCAATGTACGTCTGCCCTACCTACCGTGTTCAGGTCCCATACACAATCACCACATCTTACCTGTCCCTTGTGCTGTATATTGTGCTGCTTCATATGTGGCTCAGGAATGGTCACAGAGTCTCCAATAAGAACACCCCAGCTGTCTACCATATTATAAACCATTATGGCATAACAGGAACCCTCTGTATCTACAAGACCAAATGTACTGTTGGGAAAAAGTGAATAAATAATACATAGTGGTTAACACCTAAACAGAGTTTTTTCAAAAGTAACCCCCTTTTTTCCCCACTACACACTAAGTTCCGCTTGTAGGCAATTCTCTCTCTCTCTGTCTGTCTTTGTACTTATACACTTGTGCACCTACCAACATACCAAAAGCAAAATTGACGATTCAAGTTTTTTTTTTTTGATAAGTCAATCAAAGCATATCAGCATGCTGCAAAAGCACATCGTTTTAGGAAATTGTTTTATACTGTATGATCTATTACATGCTACGGATTATTAGAATATATGCTATTAGCTCACTCACAAAGGCACTCGTTCTTCCGGCATCAAACTAAACACCACTCTCCCCAGCACGACACAGACGGGGTTTCTTCCAGGCTGCAAAGAGCCGAGAGGCTTCAGCTGGGGCCCCCCAGAGCCTCCATAGTGACCAAGGAGCACAGGACTCAGGCTACTGAGCATGTTTTGAAGACGTTTGCCCCGTACCTTTCCCTGTCAAGACATTTAAACATATGACAGGGGAAAAAAAACAGGTAGCCTTCCAGCTGAGAATAATGGGAGTCGTACTTCAGCCGAATATCTGTTGACTGCTATGCGACAGAGAGACAATGTGGAGAGGCTAAGAACCAAATAACACTTTTAATTCTATTTCTAGACTAGTGTTGCTTTGGCTGCTTGAAACAGTCTTCCAACAGAGATGGTAAATATGTGGAAGCCATTGAATATTTAAAATAGGAAATTACATTTTATCAAGCTAATGTTTCTATTTTGCATTGTGGCATTTCAGAAAAAAATATAAAAGTTATACAAAAAGTATAAAATGTTCATATTGATGAAGTACATGGAGGACGTACCTTGTTGCTTAGAAGATCACAAAGTCTGCCAAGGTAGTCAAGCAGCTGCTGCTCCCTCATTACAGGCTCTGACCACGACGGTTCAAGAGCAGCCGCTCGAGAAAAGCCATCCAGAGCGCCTTGATACTTCTCTTCGTACTTACAGAGCTGGGCAAAAGAACAACAGATCCACTATGAAAATACATACTAAGATACCCCAATTTTCTTAAATCCTATGTAATCATTGCTGTGGGTACACTAAACATTTAAAAGGGGGAATCAGGACTGGAAAAGATATGGCAAAAAGCTCCTGTCACTTAGGGAAGTAAAACGCTTGGTTACAATATCAGTGAGTTAGAAAGTCTCATAAACATCTGCTTAATGTTGACACCTTTGTTGTATCTATAGCAAACCTGTGTAGATTTTAAATAGCAGTGTCTACACTTCTTACTATGACAGCTTAACCTATACAATAGTATTTTCCTTATCCTTCAATCCCATACTCACATGCATCCAACCTGCTTTATTGCTGATTATTTACTTTCTAAACAACATCAAAGTGTGCTAGAAATACCCAAGAGTACAGAATATAGTAAGTAAAATGCTTACAGTTGCTCTGTTCAGATGCAGATCTGGATTACTGGAGGCAGTCTTGTCAACTCTTTCCTAAAACAGAAAAAGCTGGTCAGAATAAGAAGGTGTTTTAGAACGGATGATAATTATGATGATGAGGTCTATTCATACCAACGTGGCACCTGAACGTTTGTGACACTCACTGCTTGGACGTATGCATTCAGAGCCTGCTGAGATATTTTGGGATTCTGTCCAGTGCAGAAGAACAGCGAGAGATACGCATTGCCGAGGATGTCTACGAAAGGGAAGTGCAAATTAGGACACTGTATATCATGGCAGAGGGAAAGACTAAGACAAGAAAATGAGGCACATTGCAAAAATGGCATTATAGTTTATAATGCACTAATATAACCGATTTGCATCTCATAGGCCCAGTAAAAGGTATAATTAACTCTGTATACATGTAACTCAAATATATTCTCATGAATGATACACTGTCTTACTCACACCAAGAGGTCCCATCACGAGGGTCCATGTTTACAGCTTGTTTGGCTTGTTTCACGCTATCCATGATGTTCCTAGAATTTTCATCCACATCTTGAGAGCGCTGCTGCCTCATCACCATAGACAGATTGCGCAATGAGACCTTGTTCTTGCACTGCAAGATGCAAACAAACAAGATTAATTAATTGCTTATCACCTTCTTCAGTCCTATATAGCAGAATACATACATGCCATACAACGACACTTCTGTAACACTGCTATGTCAGAGTGAGAGGGTACAGTACTTATGTCACCATAAGTCATGCAACTTTATTCCCAATGTTGCTTAGACGTCCTCTGTCCCTTACGTGGTTCAGTGCGCCTAAGAAGCATGTCTTGGCAGACGTAACATCCATTTTCTTCCAATACACTTCTCCTAGCTGGTTCCAACCTTCAACTAGACTTGGGTCCAGTTTGACAGCCTTAGAGAGGACCTCCTCAGCCTCCTGGTTGTAATTTGGTGTTACGTTCAAAACCTTTCCTTTTAGCATTAGGAAGAAAGCCCTGTTCTTCCAGCCATCTTAAAAAAAATAAAAAACAAACATTATTCCAATTGCTAAGATGTACTATGAAACCCAACCCTACTGACAAGAAAACACCCTGAGGTATTCAGTTACCATCCATCTCCTCTATCTGATAAATGGTTTTCTCCATTTCTTGCTCCACATCATATTGCTTCCGTGCTGCATCTTCCACACTGTGCGTTTCAAAGTAGTGGTCCCGAAAATGATAGAGTTTGTCAACTAGCTCCTAAAAACCCAAGAAAAAAAAAAATGTTTTATAGAAGCTATATGTTCGCTTTAAAACAAGAAAGAAAACGGGAAATGATCTGCAAAAACTGGCAACAGTAGAAACCCATTTTATTACATAGCTCTCGTCAACCTACATAATAGATGTATACACACATGATATGCTTCGAACGTATATAACAGACTCCTAGATTTCCTCCTTTATTTTACGTGTAGTATATTACAAGGTCATTTTTATTTATTTTTCTTACATTCCACAAAATACTAAATAGGAAGTTGGAACCTGTTGTATTACCACTGTTGGTAACATAGGGAATAAATATATTGCTATATAACCAACATACAGAACAAAATGCCTTCCATAGCGTATTTATTGTAAATCCACAAATGTCAGCAAAAAACCCCACACACACAATAGAAAAATACTATTCTCAAATTTCTCCCTAGTTACTGATTTATATAGCGGCATCATATTCTGCAGTGCTGTACAATGCGTAAATGGAACATTAATAGTGAATTACATAATCTGGATTTTTGGAAACAAAAGGTGAAGAAATATATGTTTTACAGAATGCTTGCTATTCCTACTTTAGCTCAAAATACACTTGCCATGCATGGATTATAAGTGAAATTAAAGCATAATATTCGTTATACCGCCATACCAAAAACGTGTGACAATCACATCAAAGCTGCATCTTGTATTTGTTGTTATGGCAACAGAAACAAGTGTGACAGTAACTATGATAAAATCAAGTCAAACCCTGTGGACAGCTGATCCACCAATACAGTATTCTGTATATTACAAACAAAAGTGTGCGTGTATGCAAATATGATAAGAAAATCTGAATATCGGTGTAATTGCTTTATGCTCGTTTTGACAGATATACAATTACAATAAGCACATGCTTTACGTTATTTTTCACACACCGTTGTGTTTTGTGTAAAGCACACAATATCAATAATAAAGCGCGGAAATGTTACTTGGAGTTTGACACCATGGTCGCGGATGGTACAGTAAATACGGAAAAACACGTGTACGTATCAAAGCGCAATTAGGACACCTGCTCTCTGAAAGGGTATCCGGCATACGTCTACCCCATCTGATATCCAGTATAACGACATTAAAACATGCACCTTGTACCTGCAATCTATTCTTGATCTCAGCCTCTGCATCTGCATCTGCTCCCCCTTCAGCCATATCTGCAGCAGCTCCGCTCCTCCCTCTTAGTGAGTGTGTTAAAGGACCTGGCGCCTGATAAAGCGGGAGCGCTATCACAGCGACTCCTAGTGGCACGGTGGAGTTACAACAGGCAATACATACTGTTAGTGAATTCCCCCGTTCACTCAATATTGCTGCAGTAGTAGCAGCTCGAATATAGATATATATATATATTATATATATATATATTTTTTTTTATATATATATTTGTAAATCTATTAAGGCATGGCAAACTATCTGTAAGAAACATTTACAGTTATTATCCAAATATTTGTATAATATCCTAGGTTGTTTATGTAGTCATAACTGAGTTTGTAAACATGGCCCCCTTTCATGACAGGACGTCAGTCAAAATAGTGTTACTATGATGTTACTGTGGTAACAAGAAGCTTTCCTGCCTAACTAGGAAGTGAAACCACGTTCAGGACAATAGTAAATTCCGACTGATGACTGTTAGCTGTCTGCCTAGTGAAAAGCAAGCGGGGTGGGTTAAGGGGTAACCTCTTGAACATTAGGGGGGTTAAGAAGGGCCGAGTGGTCACGTGACTCTGGCAGTGACCTGTCGCTCCTTGTTGCTCGGCAACGCTCACCTCCAGTCACATCTTTCTGCCAAGGCTTCATGGTAACTGACACCAAGAGCTGAATGTAAGGCAAAGGGGACCAGAAAGAGGGGAAGGTGTCAAAAAAGATAGTGTATTTTATGCCCAGTTAAGTCCAGGTGTGAGGAACCTGTGCTATTTCAACACATAATGAATTGAATAGTAATGTTACACTGTACACACCACAGCACAGATAATTAGCAATGGCCCTTACCCTCTCTCACACATTATATAGGAGAAAACAGCAAATTGCAAATGTGTATAGCTAAGAAGCACCAAATGCATGCAGGAAAAAAACCCACATTCAACAGGTTAGCCTTTGGTTTGCTACAGTCACCGAGTTTTGTAAAAAAGTATACCAGCAATCCATTTGTTGGCTCCCAAAATGAATTACACGCAAGGCCCTGTGTCACTAAACTGATATTTTATTGACATGTGTGTGAAAAATGTCTGCTGTGGTCCAATATATTTTTCCTGACAGATGTCCCTGGTGGGCTTTCATGCAGAGCCCTTTGCTGCACATGAGATAGCAAATGTGTCCTCTGGGCTTCCGTGATTTCAAAATGATGGTCCAGTAGCAGAAGTGTGTGTGGTTTTTAAAAAAAAAAAATGTATTATTATTGTCTGTTTAGTTACAGTTCCACTTACGGTCACCAGGGTGTCTTGGACAGCAAGATCTTCATGCACAATTTAAACCCTGACTGGACCCTTTCCTCATATTTTTATGCCGTCCCCATGTGCTTGTGTTATGCAGGAAATGTTTTCTCATCCAAATCAGTTTTCGTCCATCCATCTTGGCTTGCTCGATGGTCTAAAGGTTGTCTACACTGCCTGTACACAAGAGCTAGACCATATGTCAGACAGCATTTCTCAAATACCAACATTGAACTACAGTTCCTCCCTTCAACATGCATCACTTGCGCTGCCTTCATTTGTAGTTTGTAGATTTCGGTAAATACTCTACATATTGAGCCTGCTTTAGATTTTTACTATACTGCCAGAAAAACATGGGTTAAGTGATAAAATGTAAAGTTTCAGTATAATGTTATGTCTTACAATGTCTTTCAGTGTTTTACCTGTCAGCTATGTCAGTGTGCGAGGATCTATTACTGTGTAATTACCGCAAATGCCGGGTAAAGCTGTCTGGCTACGCATGGGTTACAGCCTGTTCACACATATTTTGTGACCAGCATGGAAGTGGTGAGTTCAGTCGGTCCCCTGCTGTCTGTCCAGCATGTAACAGCACCCTTTCTGGTAAGCTGGATATTGTCCGTACAGAGCTCAGTCCCTCAGAAGAATATAAGGCCATGATGATGGCTGGATTGCGGCCTGAACTAGTTCTTGACATCTGTTCCCGAGCATTAACTTTCTGGACCTACCAGGTTAGTGGAAATTGCTACAGTTTTCTGCGGTGACTCGGTGTCATTAGATTAACCGTCAATATTTTAAAGACATAAATAGTAGTGGGTAGTTTTCATGCACCAAGTGCACTTTTCACACTTTTCCACTGGTATATTCTGGATTTGGGTGACGGGTTTTGGGAGGGTAGCTAATGTTCCTGATTATAAGACCCAGGTTATTCTATTAGGCGATCAGGCTCCCTGGTTCATTGCTGCTCAAAGCACCAGTTGTAGAGTATCTTCCACTTGAAGTAGGTGCTCTTCTAAGAGCCAGAACATCATTTCCCAGTGCTCTGCACAAGGAGTACACACCCAGCATAGGGAACAGATGCCCTGAAAAGTAGGTCCAGGATGAGGACAACTGGGGTTACTGCGTACATCACTGAAATCAAATTTCTAGCCTTAGATCTCTATTAAGTGGATTTTCATGGAAATAGGTTTTTATTAATTCATTTAAATATAAAAAGACCCTGCTAATTTTGATGAGGATAGCTGTATCATGAACTTTGCTCTAGATCTTAGGGAGTAGAGACTTCCTAATTACTAAATTCCAGCACTGGCGTCATCAGTTGCTGATCTTTAAACATTTAAACATTTGATCTCTTAGTGTGCGCTTCTTCAGTACAGGTATATTGTGTATTTGTTACTGTCTCTGATGTGACTACATTTTTTTATCTTCTGTCTGTTACATATTGTTCCCTCCACAGGTATACCAGGAGCGCCTGTATCAAGAGTATACCTACAGTAAAGCAGAAGGGCACCTGAAGCAGATGGAGAAACTTTATGCTCATCAAATGCAAAGCAAAGACTCAGAGCTGACAGCCATGAAGGGGGAGATGAATTCACTAAAGAAAATGCTGGAGGAATACAAAAGGAAGTACAGCGAGCTCTCAGAAAAACTGATGGAGCGCAACAGGCAATATCAGAAGCTGCAGGGGATGTATGATGCACTGAGGCTTCGCAATATTGCTGTGGCTAATCGGGAGTCATCAGCAAGTGGAGATAGAATTCAACACGATCCAATCAGTGGCTTTGGATTCCCTTTCGGTAATAGTAGAAGAATGCCTTAATCTACAGTAAACTACCTACTTTAATGTTAATTATATAGAAAATAGGAATTCTTACCTGGGAATTTTGTTTCCTATTGCATCCTTTGGCAGCATTAACAGGAGAGACTCCGTCCCCAAAGGTAGGACAGGTAAAAAGACAAAACCTTTAAAAGGACACCTTCCCCTTTGGTACATTGTGTAATTAAAGAGAAGTACCAAAAAAAATGCATAAAAGTCTTTATTGGGTCAGAAAATAGTACTGCCAAGGATGTGCTAGGAAAAGGAATTTCCTAAGCATCTTAGGCAGTACTAACAAGAGATATAGCAGAGATAAATGAGCGGCTATACAACAACTTGCAAAACTAGTTTATCAAAAGTAGCATCCTTAGTAAAGGATAGATCCAATTGGTAGTTATTAGCAAAAGTATTGGTAGATTTCCAGGTATCCTCTTTGCAAATCTGTTCAGGAGAAATTCCTGCTCAAAATGTCACCATGGCTCTGATGGAATGAGCTTTGATACCTCATGGAGTTTCCTTACCAGCCACCAGCTTCCTTCATGGCGAAAACTATCCCTCTAGACACCCTGAATCTCTGTTCCAGTTATCCCTTCTCCACCAAACTTTACAATTGGCACAACACAGTTTTCCTGGCATCCTCCAAACCCAGACTCACCCATCAGACTGTCAAACAGAAAAGCGTGATTCGGCACTCCACAGAACATGTTAACACTGCTCCAGAGTCCAGTGGTAGCGTCAGTGGGAGTTTGAAACTCTTCAGCTATTGACTGAGTTGCTGCTGTTCCTAAATGCTTTCACTTTCCAATAATACTGCTTACAGTTCACCTTGAAATATCTTGCAGGGATGAAATTTCACAAACTGACTTATTGCAAAAGTTGCATCATATGACAGTACCACGCTTGCATTCACTGAGCTCTTCAGTATGCCCCATTTTTCCCATATGTTTGTAAATGCAGAGTAGGTGTTTAATTTAATACACCTGTGGCAATGGATCTGAATTAAATAATTAAAAGGTGTGTCCCAGTACCTTTATCCATATAGTGTATCAGGATGTGTAGAGGTTCTTGGAAGGTGATGGACAGAAGACCAGATTTACAATATCTTGCTTATGAAACACAGAACACACCTTGGAATGAATCCCAGAGGTAAATATACATTTTTCTTATCTGGGTGGAATCGCAGAAAATGGTTGAGGAAAGACAATATAGTAATTCCCCCGCTCTCCTTGCTGAGGAAAACGGTCTTAAGTGTGAAGATGAAGCATTAACTGATGGAGCACTAGGTTCAAGTCCCATGCAGGCACTCTAGGTATTATAGTAGGATGCAAGCGACAAGCTGCCATAAGCATCTTGATCCAAGGACGGTTAGCAAGTTTGTTGTCGAAAAAAGAACTTAAGGCGGACATCTGGACTTTAGGAATAACAGGGTGCAAACCCAGGTGAAAGCTTTGTGGGAAAAACTCAAGGATCTTAGCGGAAGAACCAAGTGAAGGAGAAATCTGTTGCTCATGACACCAGAAAGAAAATCTCAAAATGTTCTAATACCTTAATGAAGTTTAAATTTTCTGGCTGTTTAAAAGTGTGTTCACCCCTCCTTAGCAGTCCCCTTTCTATCTCCAAACCTTCTTCTGAAAAGGCCCAGAAAGGCCTGAATCCAGATGTCTAGGCCAGACATGGAGACAGTAGAACTACCCTGTCCAAAGATAGAGGAAAGTGGTTCCCAACAGACAGGTGAAAAGGTCTGAGGTATGCAATCATCTAAGGGACTGCATATCTGGAGGAAGTCACAAAGCCCAAGTGTCATAAGGCGAGAGACCCTCCTTTACCGGCACAATAGATAAACCAGATCCCTGAGCTTCCATTTATCTTCTGGAAGACAAACATTGGCAATGGTAACATCAAGTACACACAAAAACTGAACTTTTGAACTGGGCTTCCTAAAGTATGACCCAGCCTAGACTCTAGATGGTATCAAGGCGTAGTTGTCCATTTAAAGGTTTTGTCTTCTTGCTGCCGTACCTTCAGGGGTGTAGGCTCTTTTGTTAGGAAAATTAAGACTGTCCCTGATATAGAGCAGGAGTATTAAGCAAGTATTCATTATTTAATAGGACATTCTACCAAGTTCCCAGCTGCAAGAACACCCCCTGCAAGATCAGGGGATGGAGACCTCCACTCAAAGACATTCTTCTGCATATCCCCCTCAGAGGAGACTGGACACACCATATTCTGTTCACCTAGAAATGAAACCAGCCAAGAGGGATCCAGGGCCTTCAAGATTACCAGGATGTAACCAACTGTCCTGTGTTTAATGGAGGTGTGAATCGCTCCAGACTATTTTAGCACTACTGTCACAAGCGTTTCTTGTGAAATTAAGTGTTTTCACTCATGTTTTGTTCTCAGAGAGGTATAGTTCTATAGAGATTATTCTTAGGATTGTTCTAAAGTTTTTCAATGTGTAGAGATAACACATGGATTCCTCAAATCAATTTAAATTGTATACTTTAACAGTAACATGGAGCAAGCAAATATGTAAGACTATGCACATATTACAAGTGTATTAGAGGGACACTAAAGCTGCCATACAACCTTGGAGCCATGATAGATGCATGGTCCCTTTAAGTCTACATCATCTGATCTGCAGACCAAGCATTCCACATAATGCCCCCCATATCCATTTGCACCCCCCCCCCCCCAATGCTGGGGGCTCAGAGACTAATGCAGACACATGTCTACTCAACCCCTATAAGCCCTCCTATCATAAGCAGCCAGTTGCACAAAGTGTCCAACTATAGGAACGACTGCTACAACTTCTAGGCTAGGCAATTTATTTTATTTGGACACATCTGGATACCCAGTACTTATACTACTGTAGCTACATTGGATAAATTGACCCTTTAACTTAGCTTTGTTACTAGATTTTAGATGCTCTACTAGAATACCGCGTGACTAAAGCAGGTGGTTCCAGGACTTGCGTGTAGGGTGCAGTCATCAATTACAAAACCAATTATTGAACAAGAGTGACCCAGACACATTTAGCATTGTAGAATATTTAATAAAACCATACACAAGAGTACTGTTACTGTTGATATTCAGTAGAACACAGTAAAACATTGCACAGGCACAATGAAAATTGTGTTACAATGTTTATACCAACTGCTATACAAATAACTCAGCGCGAACTCTTGTAATGTTGACGTATTCAGGAAGTCGTCGTGTCAGATGAACGCTATGGGGGGGGAAGGAAACAAAAAATTAAAAAGTGAAGTATTTTTGGCCAATCTTCATACTTTTAGTAACGAGATTACCAATGAAACCACAGAGAAGTATACAAGGTCAACTCAAAAGTCACTGATCAGTACAAAAGTTAATCGTAGGTCCCTCAAAGCAACACTTACTCCAAGGCCACCTGTTAACAGATTTATCCACAATAGGCGCATGTAGTCTGTGCTACTTTGTTGGACTACTAACTAATCTAATCAGGCAAAGCCTCACCCTGTGTAGCGGCATCTGTTTTACCAAACAGCCCTTTGAGTTAAAAATCTTCTTAGCAGGGTTCAGGAAGCAATAAGATCATGCTTGCAATTGACACTAGAGTCCCACCGATTTGAAAGAATGAAGCCCCCTTTGTATGTGTAAACATTTAGAAGCCATTTCAAAATTGCAGATTTGTTTTTAAAGATGAATGCATGTGAATTGCTAGTTACCTTTAGATGGTAAAATCCAAGTGCAGCATTGTAAACGCAAGTTTGTTCTCAGGCACCATTCCTTAACGACAGCTGTGCAAGCAAACAAAATACAGATTAGTATAATGAACATAAAACCCTTAAAACCTAAATACAATCAAATAAGTGTTTGACCCCGCAAAATTCAGTAAGCGCGTAGAGGCAGCCAACCCGCCAGAGCACACTGAGTGAAAAAGGTCAATTTTAATCTGCGACAGTCTAAAATCCCACAAGCCCATAACTCGGGGCAAAGAGAGGAACGACCGTCGGTTTAAGGCTACATCTAATTGTCAGTAAGATTTCTTGCTTATAGCTACTCATTATAAGCCTAGATAATCTCAACGTAGAATATTTGTCTAAACACTTTGTAATATAGATCACAGAAGCCAATTACCTCCATCTCACTCTCCTTGCCAGGAGTCACCTACTTCATACCTAGAAGTGAAAAGGAATGCAATTAAAGTCTTGTATGGTAAGAGTCAGACTGACTAGCTGGGCACGGTACAGCTCAGAGCATGAAGCCTAATCACAGAATTCAGGTGAAACACGGACTATGCAAAACTCATCACTGTAGTACAGCCTGCCAACAGTCCCTGGCCAAGCACGCAGTGCATCCACTACTCACCTTTTACATGGCATTGATGTAAGTCACCCCTCCGGCACCAGTAAAAAGCACGATAGTGAATCTCTGTAAGCAGCCATCTAAAGAGAGGGGGTAATTGTTAGTTAGCCAGCAATTAAAAAGCAGCCCTTTGCCCAATAAACCAGGAGAACCGGTTCACATGTGTAATCACAGTAGTCTCATGTGAAACAGACTATGCAAAAATCAAAGGATTCTTACCTTTCAAATGGCTGTTCTCAGCAGGCAGAGTGCCAATTCCTAAAGAAAAAGCCAATAGCATTGAGAACATGTAAGATTGGTAGGAATAGAAAACTTTTACAGCACATACCATTAACATCGGGTAGCACATAAGCCAACCCCCTCCCCCAACCATCAAGAGCCAAGCTTCAAAGGTTTGTGGAGCATCAGTTTACATCACAGGACATCAGCAACTCATTCTTCGAAGAGTCACAATAAACACATTTTACTATTCGGTTAAACCCCAGCTTCCAGGAACATAACTGCCTGGCCTTGAAATCAGGGATTTCCCTCGCATGACCACGTGTAAGATAGCAGACACGAGTTTTATGTAAGAGGAAGGGAAAAAAATAATGAACAAAGGAGCAGTAATGACTCCAACAAACGCCAGGCTGCTCGGATCCACATTCCCGGAACAAACATGGCGGCCGTGTTAACCAAACCACGTGCGTGCCCTTAACTCGTACTTAACTTCCCCTCACGGCAGATCTACCGCACTCTATACTTCAAGCGTATTGACGAAGCAAACAACAAACCGACTTGCTGGCGATGCGGTCTTAAGAGAATTTAGCTCAGAGCATAACTGTAATCAGTAGAAATCAGGTGAAACACGGACTATGCAAACTCATCACAGCATTCTCATACCGCCAGCCAGCCGTTACATAAACTGGCTGATCTATTCTGCCAGCAGCAACACATGATTTCCCCGGGTAATTGTAACGATAGGAAGCCACTTACTCACCAAAAACCGCGGACGCCCAAGTACGTACGATGTGCACGTTGTCCCTTTCTTATATAGCCATGAATCAGCAGGAAGCGGCCGGGCGGAAAGGGAGGTGCTATGAATCTGATTGGTTAACAAAGCACGTTTAAAAAAAAACTAAAAAAACAAAACACTTTACGTAGTCATGAAAATACAAACCCAACAAGGAACATTTAACCCCTTCAATCCCCTATAGACGTACCGGGACGTCCAAAAAACGCCCACAAAGAAACCCCTATGGACGTCCCGGTACGTCCAGCCCTTCGTGCAGCGTCAGGGACACATCCCTGCCGCTGCACGGGAGACCAGGCTGTCGTTTGACAGCCTGGACTCCCCACTGACAGCAGAAGCCGGCTTTGCCGGCTTTCTGCTGTCCGATCTCCCGCAACAGCTTCCGGCATGAAAGCCGGTAAGCTGTTACCGGTAAACTGCCCGATCGCGCGATCGCGCAGTTGCAAACGCGCGATCGGGCATTCCCTTCCGGGTTACGTCACTGCTGACGTAACCCGGAAGGTCATCGGAGGACAGGATATCCCCTGCGGGGATATCCTGCCCTCCGATGAGGCACAGAGACGCTGCGATCTCTATGCAGGTCTGTGAGGACCTGCATAGAGATCGCAGTGTGATCGGTGCAGGGGGATCGCGGGGAGGGGAGTGAGAAACCATCTCTCTCACCCCCCCTCCCGTCCTGAAACAGAAAAGCAGAAAAAAAAAAAACGTTAGTCCATTTAAAAATAATATTAAAAAAATCATTAAAATAATAATATAAATAATACTAAAAAAAATTATAATATGAGCTGTGATGTCACTGTGACATCACTGGTATGTTCAGGAGGTCCCTAGGAGGACCTCTAACCATTACTGTTTAAAAAAAATATAAAAAATAAAAAAAATGTAAAAAAAATTAAAATAAAAAAAAATTAAAAAAAATATATAAAAAAAGATAATAAAAAAATTCTTAAAAAAACCTTACATCCCATTGCCCTAGCATAACATCTAGCCAGTATAACCCTCCTGCCCCCGTTCACAACCCCCAAACCCGTTAAGCCATAGGCATAAAAATTATACAAAATTGTACACCTAATAGTATGCTCCCTGGTGCTGGGAAAGTCTGGAAAATCTATATAAATTAGGTATTTCTGAAATCAGGACACCTGAATTGATAAACTTGGAGGGGATTTTCCATCACTTTACCTAATTTTGTGAGGATTCAGAGGGAAAATGTAAAAAAAAATTAGTTTATTTTTCTAATCTTCGCTAGTTTTTACTAAATTTCTCATTCTAAATTTTCAGCTAATCATCCAACTATGGTATCAAACGAAAGCTCTATCTCTCCTTGAAAAAACAATATATAGTTTACATGGGTAAACTATTCACAGGAAAGGAGAATAATCGCTAAACCGACATACCCCAAAAATGGCAAAATTGCTCTGGGCTGGGCTCAGGATAGTATACAATAGTCTTTTTGTAATTCAATTAGCTCCTGGTGCCTAACTCTGGGACCCCTTGTGGATATCATGTCTGGGGAGTATTAAACACATTGCCTGGGAACTATGGTGGCCACATCAGACATATTTTCCAGGACACATATAATTTTTACATATTGCTGACCAGCCCAAATAATATGCTGGCCTGCTCCTTGTCAAATATTTGCCTCTACCATGTGAAATATATAAACAGCAAACCAACATGTTCGTCGCCTAGTGGCACAGCAATATAGTAGAGCATGGCTTATCGCTTGTCGACCATTTTGGCTACTACATTCTAGCAACCAATATAATTATTATTACAGTTTCAGAGTGAAGGGTAATACACAAGCAGCAGAATTAGCATTACTGTGTGATAATACAATAAATAATTCACAAGCCTGTGTAATACCCTACATTTGCACCAGGTGGCGATAAAGTACTAGATTGATGATCCCCTGTGAGGTAGCGTCAGACTGCAAGCCTCCAGCTGCTCTTCAACTACAAATCCCGTGATTCTTGAGTTGTAGTCCCAAACCCGGAGAGCAGTAATTGGTGATATTTCCTGGTTGAAGATTATCGCTGCCCTTTCAATTCAATAAAACAACATGTGAACAGTATTAGATTCTGTTACTTACAATAGTAAGAGTATATAATGCATCTCGCATATAAAAGTCTGAAAACAAATTAGTAAAATGTTAAAGGAAAAAAAACCCTGGGCTCGTCCGGGATTTGAACCCGGGACCTCTCGCACCCAAAGCGAGAATCATACCCCTAGACCAACGAGCCACTGCATACGTGGATGTGTGAGGATTTTCCATCTATCAAAAACTTCTACTCATTCCACTTACTTTCTGAATTAGAATATATTATTTTATTTATTATTATTATTTATTGTTTTATATAGCGCCATCAAATTCCATAGCGCTGTACAATGGGTAGACAGGTAGTATGTTACATAACAAATTGACTTAGAGACAGCAGGTGAGGAGGGCACTGCTCAAACGAGCTTACAAGCTAGTTATTTTAAATACATTGATTTATATGTCTGAACCGAATGCATTTATCACATTAGTATGATTGATTTATATAAATAATCATGTAGATGTGGCCACAATAGTATTATTTGTGATGTTTACTTCCACTTTTTTTTCTTAATTAAAAACAAAACTTGGGCTCGTCCGGGATTTGAACCCGGCACCTCTCGCACCCAAAGCGAGAATCATACCCCTAGACCAACGAGCCTCCCATAATACCACTACTGACTCTAGAGGCATGTGTATCATATACATATACAACGCCAAATTTGAAGACATATTATGCTCAACCCCTTCAGGACCATCCTCGTACTGCATCTTCCCTTTAAGACCACAGTTTTATTTAAATATTCCTTGCTCGTGATTCGCTTCAAAGTGATCACGTGCAAGAAATTAAAGGTGGAGTGGCTGCTACGGATCGCTGGGGGCACTCAGCAACGCTGGATCGCGCATCATCGATGATGTGTTAATAGAAGCTTTCCCGTTCTTTTAACCATCTTGTGAGGGGTTGTCAGTGTTTGCAAGTAAGTGTACCTGTAGTAGTTAGTGGGGCAGAATGATCGCATACACAGGCGATGATTTAACTAGGCCACGTTTTTTTGAGATTTAAAATTTGGGCTCGTCCGGGATTTGAACCCGGGACCTCTCGCACCCTAAGCGAGAATCATACCCCTAGACCAACGAGCCACAGATATGTTCTAGCTCCATAGAGACCTTGAACAACACCCCCCTCCAAATTACCTTTAAAAAAAAAACCCACAAAGGACAGGTTTATTGCCTCGCTCAGGGACTCAGGTTCACAGACCAACTTATAAATTTACTTTTTTTTTTGTAACTACTGAAATATACATGTTGTTTTAAAGTTTTTAGTTCTGTTACCTGTACTTGCCTGTAGGTTTGCCAGAACATTGATTCGAAAGCCATTCGCCATGTAGCTGAACAGCCTTCATTATTATTTGTTTTATATAGCGCCATATTCCGCAGCAGTGTACAAAGATGGAATGGGTATGTTGGAGAAAACAAAAATGCCCATCTGCAAACTTAGAAATACAGAAAGAGTGGAAGGAATTTTAGCAGCTTTACACTGCATCTACAAATCACAATTTGTGTAGTTATTTCTACTTTTGGGATCAGTTAAGTTTTTCAAACTCCCAAAATACCTTCTGTGTTGCTTAAACATGAATTGGACACTTTCGAGGTTTCACATATTTATTAAGAACAAACAAAGAGAATGTTTTAAATACTGTATAAACATAGCGTTTACATATAAATTAAAGTAGCGATGCACTGTAAGAAAATAAACATCACTTTCCTGTTCAACAGTCCATCGGTTGGTAACCGAACAGTTTGAGGACATAACCTGCTGGAATGCGACTTGCAGCTAACAGAAAGGAGTTAATAACCAGAAAATGTGTCGGGTGCTTTGTAACTAACTCAGGAGGTCTGACACTGCACCCCTCCCCTGGGTCGCCCATCTTCCTCGTATGCTTCTCCTCTGTATTGTCTGCTCTGCTCTCTAATGTCAAACTCTGTAAGTTCAACTACATCCATGTCATCCGTCACCATTTCTTCTTCCCTAGGCGGAAGCAACGCCTCCAACACAGGAAGCTTCTCCAAAGGAAGCCAGTGATTTTCAGGGAATTTAACCTAAAAACACAGAATTATATAATTAGAATTAGACACTCTTTAAACGACCCATAAATCCGAGAAATCTAAAGAGATATAACCAAACCTTTAATAATAATAAAAAAATCTTTACAACTATACAAAACTTATACAAATTGACAAAAAAAAACCCACATGCTATAGGTTTCTGTACAAAAACATAGGATGGAGATGGAGTCAACTTCCAAGTAACAGCTCAAAACAAGGCTGTAAGAAAAACTTACCAGAAACTGGATGATCAATAGTCCTTTCTCAAAGGGGTCTCTCTGCAGCGGCATACCCTCGTTCTGAACGCATTTCAAGTGTCCATCCTTTATTACTTCACCTGGGAGCAAAAAAATGGATTAGCTGCAAACCTTAAAATATCACTGCAATGTAATGGTTAATAAGAGCTGTAAAAACAATGACATAGTGTTTCCATTGCTACGTATACAAACTGATTATTTAACCTCTTAACGACCTTTGCCGGTTCACGGAAAAACGGTCACTTAACGACCTTTGACGGTCCTGAACCGTCAAAAAATTAAATAAGCTTAAAAAGCGATCAACGATCACTTTCTTCGCTTAAACCGCGTTGCTGTAATGCCTCAATGTCGAGGCATTCAGTAACGCCGAGATCGGCATCGGGGGGCCATGTCTGGCCCCTCCCCGGGGCATCAACATCCGCCATACATTGTATGGCGGCGGACACCCGTTTTAAAAGTGCTTAGGAGGCGATCAACGATCACCTCCTAAACTTAAATGGTGTCGCTGGAATGCCTCGATCAGGAGGCATCCAGCAACACCAAACACTTACCTCAGGATGGACTGTGACCGCTCCAGAGAGCAGTCACAGCCGCCGCTGCTGGTGATCTTCACCATCAGCAAGATGGCGGCCGCCCTGTAAAAAAAAACAATCAAGTTTTAAAAGTTCGCTAGAAGGTCTCCAGACCCTCTAGAGAACTCTGGCTCCACTTGCAGGTTGAATACAGGTACTGCATTCAACCATGCAAGTCAATGGAGCCCAGCTTTCTAATCACTATGTGATTAGTAAAATATTAAAAAAATAATAAAAAAAATAAATAAAATGTGCTAACATTTAAAAATAATTATGAAGTGATGTCACTAGAGTACATCCAGTACCAGCAAAATGTGTAAAAAAAATATAAAAAAAAGTATTAAAAAAAATAAAATAAAAAAATAAAGTTTATTATTTTGAGCAAGTGCTAAAATTTCTCAAAAATCTCAACAAAGAGTTAAAATAAAAGCACTTCAAATACCCAAGGGGTGTCTAATATATAAAAAAAAATGGCTGATGGGGTAAATTGGAGTGGCCGGGCTCAAAGATAAGGCATAGGTACAGACTGACTCAAATGGAGAAAAAAAGCGCACTTCCCAAATGTGGCATTTTAAATCTCAACAACACGACAAACCCATGCATGTGGGGTATCTCTGTACTCAGGAGATGTTCCTGAACACATATTGAGGGGTTGTTTGACAGTGACATATACCAGCACCTGTATATCTATAACTAAAGTACAATTTGTGTGGAAAAAAAATGACTATTGCAAAGTTTGACAAAGTGTGGTTGTATAATGGGTGCATGGAAAGGGTTAAAATAACAGCATTTGAAATACCCTGGGGTGTCTAGTTTTCAAAAATATATGGTTTGACGGGGTTAAACTGAGTTAACCGGCTTCAAAGATATTCCAAAGAGGAGATGGAGGCAGAATGACCAGATGCTAAAAGTCTGTGTTGCCTCAAAAGTAGCCTTTTACCAGCCAAGCAATCTAACAAACCCATGCATGTGGGGTATCTCTGTACTCAGGAGATGTTCCTGAACACACAGTGTTTTTTGACAGTGACATATACCAGAACCTGTATATCTATAACTAAAGTACAATTTGTGTGAAATTTTTTTTTTTTTAAAATTACTATTACAAAGTTTGACAAAGTGTGGTTGTATAACTGTTGCATGGAAAGGGTTAAAATAACAGCATTTGAAATACTCTGGGGTGTCTAGTTTTCAAAAATATATGGTTTGAATGGGTTAAATTGAGTTAACCGGTTTCAAAGATGTTCCAAAGAGGAGATGGAGGCAGACTGACCAGATTTGTTAAAAAAGGTTTGGAAATCATAAAACGCTGCTTGTACTTATTGCCCCAAGAGACCTGAGCTGTTTTGATCTTTGTTGAGCCATTATTGCCCTTTTTATTTTTAGTGTACCCACACAAATTATATGTAATTGGTATATTTCAAGGACTATTCCTTTATAGTATTTTTGTGTCAATGTCTGTCATTTAGTATGAATATGCAAAAAAAAACAGTAAAATGTAGGTGCCGCTGATGAAACAAACAAGCAAACTCTGATTTTTGTTCAACAACATCCCCTGAATAGATTATCCCACATGCAAGGTTTTTTTGGTTGTTTTTTAAGGGGGCAAAATGCTCCCTTACATTATACAGTATTTTTTAAACTTTTGATTGGGGACAATAAAGTGTTTTTTTTAAGGTATATTTCTAGTGGGACAGCCACAAAGTGTTTGGGTGTCTATTTTTTAGTTAGTTTTTTTTTACTTTTTACAATTTGACTTTAAAGACCTCAGTGATGTCTCTTGGAACTGGATGTATCCACTGGTGCAACTACAGGGGGTCACAGCTGCCTCTAGGGGGCCCGGTGCAACCTCTGCGACCCCCTCTTCCTGTCTCCTCAGTGTATATGTATGTAAGCATGGATATGTGTGTGTACTTGTGTGTGTGAACATGGAAGTGTACTTGTGTGTGTGTGAGCATGGATGTGTAAGTGTGGTGAGATGGAGTGTGTGTTAGAGAGTATGAGTAAGTGTGTGTAATTTGTGTGTTTACATATGTTGTATGTTGGAAGGGGGGCATGGGGTAAAGATGGCACACCAGTTGTATGGGGGCATGGTGACATTACTGCTGTCATCAAAAAAATTCGAACCATCTTTCAATTTACATTTTTGAAATATTGAAGTGGGAGAAACATTGTGATCACAGAGTAATCAGCGAACAGGGCTCCAATGACTGCTGATTGCAATCAGCTAGATGAGCCATTCTATTTTTACCACAGGCAGTATAATAAGGATTCAGGGCATTTGTCTAATAGATTAGGCTAAACAAAGCTATAACACATATAATCTGCAAATATGTACAGAGCAAAGTTAATACTACTAATAAACAAACAAAAACATTTTTTTTGAAAGCTTGTTTTTAACCCCTTCAATCCCCTATAGACGTACCGGGACGTCCAAAAAACGCCCACTAAGAAACCCCTATGGACGTCCCGGTACGTCCAGCCCTTCGTGCAGCGTCAGGGACACATCCCTGCTGCTGCACGGGAGACCAGGCTGTCTGCTGCCCGATCTCCTGTAACAGCTTCCGGCATGAAAGCCGGTAAGCTGTTGCAGTTGCAAACACGCGATCGGGCATTCCCTTCCGGGTTGCGTCACCCAGAAGGTCATCGGAGGACAGGATATCCCCTGCGGGGATATGCTGCCCTCCGATGAGGCACAGAGACGCTGCGATCTCTATGCAGGTCTGTGAGGAGTGAGAAACCATGCCTCTCACTCCCCCTCCTGTCCTGAAAGAGAAAAGCAGAAAAAAAAAAACCCGTTAGTCCATTTAAAAAATAATATTAAATAAATCATTAAAATAATAATATAAATAATACAAAAAAATAAATATAATGTGAGATGTGATGTCATTGTGACATCACTGGCATGTTCAAGAGGTCCCTAGGAGGACCTCAAACCATTTCTGTGTAAAAATAATATATAAAAAATAAAAAAACATGTAAAAAAAATTAAAATTAAAAAAAATTTATAAAAAAATTATTAAAAAACCTTACTTCCCATTGCCCTAGCATAACATCTAGCCAGTATAACCCTCCTGCCCCCGTTCACAACCCCCAAACCCGTTAAGCCATAGGCATAAAAATTATACAAAATTGTACACCTAATAGTATGCTCCCTGGTGCTGGGAAAGTCTGGTCTGGAAAATCTATATACATTAGGAATTCAGAGGGAAAATGTAAAAAAAAATTAGCTTATTTTTCTAATCTTCGCTAGTTTTTACTAAATTTCTCATTCTAAATTTTCAGCTAATTATCCAACTATGGTATCAAATGAAAGCTCTATCTCTCCTTGAAAAAACAATATAGTTTACATGGGTACACTATTCACAGGAAAAGAGAATCATCGCTAAACCGACATACCCCAAAAATGGCAAAATTGCTCTGGGCTTTGAGGTACCAAAAACCCCTGGGATTGAAGGGGTTAATCTTGGTCCCACTTGGTGGCCAAACAAATACTTTGTCATATAAAATGAATCTAAGATGACTTACTTACTGGAATGCAATGAGACAACCCTCACATGTTCAGAAAACCGAGTAGTCCACAAACACATATCTGTAATCTGATTTTAAGTGCTATATATGCCATAGGGTTTAACCCTTTATACACATTTATCACACTTACCTGGATGAGATGTGATTAAAAGAATACGGCCGTCCATAGTGTCTATTGTCTTTTTAAAGCCACATAACGCTTCTACTAGCTGGATTTCCATTTTCATAATGAGGTTGTCATCCTGTCTTTGGAATACATCATGGTCTCTCTGATCCAGGACAATAAGCACATCTCCAGGCTCTAGACCAGGCTCCTGATCCCCCTCCCCATGGAAAACAATCTTCTGTCCATCCCTCATGCCTGCAGGTGAGCAAATCAAACTTTTAGAGATTCTTTAAGAGATAACAATATGGCCCTATTAAAAAGCTAAACCTAACAAAATGTGATTACATAAATCCATTAGCAACTTAGGATCCGTGAATAATTACATTCTTTTATCTCATCACAACCTTTTTATAGACACAAAGGTCATTTATAAAGACAGTACGTAGTTTTCACGCCTTATAGATTAAGAGGTACGTTTAATAAATCCTCTAATAAAACATTTATTTAGCAGTCTTTATTAAGTATTATGTTCTCACCTTTCTTAACATGAACCTCCAGGATCTTCTTTTCACGAACAACCTTGTTGCCATTACAGTGTTTGCAGCGATCTTTGGGATTTATACGCTCACCCTCCCCACGACAATCAGAACACATAGTCTGTATCTGCTGGACCATGCCTGGGGCAAGCTGCTGTACGATAATCTGGATGCCTCGTCCCTTACATGTTGCACATTTCTCCAATGCTCCCTTTTTGCCACCACGGCCTTTGGGAAGAAGGATATAAACCATATAAAACCAAATAATCAAGAAGGCCCACATAAAGTCAGGTCACCAGCATAGGTAAGACAAGAAAGGCAAGGAAAAGTGCTACCTACCTTCACACTTGTCACAAATTACATTCTTCTGCAGTGCCAGCTTCCTGCTTGCTCCATTATACAGGTCTTCTAATGATATGGACAGCTGATGGACCACATTCTTGCCTGAAGAACAAATTGACAGTGCAGCAAATGATCAATACTTTATGCGGCCTGTTCCGGTAACATCATAACGTTACCGAGTGTTTTTCTAAGGAGAACCTGGTGTTAAGAATGATGCTTTGTGGTCAGGTAGTTGTTAATTAGCTTGCTGAAGTGTATGAAGTTCGCCATTTTCAGTAACCACAAATTTAAATCCTCATCACATCAGTTGTTCAGACTTTATTACCTCTCTTCTCCATGTTCATGCGGCCACCACCACCAAAGAACATGTCAAAAATGTCCATTGGAGAGGAGAAGTTGCTGCCACTCATTCCTCCTTCCTTAATGGCCTGTTCCCCACCCTGGTCATAGATCTCTCTTTTTTTGGGGTCAGATAACACTTCATAGGCCTGGGAGATTAGCTTGAACTACAAAATAAAAAAAAAAGCTTGTTAGTAAGATGACGGCACAAAACAAAATCCAACCAAAACACAGATGGTGCGATAATACTAACACAGAGGTACAAAAACATACAGTTAAGGTTGTGCACGTTGCAAGAACTTTATCATTTTTCATTCCACAGGCACAGATATAATTGCTGGCTTCTAATAAGAGTACTCAAGTATTCACACAATAGGGTTACAGTTCATCGCAAGTCACTTAACTCCAACAATACCTTTTCTCCTTCATTGGGGTTCTTGTCAGGGTGATACTTCAGAGCCAACTTCCTGTAGGCCTTTTTAATCTCATCGGGAGTCGCATTGGGTTTCACCCCAAGGGTATCATAATAACCTGTCTCCTTCACCATCTTGCCTGTGAATAAACAAAAACAAGAGGGTAAGTGAATATTATTATAAATTTCCTCCACTTGGGATCTTTCCCCAGCAATATCACTGCCGTTAATATAAATAAGCATTGGAGATAATTTTATCCCGGTAAATTTTGTAATCTGGATTAATACCAAACTAGGAGAATGATGGAGTCCACATGGATAAAAGCCTAAATTATTGGTTATCATGCATTAAAAACATTGTAGTTATGCCCTACATCTGGTAAGCTTCTCTGCCACACAACAGCCCAGAAAACACAAGTATAGGGCAAATTTAGATAGCTAACGCATCGTTTATTTTATTCAAGTTTTCCATAACCATCCCATTAAAAATATACATCCACGCAACATCCATACCCAGAGATGCTAGAATCTGCTCCTACTTAGGCTTCCCTTCCCTTAACCCTTAAATGATATAGTTTGGGATAACCAGGTGGATCTTCAGACCCTCATGATGTCATAACACAAGCATATATAGCTTGTTGGAGTGTGATCCATAATTAACATTATTTCACAATTACGTTTTCTGCAGGATTAATACACAAAGGCGATCAGATCACTTAATGTAATGTTTACAGACAGCACTAGTGACCTAGATCAACATTCTCCTCACTGAATTCACTCAATTCGCAGCTGATGAGCGATGCCCTTCCACATCCTCCTGGTACCCAGACCGACATTAAACGCTCCACAGCAGCCCCTCACATCTTCCGCTTTATCACATGATGCACGCCACCCCACCGTCCCATAGTAATCTACCACCGTTACCGTTTGTGCTGATCGGTAGACCTGAGTTATTCGGTAGATGCGCTGATTCTCGCTGTTGGAAATAGTCTGCAGGGTCCCTGATGGCCACTTACAGTCCCAGGAGAATCCCTTAATAATTATTTGCTCTGCTGGGAAAATCACTGTACAGAAACAAATTGCACCTAATTTAATGGCTCAGCCTCAAAACACAAATAACCACTCCCCTACTGTCAATTATGAGATTATCCACCGTGCGAGACTTCTTCTTATAAAGATGTTTTCTATGGACACGCCCCCTTCTTGCCAGAACCTTCTGGAGCTGCCGGTTCTACCGCACGAGTTGCTTCGTCCGTTTTCCAGAAAACTCTTGCGTTGCCAGGAGCAACCAGAGTCAACTGCCAGTCAGAGCACCACGTGGGCGGGGTATGAAAATGATTGAGGTGATGATTAGACGATCGGAAAATGAGGGGCGTGTTTAGAAAGTACCAGAGAAATAGAGAGCCCGTCAATCAAGTTCTGTGACCGGCTTGGGTGTTGTGGCGTCTTAACCCCTTCAATCCCAGGGGTTTTTGGTACCTCAAAGCCCAGAGCAATTTTGCCATTTTTGGGGTATGTCGGTTTAGCGATTATTCTCTGTTCCTGTGAATAGTGTACCCATGTAAACTATATATTGTTTTTTCAAGGAGAGATAGCGCTTTCGTTTGATACCATAGTTGGATGATTAGCTGAAAATTTAGAATGAGAAATTTAGTAAAAACTAGCGAAGATTAGAACAATAAACTAATTTATTTTTACATTTTCCCTCTGAATCCTCACAAAATTAGGTAAAGTGATGGAAAATCCCCTCCAAGTTTATCAATTCAGGTGTCCTGATTTCAGAAATACCTAATTTATATAGATTTTCCAGACTTTCCCAGCACCAGGGAGCATACTATCAGGTGTATAATTTTTATGCCTATGGCTTAACGGGTTTGGGGGTTGTGAACTGGGGCAGGAGGGTTATACTTGCTAGATGTTATGCTAGGGCAATGGGATGTAAGGTTTTTTTAAGAATCTTTTTTTTTAATTTAATTTTTTTTACATTTTTTTGTATTTTTTTTTTTTTTTTTTTTACACAATAATGGTAAGAGGTCCTCCTAGGGACCTCCTGAACATGCCAGTGATGTCACAGTGACATCACAGCTCACATTATAATTTTTTTTAGTATTACCGTATTGGCTCGGATATAGGCCGCCCCCGTATATAGGCCGCACCCTAAAAGTTTGGTGCTTTTTTAAAGAAAAAGTTTTTTTCTTTAAAAAAGCACCAAAAAAACATGCTGCCACTCTGTCTCTCCCCCCCGAGATATGCTGCCACTGTCCTCCCCCCCCGAGATATGCTACCACTGTCCTCCTCCCCCCCTGAGATATGCTGCCACTGTCCTCCTCCCCCCCCGAGATATGCTACCACTGTCCTCCCTCCCCGAGATATGCTGCCACTGTCCCCCCCCCCCGGAATATGCTGCCACTGTCCTCCTCTGCCCCCCCCCGATTTACAGGGTGCCGCCACATCCAGTGCCGGCACCGGAAGTTGTATACGCGTATTGCGTAGATGTCCCCCGCCGGCCCCGCAAGACACCCGGGAGTCTGCTCCGGTAAGTCGGGGGGGGGGCAGAGGTAAAACGCATCGTGCGGACGGTCCGCACGATGCGCTTAGACAACCTCCCGTGCCGCAACCCCCCCGTGGGAAGTGCTGGCAGGGGAGGCTGTCTGAGCGTATCGGGGAGTAGGATGCAGGTCCGCTGCGGGGGATCTGTATCCTAACCCCGCTGCCTGCCTGGCGCCAGGGACTGCAAGTCCCGGGCGTCGGGCGCTAGACCCCGAATATAGGCCGCACCCCCACTTTAAAGACTTAAAGTGGGGGGAAAAAGTGCGGCCTATATTCGAGCCAATACGGTATTTATATTATTATTTTAATGATTTATTTAATATTATTTTTAAATCACTAACCGTTTTTTTTTTCCAGCTTTTCTGTTACAGGATGGGAGGGGGAGTGAGAGAGATGGTTTCTCACTCCCCTCCCCGCGATCCCCCTGCACCGATCACACTGTGATCTCTATGCAGGTCCTCACAGACCTGCATAGAGATCGTAGCGTCTCTGTGCCTCATCGGAGGGCAGGATATCCCCGCCGGGTTTGCAACTGCGCGATGGGGCAGTTTACAGTGTAACAGCTTACCAGCTTTCATGCCGGAAGCTGTTACAGGCGATCGGACAGCAGAAAGCCGGCAAAGCTGCCCCCAGGATTTAGATTCCCCAGTAACCATAACTACCCCTAATTTAATCCTAAAGACCCCATTAACCATAACTGTCCCTAAATTAACCCTAAACACCCCATTAACCATAACTGGTGTGGACGCTAAAAGGAAATGGGCGAGGCCAATCATCAGAGTGACCGCGGGGGGGGATTGGGAAGCAGAAAGGGGCAGGGTCATTCATCAGAGTGAGTGCAGGGAGGTACTGGGAAGTAGTAACTGCTTTGAGTGACATTGAACCGAAGAATTGGATCCGAACTTCATCGCACAGACACCCCCCACCAGCTGATATAGAGGAGGATCCGGGTCCCCTGCAGCTCTGCGGGGGATCTGGATCTTAGTGTTATGGATCTATAGAGCATTTGCTAGGAAAAAACCCTCATCTTATAACTGCAAAAATCGATTCAACTAATCGATAATGAAATTTGCAACGATTTTCATTATCGATTACTATCGATTTTATCGATTAGTTGTTGCAGCCCTAATATATA
This sequence comes from Spea hammondii, assembly GCA_029215755.1. Lineage (NCBI taxonomy): Eukaryota > Metazoa > Chordata > Amphibia > Anura > Pelobatidae > Spea > Spea hammondii. The sequence continues at coordinate 128,056,793 of JARDYJ010000001.1, read as the reverse complement.
TATATATATATATATATATATATATATATATATATATATATATATATATATATATATATATATATATATATACACACACCAGAGGCGTATCTAGGGTATGGCACCTATGGCTCGTGCCATAGGCGCCATTTGAAGGGGGCGCCAGTGAGCGGCTTTCAAACGCCGGCTTTTTTTTTTTTTTTGATGCGGAGGAGAGAGAGGGGCGCCTAGCAACCGCTCGGCGCCCCTCATTCTCCTCCACGAGGCCTCTACCTCCGTCCCGGCGCCGGCATTTCATGCTGAGCGCCGTAATATGACATCATATTTCGGTGCCTAGCAGTGAAGCAGCGGGCACCAGCGAGCGGCTTTTAAACGCTGTTTTTTTTTTGATGCGGAGGAGAGAGAGGGGCGCCTAGCAACCGCTCGGCACCCCTCGTTCTCCCCCGCATCAAAAAAAAAGAAGACAGCGTTTAAAAGCCGCTCGCTGGTGCCCGCTGCATCACCGCTGGGCGCCGAAATATGACGTCATATTACGGCGCTCAGCAGTGAAGCAGCGGGCACCAGCGAGCGGTGCAGGATGACAGCAGCGAACTACGGGGGAGGAGGGGGTATAAGGTGAGAGAACTATGGGGGGAGGGGGTATATAGTGAGTGGGGGGGTATATAGTGAGTGGGGGGGAGAGGGTATATAGTGGGTAGGGGGGAGAGGGTATATAGTGGGTAGGGTGGAGAGGGTATATAGTGGGTAGGGGGGGAGGCTATATAGTGGGTAGGGGGGAGAGGATATATAGTGGGTGGGGGGAGAGGGTATATAGTGGGTGGGGGGAGAGGGTATATAGTGGGTGGAGGGAAAGGGTATATAGTGGGTAGGGGGGAGGGTATATAGTGGGTGGGGGGAGGGTATATAGTGGGTAGGGGGGAGAGGGTATATAGTGGGTAGGGGGAGGGAGAGGGGTTAGAAAGTGATAAGGGAGGGAGAGGGGATAGATATAAGTAAAGAGTGTGCATTAATGTGTGGATGCATTGAGTGAATGAGGGAGAGCATGAGAGAGAGGGAGAGCATGAGCATGTGAATGTATTTTCTGAATGAGGGAGAGCATGAGTTAATGTGTGGATGAGTTGTCTGAATTAAAGTGTGAATTAGTGAGTGACTGTAAAAGTGTTTGTGTATCATAGATGCATAATGTGGAAGGGCAAAGATGGCACTAGCAGGAGGTTTGAGCCTTGGGGTCCAAGATGGCACAGGCAGGGTGTATATGGGACAAAGATGCCGGACTGTTTGGGGACAAAGTTGACTTGTGCTGGGCTATTTGGGGACAAAGATTGCAAATCTAATGTGTGTTATCTGGGTTCTGGTCAGGTTCTATGAGGGAAGTGTGGACGCCAGGGCTGGCTTTGGGGTGTGCAACCTGTGATCTATGCCTGTAATTTATGGGTTTTTAAATATACCTTTAATGCCGTGTTTTTATGTGAATTCCAAATGATCTTTACCTGCAAAGCTGGGTTTGTGTTATTCTGTAGATCCATATGTGCTATGCTATGTTTCCATACATTATTTATGTGTACCTGCAAATACAGGGTTCATATGTCTTATTCAGTTAATTAATACCTGCAATGCTGTTTCCATGTATTTATTTGATCTATACCTGCGATGCTACGTTTCATATATTATTGTATACCTGCAAATACAGGATTTGTATGTCTGATTCTGTTTATTTGATATATACCTTCAGTGCTGAGATCACAAGTGAATTTCAATTGATCTGGGTTTGTGTGTTGATCTATACCTGCTATCGGCAGCAGGGACTAATATTTATATATATATATATATATATATATATATATATATATATATATATATGGGCAGCAGGGGCTAGTAAATGGGTTTTAGATATTTGGACAGGGGCGCAATTTCAGTGCTTGCCATAGGCGCTATTTTCAGTAGATACGCCTCTGATACACACACACATGGCAGCTGATATCAGAACCTGCAATAAATGGATATGACCACATGATGTCACTAAAGCCAATAAAATATGCAACAATAATAGCAGAACACAGACATGAAAAAATGTTTACCGTATTTGCTAGTTTATAAGACGACCCCACAAAAGTTGAATATTAATTTAGAAAAAAAACATGAATATAAGACAACCCTATAAGAAAAAAAGTTTTATTAGTAAATATTAATTCACATGATTGAGAAAAATGCATTTTTTGTTTTTATTTCCTTTTATTTGCCAACCTGCCCCAGCTATCATATCTGCCCCACTGCTTGCTACTCTGCCCCCAGATATGCCTTATACCCCCTATATGCCACTTTGCATGCCTGATATGCCACTCTGCCCTCCTGATATGCCTTATACCCCCTATTTACCACTCTGCCCCCACTCATATGCCTTATACCCCCTATTTGCCATTCTGCCCCCCTGATATGCCTTATACCCCCTATATGCCTGCCTCGACTTACCGATGCATGCCTAGACTTATCCCCCATGCTCCAGACCTTGTGTCAAGTAGGGACAGCCAGTGGATGTCTGCGTGCAAACGCCTCTGCTACCCGACACTTTTATGACTGAGCTCCAGAAGGCATGTCACACCAGTGCTCCTTTATAGACGCCCTGGCGGAAGAGTCGGGTAGCAGTGGAGGTTGTCTGCGTGTAGGGCTGCAACTAACGATTATTTTAATAATCGATTAGTTGGCCGATTATTTTTTCAATTAATCGATTAATCGGATAAAAAAAAACAATATGCACATTTTTCGTTTATTTAAAATAATTTAATGAACTGGATGTTAAAAAACAACTTAAAATTTACATTAACATTCTTATTTTGTTATGATGTAATAAAAAACTATATTTTAAAAGTACAAGAACCCAAACACAATATTTATGAAACAAAATAACCCCAAACATTCTGAAAAGAGGTGGACTATTACTGTTCAAGAAACTTTGCCCCAGCCCTGGCACTTTGCACCCAGCACTTTGCACCCAGCACTTTGCCCCAGCCCTGGCACTTTGCACCCAGCACTCAGCACTTTGCCCCAGCCCTGGCACTTTGCACCCAGCACTTTGCACCCAGCACTTTGCACCCAGCCCTGGCACTTTGCACCCAGAACTTTTCACCCAGCCCTGGCACTTTGCACCCAGCACTTTGCACCCAGCACTCAGCACTTTGCCCCAGCCCTGGCACTTTGCACCCAGCACTTTGCACCCAGCCCTGGCACTTTGCACCCAGCCCTGGCACTTTGCACTGTGCCCCTGCACCCAGTCTCCAACTCTGCCCTGCACCCAGCCCTGCCCCCACATTCTGCCCTGCCCCCACACTCACACCCTGCACCCACTCTGCCCTGCACCCACTCTGCCCTGCACCCACACCCTGCCCTGCATCCCCACCCCCACTCTGCCCTGCACCCAGTCTCCCACTCTGCCCTGCACCCACACTCACACCCTGCATCCCCACCCCCACTCTGCCCTGCACCCAGTCTCCTGCCCTGCCCCCACACTCACACCCTGCCCTGCATCCCCACCCCCACTCTGCCCTGCACTCAGTCTACTACCCTGGCCTGCCCCCCCACCCCCACTCTGCCCTGCATCCCCTGAAACCCCACCCCCACCCCCGCGAATCGCTCTGTGCGAATGGAGCTACTCGCACAGAGCGAACCGCTCTGTGCTAAGCCACTCGCACAGACATGAAGAATACTTACCTCCGGAACGCGTCACATCCGTAACTAAAAGAAGACGGAGACTGCAGAGCGTGTAGCAGAAGCGGGGAACGCTCGCGAAGGTAAGTAAAAGGAGCCGAGTGCTCCAACAACGAATCGATCACTCGATTTCCGTTATCGATTATTATCGATTTTATCGATTCGTTGTTTCAGCCCTATCTGCGTGCATCGCTCAGATGTCCACCGGCTGCCAGAGAGGAGGATACAGGTCCCCTGCAGTGCTGTGGGGGTCCTCCTCTCTGGTAGCCGGTAAACGTCTGCGCAATGCCTGTAGACAACCTCCGCTGGAAAAATAACAGGAATAAAATACGTTCAATTGTTTCAGAATATGAAAAGGTAGTTTTGCAACTTAGTTACTGTAAGTTTATGAATCTGTAGTTTGTGTTTTGCCCTGCTTGTATTTCTCTATATATTTGTGCATACCTTAGCTTTAAGTTCTTTTTGCAGGTAAACATAAGCTCTAAGCCTACATTTTATTATGTCAGGCAAGCAACGTACAAGGAGGGTATCACTTTTTTTATTCCCTTTGTACTACAACTCAATACGACTTTATAATAAATGTATTTACCATATGCACCTCCACATCATGTCCTTCATGACATTACATGCTGGTATTGAAATGTGTGCCTAGAAGCCTATCATGACGGCCTAGAACATCATGACTGGGAGTGGGCGCTACAGATCAGTTAGACAGCAGTCAGCATCCTCAGAAGTAATTCAAAAAAATTTAAAATGAAGAATCTTCTTGCCTCTTCTTGTTCTTCTGTTGTTTTTCTTTGCTCTTTCACCTCCATTATCCAGGTTCTTCCTTTTCTTATAATGACACAAAAATCATGGCACCATTGGTATTTGCCTAGACTGCATAAAGGGAAGCAAAGTCCTGCATACTTAATAAGTATAGTGCAAGTGATAATATCTGTGCCAAAATCACTTTAATGCAATTGTTTTAAAAACACATTTCTTTGTGTTCATTACATGTTAACAGCAAACCTATATATAACACCGAAAGGGAATTCAATTGTCAGTAAAATATTGCTAAATAAAACTAATATAAAAGGAACAGTTTGGTAAAGTATAATAGAAGCTATCTATCTATTAACAAAGCAAATTCTGCAAAACAATGCTATGATAAAGTAAAATAATTTTCACATGTTAACAGCAAACCTATATTTAATATACGGTATATAACAAGGAAAAGAAAATTCAGTTGTCAGTAAAAAATTTCAAAATAAATCTAATAAAACTAATTTAATAAGAACAGTTCAGTAAAGAATAATAGAAGCCATCTGTCTATTAACAAAGCAAAATCTGCAAAATAATGCTATGATAAAGTAAGATAATTGTCAGACGTTAACAGCAAACCTATATTTAATATATATATATATAACAAGGAAAGGGAGTTCAATTGTCTGTAAAATATTGCTAAATAAATATAAATAATGATAATTTTAACAGTCAGTAAAGTATAATAGAAGCCATCTATCTACTAACAAAGCAAATTCTGCAAAATAATGTTATGATAAAGTAAGATAATTATACAGTGTTAGTTCAGCCACAGTTAAAACAGTAATACTAATAAAAAAGTAAGAAACAATGTTCTAATAACATTATCCAGCTTGATTATTAGAATGACTGAAGCTTGATGGAGTTATTGCCTTTACACTCTCGCTTGGACATGTGTTCTTTTTACAGGCAAAAAATCTTAAGAACTTTATCATTGTGCTCTTAAGTTTTGGGCTGCCAAGAATCAATATAATAGACTGAATAGGAGAGTATGCATATATAACAACCAAACATATAGAAAACCAGAGATTGTTAGGATCAAAGACACCCATGATTAGTAATATTTGGGAAACGTAAAAGCTGATATATAGGAGTAGGAGGGAGGTGACAGTCCAGGCTGCTGATACACTTGCCTCCACACTTTGTACACTCATTCTTCCTGAGCTTTTTCCAAGACGGTTGGCATGGATGCAGAGAGATTTTATAATTAGAATATTGGCAATTGCAACTAAGATGAGTGGGATGCAGCAACCAATTATACTGGTGACCAGCAGGTATCTGAGACTCATGTGAGGTGTGCTGAATACTGTAGTGAAATTGTTGGTAATATTTCCATCTAAAAATCCAGAATAAGATGTGGGGTGTTCTATGGTATCATTATTGAAGAGATTTGCTCCTAATAAACCAGAAACGATGCTGTGTTCTATGCCATTGTTAATGGTGAAAGTTTCATTTAATACAGCATGATCATCTTTTACAATGTTCCATATGACTGGTATACTTATGGTTAGAGACAGAAGAACAGAAAATGTGAGCATCCAAGGGACAACACGAGCAATGTCTAGCTTTAGTTGCATAAAGGCTTTTCGTTTGAAAGTATTGAGCATTATGTAATAAAAACCACATAGGCAGAAGGTAAACCAGAAACTGGAGAAGATTGGAAAAAGCAGAAGGACTGAGAAGATGGCATAGACGTTGTCAGAGAAATAAACATCACTCCAGAGAAAGAGAACCGTGTCATTGGCAGCCATACTGCATTGGTAGAATATATTAAAGAGTCCCAGAGTAAACAGGATCAGTTCTCTTGGGTTAATATTCTTGCCTTTAGCTCTATCCATGCCGTGGACCACAATGATAAATGAATTGGTTAGAAAGCCGAGCAAAGTGCTGATAGACATAGCAACAAAAGAGACGATAACATAGTAGGCAAGCATCGTGTGTCTGGTCGTCTGATTAGGCCCTCCTTCCTTACTCCGACACTTGAACAAAGGTGATACCCTGGCAGATGCACGTATCTGTCAGACAGTAAATAAAACATCATGGTTTACTTATAGTCAAGTGGTTTACTGTGTAAGCTGATGCGCTGGACATATTGACACTGTATCAATGTATGATTGTAAATTCATAAGAGTAGGACAATCTTCTACATTTGTAGCAGTATGCCTTATGTTTGTTAATGTTATTGATAGCTTCCTTTCCCTAATTGTAATAGTGTCATAAAATCTAATGTTAAACTTTGTGAAATGTAATAATAATACTAATACTTAACCAGCAGCCACCAAAAGAAAAGCAACACCTTCACAGAACTTTTTCCACCTTAATTGTGACCTATAACATGAAAAATTCAATTGCAAAACAAACTGAAATCTTTGAGGGTAAAAAAACCCCCCAAAACCTTACAATAACCTGGTTGCATAAGTGTGCACACCCTTAAACAAATACTTTGCTGAAGCACCTTTTGATTTTATTACAGCAATCAGTCTTTTTGGGTAGGAGTCTAATAGCATGGCACATCTTGACGTGGCAATATTTTCTCGCTCCAAATCTGTCAGATTCTGAGGACATCTCCTGTGCACAGCCCTCTTCAGATCACCCCACAGATGTTCAATTGGATTCAGGTCTGGGCTCTGGCTGGGCCATTCCAAAACGTTAATCTTCTTCTGGTGAAACCATGCTTTTGTAGATTTGGATGTGTGCTTTTGGTCGTTGACGTGCTGAAAGGTGAACTTCATCTTCAGCTTCCTAACGGACGCCTGAAGGTTTTGTGCCAAAATTGCCTGGTATTTGAAACCCTGACTAAGGCCCCGTTCCAGCTGAAGAAAACAGCTACAAAGCATGATGCTGCCACCACCATGATTCACTGTGGGTATGGTGTTCTTTGGGTGATGTGCAGTGTTGTTTTCGTGCCAAACATACCTTTTGGAATTATGGCCAAAAAGATCAAACTTGGTTTCATCAGACCATAACACATTTTCCCACGTGCTTTTGGGGGACTTGATGTTTGTTTTTGCAAACTTCAGCCAGGCTTGGATGTTTTTCTTTGTGAGAAAAGGCTTCCGTCTTGCCACCCTACCTCATAGCCCATTCCTATGAAGAATACGGGAGATTGTTGATACATGTAGCACACAGCCAGTACTTGTCAGAAATTCCTGCAGTTCCTTTAATGTTGCAGTAGGCCTCTGGTAAGCTTTCCTGGCCAGTTTTCTTCTCGTCTTTTCATCAATTTTGGAGGGACGTCCAGTTCTTGGTAATGTCTCTGTTGTGCCGTATTTTCTCTACTTGATGATTCACTGTGTTCCGTGGTATATCTAATGCTTTGGAAATAATTTTGTACCCTTCTCCTGACTGATATCTTTCAACAATGATATCACTCTGTGGACCATGGCTTTTGCTCTGAGATGCAACTAAGCAAATGTCAGGTGAGTCACTTTGATGATGGCAGGTGTGTATTGACTTCTATTTAACGTGAGTTTCAATGTGATTGGTTAATTCTGAGCACAGCCACAACCCCAGTTATAAGAGGGTGTGCATACCAGGTTATTGTGAGTTTTTTCCCCTCAAAGATTTCAGCTTGTTTTGCAATTGAATTGTTCACGGTATAGGTCCCATTAAAGGTGGAAAAAATTCTGAAATTATTTATCTTTCTTTAACATCACAAGAACCTGGCATTTTAACAGGGGTATATATGTCACAGTTATCAAAGGGAAATTCTGAAGACACTTTCCCCGATATCCCTAATCAGAGCTCAACATAGAAGTGTGCAGCTTGTGCGGAACTACTGTTAGGCAGAAGCAGGCAGGGAAGGAGGAAAATGAGAAAGAAGTTTCATGTTCCATCTCTAATGAAGAACTAAATTCATGCATCTATTGAAAATTGAAACATGCATTTTATCTATGGAGGATAAGCTTGTTGCTTTAGAAAAGTTACTGTTTAATACTGGCTTAGAAGTCCTTGGCAGTTTTTTTCCACTTCTTCCAAACTCTGAAATTAACTGTATTCGAGCTACCATATTCTGTGCAACACATCATTACATTTATTCCAGGGAGAGACAGAAGAGACGATGGTTACAGGACACAGATAGCAATTGATCCAAATAATATTCCAGCTGGGGTGTCTGGGGTCCTTGCCACATGGTCCCAAAACTGATAGCAGGGCACTTTTCAACTATTCTCTCCCATTGTAACTGTTATACTTTTAATCAATGAGAATCAAGTTTGTGATACTCACGTGATGGTATATGTACAGCCATACAATAATTGTAGTCAGACAGGGCACATTTTTAATCACATCCACAAAGGTCAACCCAGCCCGACAATGCAATCCATGGTTAACTAAATCTGGCTTCAGTTCTGGTTGCTGAAATACAGTTACCCAATGATGATGGTGTAAAGCCTTCTGTTTGACCAAAGAATCAGAGAGCTGTGAGCCATAGGCTGTTTGGAGTGTGATGGTCAATTTTAGTCGATTTCCATCCAGAATGAGATTAACATGGATAGAATACAGATATAATGACCTGTAATAATATAGAGTTGTTGAAGAACACACAATTAAAAAAAACATAAATGTTTAGTATTGTGTAATTTATATTTCACAGCCTTTACTTATTTCATTTAATAGTTTTTCAACAAAAACTTTTATACAGTGATGTACACAGGTTAAAATAAGTCACCTGATCATCAAGCTCACTCAGTCCAGCCTGTATGTTGCGATGCAAAGTAAGGCATAAAATCAATGTTGGCAATATTACCATTTTTGGTAAAAATCCTTTCACCTCCAAAGAATATTTGTTTTTTCCCCGGGTCAACAAATTGCTTGTTTTTAGTTTAATTACTATAGACTTTTATACCCCCCTCTAGAAAATGTACCATATCTTTAGAAGAATCAATTCAAACTAAGAAAATATGAAGACAAATAATAACATAAATGCATAGTATTTATTTAACCTGCTTTTTAATAATTTCTTCTATGAATAGGAACAGTTGGAGAAATATAATATCACCAACCACAAAGCATGGTAGTAGTGAACTCTGGATACTTTAACAAACTACTTGAAATATAACTATGTTTTAAATATCTTAAGTATCTGTTGTAATCAGATTAATGTTTTGCTTCGGTCTATTATTTGGCAGCATTCAAAAGTTTGCAGATAAGTTGTCTCTTTTTACCAACTGTCCTTTTTAATGCTATAAAAGTTTTTATTTTTTATTGCATTTAATATTTATTGCAAAGTATTTATAGTGGATGTATTTTTCCTGATTTGCATTTTCTATGCACTAGATCTCTCACTGCCTGTTTTTCGAGTCCATTAAGCTACTGTATAGGGAGGTATACTGTGCCTCTTGCTTTGATTAACTAAAAGCCTTAGGTTAATATAAATTATAAAATTAAGAACAAAAATATATATCACACTTACTGTTGTAAGTGAAGGTCTAGTTCACGACTCCTCTTCTCTCCATCCCAATGACAGATAGACCTCACAACAAGCAACACTGTGTCATCTGATATCAAGATCAGATTTTTTTGTGGTGCAATGTCTTGCCTGTCCTTTTCGATAGGGATGCTAAAAATAAGATGTGTGGACAGAACCAGTACCATCCACTTTCTATAAGAACTGTTTACAAGACATGAAACTCTAAAAGATATCATTCTTCTTTCCACACATAAAATCAGATGTGTTCAAATAAACTGTTTTTGTTAAGCGTAACGCTGCAAATAAACAAACATGTGGATTTATTTAATTCAGTAAAATTATTCTAGTACTTATTGAGAAGTCTAGTACACTTGAGGTGCCCACCTCTCCGATCAAGACATCAGTTTGTTGGGGTTGGTTCAAAAAACTTGGTTTCATTAGTATCTCTACATGGGAAAGATGTTTCTGCAGCATCTTAACTGCTGGTGTATGTCTGTAGACTAATAACAGCAAAGCCTCCTTTTTTTAAAGGCACTTCCAGAAATTTTAAAGTACAGTCTCAACCATTCACAACTCTGGAATCCTTAGGCATTGGGTTCAGAGACTAATTTATTAAAGGACCCCCACTATTATCTGTGCAGTGTTTAGGAAAACGAAACAATAGGAAGGTGTTAAGATTTAAAAACAAAAAGTTAAAATCTTTTACTATGGGCTTCTAGCTTACATGATAAATCAGAAGTGGTATTCTATTACACAGCATGGCTTACCATAAATCAATCAGATACCTTGAGGCAGCATCTGCCTATACAGATTACCAGCAGACATCACAAACGTGTTTCTGTCCTGTCCATGGTATTAGTGTGTGCAATGCAACGGCATTTCTCAATATAAAGAAAGCTCGGTCATTTCACATCTGTAATTAAGGGGGAAGATTCAGGTGTTTAATTGTTTTTTTCATTCCCAGTGTGTATAAAAATACCGGGTCTTGTAAATAACAATGGTTAGCATGGCCATTAATGCTACAGATGGATGGAAAAGGCCATACGAAACCCCAGTGGGATAGTTTTTAATTAAAGTGGATTATATTTAGTGATGGTGAGGAGGTGTTAAAAACATTCAACAGATTTCATGTTTTGTGAATAGATAATACATTTTATAATGAGATTACACACTACATTAATTTGATCAGGTTCAATAATGAATGGGCATGTTAATAATGAGAATCACATATACCTGTCCTACTTGAGGCCATACTCACTACTGTATGACTGTGAATGTTGCAAACTATGTGTTGCTAAATACTTGCTGTTTTCATATGATATATTTTTTCAGACTAGACAAGCTGGCTATACTCCTTGTGTACTCTTAGACCATCGGAGGACATGCTCTGCTTACACTCCACACCAATGACTGAAGTACACTCGATTTCTGGGCCAGGCCCCCACCCTTTTTCCCTTAACCTAATAACGACGACACCAGAAAAATTGGTTAAAAAGGCCACAGCCAATTTAATTTATTAACCATGTCATTGCCACGCAACCTTAGGCCCAACACCTCATTGTGTTAACAGGGCAAAAACTACCAAACTGAATGCATAAATATAATAAATACCATCAATAAACATAAATAATTATACAAAAGAATAAACAAAGACCCACAAAGCATACCACCACCACCACACAGGGACAGACATACCAAGATGCCCAAACCCAAACCTTAGGCTCCCACTACCAACTACTGGGAACCTCCCATCAAATGCTCTCCCCCAGACCATTCACACCCCCATAGATGCCTGGTTAGCTACCAACCTGGAAATTAACAGGGAGGGAGGGTGGGCCTAACAACACAGGGTAAGGTGACTACAAAAATGTCCGTCAGTCTCATGTCACAAGCCCTTAATTAACTACCTCTTAAGCCCCTCCCCAACTTACCAAAGATTGGAGCCAAAGCCTAGCCCTACTCAGGATCCCACTCTGGCCATGCTGCCCCCTGCGGGTATTATTATATAATGCAGGCCCCCTTGGGACAGGGAACACTTTAGTCATATTACTCCATGTGAGCAAGCTTACAATATCAGTGTCACGCCCCATCCAGGCTGCGGAGCTGCATATCTCTGAATTTCCCAGTCTCGCTAGAGTTCCCCTTTGCTGTAATCCATTCCCGGATTTCCTTATGCTCCGTACTCTGCTTCTGATTTCTTGATTCCAGTTCTGCTCTTTGCTTCAGCTCTGTTCCCTTTATAAGGTGTGCCCCACCCGTTATGTTTGTTTCAGTCTGCAGTCTACAGGTATGTCTTTCTGATATGTTCAGTTTATTAGTACTGCAGTAGGCAGGGTTTAGTGATAGGATCCACCGAATATTGGAGTACTTTGGCTTAGTGGTGGGCTAAGCACTATGGCCATATGATGTGACGAAATCTCTAATTGTTATCATATAGTCCTAGGCTAGTCCTGTTTGGTCCTCTGGTTTATTTGTAGTCTTGTCATATGTAGCCTGGGTGGGGCGTGACAATCAGTGCCTTATTTTCTTTGCAGAATGGGCTCCTTGTGATGTTTGTATTTGTTCTATGTTGTAACCCCACATATATAAGTACACTTTCGCACATACGGAAAAACATGTTCCTGAAAACAAATATTTGTATTCATAATAAGATATACAGTATACTTTAATAGGGTGGCCTTCAGTAGAGCTTGCAGGGGTGTTCCGGCATTTTGTGTCCCTTGTATTTCCTTGCCCCAGGATACACCTCATAGAGTCAGTATCTGAACTTAGATACCCTACTCTAGAACAAACTCTCTAAGTTCCCATCATTTTTATCATAGAAGTTGTTTTTTGTTATGCTTGGCTGAGTTGCTTGGCTTCCAACATGCTATGGCCCAGGTCAAGTAGTCATTTAATGCAATGTGCTTATCTTTATCTGACATAACTATAATTTACTGATCTAGTACTGTACACTTTGAAATAATTACAATGAAAACATGTGCACATACATTTTATTAAAGAAAAGATCAAGTTGACATCGACAGTTAAGAGTGACAGACCTTGGAGAAAAAGCAAACTTCCAAAGCTTCCAAATGTCTACAATAAGGTAGCAACAGTGATATACAACAAAGTTCTGTGGGCATGTTATATTACAGCTATGTACATCATTCCAGTATCTAGATGTGGCCGGACTACAAGTTACAAGGTGCTTGCCTCCTTTGCATTCTCTTTCCTTGTTCTGTGGAAACTATACTAAAGGTAAATAAATATGGCATTTATGCCACATATGTCAGCTATGTCTTTATTTGGAGACAGTTGTAATGTGTTGTATTTCATTCTTGAGCCACCACATTTCTGAAGAGATATAAAAGAGGCATAGAAAAGTCCAACGGACATGAAATACTTTTCACAAATTAATTAAAACGATTCCTTTCTTTTAATTAACTAATGAAAAAGTTGTGGCTGTTTTAAAATTACAATTGTATATGTCAATCAAGTTGCCCATTTTTCTGTGCTGTCTATGTTAGAATTGATCTATCATATCTCCTTCATGCCACATTTTACAGTTCTGCCTGGCCAATAAATCTATATAAAGTGTACAGGACAACAAAAAATTAAAAAAGGCCAGCACCCTATAAACTACGTACATGTGGCTGTATTATCTCCCACAAGTTAAATGAATAGGTGTCCCTGTCTGTTAGCCCTTGTTTGTACAATGTGAAAATTGTTCCTAAGTATCACATTTTGAGATATGACTACTTTAGTATTGTACATATAACAAAGCAAGAGATCAGCGCACATCCAGCAAATACTAGTTAAAAGCACCAATCTGAGGCATAAATAGTGGGATTAAGTCACAATATATGGACATTTATAGCTTAGCCTGCCACTACTTCAAAGTACCCCAATTTCAGAGAGACCTATTATTACATGGCAATATGGCTTTAAAACCCTCTCTGGTTACCATTAATGAGGCGCCTATGTGCAAGTGGGGTGCTGAATCCTATGTGAGACTATGGTTGTCTCTGTTGGAGTGCTTGTCTGAGATGTGTACAATCTAAAATAGCTTCATCTCTTCCTGGAGAATTGGTATCTCCTGAGTACATCTCTCAGAGACCTCTTCACCTCACTGTTCCTCAGACTGTAAATGATGGGGTTTAACATAGGAGTGATTACATTATAAACCACAGAAGCCAGTTTGTCACGCTCCAGGGAGTAACTTGACTTGGGTCTCACATAGTTGAAGCTCCCAGTTCCATAAAAAGTAGTCACTATGATTAGATGTGAAGCACAGGTAGAGAATACTTTACGTCTTGCTACATCAGATGTCATTTCAAATATAGCAGAAACTACCTGCACGTAGGAGATAAGGATGAATAAAAGTGGACCAAGTCCTACAAACACTCCACTGACTGCAAAAAGTACTGTCTCATTTAGATAAGTGTCTATGCACGAAAGTTTCAGCAGAGGTGGAATATCACAAAACAAATGGTTGATCCCATTATCGCAGAAGGGCAAACGGACAATCAACAAAGTGTGGAGTAGTGAGTGAAGAGCACCCCAGAGCACTGCCAACAAAACCAATTTATAACAGACTCCCCTATCCATTATAATGGCATAGTATAAGGGCTTGCAGATAGCTGCATAGCGGTCGTAAGCCATTATAGCTAAAAGAATGCATTCTGCACCCTCTAGAAAAATCACAAAAAATAGCTGGGCCATACAACCTACAAAGGAAATACTTGTGTCATTTGAAGCCAGAGTTATTAACATATGTGGTACAGTTATCGAAATATAACAAATATCGATTAAAGACAAGTTACCTAAAAGGATGTACATTGGATTTTGTAGACTGGAATCAAGCTTAGTTATAATGATTATGAGCAGATTTCCTGCTAAGGTTATAACATAAATGCTCAAAAGCAAGGTAAATAGTAAGATGCGCTTCTCCAGCGTGTCAGGAAATCCCAAAATATTAAAATGTAAAACTTCGGTTACATTTCCCCTCGCCGTTGACATTTTCCCTTTTCATTTGTGTTATCTGGAAAGCAAAGTCTTAAATTTATATTTTAATTCTAAAACAGAACATGCTCAAGACACTCGTAAACTTCACAGAAGGTGAACTACAATGGCAATGCCGGTAGCTCAATTACTGATCCATTTGTACCTTGTGTATTAGGAAACCGTTTCACCGAATCACTGGGATATAATGCTGCTCATAAATATTTAACAGTTTTTTGTTTAACAAAAATTATAAAAATAGTTGTGTACAATATTAGACAGAATGAAGTTTCCAGTACTATGCACGGTCATTTTGATTCTCACGTTTTATTTTATTCTATTTAATTTTTTCTCCAACACTTCTTGGTGCCTCTTTTTTCATGAAGATCGCATGAGCCTTCTAATAACAGACTGTAGATTAGTTTGTAACACTACAGGTTGTATATCTTAAGTGGAGAAGATTAAAACATGCAATATACTGGAAACATGACAGCTGTTCTTAAAATCTGTAAGAGTATAGTTTAAGAAAAATATATTCTAAGAATACAAGACAGTTTTGGTAAATTGCAAACCCTTTCCAGCTCCATCTCTGTTAGGTACAGCATGTAATATATCATACATAATATCTCTTGCAGGAAGCTTTCAGTTTATTGCCAAATTTAGGTTCCTTTTGCGTGGGAATTAAAAACAACTATGCTATAGGAAGTAAAATGCAAAAGTATTTATGAATATGTGTTAGAAAGTGACCAAATACCATATGTTGTGCACAGTGTCTTCTTAACTGACCAAAACTCTTCTATAACTTTACAGAGTTAGGACAACAATCTAGAACTGATTGTTTATAACTCTAATTTCCTTTGTGTTTAGTAAAAAAGCCAGAGGAGTCTGGAGAAACCCATGCACTTTGTAACAGTATTTACCATGAATCATTTAATACAAATATATAATTTACCTCATCTGACTAGGCCTTTGCTTTCACATTATTGGTTTTGGCTTAACAAGATCGTAGACCAACATGACACACCATGAGAGAAATTGTGTCTTCATTATCAATGGCTAATTTAAACAGTCAGTAGGTGGTCATATATATATCCAGGACAATAATGGCTTGTGGGATGGAATATCTGTTTGGTAATCTACTTTTAGCTGCATGGGTTTGGAATAAACAAATGGGATTAATTAATGTACACATTGATATTTCCTCAGGGGAAATCTATTTTCTCTTTCTCCCTAAATTGTGAAAGGTATTAATAAGTAATATTTAGAATTGGTCTAGAATCTGGTTTAAGGAGGTCCAGAATATTCACTAGACCTGTTAGATTTGTACCTCAGCACAGTGTAAAACATTATACTATAACACCTTTCAAAAATATTTAAAATCCACAATATTTAAATGTTTTAATTGATTTCTTGAGTCAAAAGTGGTTTAACAAATCAATGTTGCTTTTAGTAATTTCTGCATCTTTAGGGGGTTTATGTGGTCACGTGGCTCCTAGGTTATTCTTCTGGGTTTTTCTGATTTAAAACATTTGGCCCAGTGTGGCAGCTTATTTTTGAGCAGGTAGCTGATGCAACAAAAACTGTTTTTACCTCAATGTTCAGTTTACAATTACCACTGAATATCCATTTATCTAGGAGCAAGGAAGTATATGTTCTGGAAATAAAAACATGCTCCCAATTTCCCATTTTGTCAGTCAACAGGTACATGGGGTGTTTTAGCATAAACCCCAGAACAGAAATGTCTGGCTGGGATAATTTTGTAGACAAATGCAGTATAGGACAGAACTTTAGTGAAAGTTGTTGCAAACACCTTTCTTTAATATACAGAATATAAAAAAGAATTAGTGAGACTTGCATTCATCTAATGGTGTCCAGAGAAGCTAGGAAGGCGAATATTGGTTATACATTGACTAGTAATTACAGATCAAAACTTTACAAGTCTATATACTTTTGAAGTCGATATTAATTTTCCTGTGTGGTAGTAAGGCTAGAGACTGAAGAGCTTAGTGTGTCAATTTTTTTGCACAGATTCCCATTTTCCGTAGGTTTTGTTGGACAGAACATCCTTACTGTCATTCCCTTGAGTTTTGGGCTGCCAAAGATCAGAATGAGGGAGAGGACAGGGGAATAACTGTAGACAATAACCAAACACACCGTCATCCAAGGACTATCTACTTTAAAAACTTCTAGGATCAGTAATATTTCTGAAACATAAAAGCTGATGTATAGGAGCAAGAGAGAGCTGACAGTCCGGGCTGCTGAGACACTTGCCTCTACGCTTTGCACACTCATTCCTCCTGAGCTTTTTCCAAGACGCTTGGCATGGATACACAGTGCCTTTATAATAAGAACATTGGTAACAGCAACTAAGAGGAGTGGGATACAGCAACCAATTGTACTGATGATCACCAGGTAGCCAAGTCTCACGCGAGGCATACTGTAGGAGAAATTTCCACCTATAAATCCAGAATTGGTTACGCTGTCTTCAAAACTGTTGTTATATGTGAGGTTTCCATTTAATATCACTGGGTAAGCATCCTTAGTAATGTTCCATACAACTGGTAGACTGATAGATAAGGACAGTATAACAGAAAAGGTGAGCATCCAGGGGACAACATGACTGATGCCTTGCTTTAGCCGAATAAAGAATTTTTGCTTTAAGGTAACAAGCATTACATAATAGAAACCACAGAGACAGAAGGTGAACCAGAAGCTGGAGAAAATTGTAAAGAATAGAATGATAATGAAGATTGTGTAGACTTTATCAGAGAAGTACAGTTCCCTCCAAAGAAATAGAGCTGTGTCATTGGCAACCATGGTGCATTGGAAGGTGATATTAAAGATTCCTAGAGTAAACAGGATCAGTTCCCTTGGGTTAATATTCCGGCCTTTAACTCTGTCCATGCCATGGGCCACAATGATAAATAAATTGGTGAAAAAACCAATCACAGTGCTTATACACAAAGCAGCGAGGGGGACAATAACATAGTATGGAACCATTGTTTCTCTGGCCAGTATCTGACGTTTCACACCTTTCCAATGAAATAATTCTGAGTTTCTTCTTGATATAATTACCTATGTTAATAATACATAACAAACATTAAGATGCTACACCCATACAATCCCTTAATTTATTATTTGAAACATATTGACCTTAAAACTCACCTCCTGGAATCTGTGCATCCAAATGACTAATACAAACATATAAAACGTAGCAGTTGTCCCATCTGTAAATTGCAACTCATAATCATGATGACAACATGAACAACTGAGGTCGATGAAGTGCTGTCTCAGCAATGAAAGGTCAGTTTTTGGATTGTGATACCTCCTGCTCTCCACTTTGACAGCAGATTCAAAAAGTTCAGAGCCCAGGCTCATTCTCAGCCCTAGATGATTGAGTTCCAATGTGAAATAAAAGAAGACTTTATAAAGATGTGTTGACCTGTAATAACATGGATCAGCTCAACAATGGTAAAATTTGAGGCATGTATTCTAGATTTTTTTTTAATGCAAAGTAAGTATTGACATATATCATGCACTGATGTTGCATCTATATGTTTTAAAGGAGTAAAGCTAAGCACTACATAGTTTTCCCTGTATTATTTATCACACCTACAAAACATCTTTTTGAAACATTAATTCAATTAAACAATTCCATATAACTGAATTTTAATGAGACCTCACATATTTATAGACTCACTGAAAGCTGGGCTTTCGCTTGTTTTTTCTGCTCAAAGAAATATACATCAAAAGAGAGAGACTATTGCTTAAGACAAGGCCATAAAGAGAAAAACACCCAGATGGCATGGCCAAATAAAAATCATTCAAATTTTATACACTCTTTTGTTACAGTCCACATAAAACACATGTAAGTCCATATTGTTCACTTGTGGCTTTTTATCTAAACCACACGTTTACTGTTAAGTACTGTAGGTCCAACTCAATCACAGTGGTGATTTTTCTAATCAGTCTGAGCTGTCATCTAGAAAAGATGATGTCCTTCAACTTACATCCCTGCTAGCCAGGTTGTCTGTCAACCTGGAGTGACCCTTCTGAAAACCACCACCGATCAACAAATGCATGCATCACAATGACAATTGTATTGTTTGTGTATTTTTTGAGAAGACTCACCTATGACATAAAGGATTTGATGGCAACTGGCTTATCTGCAGTTGAATATAACCCACAGTTGTGTGTCTGACTCCAAGTATTCTCAATGATCGGCAGTCATAAAGGTAGATTTTTGATGAATGTTTCTCAGTGCTATTTGGAAATAACAGGAATACCACAAGCACCTGGATAAACCTCAGTCCATAGTATTTCATGACAGGACACTGGCTGATGATCATCATGCTGTCCACATAAGTTCACAAACTAGACAGAAGAATAAAGTAAAGCAATGTGAACAGGTGTCCTCCTGTTCTTAAAAAGGAAGAGTGAACCCTACCAGTTTTATATATGGTGTTATTAAACATTGTGGTCATTGAGATTACTTATGTAGGGCAAATGTGTCATAGCTGAAAATAAATAAACTATGTTCAAAGAATATTCCATATCGTTTAGGAATTTTGTTTTTGTAAAATATTATTTTAAATAATCATCTGCATATTGATCAGTGTGTGCAGCTACTAATAATAATTCACTAATGTAATTTAACAATTATGTGAAAACAAAGACACTTTTTACAGAATGCATTCTCAGAACATTCTGAATAAGCTAGGTCTGAAACTTAACAAAATATTAACCCTTTGGTGTGTATCCCAGCAGTTCGCAGTTTCAGTATGTAGATGGCAGAGTGAACCTCTCAGCAGAACGTCACTCTGATGGCACTTAGGTCACATGTAAAGTGCTGCCCTGCAGTATGTGAGATGTATAAACTTACAGAGGGTAGTTATACAGCCCACATATTGCCAGGCAGCACTTTATATCTACGTGATATTGATCAGCAACATGTTGCCAATATGGCAACCCTAGTAGCGCTTCATAAGTTCAACACTCCATAGTGCATACACCCCTTTAATGATACACCTAAACTTTCAGATAATCTTTCAAGTAATCTGCATTATAGGTAAAATATACAAGTAAGAATAATAATTGTAGATCATGAAGGTGGTGGTTCAAATCTGTGTGGCCCTTAAAATTTCCCACTGAGGACTCATTGAGGACATGTACATTACCCAGAGTTATTTCTTCTTATAATTATTTGGTGGTGTTGGATGTCCCCTTCACTCATCATTACGTGATGATGCTCTGAAACACTACCTGGCTCCACTTTATACAAAAAGACCATCTTGTCGCCTGTAATTAAGTAGGCGTTTTCAGGTGCTAAATAAAATTGACTTAATTACTACTTGTGGTTCTACAACTCCCTACACCTGGTAATACTAGGTATTTAAGATTCTACAGAGAGGTTCGATACGCTTATAACAGATTAGAAGGGATCCCTTGTGTTTTACTGTTTTAAAGTCATATGTATAATAAGTATATTTAGCAGAAGTTATTTTAGACATAAATTCACAGAATTATTATTTTACACCAGCATAACAACCCATGGAACCTCATCACTAGTGGGTAAGTTTATTGCAGCCTTTGAGATTGTGATATGTATAATTAGTACATTTAGCAGAAATTATAAAAATTGACAGTTGTATTATTTTACACTAGTACAGGGGATCACAAGCAATCACCGTGGATAATTGGATTACAGCCTTTTTCAGAGGCCCACACGGTTTCAATAGACCATGCACAACAACCTTATATTTTACAAAGAGTTAGGTCTGGAAATATTTGGACACTGAGATAAGTTTTGTTATTTCGGTAAGTTACAGTTAAATAATGAATCTGGGCTTATCGTGCAATTTCTCTTCAAATTGGAGGAAGGGGTTAGGAATTAGAGCTCTTTAACCCCTTAATGACAATTGCCGGTTCTGGCACGACACGGAAAAACAAGTCGTTTACGACAAATGACGTGCCAGAACCGGCACGTCTTTAAACGGGTGCAGAAAGCGATCTACGTTCGCTTTCTGCACCCAAACGGCGTTGCTATAATGCCTCGACCACGAGGCATTCAGCAACGCCACGATCGGCACCAGGGGCGTCAACAACCGCCATACATTGTATGGCGGCGGACGCCCGTTTTAGAAGCGTTTAGGAGGCGATCAACGATCGCCTCCTAAACTTAAATGGTGTCGCCAAAATGGCAAGATGGCGGCGGCCCGGGAAAAAAAAAAATAAAGATAAAAGAGTTCGCTAGACGGTCTCCAGACCCTCTAGAGAACTCTGGCTCCACTTGCAGGTTGAATACAGGTGCTGCATTCAACCATGCAAGTCAATGGAGCCCAGCTTTCTAATCACAGTGTGATTAGTAAAAATAAAATAAAAAATAAAATAAAATTAATAATAATTAGAAAAAAATAGTAAAAAAAACAGTAAAATTTAAAAATAATTTCCCACTGATGTCACTATCAGGGGAACCTTCAAGTTGAAATTTTTTTTTACAATTTTTTTAAAAAAAGGCAAAAAAATAAAATATATATATAAAAAATATATTTTTGTGAGCAAGTCCTAAAATTAGCACATTAGCTTAAAACAATTCTCGCATGGAAAGAGTTAAAATATTGGCATATTAAATGCCCATGGGGTGTCTACTTTTAAAAAATGTATGATTTGATGGGGTAAATTGAATTGGCCGGGTTCAACAATGTCCCAATTAACACGGGGGGAAGGATGGCCACACATCTAATTTCCAATTAGAAAAATGCACACGTACCAAATGTGGCCTTTTAGTTCCCCCCAAAAATGACAAACCCGTGCATGTGGGGTATCACTGTACTCAGGAGATGTTGCTGAACACATATTGGGGTGTCGTGTGACAGCGGCATATACCAGGAGCTGTAAATTCATACATTACATAGGTGTGTGGGGGAAAAATACACACAAAAGAATACTACTGCAAACTTTGAAAAAATTCTGGTGGTAAAATGTGTGCATGCAAAGAGTTAAAATACCAGCATTTAAAATACCCTGGGGTGTCTAGTTTTCAAAAATATATGGTTTTGTTGGGCACACTGAAATGGCCCGGCTCAAAGATGTACCAAATAGGGCATGGGCAGTGGATCCCCATATGCCAAAGTTCAACATTGAAAAATGCGCATGTCCCAAATGTGGCCCTTTTGCCCCCAAACAGCCAGGCAAAATCATTCATGTGAGGTATCGCTGTACTCAGGAGATGTTGCCGAACACATATTGGGGTGTTTTGTGATAGTGACATATACGAGAACCTTTTAATTCATACCTGAAGTAAAATGTGTGTGACAAAACAAATGCAAAAAAAATGACTACCATAAAGTTTGACAAAGGCTAATGGTAGAATTAGTGCTTGGAAAGGGTTAAAATACTAGCATTTGGAATACCCTGGGCTGTCTAGTTTTCAAAAATATATGACTTGATGGGGTAAATTGCATTGGCCGGCTTCAAATATACCCAAAATGGCACATGGGGGGAAGAATTACCAGATTTGGAAAAAATGGCTTTGAAATAGCAAGACGCTACCTGTACTTATTGCCCCATAATGTGTAGAAAAAAGCAAAAAAACATAAAAACATTGGGTATTTCTAAACTCAGGACAAATAGTAGAATCTATTTAGCAGGTTTTTTCATTACCTTTTATAGATGAGTAAAAGATTTTTCAACTAAAAGTTAGAAACAGTCATTTTTTTCTAAATTTTTCACCATATTTTATACTTTTTTTAATAGTAAATAATATGATACAATCAAAACAATGTCATCTAAAGAAAGCCTGGAAAAAACAATATATAATGTGTGTGGGTTCAGTAAACGGGAAAGAAGAAAATTACAGCTAAACACGAGCAGCGCAGAAATGTTAAAACGGCCATTGTCACGAAGGGTACAAAAAGTAAAATCAGCCTTTGTCATGAAGGGGTTAATATGTACCCCCCTCTTCTTTAAGGGACCAAATATAATTGGACAATTGGCTCAAAAGCTGTTCCATGGACAGGTGCTGGCTATTATTCATTATTTATTCATTAATTAAACAGGTAAAAGGTCTGGAGTTTATTTGAGGTGTGATATTCACATTTGGAAGCTGTTGCTTTGAACCCACAACATGTAGTCAAAGGAGTACTCAATGCAAGATAAACAGACCATCCTTAGGCTGCAAATCCATCAAAGAAATATCAGGAACATTATGAGAGGCCAAATCAACAGCACTAGTGAGCTTTGCAGAACAAAAAGGCCTGGAAGTCCAGGGAAGACAACAGTGGTGGGTGATCTTAGATCCTTTCTATGGTAAAGAAAAAACAGTCCAAAACAGTCCAAAACATATTCAAGTCTACCATAAACATAAGACTTCATGATAGCAAATACAGGGGGTTCACTGCAGGGTGCAAACCATTCATGAGCCTCAAGAATAGAAAGGTCAGAATAGACTGCCAAAAAACATCTAAAAAAGCCAGCCCAGTTCTGGAACAGCATTCTTTGGACAAATGAGACCTGTACCAGAATTATGGGAAGAAAAAAAAAAGTATGAATGAGTATGCATGATTGAGGGAATAAATGAGTATCTGAATGAATGTCTGTAAATAAGTTTCTGTGAATGAATACGTATCTGTGAATGAGTGAATGAATGAGTATCTGTAAATGAGTATATGAACTAGTGAATGAATGTTTGTGAGTAAATGAGTAAATGAATGAATATGTGTGTGATAACATGAATGTGTAAGTGGGGGGCATGGTACAGGGAGGCTGTTGGAGGCTAGGATGCCATATGGAGGCTGTTTGGGGGCACAGATGGCAAGTCCTATGCTTCAAATCTGTGTGTTGGGTAGGTCCTGTGGATGCAATATGCAAGGGTGTGGGGGCATTCATTAACAAGAGGGTGCCTTGACGTGTCAGGGCTGTTTTGGGGGCAAAAGCGGGACCTACACAATATTAGGTACGGGGTCATAATGTTATGGCTGATCGGTGTAGATTTGTTTCAGCCACAATTTAATGTTATTTAATGTTATTACCCACGAATATCTACAAAAACTGAAGTGGGGGCATCTGCTGAATAATTATTTGCAGGTGCCCACTCCATAATAGGGTCAAGTGAGCCCAGTGATAGCTGTGACTGTTCAGGATATTCTCCAGTGCCACAATGTGATGGTCACTGTTCTTCAACTGCTCCCTTACTTGAATATTTTTTTAAAACTCTACGTTGTTAGTTGTTACCAGATCCAAACATGTGTCCTTACTAGTTGTTGTATCCACTAGTTCATACATAAAACAGGTTAAAAACGTGCTACCCTTTGCTGAACTACTTGTTCCACTATTCCTGTCCCATGTATGTGTTAAAACCTGATGTGTAAAACCTCCGATGAACTCAGGCCAGATGTGCACCTTCATTACATTATGTTAAATCCTGATATTCTCCATCAATACTAATATTTGGGGATGAGTAGTACAGTATCTCACAAAAGTGAGTACACCCCTCACATTTTTGTAAATATTTTATTATATGTTTTCATGTGACAACACTGAAGAAATGACGCTCTGCTACAATGTAAAGTAGTGAGTGTACAGCCTGTATAACAGTGTAAATTTGCTGTCCCCTCAAAATAATTCAACACACATTCATGTCTAAACTTTGACAACAAAAGTGTGTACACCCCTAAGTGGAAATGTCCAATTTGGGCCCAAAGTGTCAATATTTTGTGTGGCCACCATTATTTTCCAGCACTCCCTTAACCCTCTTGGGCATGGAGTTCACCAGAGCTTCATAGGTTGCCACTGGAATCCTCTTTCACTCCTCCATCACGACATCACGGAGCTGGTGGATGTTAGAGACCTTACGCTCCCCCACCTTTCATTTGAGGAAGCCCCACAGATGCTCAATAGGGTTAAGGTCCGGAGACATGCTTGGCCAGTCCATCCCCTTTACCCTCAGCTTCTTTAGCAGGGCAGTGGTCGTCTTCGAGGTGCGTTTGAGGTTGTTATAATTTTGGAATACTGGCCTGCTGCCCAGTCTCCGAAGGGAGGGGATCATGCTCTGCTTCAGTATGTCACAGTACATGTTGGCATTCATGGTTCCCTCAATAAACTGTAGCTCCCCAGTGCCGGCAGCACTCATGCAGGCCCAGACCATGACACTCCCACCACCATGCTTGACTGTAGGCAAGACACACTTGTCTTTGTACTCCTCACCTGGTTGCAGCCACACATGCTTGACACCATCTGAACCAAATAAGTTTATCTTGGTCTCATTGGACCACAGGACATGGTTCCAGTAATCCATGTCCTTAGTCTGTCTGTCTTTAGCAAACGTTTTGCGGGTTTTCTTGTGCATCATCTTTAGAAGAGGCTTCCTTCTGGGACGACAGCCATGCAGACAAATTTGGTCTGGTATGAGCACTGACAGACTGACCCCTCACCCCTTCAACCTCGCAGCAATGCTGGCAGCACTCATACATCTATTTCCCAAAGACAACCTCTGGATATGACGCTGAGCACGAGGCCTGTTCTGAGTGGAACCTGTCCTGTGAAACAGCTGTATGGTATTGCCCACTGTGCTGCAGCTTAGTTTCAGGGTCTTGGCAATCTTCTTATAGTCTAGGCCATCTTTATTTAGAGAACAACTCTTTGTTTTCCTCAGAGAGTTCTTTGCCATGAGGTGCCATGTTGAACTTTCAGTGACCAGTATGAGAGAGTGTGAGAGCGATAACACCAAATTTAACACACCTGCTCCCCATTCACACCCGAGACCTTGTAACACTAACGAGTCACATGACACCGGGGAGGGGAAATGGCTAATTTGGCCCAATTTGGACATTTCCACTTAGGGGTGTACTCACTTTTTTTGCCAAGGTTTAGACATTAACGGCTGTGTATTGAGTTATTTTGAGGGGACAGCAAATTTATGCTTTTATATAGGCTGTTCACTCACTACTTTACATTGTAGCAGAGTGTCATTTCTTCAGTGTTGTCACATGAAAAGATATAATAAAATATTTACAAAAATGTGAGGGGTGTACTCACTTTTGTGAGATACTGTATATATATTAGATATGTGCAAATAGTTGGTTTGGATGAAAATCGGGGGCATCTTTAATTTAGGAACAAAATTTGTTGCCCAGTTCCCTCTTTTGCTCTCATTTCTCCTCTCTCACACACTCTCTAAATCCCACTTCCACCGACCACTTCCGATTCCGCATGTTCTTCATCTTCTACCCTCTTTCTTTCATCTTCTCTCCTTTATCTTGTATCTTCATCGGCATCTCCATGGACATAAGCAGATGGGACCTCCTCTCCCCTGATCCTCCAATCGGGGGAGGGAACTTCACTGAAAACGGCGCCATTTTGCACTAAGGTGAACTTCCGCCAAAATGACGACACATCCTCTCCCTTGATCCTCCAATAGGGGGAGATGATGTTAATGGAAGCACTATGATTTGGACAGACGTTCACCTTAGGGCAAAATGGTGGCGCTTTTGGTGAGATTATCTTCCCGGATTCGAGCATCAGGGGAGAGGACGTCACCAGAATCGCCTCAAATGTGCAGAAGTTTGCGCCAGTTTATTTCCACATAGATGCGGATTAAGATACAAGAGAGAAGATAAAAGAGAGAAGATAGAAGATGAAAAACAATAAGGTGCGGAAGTGGTTGGCAAACAAGGCATTTAGAGAGTGTGTGAGAGCGTGAACCAGAGTGAGAGTGTGAGTGAGAATGTGAGAGAGTGAAAGGGCCCATTCTGATCTTTTTGCTTAGTTTTCGTCCACTTCATGGCTTCGTGGCTTCATATGAATATCTGAATTTCAAACAAACTGGCAAACATATTGGGTTGAGAGCCCAGAACAAGCCTCACTATTATCCCTAATTTCCATCTTGCACCTTACTCATATCTGTGCCCTCTACCATCTACCTCTTCTACTTCTTCTTCACCCTCACCAGCAAACCCAGCCATTGCCTGCTCAGTAAGCTCCTCCATGTTGTCATTGTAAGTCAGTGATGCCAGCTGCTCCTTAGATTCTAAGATGGGAACTTGTTCACACCTGTCACAGCAATATGGCCCATGGGGTCTTGCTTAGAAGTGGCAAGAAGCAGACAGAGGGGCATTTTCCAGTATGCTACCACTGGTTTTATAAGACAAATCCAGCATAAGTTAACACTTATATACAAGATATACTTTCTCTCTTCATCATCTTTTAATACCTTCCCGGCAATTAACGATTCACTTATCGGTTTTCACATAGAAATTTTCTCTTACAAGATTCACCTTGCAGTGGTGTTAAAATACACAAAAAATACTTCCACAAGCCACTACTTATTTACCTTCTGCAGGTAAAGTACCAAACCAGTTTATATTTTCCAATATACTTCTAGGACTGTATATTCATTTATCTCTGCCAAATAACCCCTAACATTTAGTAATATACCTTTCCTTTAAGTGTCTTTCATTGCATTAATTAGACTGGTATACCAAATTACCATCTTATTCACTACTATACAGCAGTGGTGTTCAATTCCAGGCCTCGGAAAAAAATAAAATCAGACCAGGAGTTCTGTATATCGTTGCCTAAAGACAACATCCAGACTACATACAAGAGAGCTGTTGTAAAAGATTATTAGTATATGGTATTAACCTTTATTTACCACACTGGCATGTTAATTGTCCTAATGTCTCAGCAAATAAATTAATACAAAAATACATTAAAATAATTCTACATGTAACTGCATGATTCAGTTTAAGTAAAACATTACAATTTACAATATCTGGAAGAGGAACCATGATGTTAAAATGCGTGCGTGATGATTACAAACTGATATACATTTCAAAATCAGAATTTTCAGAAATCAGACTGGTGAAAAAAATATTTGCTGCTAGTGTTTTTAACTATCCTTAATTTCCTGGACTTTGAGATCAATAAAGAGAATCTTTGGTGTTTCCAAATGTTCATTACTCAATCTCTGGGAAAGTCGAAGTAAGTTTAGTATTGCTTTTTTGAGTTTAGGACTGCCAAATATCAGTATGACAGACTGTGCCGGGGAGTAAGTATATATAACCATTAAACAGATACAAAAACCTGGGCTACTGGCTGGGAAGAGATCTGCAAACATCATGATTTCAGAAATGTAAAAAGACATGTAGAGGAATAGAAGAGAACCAACAGTACGGGCCGCTCGTTCTCTGGCTTCAGCACGCGGACTGTTCGCCTTGCTTGTCTTCTCTGCCTTGTTGCCAGCAGACACAAGGGATCTAAGGATCAGTCCATTGGAAATGGCGACAAGCACCAAAGGCAGGGAACAGCCAATAATATTGCTTGAAATTAGGTATGAGGCACTCAGTTTGGGGACATTGCTTTGCAAACTCTGATTGCTAGATACGTTGCCAGTAATTTGGTCCCTGTATGAGCTCCAAACAGCTGGGACACTAATAGCCACAGAAGTGAGGATGGAAGACACAAGAAAACATGGAACCAACTTGGGGATTCTCAGCTTGAGTCGTGTCAGGAAAGGATGGGTGAACATGACTATCTGTAAGCAGTAGTAGACACAAAGGCAGACAGTGAACCAAAAGCTGGAGAAGATGGGGAAGTACAACAGGGATTTGAAAATAGAGAAAATCTCATCTGAAAAGTAGACGTCACTCCATAAAATGATCATTAGGTCATTGGCTGTCATTATAAACTGGAAGATGATATTGGATATTCCAAGTGTGATCAGGATAATGTCGGAAGAGCTAAGACTTTTCCCCTTTGACTTTTCTGCAAAATTTACGAAAACAACTATACAGTTTGTTACAGTGCTCATGACAGTTGTGGCTCCCAATATAGCCATGGATGCTAGGAGAAAAACAGGCAGCATAATCTATGGTAGCTTGATCTTGATGGGAAATTTACTTGCTTGCAACATGGAAAATCTAAATGAGATTAAACAAAAACACAAATTGAAATGGTGAAAAAATAAACTCAAAACGTTATTTTTTGGAGAAGTTAAAAACTACTAAAATCAGTTATGCAAAGTCTATTAGGTTATGTGCTAAATGCATTTGTTTGTTGGATTATGGTTTTACAGATCTGAATAAGAAGGATAGCTTTATTAGCAATATGGATGGGCAATGAAAGGTTTCTAAGCTTAGAACCAACCACATAGTGGCCACATACTTAACACAAAAGAGTTGACATGATAAATATAAAGCTGTTTTATATCCTCCTGGCTTACCATGGTATCATTTATCATTAAATCAGTGTTAACCTGACCAATAATTACTATTAAATCATACCGGTACAGTAAACGTAAGGTAACATTGCAACAAGAAATCTTATTACAATATCTTTTACTTTAGTTATGGTTCTTATTATAGCTTACACTACATGTTTTATTGGGTTATTTTTCAACATATTTTTATATTAGTGCACATTAATAATAAGGAGCTTTTATTGAAGCTGGAGATGCCTGCATCACAGAGTTATGTACATTATTCTCACCCTCATTTATAATTTCTAATGAGCTTAAAAACAGTGGAAGTAAATAAAAATACCTTTAAAGAATGATATCGTTTAATAATGTAATTTGTTCATTTTTCTTCTTCCACCTACAAGAAATGGCACACTAGATTCTAGGGATCTGCTGTAATTTTATGCATTTTAAGTTTTGGTTACTTTTACAAACTCACCATCTTCTTCTTAGAAAGCAAATCCAAATGAGATATATCGATAGCCAAAATGAATAAACTTGAGAAATAATCCAATATGGGCATAAATAATTCCAGATACACCTAAAGAGATACATAAGACCTGTGTTATAAATCTAATAAGTACAGACTGCTTTACTTAGAAATATTACCAAGTGCACAAAATAATTCTGGATTCCATTTACCATTCTCATCCTTGACATGACCCTAAATCATGGCTCTACCAAGTGATTTTATTTGAATGACAAAACTCAGAGCTGAGAATTCATGGATACTAAGACTTCATCATGCATACCTCATACCTTTGCAAAAGATTATTTCATATATATATATATAGTAACTTAATTAAAAATCTTTACTTTAGACGTATTGTTAAATTATCAGTCCTTTGATTACAAATAAGAAGAAATTGAGCATAACATCAATATTTAAATATTTATGTGCTGAAAGTATACTGATTTTACCAACCTGATTTAGTAACCTAGGGCTCAGGGTTCTCCCTTACTAAAGGTTGTAGATTCCCTGTGTTTTCCTATGTGTATGCAGACTTTCTGATGTTCTCACCTTGTTCATGTCCCTGCTGTATTGTATCAGTGCAATCAGTGCAACTCTCAATGCCCTTTGAGTTGTGATGGGAAAACCTTTATATTATATACCCCAGTAATTAAGGAATATTTCATTACTGCAGGCATAATTATATAGTTCCATAACTGTATGATTCCCAGAACAAGTACAAATGATAGGTTTGCATGATCTTGTTTTGTTCACCTTTTCCATTAGGAATATTTGATGAAAGGTTGTAAGTACTCTTGTTTTTTATTTAACTTTAGGATTTTACAGAAGATCTATAGACAAGTAGGTTTGAAGTTAGTGTATACTACTTACTTTCACAAATAAACATGCTTCCATTACACCGCCCTATAGTTTTTGTATTCACGAGCCTTTATTTTTGCTATAAAAAGTATAAACTATACATTTAGCCTACAATTTTACACCAGTATATTAAAACTAACAGATGGTTTTAGTTTGATATTAGAAGTTCTTTCCAACTAAAATAATTTTTTTATCAAAATAATTTATTATTTGCATCCTTTTATGCCTTTCTACCATCATATGCTTTCTAGCCCATTTACCTATTACTACAAATCAATATTCCATCCCATGTTCACACCTAAAACCTCACTGTCCCGCTTTGTTCCAGTCAGAAAGGACAAATGTCTATATTCCTAAGACATTTT
Source organism: Spea hammondii (assembly GCA_029215755.1). Taxonomy (NCBI): domain Eukaryota; kingdom Metazoa; phylum Chordata; class Amphibia; order Anura; family Pelobatidae; genus Spea; species Spea hammondii. The sequence continues at coordinate 128,025,987 of JARDYJ010000001.1, read as the reverse complement.
AACCCACTTATCTGTCCACTTAATCAAATTAATTTTGTGATACTGTTATAGAATCCATACTCATCTTTGAATTCTCATGTTCAGCCAAGATACCATAATGAGCTATACTAAGCTACCAGCCAGTTTAACACATTATTAAAATGGCTTCTTTGTAAACACCTAAAATATTTTCAACTCTAAAGTCTGGAGTATAAACTCACTGAAGTGCTTAATAAACACATCACAGCAAGCACAAAACACTTTTTAGGTGAATGTCTCTTCTTGACCTCAAAATCATCACTCTTGGTTGCTTCTTTAACATTTCTTCTATTGCTTGACATTTCCCCTCTGATAAAACAACAAGTTAACCTATAGACTCAGTGTTGTGGTTTTGGTTAGTCTTATTCCTTATCATATATATATCTATTTGCTAAGATGTTTAGTGAGTCATTTGAGTTATGGGTTACCTTCACTGAGCAGATTCTACTTGCATGCTCGCATTCACAAGTCAGCTCGAAGATTTACTAATCTGCAAATGATTTTGTGACTTACAAGGGAGTGCACACAAGTACATTTGTTTAATGTACATTTCAACTTGCATGTCATAGAAAATAGAATTTGATGGCAAATAAAAACCAATCGGACCATCTAGTCTGCCCATTTTTCTTGATGTCAAGGATTCAGGCCCCTATCGGTCCTTGATCTGGTCCAATATTGAGGATAGCTTTATATCTATCCCATGCCTGTTTAAATTCTCACACATTATTAGGCTTCACCATTTCTACTACTCTCTCTGTAAAGCAGAACTTCCTTACATTACCATTAAGCCTTTGACCCTCTAGTTTTAGACTATGACCTCTTGTTCATCCTTTCAAATAAGCTTGTTACCTGTACTTTGTTTAATCCATTTATGTATTTAAATGTTTCTATTGCATCTCTCTTTTCTCTAATTTCATCCAAGCTATACATATTAAGATCCCTAAGTCTTTCCTGATAAACTGCAGCTGCCACACTCACGACATTCTTCTTATTTACTTAAGTAATTTGCCATTTGATTTATTCCACCTGGAAGGTCTACCTTGTTGCAGACATTGGTATCATCTGTAAAAAAGAAGTACCTTACCATTAACCCCACAATTGATGCGGGGCATTCAGCAACACCGCGATTAGCATCAGGGGCCATGTCTGGCCCCTCCCCGGGCCACCATTGTCCGCCATACACTGTATTGCGGCGGACGCCCATTTTAAAAGAGTTTAGGAGGCGATGAACGCCTCCTAAACTTCAATGGTTTCGCTGAAATGCCCCAATCAAGAGGCATTCAGCGACACCGAACACTCACCCCAGGACGCGCCGTGACCGCTCCGGAGAGCGGTCACAACCACCACTCGCAAGATGGCAGCGTCCATTCAAAAAAACAATGGAGTAGAAAAGAGTTCTCAGGAGAGTCTCTCCAGACCCTTCTGAGAATCTGGCTCCACGTGCAGGTTGAATACAGGTACTGCATTCAACCATGCAAGTCAACGGAGCCCAGCTTTCTAATCACAATGTGATTAGTAAAATACATTTAAAAAAAAAAAAAAAAAAAAAAAAAAAAAAAAAAGAAGAAAAAAAAAAATTTGTAAAAAAAATAAATAGTAAAATGTAAAAACTATTTCCCACTGATGTCACCATCAGGGGAACCTTCAAAAAAATGTAAAAATAAATAAATAGAAAAAGGCAAAAAAATAAAAATATATATATAAAAAAATATTTTTATGAGCAAGTCCTAAAATTAGCACTTTAGCTTAAAACAATTTTCTCGTGGAAAATTTCTTCCTTTTCATTTGTTCCTTTTCACTTTATCGCTGTGGTCGTCCTTGTGTTTCTTATTTGTGCCTTGATGGAGTAAATTGCATTGGCCGGCTTCAAAGATACCCGAAATGGCACATGGGGGTAAGAATTACCAGATTTGGAAAAAATGTTTTGAAATAGGAAAACGCTACCTGTACTTATTGCCCAATAACGTGCAGAAAAAAAGCAAAGAAACATAAAAACATTGGGTATTTCTAAACTCAGGACAAATAGTAGAATCTATTTAGCAGGTTTTTTAATTAGCTTTGATAGATGAGTAAAAGTTAGAAAAAGTCCTTTTTCTAAATCTTTCACCATATTTTATACTTTATTTTATAGTAAATAATATGATACAATCAAACCAAAGACATCTTAAGAAACAATATATAACTTGTGTGGGTTCAGTAAACGGGAAATAATAAAATTACAGATAAACACGAGCAGCGCAGAAATGTTAAAACAGCCGTTGTCACGAAGGGTGCAAAAAATAAAATCATTGTCATGAAGGGGTTAAGACCTTCTGTAAATCACTAATAAAAAAATTGAAAGTAAATTCACAAACATGTCCCTGCCTGAAACTTGCAAAATCTTACCAAAATAAATAATAATAATTATAAAACTAAATGAGTGTCACCAGGACCATCTAATAACCAGGGGGTGGAGGACTACTACCCGTTTCCCCCACCATGTACATGATGGGTTGAGAGGTAAATAAAGAACTTAGGGATGTAGATGGCCCTATATACCTCCCCTCTCCCATTAATGAGGATAGACAGTTAAAAATAATAATAAAAAAACAAATAATAAAAAACGCTTTGCCTCCCCCTTAACCCCAATCTCACCTCATGCCCCCTCATCTGCCCCTGCCCTGTGGGATGGAGGTGGTCAAGTTAGAAAAATATTTTTTTAACTCACCCCTAAGTTTTCATGGTGGGGAGGGGTGAGGTCCAATTGGGGATGGCACCCAAAAGGTTCCACCTATAAATAAAGCAGGTTCACTTACTTTAAGGACTAATTGAGTGATGATCCACCAAGCTATGCATATTCAATTCTTGGGCTATGCATAGGGCCTATCCCAAAACTAAAAATCCAAACAAAAAAATCTCCAGCAGCCCACATTATGAAAAGCTGTATCAATATGCTCCATAGACTTGAATAGGAGGGAGGATAGACAGGGCCGGCCCAAGGCAAAATCCCGCCTGGGGCGAATTTTAAAATGCCGCCCCCCCCCCTTATCTACCCTTCCTCTCCCTCCGTCCCTGCCGCCCCCCCCCTTGTACTTACCTTTCAGCAGTCCTGCGGCGAGTCTCCCTGTTCGGTCTCGGTGCCGGCTTGTAATGCTGAGCGCCGGAAATCTTCCGGCACTCAGCATTACAAGCCGCCACCGAGACCGAACAGGAAGACTCGCCGCAGAGGAGAGAGAGAGGGGCGCCGAGCGGGTACTGACAGCTTGGTAAGCGAAAACCACTCAGCGCCCCTCTCTCTCTTTCGCTTTTAAAAAAAAAAAAGGGCTTGGGGCGGCAAAGTGCCGCCCCTTCAAAAGTGCCGCCTGGAGCGGTTGCCCCACTCGGCTCCATTGTCGGGCCGGCCCTGAGGATAGAGACCTCCTGCAGACCAGTCAGGAGATTCAACTGTGAGATAAAGGATGATTCCAATATAAGTGCATTAAATACTGATAAAAATCACTCCTGTTCTCATATAAACCCAAAACAATGGAACCGTATTATTTTACTATTTAACACTTTCATACACCATGGATATTATCTTTATTGTTATGCGGGACCTAGGACAACATGGATTATGCACCCACAATGCAGAGACGGTAGCGTAGCACAGCACAACGGGTATTGGAAGTTCCACAGTCGAGGCAGGCAGCACAGGAGCAAGGTCAATATACAAGCCGAAGTCGGGGCAGGCAGCACAGGATCAAGGTTAATATACAAGCCAAAGTCGGGGCAGGCAGCACAGAATCGAAGTCAGAAAACAAAGCCAAGGTCAGGAACACGTAGATCAATCAGAATAACTCACGATAACCCAGAGATACACAACAGTGACTCTTTGAACGGGCAATGAACTAATGGGACAGGGGGTTTAAATAGGAAGAATGGCGGGAAACACCATAGCAACCAAAGGGAAACAACAAAGGAAGACGTCATCGCGACCGGCGCACATTAATGGCGTCGGCGCGAACAATAAATAAACAAACCGGCATCTGCGTGTGCTACACCCGCGAGCGCCGCGGGTGTGCCACATCGGCAGATGCCGCCGAAGTCGAGCCCCGCGAACGAGTCGCGGCAACCCGCTCATAACCCTGCGAGTGCCGCCGACTCGTCGCGGCGGCTCGCTCATGACCACTGGCGCGTCGTGGGCGTGCCACGGCGGCTCGCATGTTATCATGCGTCCGCCGTGGGCGCGCCGCATCGACGTGCCCCTCCGTCCGTGCCGCGCGCACAGTACACCGAGAAGACGTGCCCGCTGGCACGTCACACTGAGGGGACGGGAGCGCGTCAGCGCCGCCCACCAGCGGCAGACCGGCGAGGGACCGCGGCGGACACGGCAGGTATGACACAATCCCCCCCCCCAGGAGCGCGCCCCGAGCGCGAAGGACCGGGACGAAGCGGGAAGCGAGCGTGAAAGCGGGAGACACAGAGAGGGGCATGAACGGAGCGAGCAGGAAGCCAGGACCGCTCCTCCGGGCCATAACCCTTCCAATCGATCAAGTACTGAAGGGAGCCACGGTGCCAACGAGAATCAAGGACGCGATGAACTACGTGTTCTTCGTGGCCACGGACGAGAACAGGAGCAGGGCGACGAGCAATAGAGATACGGGGGGCAACACACGGCTTCAGAAGGGAGACATGGAAGGTATTGGGGATCCTCATAGATGGCGGTAGAGCAAGGGACATAGCAACCTCGTTCACCCGCTTGAGGATACGAAAGGGACCTACATATCGGGGACCCAGGGACCGGCAGGGCTGACGAAGGGAGATGTGCTTGGTGGATAACCACACATAGTCACCGGCTTTATAACGAGGGGAAGGAGCGCGTCCCTTGTCGGCAGCTTTCTTGCCGCGAGCCTGAGCTTTAGCCAATTGTGCACCCAGCCTCCTCCAATGAGCCCGCAGGTCGGAGACCCGTTTCTCCACTGCCGGTAAGCCTCCACCACGAGACGAGGAAGGAGGAGGTAGGACGACAGGGTGGTACCCTAAAGCAGCAAAAAAGGGAGAACACTGTAAGGCAGTGTGCAGGGAATTGTTATAGGTCATCTCGGCCAAGGGCAGGAGGGAAGACCAGTTGTCTTGCCTGTAGTTGATGTACATACGCAAATATTGCTTAAGGGTTCGATTGGTACGCTCCGTTTGCCCGTTGGATTGAGGATGGTAGGCAGACGTGAGGTGCATGCGAATGCCCAGTCCATGACAGAGGGCTTGCCAGTACCGGGAAATAAATTGTGGACCTCTGTCTGAGACCACGTGTAGGGGAAGACCATGCAACCGAGCCACCTCTCGTATAAAGACGTCTGCCAGTTGTGCTGCTGTGGGAAGTCGGGGTAGCGCGACAAAATGAGCCTGTTTGGAGAACCTGTCCACTACCACGAGTATGGTGGTGTGTCCTCGTGAGACAGGGAGGTCTACTATAAAATCCATGGAAATATGAGTCCAGGGCGTCCTAGGCACAGGGAGAGGTAACAACAGGCCGTGGGGACGGGAGTGTGGTGTCTTGTGACGAGAGCACTGGGGACAGGCGGCTATGAACGCGTTGACGTCATGAGACAAGGAAGGCCACCAGAACGTTTGCCGTAAAAGGAAATCCGTTTTACGCGTGCCGGGGTGACCAGCAAGTGACGAGTTATGTCCCCAACGCAGGACAGCGGTGCGAAAGCGTTGTGGCACGAATAGACGTCCCGCAGGGGGTCTTTGAGACGCGGTGATGTGGGCCTGTTGTATACGGATCTTAGCCATAACGGCAGAGGACAGAAAGGAAAGGATGCGTTTTTGTGGAATGATGGGTTCTTCTTGTTGGGAGTCGTGGTGACAGTCGAACTGTCGAGAGAGAGCATCTGCTTTTTTGTTTTGTGAGCCGGGTCTGTAGGTCATCACGTAGTTAAATCTGGTGAAGAATAGTGCCCATCTCGCTTGTCGTGGATTCATTCGCCGTGCACTTTCTATGTATTGTAAGTTTTTATGGTCTGTCATGACCACGACGGGTTGTTTAGTTCCTTCGAGGAGATGTCGCCACTCTTCCAAGGCGAGTTTCACTGCTAGCAGCTCCCTGTTCCCAACGTCGTAATTGCGTTCGGCAGAGGAAAAGCTCTTCGAGAAGAAGGCGCAAGGAAGGCATTTGGAAGTAGTCGGATGACGTTGAGACAGGACAGCCCCCGCACCGTTCTCTGATGCATCCACCTCCAGAATATACTGAAGGGCAGGATCCGGGCGTTGTAGTACAGGGGCTGAGATGAACGCTCGTTTGAGCAGGTGGAACGCCTTTATGGCCTCGCTGGACCAGACCTTGGGGTTTGGTCCTTTTTTAGTAAAAGCGGTGATGGGAGCTGCGATACTGGCATAGTTCCGGATGAATCGCCGGTAGTAGTTCGCGAAACCCAGAAACCGCTGGACCGCTTTCACGGTTCGCGGAATCGGCCAGTCCGTGATAGCCGTCAGTTTCGCAGGGTCCATCTCCAATCCCTTGCCAGAGATGATATATCCCAGAAAGGGAGGGCTGTGTTGTTCGAATACGCATTTCTCGGCTTTCGCATATAAGCCATTTTCGCGTAGTCTCTGCAGTACGGAATGGAGATGCTTACGATGGATGTCGTTATTGGGCGAAAACACGAGGATGTCATCGAGGTATACGATTACGTGCGTGAGTAGCATGTCTCGGAACACGTCGTTGACAAACGCCTGGAACACCGCTGGCGCATTGCAGAGACCAAAGGGCATGACTCTGTACTCGTAGTGGCCGAATCGCGTATTGAACGCGGTTTTCCATTCGTCGTTCTCCTTTATGCGGATCAGGTTATAGGCTCCCCTCAAGTCCAGTTTTGTGAAAATCGTGGCTCCTTTCAACCGGTCATAGATTTCCGTGATCAAAGGAAGGGGGTAACGATTTTTTACGGTGATGCGATTAAGACCTCGGTAGTCAATACAAGGTCGAAGCGATCCTTCCTTTTTGGACACAAAGAAGAAGCCGGCACCAGCAGGTGAAGAGGAGGGCCGTATGAACCCTTTTTCCAGGCTCTCCTTTATGTATTGTTCCAGTGCTTCGTTTTCTGGTTCTGATAACGGGTAGGTACGCCCTCTAGGCGGCATGGTGTCAGGCAACAAGTCAATGGCACAATCGTAAGGCCTGTGGGGAGGTAGTCGTTCGGCTTGTTTTTTGGAAAAAACATCCAGGAAGTCCCAATACTGCTTGGGTACCAGGAGTTTGGGATCTGTTGGCTTGATTTCCAGGACAAGGTTTACTCGTCGACAAGGAACGGAACAAAGACGGTGACATCGGGGACTCCAAGCCAAGATCTCTCCTCTTTGCCAATCGATACGTGGGTTGTGGGTTTGCAGCCAAGTGTAGCCCAGTATGAGAGGCGCATGCGGGGACTGGATTATTTCGAACACAATGGTTTCTTTGTGGGTAGCTCCGATGAACATGGTAAGGGGCGAGGTCTCTCGGGTGACTACGCCTGGACCCAACAGGGTGCCGTCTACGGTAGTAACGACTGAGGGTGTTTTCTTAGTACGCAGGGGCACGCGATGTTGTGCTGCCCATTGTTCATCGAGGAACACTCCCGCCGCACCAGAGTCTATGAACGCTTGGGTGACCACAGTGTGGTCGTGCCACCTAAGCGATATGGAAAGCAACATGCGGTTTGGAGGAGTGGAAATAGTTGCGCTTAGGGGTTCTCCTCGACTGCTCCCTAAGCCCTTTCGTTTCCCGGACGTACGGGACAGGAACGCAGGAGGTGGCCTGTTTGTCCGCAGTATAAACAAAGGCCGAGGTTCCTCCTTCGGGTCTTTTCTGTGTCCGAGAGATGGCGGATGGTGCCTATCTCCATGGGTTCGTCAGTAGGAGACCTGGGGACGATCGGTGGTGGCAGAGGCGAGGACTGAGGCATGTAGGGACGAGACTTGCGGTTTCTCTCTTTCTCTATGTTCCTTTCTTGGATGCGTTTATCGACGCGAAGACACAGAGCGATGAACTCCTCTAGGTCGAATGGTGGATCATGAAATAAGAGCGCATCCTTTATTCTCTCGTTTAGTCCTTTACGGTATGCTGCTCTCAAGGCCCCTGGATCCCATTTGAGCTCACATGCCAGAGTGCGGAATTCGATGGTGTACTGGGCCAAAGTCTTATGTCCTTGCTGGAGCTCCAGCAAGGAGGCTTCTGCCGTCTCTCTACGGCCAGGCATGTCAAAGACAGACCGCAGGGCTTCCATGAAGGCAGGACAGTCATCAAGTAACTCTGACCCCTGCTCAATCAAGGGAGAGGCCCAAAGTAATGCTTCGCCTTTAAGTAACGAGATGATGAAGGAAACTCGTTTGGCATGTGAACGAAAAACCCGAGGATTGTTCCGGAAGTGCAGAAGGCATTGATTCAGGAATCCCCTGCATTCCTTGGGTTCTCCCGAATATTTGTCTGGGAGTGGTAACCGTGCTGTAGGATCCTGTTCATCGGGACTGGGTTCCCTTGGTGCAAAAGGGGACCTGGTGGGCGGTGCAGCCGCCATTGACCGGAGCAACTCTGTCATGGTGTCCATTTTTTGCGACAGCGACTGCAGCTGGGAGGAATGAGACGTCAGTAGTTGTTCTTGCAGCTCCTGACGGGAGAGAACACTTGCCATCTCCGCGGGGTCCATGTTTGGCCCGTTCAATGTGTTATGCGGGACCTAGGACAACACGGATTATGCACCCACAATGCAGAGACGGTAGCGTAGCACAGCACAACGGGTATTGGAAGTTCCACAGTCGAGGCAGGCAGCACAGGAGCAAGGTCAATATACAAGCCGAAGTCGGGGCAGGCAGCACAGGATCAAGGTTAATATACAAGCCAAAGTCGGGGCAGGCAGCACAGAATCGAAGTCAGAAAACAAAGCCAAGGTCAGGAACACGTAGATCAATCAGAATAACTCACGATAACCCAGAGATACACAACAGTGACTCTTTGAACGGGCAATGAACTAATGGGACAGGGGGTTTAAATAGGAAGAATGGCGGGAAACACCATAGCAACCAAAGGGAAACAACAAAGGAAGACGTCATCGCGACCGGCGCACATTAATGGCGTCGGCGCGAACAATAAATAAACAAACCGGCATCTGTGTGTGCTACACCCGCGAGCGCCGCGGGTGTGCCACATCGGCAGATGCCGCCGAAGTCGAGCCCCGCGAACGAGTCACGGCAACCCGCTCATAACCCTGCGAGTGCCGCCGACTCGTCGCGGCGGCTCGCTCATGACCACTGGCGCGTCGTGGGCGTGCCACGGCGGCTCGCATGTTATCATGCGTCCGCCGTGGGCGCGCCGCATCGACGTGCCCCTCAGTCCGTGCCGCGCGCACAGTACACCGAGAAGACGTGCCCGCGGCACGTCCTCTCAGTGTACGTGCCGCTGGCACGTCACACTGAGGGGACGGGAGCGCGTCAGCGCGCAAGCGCCGCCCACCAGCGGCAGACCGGCGAGGGACCGCGGCGGACACGGCAGGTATGACATTTATTTTGTTGTCAACCTTGCAAACATTTTTTTTGTGTGCAATACTCATATGTAACATACTATACACTAAATCTACCATCTGATACTGATTAAGTAGGACTGTAGGTCCAAGCCATGTATATTTTATTTCATACTTGAATATAAGTACTCTTCATGGTGTATATATATATATATATATATATATATACACACCGATATCAACCATAACCTTATGACTACCTGCGTAATATTGTGTAGGTCCCAAAAGCCACAGCCCTGAGCTGTGAAGGCATGGACTCCACTAGACCTCTGAAGGTGGCATTGTGGTAGGGCACAATATCCTGCTGAAAGAGGCTAATGCCATCAGGGAATACTGTGTCCATGAAAGGATGTACATGGTCTGCAACAATGCTTAGGTAGGCGGTACATGTCAAAGTAACATCCACATGAACAGCAGGACCCAAAGTTTTATCACAGAACATTGCTCAAAGAATCACACTGCCTCCGCTGGCTTGCCCTCTTCCCATAGTGCATCCTGGTGCGATGTGTTCTCCAGGTAAGCAACGTATACACACCCAGAAATTCACGTGATGTAAAAGAAAACATGATTCATTAGACCAGGCCACCTTCTTCTCCATTGTCCAGTTTTAATGCTCACATGCCCATTGTAAGTGCTTTCGGCAGTGGACAGGGGTCAGCATGGGCACCCTGACTGGTCTACGGCTACGCAGCCCCATACACAACAAACTGCGATACTGTGTGTTCTGACACCTTTATATGAGAACCACCATTAACTTTTTAAGCAATTTGAGCTGCAGCAGCTCATCTGTAGGATTACAGGTGCCAGTCTTTGCCCTCCACATGGCCGCCCATGACCCTGCAGCTGGTTCAGCACTTTTGCTTCATAGAACCACTTTTGATAGGTACTGACCACTGCAGACTAAAAGCTCCCATTTTGGAGATGCACTAACACAGCTGTTTAGCCATCACAATTTGGCCCTTGACAAAGTCACTCAGATCCTTATACTATTACATTTGTCCTGCTTTGAGGATGAAATGTTCTCTTGCTGCTTATATATCCCCCCACCCCACTGACAGGTGCCATGATAACAAGATTACCAGTGTTATGCACTTCACCTGTCAGTGGTCATAATGTTATGGCTGTTCAGTGTACATATATAGCTATAGGTCAAAAAAACCTACAAAAATATGAAATATGCACAAGAAAGGATACTATTAATGAATTACAAGATATTCATCAAAAAGTCTGCTTAACTTTGACCGGTATTAGTGAGTGTATTTGTAATTTTTATTGTATGTTTATTTCCGTGGGAAAGTTTGTAGTATTAAACTGTGCCCTGGTTACTTAACATGCCTTGCCTAGGGAGGCTTTTAACATAATCAGCAAATATTGCATTTTTATATGTATTGATAGCCATCTTGTAAAAAAATATTCAAAAAATTGTCAACTGCATCTTTTCTTGGACCAATAGAGCTATATAATTTTTGCTTTACAGAGCAAAAGAGAAATTTTTAATTTCCAGAGCACCTACAGGCCAAAAAAATACACACCCAGAGCAAACAAAAACATCAGGTTTCCAACAAATGAACAAAAGTCATCATTACACACATTAAGAAAACATCTTTAGAAATGAAATACTAAAAATGTATTATCATTAACCCCTTCGTGACAAAGGCTGATTCTATTTTTTGTACCCTTCGTGACAATGGCTGTTTTATCGTTTCTGCGGTGTTTGTGTTTAGCTGTAATTTTCTCTTAACCCATTTACTAAACCCACACAAGTTATATATTGTTTTTTTCAGGACAAGAAGGGCTTTCTTCAGACACCATGATGTAATTTTCTATAATAAAAATAATAAAATATGACGAAAAATTGAAAAAAAAAAAAAATTTCTCACTTTTATTTGAAAAATCTTTTATTCATCATAAAAAACTACTGAAAAAACCTGCTAAATAGATTCTACTATTTGTCCCGAGTTTAGAAATACCCAATGTTTTTATGTTTTTTTGCTTTCTTCTACACGTTATGGGGCAATAAGTACAAGTAGCGTTTTGCTATTTCAAAACCATTTTTCTCTGAATCTGGTAATTCTGTCTCCATGTGGTATTTGGGGCATCTTTGAAGCCAGCAAATTAAATTTACCCCACCAAACCATATATTTTTGAAAACTAGACACCCCAGGGTATTTTAGATGCTGATAGTTTAACCCTTTCCATGCACTAATCCTACCACCAACCCTTGTCAAAGTTTGTGATAGTAATTGTTTTTGCTGTTTTTTAAACATACTTTGTACTTCAGGTGTAAAATTACAGCTCCTGGTATGTTGTTGCTGTCACACAACACCCCGATATGTGTTCAGCAACATCTCCTGAGTACATTGATACCCCACATGCATGGGTTTGTCAGATTGTTTGGGGGCAAAAGGGCCAAATTTGGAACATGCCTCCTCAGCCGTATACCGCTGCATGGCAACAATTGCAGCAAAAATAGTGGGGAAGGAAAGGGTTAATGGCTCTAATAAAAATTTTTTAAAAAACCCTAAAAAAAAGTACAAAAAAAAAAAGTAAAAAAAAATGTAAAAAAAAAGAACCCCAAAAACAATTGCCACTATGCAAGATCACTGTTTATGCAGTGATCAATGGCAATGAAGGGGTTAATATTAAATGGGTGGCTCTTATAAGAGCCTTTGGATCAATATATATATATATTATTGAGAATACCTAAAAACACACTGATCTGTCTCTCTCCCTCACTAGAAGCAAGTGAAGGAGGGAGGCAGATCCAATACTGATCAAAGGCAATGTTTAGAAAACATTGCCTTTGATTTATCAAATCATGATCACTCTTATGAGTGATCTGACCACTAGGGGTGTTATTCACTGGATGTCCATGACATCCAGCAACACCCCCCCCGATGATGACAGCAGGCTCCGCCCCCGGCTTGATGGGCGCCGCCATCTTGAAACACCGCATGTGTTTCGAAGACGCCGGCACCGGGAAGGTAAGTTGAGCATTTAGGAAGCGATCGCGAGTCGCTTCCTTTGCTAAACAGGTGTTGCAAAGATGCCTCGATACTGAGGCATCTTAGCAACACCAGCTAAGCAAAGGAAGCGACTCGCGATCGCTTCCTAAACCCGTTTTTCGGCGGCGGGCGCCGCCATGTTTGAAAGACGTGCAGTCTTTCAAACATGTTTTTTTATTTGCTCCTAGGAGCGATCGGGGGGAGCCGGGAATGTTTTTTTTGACCCGTTTAAAGACGTGCCGGTCCTGGCACGTCAATTGTCATAATCGTCACGATTTTCGGTGACGTGCCCGGACCGGCAATTGTCATCAAGGGGTTAAAAAGCACAAAAAAATTACAGACCACAGACATCATTTAGTAACATACAATTAAGTCGTCAGTATTCTTTCAGACATTACATCATATTATCCTCTGAAACTTCATACCTTACTTTTTACATTTATTATGAACCACTTCAACCTTGCGACCTTAGCACCCTTATGTTTCATTTTTTTAAATTATATAAAATATAGGTAGTAACAAATCATTGTCTCCCTCAACTGAAATAAACACTTAAATTATTTTGAGGAGTTAAAATTAGCCTTTACATGTTTATCACATTTGGAAAGTGGTAACTGGTTTGATTTAGTAAATAAGTGAGATTTTCCACAATATAGAACATACCATATTTGTATCACATTGTTTCATGATGTCTTTCCTGTAAAATGTGAAGTGTCATTTTGTGCACAAAATCCACATGATCTGTTACACTTCTACCTAGAGTAGCAGCTAAATATATATATATATATATATATATATATATATATATATATATATATATATTTAAATACTTAACTATATATATTTTTAAATACTTAAATATATATATTTTTAAATAAATAAATAAATATATTTCAATACTATATATAGTTAAATAAAACAATACTGTGCAAAGCTTTTGGGCAGGTGTGAAAAATGCTTTAAAGTAAGAATGCCTTGAAAAATAGACATGTTAATATTTTATTTTAATTATTTAACAAAATGCAAATTGAGTGAACAGAAGAAAAATCTAAATCAAACAGCATTATTTGTGTGCATTTCGGCAGCCTCAGTTGCTTCTCTTTCTTCATGCGATCCCAGACAGACTTGATGATGTTAAGATCAAGGCTCTGTGGGGGCTATACCATGGCTTTCAGGGCTCCTTTTTCTTATTTACACTGAAAATAGTTCTTAATGACTTTGGCTGTATGTTTGAGGTCGTTGAAATGCTACAGAATAAGCTTGGGGCCATTCAGGTGCCTCCCTGATAAGTATCTACCTGTTCTTCTCAGCATTGAGAAGACCATTCATTCTGACCAAATCCCCAACTCCATTTGAAGAAATGCAACCCCAAACTTGCAAGGAACCTCCACCATGCTTCACTGTTGCCTACAAACACTCTTTGTACTGCTCTCGAGCCCATCGGAGAATAAACTGTCTTCTGCTACAGTCAAATATTTCAAATTTTGTCTCATCAGTCCAGAGCATCTGCTGCCATTTTTCTGCAACCCACTTTCTGCGTTTTAGTGAATAGTTGAGTTGCTTATACTTGCTTCCATGTTGGAGGCATAGTTTTTTGGCTGCAAGCCTCCCATGAAGACCTCTTCTGACCAGACTTCTCCGGGAAAGTAGATGGGTGTACCAGGGTCCCACTGTTTTCTGCTAATGCTGAGCTGATGGCACTGCTGGACATCTTCCAATTGCAAAGAATAGTGAGCATGATGTGGCCTTCAGCTGCTGCACTAAGTTTCCTTGGGCAACCACTGTGAATAAGGTCCTCAACATTCTGTGCATTCTCTAAAAGAGCTTGGATGGAACATCTGAAAACCCCTGTCTGCCTGGGAATTTAAATCTGGGAGGGACTTTGCTGATTCACCCTGTGTCTTGTTGCAGTGCTCAGTTTTGCCATGGTGTATGACTTGACACTTAACTGTCTTCAGTACTGTTAGTAAATTTGACTGTTCCTCACTCATTTTTATTCCTTCTACACATCTCTTTCTGCTTTGGTTAATAATTGTGTTTCAACCTACATATGTTTGTTAAATGATAAAAATTAAATAAAAGTATTTTTGCAAGCCTGCCTAAAACTTTTGAACAGTACTGTATATGAAATTGAACTATTTTTTTTTTACTTATAGTCATATCTACAATAAAGAATGGTAAAAAAAATCCCTGAAATCAATGATGATAAATCAAACTGGGAATATGATTATGAAACACAGTGTATTACATTTGGATCGCTTTCTATGCATTTGTAACGTATGTCAATGGATACACTGAGAAAACATATGTTAGAAACAAAAACCTCAGTAGGTACTATCGATTATCGATTTGTTAAGTCATCCGGTTTTTCTGAGACTTTAGCTCAACAAAGATAATTTTCGGTATCTTTGTATCTTCGTTTCTCAATCTGTCACAAAGTCGGAGTAAGCTCAACAATGCTTTTTTGAGTTTGGGGCTTCCAAGGATCAGTATAAGAGATTGAGCTGGGGAGTAGGTATATATGAATATAAGGCAAACACAAAACCCAGGGCTGCTAGGTGGAAAAAGATCCACAAACATTATAATCTCAGAAATGTAGAAGGACAAATAGAGAATAAGAAGACAACCAACAGTACGGGCAGCTCGTTCTCTGGCTTCCGCACGAGGACTATTAGCTTTGCTTGCCTTTTCTACATTGTTTTTAGGAGATGCAAGTGACCTAAGGATCAGTCCATTGGAGATAGCGACAAGAAGTAAAGGCAGGGAACAGCCAATAATATTGCTTGGAAGCAGGTATGTGATATTTAGCTTGGGAACATTAATTTCCAGACTCTGGTTGCCTGTTATGTTCTCATTGATTTGGTCTCTATAGGTGCTCCAGACAGCTGGAACACTAATAGCTACAGAAGTAAGGACAGAAGTCACAAGAAAACATGGAACTAGAGTGGAGATTCCCAATTTCAGGCGCATCAGGAAAGGATGGGTAAATATGACAATCTGTAAGCAGTAGTAGACACAAAGGCAGACAGTAAACCAAAAGCTGGAGAAGACAGGAAGGAACAGCAAGGCATTGAACACAGAATAAACTCTGTCTGAGAAGTATAGATCACTCCATAAGAAACTCAGGAAGTCATTTGCTGTCATCACAAACTGGAAGGTAATATTTGATATTCCAAGAGTGACCAGGATAAGGTCAGAAGAGCCAAGGCTCATACCCTTAATTTTTTCAACCATATTTATGGTTAATATTAAGCAGTTTGACACAATGCCAATAATGGTGGTAGCTCCCAGGATAGCCATAGATATGATGAGGAAAATGGGTAGCATAATCTGCTTTAGGTCAGCTCTGATGAGACATCCACAGCTCTAGAATGGAAATCCAACTGCTAAAAGAAAACAAAATATTAAAACTGGAAAAGCATATGTTTTTGGAATTACTGAGAAAAGTAATTTCCCTGGTAAAAATAAGTCATTTGCACACAAAATGTCAAATTCATAAAAGGAGCTCCAATAACTTATACCCCAGCTTGTTTCCACCCCTTCATTAGCTATAAATTATTCTTATTTATGGTTGCAACCACATACCTAAGATTATAAACAGTTATAACATTAACTTTGGTATTTAGATATAGATAAAAAAAAAGATAAACTACATATTAAGTAATGCACCATAAAATGCAAGACATATGACAAGGACCAGGTAGAAAGATGAGTAGATTAAATGTGATGGCAAGTTAAAGTGGCTTTAACTTGCCATCAAATTCTGCTTCTACTTAAAAACAATAAGATTGCTTAATATTTTTGGTGTATTCTCATGGTTCTGTCTCACCTTTGATTTGTTAGTGATCTCTTCCTAGGTTTCTTCCAAGGAATACTTCTATATGACAATACCCAGAAGGGAAGAGTTGATGGTTCATAGAGATACAGAGATGGTATTCATTACTAACAATAAAAAACATCATTATATCTTGCCTTTTAGTAGTAAAAGTCACATTTTATGTACCAAACGACTCTCCCTTTACCAGGGTTTATTGTTAATGTACTTTGTATAATTGCAAACCAATACAATACACATTTAAGCAAGCACAGGGTAGGACTGGCATCATTCAGCCAGATGGGCACATCCATCTAAGTGGCCCAATAAAGCAGTCCAAGACGTATTTGTTAGGCAACAACATGCTCAATGTGCACTATCCATTAAATTACATTTACATGTTACAGCCATTTGCTGGACGTGGAATTACACATTTTATGCAACACCCGAAAAAGTTTTACATACCGACCAAAAATGTTTAAATCAGAGCAGCTGAGTGGACAGTTTCTGCCCTGTCCTCTTGCCAGCCCTCTCGTTAAAACTAAAATGTTTGACATGTGGATTAACATTTCGTCAGTGTTTCAGTATTTTAAATCTAACTATGTCTATTGAGATAAAACTAGAAATTAAATACTTGAGAAAGGTTTCTTTACACCAAAAAGAGTACAATAAAACTAGTCTCCATATTATAAACACATTTCAGTGTATGTAATGATAGTGGCTAATGCAGCAATTTATTAAAATAAGTATTAATAAATTAACATTATTAAACAAAATGACTATAATTAGCGCTACATGATTTAGAATTTTCCCCCCAATTACCTGAGGTTTCTCTTTTGTCCTAACTCCTTATGCACACAATATAAAAAGGCCTTGCATATTGATATTGTGATGCAGGCAACTCTGCCAGTTTATTGGGTCTCACCCTTCTCACGTCTGTGCTGTTGTATGTCGGTGAAACTCTCAATTGTGATGGGAAATCCCTTTATATTCCTAGAAGCACCCCAGCAAAATTGGGAATTTCTTTACTCCAGGCAGGATTAATTACATATGTTGATGCTTTTGTGATTTCCACAATGTCCTTAAATGATAGGTTGTCTGCCCCTTTCCTTTAGGAAAATGCAGATTCCCTGTTGGATTGTTTTTACTTTGAAACCTTGAAGTAGTCTCCACAGATTAACACTGTATAAGCTATTTTAGTGTTGCCTACTATAACATATTGGCGAACGGGTATGAGCTTCATTATTTTATAGCATACTGATTATTAAATATCTTGGGGAAATAGCGTGCTAACTGACTTCGATATAATAGTTATTATTTTATATAGCACCAATATATTCTGCAGCGCGGTACAATGGGAAAACGGGACATAAGAAGCAGTACATAACAATTTGACTTACAGAAACAACAGGTAAGCAGGGCCCTGCTCAAACAATCTTACAATCAGGGCCGGACTGGCCCACCGGGATACCGGGAAATTTCCCGGTGGGCCGGCAGATTTGTAGGCCGGGCGGCTGCCCGAAATCTAATCTAAACGGCCAGCGCTACTTCAATTCTTTTTTTATCAAAGTATTAAAGCAGCGCCGGCCGGCGGCATCAGCACTCAGCGGCATTGTGCGATGGCCGCCTACTGATGGGAGCAGCGTGAAGGGTGAAAGCCCCGCCCCCTCGCACGGACCTTTCACCCCTCATGTTGCTCCCATCACTATATCAGATTAATGGAAATTTAATTGAAACGGCCGATGCGTGCTGACACCGCCGGCCAGAGCTACTTTAATACTTTTTTTATTTTACTTTATATGGCAAGCCGATCCGGCATATTCAATTTAAAAAAAAAAAGAATTAAAGTAGCTCCGGCCGGCGGTGTCAGCACGCATCGGCCGTTTCGATTAAATTTCCATTAATCTGATGGCCGCATAGTGATGGGAGGAGCGTGAGGGGTGAAAGCTCTGCCCCCTCACACTCAGACTGCTGGAGCACCGGATGTCCTGTCACTGACATCCTGTCAACATAGAAAACGGTGGCCTGCAGCTACCAGAGGACGGAGGCCAGGATGAAAAAGCCCCAAAGTGGAAGAAGTAGAAGGTAAATAAACAAATTTATTTTTTTAACAAACTGTATAATATTTTTTTATATAAAAGTCTTATGCCCCCCACATGCCACTCTGCCTCCCTGATATGCCTTATGCCCCTTATATGCCACTCTCCTTCCAGAAATGCCTTATACCCCTATATGCCACTCTCTTCCATGATATGCCTTTTAACCCCCTAAATGTCAGAGTGGCATATAGGGGTATAAGGCATTTCTGGAGTCAGAGTGGCATATAGGGGCTACAAGGCATTTCTGGAGGCAAAGTGGCATATAGGAGGTTAAAATGCATATCATGGGGCAGAGTGGCATATAGGAGGGTATAAGGATTTTCTGGAGTGCCCCATGGTATGCCTTTTAACCCCCTATATGCCACTCTGCCTCTATAAATGCCTTTTAACCCCCTATATGCCACTCTGCCTCTATAAATGCCTTTTAACCCCCTATATGGCAGAGTGGCATATAGGGGGTATACGGCATTTCTGGAGGCAGAGGGGCATATAGGGAGTTAAAAGGGGGCAGAGTGGCAAGCCTGAGGCAGATGTCTGGCACTCCACCAGAATTGATCTACGTTTGTTTTCTGGATGTACCCTGCAATACGAAAAGACATCAGATTCTACTAACTTAATCAGGTTCTATTAACTTAAGTAATTGAAAGCTCCTTGACATGGGGCTCTGTGCAAAAGAAAATAAAAAGGGGGTAGAAGGGGCTGTTGGCAGGTTGGCAAATAAAAGGAAATAAAAACAAAAACAAAAAATGTCTAAAAATGTTTGCAGTAGTAAATGTTTTGATTCCATTATGTGTAATATATTTCATTTATTAGGGCCTTTTAACAGTTTTGCTTTCTGGTATTTTAATACAAATAATATGATAAAAATAATGTTTTATAGTTATTTGTACGGCAAATAGTGTGACTCGGGTATGTATAAGGGGTGCGTGTGGGTATAAGAGCTCAATCGCGAGATAAACTATATGGGGCTGCTCTCCAAATGTTTCCAGGGCTGCTTTTCAGTCCCAGTCCGGCCCTGCTTACAATCCTTTGCCACAATGTGTGTGAAACTGAGAAATAAATCTCCCTAATATTCAAGAAAAATTCTGGTTTAAATGGAACAAAACTAAAAACCAAAAGAACATTATTCACTCTTATTTGAAACATTTTAATTTTAATTGCATTAATGCCGGGGCTTAGACTTAATTGAAATTCTAATTGTACTATTGTACTATTGCACAATATTGTACTATTTTCTAATTTCCAGTTAAATAAAGCAGATACAGATATTGAAACAGGAATTGTTATACAGCATTTTATTAAAATGAAAATAGAAGTCAAGTATCTTCCATAGCTTATAGCATATTTAATTTTGTAATTGTGGCTGTTTGTCTGTCAGTAGTGGTTGCAAATTGTTGTGCTTCTCATTTTACTCCAAAATGGTTGAAATATGTGTTATTGTCTAACATGTGACACTATCAGTGAAAGAAAATACAAAGTTACCATATGCAGCCGGCCTATATACCAGTATATTATATGCAGCACTATAAATGTAGCTAATGTGCACTAAAGTAAATATAAAACATTTGCATGTTTGGTTAAAGGTATTGTTCTACTTAGATGAGAAATTAATTGCATTCAGTATGTTAGAAGATTGGTAATTTCATTCTTTTTTATTCCTAAAAAAAAGGTACAGAAATGTTTACAAAACCTTTTCAATATCAGATACTTTTTTGTGTCACGTGTCAAACGTTTTCAGCAAAAATGAAGAACGATGCACATTTTACATGATCAAATAATGATTTCTGTGAATAACGCTGTGTTTGTTACAGATATGTTAAACATAGCAGAGTAGATGGAACAGCATACCTCCCAATATTTCAAATGGCCAAAGAGGGATGCTTCTGTTTGTGGGGGTGTGGTTGGGGGTGTGGCTACGGGTGGGGCTTTCCTGAGACTTTTTCATAAGACTTTATGTTATTTATGTAACAGAGTGAGGCATCTACAAGAAAATGAATACATTTTTTCTTTCTAAAAATATTTTGTGTTGTTTCTATACAAATTTTTGTCGTCACACACTGCCGTCAAATTCTATTAAGGACCAAATGAGTGACACTTTGGAGGTGTGAAACAGCAACTTTAAAGAGATGTATTTTCCTTTTATAGATTTATGATTGTGATTCATTTTGTCTAATAGCGGTCATGCTGTGTATAATTAACTAACCCTTAAAAACACAAATATGTGGAAGTGTATGTACAAATATACTTCTTTTCACCAATATTAATCAGGTTTCCATGTTTTGTCTTTAATTCGCCAACATTTCTATAATGTATATATTAAGGGTTGGCAAAAGAGGCAATTCATTTTGTTGTTCTAATCGGAAATGCATTGGGCCACTACAAAAAGCCTTTTTAAAGTTGTACTTACATTTCCATATGCAACCATCAAGGTGTATAGAGTCACAGGGTTTTTAGGTAGCATTTATACCCTTGCTGCATTATTTTTGTGTTATTTTAGTGGGCCTCTAACAGATATGGCTGAAATGTTGTTGCCTGCCAAATTAATTTTGGGTTGTTGTCTTAAAGGATCAATTAGCTGAATATTGCCAACCATTTTCTGTTCCCTATTATTGAAATCATAGTTAAAGTTAAACAGATGATCACAAAGCAACCGGTAAACTCATTTACAATTTTAATACATTTAGATGTGTTTTACAAGATGATTAGATAAGAAAGTTTTCAAAGATTAGTTTCATATAATGCGGAATTTTCCAAAACAATTCAAAATTGGAATACCAAATAGAAAGTTTGGTAATAAACCAAAGAGTAAAAGCTTCACTTGGTTGTTTGAAGGGTTTCTTTTTTAAATATAGGATTGATAAATAAGACATTAGTAGTTTTAGATCTTTTTCTATTCATTCCTCCTGTACGTCGGAGTAAACTGAGAGACACCTGTTTCAGTTTTGGGCTTCCAAGAATCAGCACAATAGACTGTGCAGGAGAATAACTATATATAACCATCAAACAGGCACAGAATCCGGGGCTACTTGGGGGGAAGGCATCTATAAACATAAGGATTTCCGATATATAGAAAGACATGTAGAGAAAAAGGAGACAGCTTATTGTTCTGGCTGCCCGCACTCGTCCTTCTCCTCGAGCACTGGGCACTCCTTTTGCATTTCTATCTGCCTTGTATCTGTGTGCTACAAGGGACCTGATGATCAATCCATCAGCAATCCCAACAAGGACCAGAGGTAGAGAGCAGCTAATGATGTTAGTGGGAAGTAGATATACAATATTAAGTTTTGGAACGGAAATTTCGGTGCTCTCGTTGGTAGACGTGTTTAAATCCTGGGCATCTCTGTACAAGTTCCATGCAGATGGGAGGCCAGTTGTTACAGAGGTGAAAACAGAGACAATTAGCAACTGTGGAATAAGCTGAGATAACCCCATCTTCAGCCTGATTAAAAAGGGATGTGTGAATATTACAATTTGCAAACAGTAGTAAACAGAGAGACAAACAGTGAACCAGAAGCTGGAGTAGATAGGAAGGATGAGCAAGACTGTGAAGGTAATGTAAACTTGATCCGAAAAATAGAGGTCAGTGTACAGAAAACTCACAAAATCATTAGCTAACATGGTAAACTGGAATAACACATTGGAGGCCCCAAGTGTGACCAGAATGAGGTCTGAGGAGCCAAGACTCTTTCCCTTGGCCTTATCTATGAGATTCACTGCAATAATGAGTGTGTTAGTGAAGACCCCCACCAAGGTGCTCAGTGTTACAATAGCCATGGAGGCAATAATAAACACAGGAAGCATGGCTAGTGGTAAGTAAAAGATATTATATTGAAGGTACCAAGGATGATTTCACAGTCTGATGAAGGCAAGCATGTATCATCTTACATCAACTGATGTCTTCAGAAGATCATGGATGTGAGCACCTTCCATTTAGTGAACCTGAAAAAGAAGACGGACATCAACAATTGTTCAAAACTGGAACTCACATTACCGCAACAATAGTAAAATTCTTGGGATATTGCCTACATTGTGCTGTTTTCAGCAAGAGAACTACTACCCGCTGCTTCTTGCGTTAATACAAAAAAAATCAGAAGGTTAAATTAGTTTTTTTCTAGTACATGATTAACTTTTCTAACAGGTAATATTTACCTGCAGTTTGTTATAATGGTGAATTGAATGATTGTGGATTTGCATGGTATGTGAAAATAGTTAATATATGAGGTGTGTATAAAATATATAATAGGTATTTATATAACATGTTGTATAACGTGTGGATTGAGTACAAGGTGTGTCCACATGTATGTGAGATATGTATTGTCTGTATATGTATTGGGTGGGTAAGGTGTGTATTGTGTATATAACATTATGTGGTAAAGTGTATGGGAGAGTGGTTGATGGGATATATATCTCACCTGGTTTCCTCAGCCAGGCACAGTAGCAAACCCAGGAGCCCTCAGGTGAGGCTTCCTAAGCTCATTACTGGGGAGGACGCCTTAAAAGAGAGGGCTGTTGGGTTTGCAGGGTGGAGGAGGGACTGAGGCAGGGAGCAGCTACAGCCCACCAGGTATGAAGCTTTACCTATGGAAAACCTGTTACTTTGCTTTGTGCCAGACCTTAGGCTTGTAGAGAGGTATCCGGATGTTTAGTTAGAGCTGGACAGGCTTAGAGTTTGTTTTGTTTACAAGGTGTTCTGTGCCTACAGCATCCAAATAAACACGCTTTACGTTTGAAACCTGTGTGAATACTGTCATTGCCGCCCCATGCGTGAGCTGTTCCATACAATATATATAATATACAAAATACGTTTTCTGTTCTATAGTAGAAGGGAACATTGAATTTTAACATACTACAGTATTAGGCCTCTATAAAATAAATCACTCAATTTCCTTTTGATACTTATAGTTCTACAATATGTTTTGGGGTTTTGCCAAGTGACATTATAAAGAAAAAAGTTATCTATGGTGAAAATAGAGCATTGTATAGATATTGCAATTCTTCTCATAATTATTCATTTAGTTCTTTGAATAAGTCTGCATGTCTGCAGGTAAAAACCAGATGGTACCACCACAAAAAATGATTTTAGTTTCATAAATGAACAACGGGTCTGAGAGGCAAAAGAGTAATAAGTAACTATCGGACTACAGTATTTTCTTACAAAAGGTGAACTCAGACAGAGGGATAGAGTTTTTGTGGGCAAACACTAACATTTCAAACTTATCGTTAGGGCAAGGATGAATTACCTTAGATATAGAACAGTTACCTCTGTAGTGACGTCCTCAGGATTCGTATTAAGCAGGGCACAGGGAAGCCTCTCCTAACCGCAGATAGTATGGATAGTGTGCCAGTGGGTATATTAATGAACATAAGTGTAAGGGGCTAAAGCATGCATAACTATCTAGCTAATAATCCCAGATCTAGCTATCATGTTATCACTGTGCCTAAAATAGAAAACACAATTTGATTCCGCTCAAAAGCTGCTTAAACAATACTAACACCTAATGTAGCTTTCTGACTTGTCTTAACACCATCGACACCTCTGACTGTTCAAAGAAGTAACGTAAATTATTGATATAACAAGACTCGGGACACTGACAACCTAAAACACAAGGTTATGAGCCTCTTTCCTGTAAGCTCGCTGTAGAGAGAATAGTCAACCTAGCTATACATTTGAATCTACACAACTGCGAATGTGGGTGTTGAAATATTCTATACCAGCAACAATAATCTGCCCAGGATCATGAATCCAGGTAGTGTTAATCAGAACTTCAATGTGACAAAGAGCTAAGGCGTGTTTCATAAACTGGCTTTTTTCATTTTATCTCCTTTTTATTTTAATCTCCATTTTAATAAGAGAAGAAAACACTCTCTTTCCCTACAGGAAACTAATGTAAATATACATCTAGAACAAACTAGCACAGTGTGTTAAATTACTTAAGAACTGGGCATGGTTGTTCCATAATGATATTGGCAGTTGACTCTCTAAAGTTCTCTCATCTAGTGAAGTCTAATCAGCACTGCTCTCTCGGTAAATCATTGGTACTATTACATTATTAGAACTCCCTTTCTTGTTGGCATTGTGTTGGTGGAAATGAGAAATTATGCTCACCCCGCTGTGGTGTGATGTCCTTCTGACCATCTACTACTGGGATCCAATGTGAAGACACTTTAAATGACTCACCTTGTCTCTGTAATTAAGGGGCGTGCCTGGAGTTCAGAGCTAATTACACATCACAATTGCCTTTGGATTCCCAAAACACCTACAAATGATAACTTGGCATAAAACCAAACTGTCACTGTTTTTTCTAAAAGAAAATTATATTTGCTTTGATGTTTTTTTTTGACACAAGTTATGTTAGTTTCATTGTAGTTATTTTGGATTAGAGTTTACCCTTTCATTACTATTTAATTACACAGTACCAAGTGGGATTTTAAGACAATGTGGCTGGCCTTCCATTAATGCAAAAAACAGAAATATAGACCCTGAGAATTAAAGTATATATCCAAAGCTATAGTACCAGCCATGTATGATTGGCGGGGTCGGCTCAGAAGGTCATCCATCATTCTGTGAATATACAAACCAGACTGCCACTATACGCAGAAGCCTTGGGTGTACAATCAAATGCAGAGCCTCAGCATGTTCCAATCCTTGCCTGCCATAGTATAGCTGCCAGTTTCTGTATTAACCTTAAAAAATAACGTTTGCTGAAAGCTGGCAGCAAATCTGTTGTTAAATCAGCTTGTCAGCATGCAGGAACACGAGTTAGGTTAGATGCTCTCTAATGTAGCAAAGCACCCCATAAGTAAATAAAGACAAAAAAATGTAACACACACAGACATACATTTATATACTATGGTTTTTATTAAAAACTGTCAATCAGTGTGTTTGTGTAAAGCAGCTCCCATGACCCTCAACCAAAATGATGAGGTGGATCATCACCAGTGCTGTAAACCAAAAAAGCAGTTGTACCACAGGTAAGTGACTTCATGTTACACAGTTCTTCTTGGATCTGTTATGAATTGCCCCCAGAACAGTCAGTTATTTACATTTGCGACAAATAAAAAACATCTGCTACCTTAGTGTACTTTACCGCACATTTTGGACACTGAGGACAATGAAAAATACACAGTATATGCTTTAGGAACTCTGACTCTCCTTGACTGGCTTGTAATTGCCTCCTTTTGTTTAAGATCTCAGGTTAACCAAAGATAAATATAGCCCCTAAACAAATATTTTTAAACACTAGGTAGTGTTACTAAATTAATTATATTATGCTAAAGAATGAAGATAGTTCGGTGTTAGTGTTAGAATGTTGTAACAAGCAATTATATGGGATGCAAACTAAATACAAATGTTTTGAGTAATAGTTTGAAGAAATTAGTTGTTTGAGACACATTGCAGTGTAAAGCTCAAAACCCTGTATAGAACCCGCCACAAAGCTTTCTTCTCTGGTTTCCCAAATATACAAATATATCTTCTATGGTTTGGGTCCTTAAGAAACACTCATGTCATCTTCTAATAATGTTTGTTTTAGGTTAATGACACATTGATGCTTCTTCCTGTGTGCCAAATCATAGTGTTTAATAGAGACAAGCTACAGTGTTGGCTGTAAAACCTTGTAGGTGCCACCTTGAATAAGCTCATACAAAGTTTCTAAGTAGAACCCAACTGAAAGAGAAAGGGTTGTTCTAGTTTTTTAGGAACCTAAACAAACCTATTTAGATGCCATCTTTTTTTAATACAAATGATTAAAAGAATATTTTTGCATAAACTAAGGAAAGCTATGCAAGTCTTAAGACTTAGACATTTAGGAATCCTATATGCTTCAGGATATTTTTACACCATCGGGTATGTAGAATTTACACCATGAATAATCAAACTCATCTTATGCATTTTACATACTTATGGTATACTAAAGTATATTTTCTAGTGACATCATTTTCTGAAACACTATGCCTTTCTGAACGTCTGAGGGCCCCTTTTCACTTGTCACCTTTGCTACTTGTATCGTCTGGGTTTAAAGGCTATTTGTGCGACAAGGAGGAAAAATATTTCTCCATTTTTGCAGCCATGCTAGCGGCTATAAAAGTAAATGAGAGTTGCCATCTGCCTGTTGCCGTTTTGCTGGGTTCTCGAAGGCCATTCTAGGACTGACTGTGGACACTTTAGCAGCGGATTGCAATAACTGGCTTTCTGGTGGTGATTTCAGTAACTGACTAGCGGGCAATGACTTCAATCCTTGTCCCTGGGATCCGTGTGCAGCTTTTCCATGCCTTTTGAAAGAACTCTTTATTTATCCATAAAGTAAATAGTTCTGTTCTGACACAGTAGCCACGGCACCAGTGGAGGCTACTTTATGAATGCATGAGTTCTCTTTATTGTGCAGTTACATGAGTGGAACACCAGCATGCATTGGACTAGTCAGAGTATATTTGGCAAGGATGAGAGTGTCAAAAATGTTTTGGCCACTCTTCAGACATCTAAAATGTCTCAGTATAAAGTTTCAGGAGCTGCAGTCAGCAGTGTGTTGACATCCATTTTGGCCAGAGATATGCACCAATGTTCATATGTGTGTAGACAACCCTCCTACTTATTGAGTTTAGTTGTTTCTGCCACATCCATTGCTAAGATGTGTAGAAAATCAAGCACATATGTAGCCACCTCCACAGACAAATATTGGCAGTTTAACAGGTCATACTGAAGACCTCAGTGACATTAAACGCATAGGATGCCACCTTTGCCACAAGTCAGTTATGAAATTTCTGACCTGCTAGATCTGGCTTGGCCCACTGTAAGTGCTATTATTGTGAATAGGAATTGTCTATGAGTAACACCAGCTCACCAGAGCTGAAATGCATAGAGCATAAAAAACACATCACTCACTACAGAATTCCAAACTGCCTCTGAAAGCAACATAAGCACATGCACTGTGCGCCAGGAGCTTCATGAAATGGCTTTTTGTGGTCAAGCAGCTGCATGCAAGCCGAAGAAGGCCCCTTCCTGTTTCAGAACGAGTGTGCCCCCATGCACAAAGCAAGGTTCATACACACATGGTTTGACGAGTTTGCTTTGGAGGAACTTGAGTGGCCCACACAGAACCCTGACCTTAACCCCACTAAACACTTTTGCAATGTCAATTGCTAGTCAGGCCTTCTCATCCAGCATCAGTGCCTGATCTCAAACTCTACTGGATGAATGGGCAAAAATTCCCTGAAATGCTCCAAAATGTTTTGGAAAGTCTTTCTAGAAGAGTAGAGGCGGTTATAGCCACAGGAGTGTGTGTGTGGGGGGAGTAACTCCACATTAATGCCCACGGTATTGGAATGGGATGTCCAACAAACTCATATAGTTGATTGATTTAGGGGCTGATGGAGCTGCAGCTCCAGGCCCTTACCTTAAAATAGGCCCAGTCAGGACTGGACTGACTGGGCCTATGGGCCTTTACGGCCGCATTAACGCAGGGCATAAGGGGCGCCTGCAACTGCGACCGGGTCTGCCACTCTAAGGGGCCGGGAAGCCCCCACCAGGGCCGGCCTTAGGCCTTAAATTAAAACATCGGGCTTTTTTTTTTTTTTTTACTTTATTTAACATCCTCCATGTTAAATAAAGTTAAAAAAAAACTTTATTTAACATGGAGGATGTTAAATAAAGTAAAAAAAACGCAGATGTTTTAATTTAAACCCAGTGCGGCCACGCACCCGTAAGGCCGGCCCTGGTGGGGGCTTGGATAGAGTGCGGCAGGCTTAAGGGGCTCTGCGTTAATGCGGCCGTAGAGGCCGCATAGGCCCAGTCAGTCCGGTCCTGACTGGGCCTATTTTAAGGTAAGGGCCTGGAGCTGCAGCTCCATCAGCCCCTAAGTCAATCCGGCCCTGCCGCGGGCCCGGTCGCAGTTGCTGCTTGCTCCGGCAACAAAGTAAGTAGGGTGAGGGAGGGGAGTGCAGTGAGAAGGGGCAGAGGGGGGTTAGATAGCGAGAAAGGGGGAGAGGGGGTACATAGTGAAAAGGGGGAACATAGTGAGAGGGGGCAGTGTGAATGTGTATGAGAATGAATGAATAAATGTGTGGATGAATTGTGTGAATGCGTATGACAATTAATGAATTCATGTGTGGATGAATTGCTTTAATGATTTGTGAGACTGCATTAATGAATGTGTTAATGATCTGTGTGAGTGAGTGAGTAAATGCAAAGATGGTACATGAAGGGTGGTCTTTAACAATAAATAAATAAATAAAAATGGGCTGCTCAGGCTTAAATGCCCGGGCCTATTTTTTGTCCCAGTCTGGGCCTGGTTGGTCTTATAGTGTAGTGTATTTAGTGTAGTGTAGCAAAGAGACATTATCATTATACACTGTGTACAGTAGCGCTGTGCAATATACATTTCACATTCACCAACTACAAAACAGATGAAGTGGGCTCATAAAAAATCCAAAATACGCCGTAAAATTGCAAAAAAGCAGGAGCCTCCTCTGCTTCTGTACAAGTATTTCTTAACAGCTTCTGTTATTGGCAAATGTTATGTTATTGGTAATTTTGCTATTGTAATAGAGGTGTGAAACCTGCTAGCACTCAAAAAATAAAATACACTGTAAGCTGGCTAAAATAATAATAGTAGTAGTAATAATAATAATACTGCTTTGCCAGTCCTAAAGTGTCTGGTGAGATAGCTGCTAATATTTCATTTTAATGTTCATAAACGCTTAAAGTACTGCAGAACAAGTAATGTTAAACAATTTTGCAACTCTAGAATGCGGAAACAGAAAAAAAGAAGGTCCAGGCCCCAGCGAGATTTGAACTCGCGACCCCTGGTTTACAAGACCAGTGCTCTAACCCCTGAGCTATGGAGCCGGCTGATTACTGCCGTGCGCAACTATCCATCTAGCATCAATTTTAGAACCGTTTCCAACGATCGTTTCTTACAAGAATCCTGATTGGTTAAAGTTTCTGGCTTCATCGTAAGGTAAACGTAATAACAACATGGCGTTTAGTGCGGTTAATTCATCCAAACACAGTCACATTTCAGTTGCTCTACATACAATGTTCAATTGCTACTTGATTTCACCTACATTTAAAGTGTAACTTTAAACTTGAAATGCACACACCACGTATCGTGACTCCCAATAGGGGTAAAATCCAGGGTCTGGCTACATCTGTGTAAACAGTAATTATTGCTTATGATGCACAGCTTGAAAGCTTTCATCAGCGTCATTGTGAACACAGGGATTCATGGAGGGCACCAGAAGGCTGTTTCACCAGCAGATCCCAAGAGGTAGGTGTACCAACATTATAATTACAGTATCTCGATGACCCCCTTATGTGTCCAATTCAATTATTAATAATTATAAGCCTCGAATGCAGCACGAATTTAACAAGGCTCGTGGGGCTTCTCAAACCCCTATAGTGTGACGCTTGGAGCCTGAGGGATAAGGATAAAGAAACGAATGGTTCCATGTAAGTCATGCGAGTGACGTGTGTTCACTTGCCCCAGCTGGTCTTCTTATATATAAGTAGATAATGTATAGTTTGTTAATGTATAGTTTGTTGTAACGCTCTTAATGGCTGCACTTTACAAAGCGCTCTGTAGAGGGCGCCCGTGTGCGAAATAAGAGCAGGTACTGACTGACATTGATATTTTTTGTGGTTGTGCTCTGCTGCCTTCCGTGATATTCCGTCTCGCATATGAGTTATCCCATCTCAGCTAGAAAAATGGTAAAACTTCCAACAATCTGCTCTGGTATATGGCCACAAGCGGCTGTATATCTTATAAAGGCATAACAGTTTACAAACATACTTCGACTGAATGACTTTATACTGCTTTAACCCCTTCGTGACAAAGGCTGATTTTACTTTTTGTACCCTTCGCGACAATGGCCGTTTTAACATTTCTGCGCTGCTCGTGTTTAGCTGTAATTTTCTTCTTTCCCGTTTACTGAACCCACACACATTATATATTGGTTTTTTTCAGGACAAGAAGGGCTTTCTTTAGATGACATTGTTTTGATTGTATCATATTATTTCCTATTAAAAAAAGTATAAAATATGGTGAAAAATTTAGAAAAAATGACTGTTTCTAACTTTTAGTTGAAAAATCTTTTACTCATCTATAAAAGGTAATGAAAAAACCTGCTAAATAGATTCTACTATTTGTCCTGAGTTTAGAAATACCCAATGTTTTTATGTTTTTTTGCTTTTTTTCTACACATTATGGGGCAATATGCACAGGTAGCGTTTTGCTATTTCAAAGCCATTTTTTCCAAATCTGGTAATTCTTCCCCCATGTGCCATTTCGGGTATCTTTGAAGCCGGCCAATGCAATTTACCCCATCAAGTCATATATTTTTGAAAACTAGACAGCCCAGGGTATTCCAAATGCTAGTATTTTAACCCTTTCCAAGCACTAATTCTATCATCAGCCTTTGTCAAACTGGGTAGTAATTTTTTTTGCATTTGTTTTTTCACACACATTTTACTTCAGGTATGAATAAACAGGTTCTGGTATATATCACTATCATAAAACACCCTAATATGTGTTCAGCAACATCTCCTGAGTACAGCGATACCTCACATGAATTATTTTGCCTGGCTGTTTGGGGGCAAAAGGGCCACATTTGGGGCATGCGCATTTTTCAATGTTGAACTTTGGCATTTGGGGATCCACTGCCCATGCCCTATTTGGTACATCTTTGAGCTGGGCCATTTGAGTATGCCCAATAAAGCCATATATTTTTGAAAACTAGACACCCCAGGGTATTTCAAATGCTGGTATTTTAACTCTTTGCATGCACACATTTTACCACCAGAATTTTTTCAAAGTTTGCAGTAGTATTCTTTTGTGTGTATTTTTTCCCCACACACCTATGTTATGTATGAATTTACAGCTCCTGGTATATGCCGATGTCACACAACACCCCAATATGTGTTCAGCAACATCTCCTGAGTACAGTGATACCCCATATGCATGGGTTTGTCATTTTTGGGGGGAACTAAAAGGCCACATTTGGAAATTAGATGTGTGGCCATCCTTCCCCCCGTGTTAATTGGGACATTGTTGAACCCGGCGAATTCAATTTACCCCATCAAATCATAATTTTTTTTAAAGTAGACACCCCATGGGCATTTAATATGCCAGTATTTTAACTCTTTCCATGCGAGAATTGTTTTAAGCTAATGTGCTAATTTTAGGACTTGCTCACAAAAATATATTTTTTATATATATATTTAATTTTTTTTGCCTTTTTAAAAAAAATAAATAAAATTTTTTTTTCAACTTGAAGGTTCCCCTGATCATCAGTGGGAAATTATTTTTACATTTTACTGTTTTTTTTACTATTTTTTTCTAATTATTATTAATTTTATTTTTTAATTTATTTTTACTAATCACACTGTGATTAGAAAGCTGGGCTCCATTGACTTGCATGGTTGAATGCAGTACCTGTATTCAACCTGCAAGTGGAGCCAGAGTTCTCTAGAGGGTCTGGAGACCGTCTAGCGAACTTTTTCACCTTTATTGTTTTTTTGCAGATGGCGAAGATCACCGGCATTCCAGCGACACCATTTAAGTTTAGGAGGTGATCGTTGATCGCCTCCTAAACGCTTTTAAAACGGGCGTCCGCCACCATACAATGTATGGCGGTTGTTGACGCCCCGGGGAGGCTGAATGCCTTGAGGTCGAGGCATTACAGCAACGCCGTTTGGGTGCAGAAAGCGAACGTAGATAGCTTTCTGCACCCGTTTAAAGACGTGCCGGTTCTAGCACGTCATTTGTCATAATCGACTTGTTTTTCCGTGCCGTCCCAGAACCGGCAATTGTCATTAACCCCTTCAATCCCCTATAGACGTACCGGGACGTCCAAAAAACGCCCACAAAGAAACCCCTATGGACGTCCCGGTACGTCCAGCCCTTCGTGCAGCGTCAGGGACACATCCCTGCCGCTGCACGGGAGACCAGGCTGTCATTTGACAGCGTGGACTCCCCCCTGGCAGCAGAAGCCGGCATCACCGGCTTTCTGCTGCCCGATCTCCCGTAACAGCTTCCGGCATGAAAGCCGGTAAGCTGTTACGGTTGAAAGTGTCCGATCGCGCAGTTGCAAACGCGCGATCAGGCATTCCCTTCCGGGTTACGTCACTGCTGATGTAACCCGGAAGGTCATCGGAGGACAGGATATCCCCTGCGGGGATATCCTGCCCTCCGATGAGGCACAGAGACGCTGCGATCTCTTTGCAGGTCTGTGAGGACCTGCATAGAGATCACAGTGTGATCGGTGCAGGGGGATCGTGGGGAGGGGAGTGAGAAACCATCTCTCTCACTCCCCCTCCCATCCTGAAAGAGAAAAGCAGAAAAAAAAAAGTTAATTCATTTAAAAAATAATATTAAATAAATCATTAAAATAATAATATATATAATACAAAAAAAATTTATAATG